>CM062600.1:32837083-34037083 GCA_031468815.1 Morus bassanus
AAATACGGTGTGATTTGAACAAGTAATAAAGTTACGGATTAGATACACGGATTAAAGTCACAGAAATTAATTCAGACGTGCTCCCCCAGCAGGATGCCTTTGTGCAGTCTGAACCTGGGTCACATTTTGTCTTTTCCCCTCCCCAAGGGGTTCTTTTTTCTGTACAAAATTTGTAAGTCCTCAATACCGTGCCTAAAATGTAAAAATTGTAAAAAGCAGCAAGGAGCTGTCCTAAAGCTGAAGAGTCAGAGGCTTCTCCCACACACAGCTGATGTGTCTCACGGATTTCAGGGATCCGCCAACGCAATGCAAGTGGACTTCCTTCCTAATAGGCCAAAGGGGAGGACCCTGGTCTGCAGCCAGAAGCAAAGGGCTAGCATGAAATTTGGCACATGCAATGTTAAAGCTTCATTGTCCGAGATCAGTACATTACTGAACAAGAGCTGCAAGACGGTTGTCACAACACCTACAATTCAGGTTGTGGCCCCTCACTTCACCCCGGTGACTGTAAGCCCGCTGTAGTAGCTTCTTGCCGACAAGGAGCTACTGTTTCTTCTTCCCACCGGTTGGGCATGATGGGGATTAGGGTAAAAATCACTGCAGTCCTGCCTTTGAAGATGACTTTCTCTGGTTTAAGTGGCAACAGTTAACTATAACCTTTTCAGCTACCCATGGCCTTTCACTATTTCCCTGCTGCAGACAGGCTTTTTAATACTGCTGTGGGGAACTGTACTCAGATGACACAGAGGAATCCTTCGGTAATTATACGGGCTAATCCTATTAGGAAAGAAATGTTTTCAATTGCTAAAGCAACAAAAAAACATTTCAGAGAAGGAACCCACCACTTCAAATTAAATCAATGCCCCCTTCCAGCCCAGGATAACCTGATTATTATTGTACATAAGAAAAGTTGTGTTAACTGAAATCAAAAACTGTTTAACATTTTAAGAAGTTTTATTTAAAAATTTAAAAAACTTATTTGAAATGTCTACATATTCAAAAGACGCCACTCTGCTTTTCTGCACACATTTTATTTGCACTTTACTAGTCCAGAGTTCTGCTTGTGTATTTTCCAAGTAAGAGACAGATTTTTACAGAATGTGCATAGTTTTATAAGGATTTCAACTATGCTCCAAATTTATGCTACAAGACAGCATAAAATTTATGTTCCCCAAATTTGCTGTTATTTTAATGCTGTGGTGACATGACAGTGGAATAGTTAACTCTTTCATGTGCTCATCAGAAATTCAGCTAGAGTGTTTAAAATGACAGTAACTTGATTTATTTAGCAATAAGAGGAATTATTCCTCTATGGCCACCAGCCAAACAAGTAATCTTTTAATAAGGCATGTGAAGTCACTGTATTTCCTTTATGGGAAAAAAAAGCACCAGTTAAAAAAAATGTGCCTAGGCACCTAAAATGGGCCTAATTTGGTACATAGGCACACCCAACCATGTGGCCTTATGTACCTCAGTTCCCTTCTCACACCTGCATCTGCTCAAGACTCAAGGCTCTCCTCCATTCCTTACCTTAGAGGGTGCTGGATGAACCAGGACTGCTCTACAGGTCCTTTTATCACAGTAGACTTCACCCAAGATGTTAACAGCATCTTTTGGGTTTATTTCAAAATAACCTCACATGGCTACACCTTTTCTCCCCCTTGGGAGTTTTCCTTCTCTCCTGAGAGCACATTTTTAACACTGACACTGCAGGCTGTTTTAGGAAGAACTTCCAAATCCCTCTTGCTGAAGTAAGTCTTCAGCTTTGCAAAAAATGATGAAACATTTTCTACACTAGAGAGATGAACGTCACTGAAACTTTTTTCTAACACTTTGTGGACAGAGGAAAGACATGGTGAACACTATCTCTTCACAGGCAAGTAGTAGGTGCATTTATTTGATGGTGGTTTAATGCTTCCCCCCTCCTTTTTTTTTTTTTTCCTTTGGCCTCCTTGTACCTCTGAGGAAGTGTTGAGGATCTAGGAGATGGGCAGAGCTGGAGACAACTTCCTTTGCTCCTTCTTAGTCATCTCCAACATGTTGGCTGTCTGCCTGGCTCCCCGCTCAGCACATGAGTATGGAACAACCTTTGGCAATCATTTGGACTAATCCTCGTAGGAAATATTTTTGGTTTTGAGGCATCTAAAGTCTCTCTGGGCATTCACTGGGGTGCCTGCACGTGCAGTTCAGGGTTCATGGGTTGTTCCCTCAGGAGCCAAGTGTTGGTCTGGGTTTCCCAGCCTGCAATCCACATTCATACTAGTCCTAAGGGATGTGCTCAGGGTTGCTCAGGAAATCTATCCTTTGATCAGTGTCTTGCTAACATCCAATTGCTAGACTGTCTGTCTTTCTTGAGCATTCAAGAATGTGTTCTTGTGATTGTTGTCCCTGTGATACATTTCTGTATTTGCAGATGTACGACCTCCCTCAAGTAAAGTATTTAGAAAAATGTAAGTGGGATTGATTAGAGACTCTGGGAAACAGTAAGGGAGTATTTGATGACTGACCAGCAGCACTGAGTTGTGTTCACCCTGAGCAGCAGAGACATGCAGATGCTTTGTGGGACCTTTCTCCTTCATTTATTTAGCAAATACAAGTAACTTGCAAGACTTCTTTACAGCCTCTCAGCTAACGAAAACACAGCAAAATATTTTCGTAAGTGGTGAGAGAATGAAAGAATATGTATTAAAAACTATGGTCATCTCAGAAACATACTGCTGCTGTCAGTAATTAATGCATAAATACAAAACTCAAGCAACTAACTTTGAGCCTGTCTTCTTTTGTACAGCTGTCTTTCTAGCTGAGATCAAACACATCATTTAATGAATCGATCCCTTTCTCCTTCCCCACAAGCATTCCTATTTGAACATCTACATTTTCTCATAGTAACATTATGCATCATGTCTGAAATCGACATGATCATGGAAATTCCCAAAGGAACCTGGAGCATGGCTCATGTTGCTCTCACTGCACAGGAAATGCAACCATTCTTAATCATCCTTCCTCTATAATGAAGAGTCAGATCCATTGCCTTGCTGTGCTGAGGAGGAAATTGCTGCATAATCACCTTTCACAGCTAGACAATCCCCTCCTTCCAAAGCAGGCTAAGCATACAAATTCCGCAGACATATTTGATGAATTTCTCATAACAGTGGGTGAAAAAACAGGGCAAGGCAAGTATCAGTGACAGAAGTGTTGTGCTGGTTCCCTGATGAAGACATTGTTTTCCTTGTATGTTCACCCACATATTAATTGTGGGTTACACATATTAATTGTGTCTGCTCTGGGATGAATAAACCATAAAAAGGTCAAACTGTGGCCAGTCTTAAGGTCAGTTAGAAGTCTTGAAAAGACTAACACATATGTCCTTCTCAGCACTTCACATGGGCTGCAAAATGACACCCCCAAGGTCTCCCAGTTTATGATCTTACATCACCAACATAGTAAAGGGAGTGCCTTCTGCCAGTCAGGATGTTCCCCTTGTGCTAAGAGAGGGACCTCTGTGGGCTGCAAGAAGGAGGCCAAGTTATACCTCTCCAGCCTGCCAGGTGATTTTATAGTCCTCTATAGTTAGATTTTCCTGTATGGGGAATAGACACATTTATTTTTCCCATGTGGGAACAGGAAAGAAATCTGCCATTGAGAAACACTTATTTGCTTAGGCCTCCTTCATGTCAAGTTCTTAAGGAGATTTTGAGAAAAGATTTGATAGTTGCAGGGAAAATAGGAACATGCATTCCCTTGCTGCATTAACAAAAACAAATGCTTCTTATGTAACGGCTAATAAGCCTCATAGTTTAGCGTATAAGTCGATCGTTAATCACATGAGGGCAAGGATGACATTTTCTAGGTAATAAAACAAATCCACAGTTTTCCATGAAGACTATTTTTGCCCCTTCCTCTCCTTTTTTGGTTTTGCCCACAGTTAGAGACAGTAATCAGTAAAGCATTGACATATTCTGGTGCTCTGTATTCTCATATCAGTCATATGTGACACTATTCAAGGTGTCTGAAATGACATGTGACTCCAGCCAAAATATCTGATTATGTGGCTTGCTGCTGTAATTGTTTCTAGTCGATGTAGATAAGGGATGAGAGATGCAGCAGACCAAGAGAAGATTACACTCCACTTAGTGGCTTAGCGTTTAATCATGTGTCATCCCTGACTGCCCTGCGTCTATAAGGTGGGAAAAGCCCCCTTTTGAAGTCACAGGGTGCTGGTGGCCTTACGATCAGGAGCCTAATGCAAGGCATAACAGGGTGGTGGTTGCTATGGGAGAGCAGGAGGGAGCTGGAGTCCACAACCAAACAAGATTACAGAACAGACATAACTCCTTGCAGATCTAAGGAGAGGAAAAATAGGAGTCAGAAAGGTTGAGTTACCTCTCACGGCCATGGCTTAGGAGGAAACTCATTTAGCAGAGGCATCATCTTTCTGTTGTGTCTTTCCCCTACCAGTCCCTGAGGCACCAATTGCTGCCTGCTGTCTGAGACAGGACATGGGGCTTGGCGGGTGCTGAGGCTGGCCAGCCTGCCTGCTGTTGCGTGTCTCTGGCTGGTCTGCTTCTCCATCATCTGTGAGAATAGGCTGGCAGCAGAAATTCTGTCCTGCAGCAAATGCTGTTTTCCAGAAAGTCAGCTTCCCTTTCTTCCCTGACCAGGTAGAGGAGGTACAGCAGCATGACTGCTTCACACGTGGTCAGTTTGACTAGCTGACAGCTGGGACTCTCGTTCAAGAGCCGTTGATATTTCAATTTTGACAGGTGGTATTGTGCGCAGAGATTGTGCCAAAAATTGATTGGAATGACTATTTTCTGCAGAGATACTGAAGGCCAAGATACGATCATGACTAGGGCTGAGGAAGAAACAGCCCTCAGAGATCAGAAAAGTATGTAGAGCTCCTTAAAGACTCACTGGACCCTTATTAGTCAGTGTTTCTTATAAATGCTATAATGTACTTTGTCACGCTGACAATTTCCTGTGATAACAAAAGGGGAGCTGCCAAGAATATGGCAGTGTTTAAGAAATGAGTGGTGAGATCTGGTTGAGACAAAGGCTCAGCAGAAATGCCAGCTCATACACACATGCTGTCCCTCTCCTTTCTGCTTAGACTAGATTTCCTGCGCTCCACCACCCCTTTAGTACTAGCATACAAGAGATGAACTTGAAAGCAGTAAGTCTAAACAAGTGATAACCAATTGTCCACTTGCCTCACATTCTAATGAGTTAGCTGATGCCCATTTCTTATTAGACATCTTTTTTAAGAATTCTTTTTTCCTTAAGGAAGTTTCAAAATCTTCAGCAATCCTGTGCCAATTCATCAACTATGGATAATGTGTTTCTACTAGAGCTACCTGCTCCACACCTTGTTCTGCAAATTTGATAATAGTCAGTATATTTGGCTCACTCTTTTTGACTATTTTTTTCTCCATCCAGAGAATATTCTCCATCCAATACTTCATCCATGCTGCTTTTGCGTTGCTGTGAATGGCAATCTCATATTTTACAAGATACTTACAGATAACAAAAGCTATTCCTCAGGATGAAACATCATACAGAGGAACAGATTCTTACTGAATTAAAAGGAAAGAATCCCTCCCCCGTAGCCAGCCTTCCTTACTGGCGATCCTCAAATAGTGCCCATGTGTGTATAAAATTCATTTGCACATTTAAATTGAAAAGCTCCATTTGCTCAGCCTGCCTATAACTGTGTTCTCTTGCTGAGGCAAATATTAGGTCTCTGATACATGCATATATCCAGCGAACATATAATTGCAAATGCAATCCACATCCAGTTATCTGGAGTTTTACTGCATATTTTCTACACATAACTCAAGCAGTAAGTGCAACAATACATCAGCTCTCCAGGTGTCCATTTGGCTGGAAGAATTAACAAGGTGCTGGCATTTAGGTCCTGCCCTCTAAAGAGTAATTCGGTCATGGTGTTCCTGCCAACATGAGAGGTCACTTTTACACTTAGTGCAGGATACAGGCATTGTGGGGAGGACACCAAGAATCCTCTGCATCTGACAGAAACATGCAACTGGACAGGTTAGGGAAAACAGTCTCTAAGCCATGTCTAATTCCCTCTCCCCTGCCTCCAGGAAGGCATTTCACCAATGCACAGTCCAAATGTGCTGGCTGAACACACACGGAGAGGATTTCAGGCTTGTGTTACCTCCCATGAAGCTTGGGATTGATCTACTGCTTGTAGGGATCACAACTACATTGTCTTGACTACTAGTCTACACAAAAAAAAATACGGAATCCATATTCACAGCATTACTTTCCTGGACCTATCTTAACCTCTTCCTCCCTCCAGTGAGGAGGTAGGTACTCTGCAGATATAACTTGCCTAGTAACCAGGGACAACATCTGATTCAGAGCTCATTACACCAGAGAACTGAAACACCAGTTCTGCATCCGACAGACAGACAATCATGCATTTGAATGAGCTGCATTGCTGCTTAAGGCAATTCTTCATCCTTCCTGCAAAATTAGTGTTTAAGATTATTCTGGCCTCTCGCAGACTCTAAGACAACTGTTATCCTACTGTCTGTCAAGTATTAGTTGCCATTGTGGAAGCTAATGGGTTTTGTGTAGATCATTAAAATATTCAAGAACTGTGCATAGCCTGCAGCTTGTTTTAAGCCAAAGATTTCCCCAGTGGGAAAAGGAAGGGAAGAACTGTTCCAAGGAAATAATAAAAGTCATACTAACAGTATAAAAAGTATAGTGCAAGATTAGACTCAAATCCTATTTCAATGTGTGTCCTGTGGAGTCAGTGGAATCACTCCGTGTTTGCATTGATTTAAATAACATAAAACATTAAGGAATTCAAAACAATCAATGCTAGTTTTGGACTTCCTTAGGATGGAGAAAAGCAGGGGGAGTGGCATTTAATCAGGTGAAAGTACCAGACATTTAAACCTACTGTTCTCTCAGAACCATAACTAAACTGTTGAACTAACGCACCACGGCATTGGATGCCAGTGCTTAAAAGCATACAACAGAATTTTAGCAACAACTGAAAGAACATCCTCAGTTACTATATATAAAAACACAGACATTTCACACAAATAAAAGCATCACATGTGGTTAGCTCACTTCTAATTTGAGAAGGCTAGAAAAAACTTTCTGTCACTGACAATTTGTGCCACAATTGGCAGCAGTAGATCTAATGGGTAGCTTTTTACAATGTAGGTAGCTGTGGCTTTCACAGTTAGATACCTGCCTGCAAAATAGACATTATTGAAAAAAGAGCCCTCGTATTTTTTCCCTGGAATATGGCATATCTTTTTCTTCTAAAAAACAACCATTGCAGTAATACTCCTCAGCAAACCTGCTGACATTTTGGAAAGCTCATCCAAATACCTGTCAGATGCTTGACTTTCTTAATAAGAATCATGTTTCGGATCATTGTGAATAGTACTAGAAAAATATCAGTAATAAAGTTCAGATTCCACTTTACAAACCTCAGAAAAATAATGACTGTATTAACTTCTGACTGTATTAACTTCTGAACATTCTGTATAAATGCTAAACTTTAAGCGCAGTGGCACATGGTCTTTGTAAAACCTTCAGGCTGCAGAGCTGTGTCCAGTCAAATCCTTCCTGACTCAACATCAATTCTGAACATTTATAGCTCTGGGGCAAGAGTTTTTCTGTGCTGAATAAACAAAACGGAAACAAATGAACAAACAATAAAACCAAATGCTCATGGCTGGAAAAACAGTTGTCTCCTCTGTTGGCTTGGGACTAGAGTGTTATCTCATCTCTCTGTTCAAGAGCAGCAGCCACAGTTGCTGAACTCGGGAGGGCTGTGGTGTAATGCCAGCTACTTTGTACCCGCCAAGTACACCATGGCCAGGAAGGCTGGGGTGGGATAGGCAGCCTGACCACTCAGAAGTGCTGCTACCGCTGCTCGGTAGCAAAGGGGATGGATCATGCTCTCAGTCCAAGGCCAAGTGTAGTGGCTGGGCTACATCTATGTCACAAACCACTTCACTGTGGCTCTGCCCTTCATTAAAAATAATTTACGTGTATGCTTTTTTCAGTTCCCAGTGTGTAATTGTGGGAAGGCTGTGTCTTAGCTCACCCAGGTGGTGTTTTTATGGCATAAATATGGCTTTATGATTAATTCCCTGTGCTATGGTATAAAGGCACCTGATAGTGTTTGGGGGTTGCAACGTCTGTTGGGATGATGTAGGAGGACTGCTTACAGTGAAGGGATCCAAGCTGGTAGGGTGGTACCCATACTGCCTTCTGGGAAAGGTCTTGATGCACTTAATCCTTCACATTGTGCTTAGGTGACTTGAAAAGCAGTAGTTGATGTAAGCCAGAATGACACAAGAAAGCATGTTAATGATAAAATGGGCAAACACTGCTCCAGCACTCCAGCTCACTCGTCAGCTTCACTCCACTTAGCACCCTAGATTTAGCCTTTATGATCAACCATCATAAATTAGAAATGCCCCATGCTATTTTATCTTGCAGCAGGATTGATGCAGTTTGGAAATTGGAGGGCTGTGAAAAGTTTCTTCCCTTGTAAAAAGCAGATCCCTGTAGAAGGGAAAATTTAGAATCATTTTGCCAAAAGATCTCAGACAGCTGGACACTGTGATTAATATAAACAACTAATAAGGCCTATGAGCTCTGTATATCTGCAATGAAGTTGAAATGACTAGCATGAAGACTGGGCAGTCAGGAGAAGAAAATCTTGTGAAGAAATGCAAGACTGTTTATATACATAAATATTCACTGGAAGAAAATACTGACATCCGTCAGACATGATTCATAAAGGACAATTGATCCAGGACATAGCTTTCTTTTCAAAAAAACCAGAGTGGGTGTGTTGAGATCCTTGCCATGCATTTCCATGCTATGGCAGATGCAACTCAAGATTACTGACTAGCTGACTACTGCTAAACATTTAGGAAGATGCACACCTAGAAGGAAGATCACACTGTAAAATGCTGCTCTTGAATTGCTGCAGTGACTACAACGATTCCTTCTCTTCTCTGACCAGGGGGAGAATATCAAGAACAGCAGAAACCATTAGGAACCTGTGGGAACATTTTGATAACAAAAGTCACAGGAGATACAACTTTCCAACTTTGCATCCAATTAGGAGAGGTTACCAAAAGGCAATTTAGAAGAGATGTGGACATGAAGGATGGGATGATAATTTCTTCCCAAGGATTTAGCTTGGCTGCTACTGCACTGTTAGAATAGTGCTAGAATAGGAACATGAAAGAAGAGTATTACTTTTAATTTACCTGGTAGGAACTGCTACAGTCTAAACTGAGTCTCAGCCATAGCGTCCCACTGTGTTTGTGGAGAAGCTAATGAGGGGACACAGTGATGGCTTTTCAAAGCCATGCATCTATGAAAAGATCACATTTATGTATACAGTGCTCTGACTGTGGCTTTTGAAATATAACTTCTGTCATGCAGTTTGCATTTTTTAAGAGGTAAAACATAATTTATCAAGGGGTTATTCTTAAGCAAATGGAAACTTATTCAAAGCCATACACTTTACAAGTTGTTCTGGAAATAACAGTGCATTTTTCTGCTCATCTTTTATCTATTGCTGTGTTACTGTCTGCTCTCATCTTCTAGAAACAGATCGAATTGAATGCTGAGGCACCTCCAGTTATTAAAGTGGTAGGGACTTCCTGGATTCCCGCTCAGGAATCAAAAGAGCCTAGGAGACTGGGTAGGTATCTTCCCTTCCCCTGTTGCTCTCTAAGAAATGTTGTTCCTTCTCCCTAGACAACAGCATCTGCCTTTTGTGGCAGTTGTTTCAGAACTACCTGAATTGGAAGGTCAGCATGAAAACAAAGCATTGGACCCAGTCTCTCGACTTCTTTGTATTTCATTCATTTTGTGTTTCTGCTTTGTCACAGACTTCCACTGCCAGACCATGAACCTGAAACAACCTTTCACGGACCAGGGCCCTGCTACGCCAAAGAGTGTCTTTGGTTACAGCCAATGCAGCCTAAGATCTCCTCTGGGAGAACATGGAGTAGAAAGCCCAGAACACACCACCTAAGAAAGCCAGCTGTAGGTGCCTCTCTGTCAAAGAGAACCCAGCAAACCTCCAGGCTCGCTGGGGTAATTCAGACTTGGAAATTCAAAGTCCCTTTGGGACCTTCCTCTTTGTTGGACCTTTCCCACCAAAGCTGAAACAACAGAAACACCCCCTCTAAAAACAAGAAAGTGGGCTGCAAACGTGTCTTTCTCAGGACAGAAAGGCCTTCTGAGGAGCAAAAAGGACCTTGCATTGCTAGTCTCTCCGGGGGTTAACATAACAGGGTGCCTCAGGGCAAAGTCTCTTTGCAGATAAGTAGGTATTGTTGGGACAATAGGTGGAAGATAAGGAGATGAACATATTTTCTGGGCTATAGGGGTAAGTTCGGAATTGCCTATTGTATTAAAATACAAATATTGTTTTGTACCCATGCATACATTTATCATTTTTGTCTGTTGAAAGTATCCTTTTTTCACACTCGCTCTTAGCTCTTTGGCTCCTTTGTGCTTTCCTACAAACCACTGACATTCTTGATTTCAGCATGGTTAATGACATATCTTGATTCGCCAGAATGCCTGAAATAGATGCATGCTTCTGTCAAGGTCATGTATTCCGTGTTGTTCACAGATCTCTGCCCAGCTAGTATCACTGCCTGTCATGTACCTTCATCCAGTATGAACTACCTTGGTGCTTCAGAAATTACACGGAAAAGGGAAGATTTTGAGGAGGCTGATCCAATACCACAAAGTATGTTCAAAATTGCTACCCAGAAAGGGTACAGCCAGCAGGGAACAGGAGCTCTTGAGCATCCATTTTTGTCACAGTGACAGCACAGGGACTTCTCCCCATGGAAGGCACAGAGACCAAAACACCGAGGTCAGACCACCAACACATCCCTGTGCTACAAGCTCACATCCTCCAGTATAGCATAGGCTATGCTGCCAAACCAGAAAGATGCTGATTTCGGTTCCAGGTGGGCACGTAGTACATGTCAATTCAGCATAGTGGGGAGAAGAATTCAGAAAGGCATAAATTAATGCTGTGTTAGGAAAGGTTTTGCCATGATCAGACCCTCTGGAAGACCCTCAAAGAAACCAGGCCTTACCAGCAGCCCCTTGAAGCCAAATTCCCGTATGACTTACAGGGTCTCAGAAAAAGAGGTCCTGACATACTCAGGGATCCCAAGGAAAGCTAGGGATGGAGCCACAGTCTCCCATCTCTGAGATCCAGCTAAGGCAGCAATTAACAACATGGCTTTTGGCCAGCTACTCTGTTGTGAGGGTGTCCCCCACTCCAGCAGTGAGGACACATTCTGGTTTTTAAAATAAGTAACTCCTGATCCCTTTTGGTGAATAATAGTAAGAGTTTCTGTTAGGACCTTGGAGAGAATGAGACGACCCACAACATGTTAAAAGAAATGGGAGGTGGGCCTGTGAACTTCTTTCAAAAATATTACAAGCAACAGAAACATTTGAAGTAGCTTTTGTGACATGCCAGTAGACTGCTGCACATTTGGTAGTGCTTTTCATGGTGTAATCCATGACCTCAGGAAAGCACAGCCTGAAATAAACAGATCCAAATCGTTGCCTTCATGCTTACACATATATAGTTTATAAACCTATATATGTATGTATATTTATACATAAAACACTATTGCCTCATCATATACAAATGCTGAGGCAAGTGTTAGCCTTATAGATTTATTCTTACATGCACAAATATACAGATAGCTAAAGCCAATGTCCTTAAAACCCTTCCACTCTGGCAGCTGTATTTAAGCTATATAAACTGTTGCACTTATTCCTTTGGGACTGTTATGTCAGCTTCTTCCAATTTTAATACTGCTTATACAAATCATTGCCTTTTACCTCTCTAACCTCCTTGAAGGAAAAAACCCCAAGAAACCCCAGCACAGAAGAGAATTAACTCTATACTAGTGGTGTTATCTCAGAAGTTTTACATGTACAAACTTCCCAGTGGAGCTGACTAACCCAGCTCAGATCCTCAGTGCCAACCCAAGCTCTCCTTCAGAGCAAGGCTGGGGGACCAAGACTACAACTACGGAAAACCTGGCAAGATTAAGTGGTTTGGAAGCAGATATTTAATGTCACACTAGCCTTAGACTGGGAATCATGCAAAAGGTTGAAAGCTGTGTCTCTGGGAAATGTTATCTATTCCCATGAGTTTGCCCTATCTGTGAAATTTAAACACAGGAAACAGGATTCGTCACGCCAGATCAAATCATAATGGAGATTACCACTGCATTGCCCACTGTGCTTAGTGTCCACTGTGGAGAAAGAAACTTGAAAATACTGCACACTGTGCTAGGTTTTAACAGGGGATTGACACATGTTTTCATCTCTGCTCTTTCAGTAGGATTTCACTAACCAGGAGACTTAAACTCATTTTACATTAAACAAGAGCTGACTTCAAGAGCATTAAACAAAATCTGACCCTGCCCTTGCTCACTCACTGTGTCCTTAGAACAGAGCAAAGTGTTTTCTCCAGAGATGATTATTCAGAAGAATAAAAGCATGGAATAAAGCAAAATGCATGTGGTGGTATAGGGTTTTCTTCTGGCCCACTGTCCCAACAACACATCAGGAATATGGCTTTTCTGGAGAAGCAGGCTTTCAATCTATGGAAAGGATGAATTAAACACTGACAGTTGAATATGTCAGACTAACTTATTACAAGAGCAGGAGTTGGGTGTCCTGCTGTGCTAGCATAACTACAACCTGAGTAATTGCCGTCACTATCTGAATTTCTTCCACTTTCTCAATTGGTTACAGTATTTTCCTCTTCCCATCCTGCCCCACCTGACTCTGCCCTGTTACTAGACTCTCCTAAAACAACTCTGCTCTTTCTCCCAAAGATAGCTGCATTTCAGAAGTCAGTGAGCTGCTACCAGTGTATTTAGGTTTTATGAAAAAAAAAGCTGAGCCTTTTTGGGATGAAGGAAGTTAAACACATGTTCAATTGTTAGGCAGTGTCTTCTGATTTGTTCTGATCCTCACACTGTGCTGCAGCCCTGTCCATCGCACTATCATCTTCTTTGTCTCAGTTGTAGTGGGAATATTAGAAATTAACACCTGTCAAACTCAGAATAAAATGAAGCCAAACAAAACAGAGTAAACTCTATTAATGCAGAAACTCTATATGTACTGTATTCCACTCTACTGCAAGATATCTGGTCACCAAGTCACAATGTATCTTAAAAGAACTGAAATTCACATGGACCTCAGAAGATAGGAAAGACAGCAGAGTGGAGTTTCACTCTTCATCTGCCTTTTCTTGATTCCACAAGTTTTGGCCACACATCAAACACAAGCATACTCCTGTAGGTACCTGTGTTTGGGCACTATTAAAAAAATAAAATAAAGGAGTCTAACCAAAACCCCAAACATCAGACAGCTGGACAACTTCAGTGATCTAAGGACTTGTTACAAATCAAGATGACCCTTTAAACAATTGCTTGAAATAGCAACAAAATCAGAAGGTCTTTAGAGGTTGGGATAAGTATCCTGAAGGCAGAAGAAACAGCCACATAAACCCTATATCATTGGGGGCCCAAGCTTTCTGTCTTCCATAAGTGCTGATTCAGGTCTGTATGATTCTTAGACAAAATTAATATTTTTTTGGAAGTGGGCTCCTGTCAGGTACTACTTAAATAAATACAGGGCAGGAGGACTGGATTCACTTTAGGAGAAGAAGGGAAGCAGAAACTAGCAGAAACTTAACTTGCTTGTTAAGATTTTAGGACACAGGTGATTTACTGGCCTGGCTGCTTGCCTTGTATATGCAAAAATGTTCCTGTTAAAAATACTCTCCAAACCAATGACCCTAACACCATGTCATAGAAGGTCTTACTGCTCAGCATGGAACATTTTTATCAAAGCAGCTCAGTATTGTACTTGAGAAAATGTGACAGGCAAAAAGTCTGCATGCCTCCTTTCTGTGTGCTGTATCTGCTCTCCATTTAATACGCAGGTTGGAATCTGTTATTGCACCATGAGAAGACGAAGTGTTAGGAAGGTGCCTTGCTGTGCCAGGCTTGGAGCTTGCAAGTCAATAATTCCAGAGAGAAGAGATGAGCAGTCCAAACTGACACATTTCTTCTCCAACTAATCTTTCTTTTTAAAATTTCTGTGCAGGTTTTAGAGGCCAGCATGAATGTCTGTGGGAAAATGAGATTAATCTTTGGGACAGATGACGAACACTGGGTCTTTCCCTCCAGCCAAATGCTGAACAAACTTGCTCTGTACTCTTTTGAAAAAGAAGCCACAAGCAAGGTGGGATCAGCCTCCTACCTGCTCTTTATCCATACTTCTGCCTCCAGCTGGGCATCATGTCAACCTGCTACATAGTGGACAGGAGGATGCATGTTGCAGAGAATATGCTCCAAGCACATCCAATGCCACGGTTGCTGGCTCACCATCTTGCACAAGCAGACAAATCTGAACTGAGAATCCCAGTGTAAGACAATCAGGTCTGAAACACGCAGAGTACACAGTATGCACTGGCTCTTTGCTGGAGAAAGTGCCTCCACAGACATTTTAGGGAGCAGCCCTTAGCGGGCAGCATAAACAAGGGCATGAATGTAACACTGTAAGATGCAACTAAACAAATGTTTATGTCCACGATGAAAAGTCTGAAATACACTCCCAGAGGCTCTGGCTCTGTCCAACTTCTTCATTTCCTACTGCTACAAATCCTCAGGTTTTGATCCAGTTTAGCCGTCAGAGCATGAGTTTCGAGACTGTTACTGTATGTAGAAACAGTAAGCTAAGGTGCCGCATCACTGCTGATCTGTACACCCATTCTGTGCTGTAAGTGGTTCCCACACCAACAGGAGCTGCAATCACTGTAAACAGCCTGTATTCTACCACTTCCCTTTTCCCCTCTTGCACTATACAATGTTCCTGCAGAATACCTGCACCAGGAGACTGTGTGCAGTGCTGATGATTTTAACCTAGGAAACCTGGTTGCTTTTGAATTTCTTTCCAGGTGTCTTGTAACTTACAAACAAGAATGTAAGTTTTGGGACCACTTTTCTAAAGAAAAGGAAGACTGCCATATGTCTGATATTTTTGCCTGTCAGGGTGAGAAGCCAAGATTCCTTTAACAAGTCCCAGAAGACTAAAAAGACCACTGCATTTTCATTCTGTAGTCTTGAATACATAGTTGACTGAATGATAAAACCAAGGCACTAGGGTGAAGTCTCAGATTTACTTCTTCTACTGCAAATTCTGAGCAGAAGAAAGTCACAGGGCCATAAGGTACTTGTTTCAGAGCACTACAGTCCTGGAAACAAGGGGAGGAAAAATATCTTCCATCCTCAAATTGTTCCGATGTGCCTAAGAATGGCCTCTGCAGTCCTTGGTAATGAGAGCACACAGGGCTCCAGTTGCTGTTGGTTTATTCACTTTGTTCAGCAGGAAAATAGTGCTTCACAGAAAGCTCCATCATCAAGGAAAATGAAAGTTGTAACTTAGGTTTCAATATTACACAATACAAAATAAATATATATGGAACAATCCTAGGGTTGGGGTGGAAAACAATGTGGGAAGCATTTCTACCTGCCAGGGGCATCGTTAGCAATCAGTGCCACAGTCTCACACTATGAAACAGGACACAAAAGCATGAATTTCCTCCTCCTCCCTTGGGATTACTGACCCCCCCCAAGCCACTCACCAGCCCTTTCTGTGAAACTGGGAATACATCACAGTCGTTCCCTTCTCCTTTACTTAAGAATGGAGGCCCACAGTCTCAAAATGGGCTGGATTTTGAGGAGCATAGCTACATGTGCACATGAAAGGGTAGAGGGACCTTCAGTTTTGGGATATCCTGTTGTGGAGTGTCCTATACAGATGGGAATTTTTTAAACTTTTTGCACTCTGAATATCTGTCTGTCACTGGAACTCCAAAAAAGCAAAGCATGACACATGTCTTTTCACTTGTAAAAGCCCAGGGGAGAGAGCCTACTGAATCACTCTGCTGTTCTCAGGTCTTTCCCAGCGTCTGGCCAACAGTGACAGTGCTGGCATGTTCTCCGAAACATCTGCTATTGTCTGAGAAGTGGAAGGAAACAGTTTATTTTATCTCCTGTAGCTGTTACAAGATTGACAGTGACAAGTGTGAAATGGACATGTCCCACTGAAATTCAGAAAAAAGCCCTAAGCAACTTTAGAATAAGTACATTGACTCAATTCCCTCATCACTCTGTAGTGTGAGTAGACATTCACATCTGTTAGCAATAAACATTGGCTCCCTCCTGCTTTGTAAGACCTTTCCTACCCAGTATAGGCAGCAATATCCAATACTGCTCTCTCTTCTCCATTACTTATTTTAGTGACTTGAATAGTACTGCTCCTGATTTACATCAGTGCAACTGCTAAGAACAGAAGAGAAAGAAATAACTGTTTTAAATTGCTCCAGGAATTATTCCTGCTTACCCTGCTGCTATGCATCAGAGGAAGAAGAAGGCTAAAAACATTAACTCTTCTACCTTGCTGGCAGAAAGCCTTTTGGTCTTTTTAAATAACCTATCAGATTTCCAAAATTCCTTCAACACACAATTAAAACACTAATCATTCTAATAGCTGAGAAGAAAATCTACAAAAAATAAATCTTTTGCATCTCATACAAATTATGAAAAATGTTCAGAATACTGTGTCCAGAGATTTGGCTTTTACCATTCTCCCTTGTGCTGCTACAGTAGCTATTATATGTGAGTTAAGTGCATCTATGTATAGTTTCCTCAAGAGCACACACCATATTTTATAGCAACACTAGAACTGTCGGGGTGGACTGGACCACTGGTCTATCTCACCTGCCATCCCATTCCTGCCAGCCAGCAATACTTAGTGCTTTAGAAGAAGGTCAATACCCTACCTCCTGCAGCCCTGCTGACTTTGTGTGAATTGTCCTTCCAGACTGCTCAAAACCAGGCTGGGGAGATGGTGGATCTGGGTCTAGTAAAGAGCTGGAAGGCTCTACCTGATTCTTCTCAAAGGTGAAACTGCACAGGATTATGTCTGTAAAGCATGCTTCCCTGGGAAGCATCACTACAGAGGAAGAAGAGTCACCTTCCCCACTGGTACCCTACAGCTCCCTATGTACTCCTGAGATGAGCAGAAAGACAACCTCTCTTCCCCCAGAAGGGGAACCATTTATAGTTCTCTGTTCCAGCTGAGGGAAGACACACAAAAAGATGCCCTCACCTTCATCATCCTCTTTCCAAGGGCAGCAGGGCACAGGAGAAAGAGCCTGAGGAGCTCTAACATGCACCAGCTGGCATGGGGATCAAGGGAAATGCACTGCAGCTGGGGATGGCTGAACCTAAGGGATGTTCCAGCTACCCTAGGACCAGGGGCTGTGCAGGCAGAGGAGACAGCATTTGAAGGCATACATTGCATGGGGAGGGCAGGGAAAGGAATTCCAGGTAGGAAACACTGGAGCAGTTTCCTCCTCCTTTGCCCTGCCCAAACGTGCGCTTTGACCTTCCTGAAGGAAGGTGTTTAGCCCTCAATCCACAAAGGACATGGGTCTGAGAGTTATAACAATATATGTTAGAACATATATATAACATATATAACAAATAACAACTGCATCTGTAGTGCAGGAATCGTACCCAGTCGCTCCCAACCCCCTACTGTAGGTTTAGATAGAAGCACATTTTTTTCTGAGCTAGGGATTGAGAAATGTACCTGAGGGTCTTTCCAGGGATAATTTAAACAACTTGTTATATACTTACAGGAGGAAGTGTTTGTTCCTTCTGTTGAAGCTTGTATCCTAAGCATGGGTTCTGCAACACACAGAAGTAACAACAAGGTTGTAAGAATACAGCCACAGCTACATTGTTATATTGGAGGAGCCTGAACATCTTCCCCCAGTAGAGCTTTCTTTATTTTTTTTTTTTTTTTTAGTAATCAGAAACCCGCCAAAGCAGAGAAAAAAAATGAGATAGCTCGAGAAAGCAAAGAACTTCAAAGTCGGTACAGCATGTCCCAGGCACACTGTGAATAATCAGTTACAGCAAAAATGCTCCACAGTCCTGGGAGGGAAGGCCAGGAGAAAACTGGCATAAGAGAGAGCAAAGTTTTCAGCTGTTTGTGACAGCATCAGAGGTAAGTGGAAAGCACTGGGTCTTGAAGCTCCACTTGCTGACCCAGGAAACACTAGCTTCTTATCGTCTTCTCACATAACTCCAAATGGACAGTCCAAGTCTATCACAACTATGGCTAAGGACCTCTGTGGCTTGAAAGAGAGCAGGGTCCATGAGTGCCACCAACTCTGCAGAGAGCTGTAGCTGGAAGGGAGAGCAGGACATGTTCCAGACCAAAATGGGACATAGCACCAGCACCAAAGTGGTTAAAAAGAAAGGAAAAAGAAGCATTCTCAAAATGGCAAATAATCTTGTAGGACAGCTGAAGGAAATGGACCTCAACATAAATCACACAATGGAAGCACTCAGAAAAGTTAATGGAAGAAGCAAACTAGCTTGACGCTAGGGCTGAACCTCCTGAGCTGTAGGAAGGCAAACCACACAGCAAACCAGAGCCATACATTTGGGTGACTGCATGGGCTTTCACTGTCTTAGTGCCCAGCAAAACATAGGGTGTCGTACATGAATAAAGAATTCAGGCATGTGCTTGAGGAGTGCTATCAGCTGGAAGGAAGAGTTTGCAGAAAGAGCACTTTGCCTAAGGCAGCAATGTGACATGCCACTGTGGAGAGGGATGAAGGAAGTCAGGGTGCATCCTAGGGAGCAGGTGAGGCATGCTGCATGCTCTGTAGTGAAATATTTAACAACATGTCACATCAGGCAGAAAAGATGACTCTGTCCCCTAATAGAGTCAGTTTTTAGGCAGAGTAAAACCACACTTAAAATCTAAGACTGCTCTGTAAGTCCTCCTATCACCGAAAAGTAACTGTAGCAATACTTCAAGAGACCTAGCTCCTGGTGATTTAAACATCAGCATCTCACAATAGCCTATCTCCAACTAAAGAAGCAACACTCTAGTAAGTTATTTGCATTTGTAAGGCCTGGAAAAAATCAGCAGTGCCCAAACCCCCAGACTCTATTGGTCAGCAAGAGAATCCTGTAGTGGCAGAGAAAACTGACATGGTCTGCACCCCGGGCTGGGTGAGAACAGTGGCAAAAATGGCACCTGCCTGGGTTTGGGACTGAGCAGTTTTCTGCTCCAGCCACATAGGAGAGACCTACTCAGAGGTCCATGAGAAGACCTCAACAAGCAGCCATTGAATGTATTGCTTTCTTTTCTCCTTCAGGACAACAGCATGGTGTGCTGCTTGGCATGAAATCTGCCAGTGCAGTGATTCATCAGGAATACAGCCAGCCTTTTGAACATCCCAGCCTCCTCCTCTCCAGTGGCACAATAGCAGTAAAGAGAAGAACAGTACTGTAACAGCAGGCACTGGAAGGGACATAAGCAGGGAAAGAGACCTCTCAAGAACAAGAAATTTAGTTCATGGGAAAGAAGGGAGCAAAATGCAGGGACTGCATTCTTGCTGCACAAGGGAGAAGGCAAGGTGAGCCCAGTGGAGTCGGTGACCAGCGTGTCAACCTCCTTTGAACAAAAATGGTTCCAACGGTTACAGGACACTTGCTATTAGCTATGTGGTCTCATACATATCCAATGAGGCACCAGTGACAGGCTCCACTGAGAACATGAAAGAATATGGGTATATCCAATGGCTCTTCTGTCAGGCAGCAGTGCCAAGATTTCAGAAGTAGGTCGCCACACACGCAGATGCATCAAAGGAAAGGCTGCAGGCATGTTAAATGCAAAATCTGGCAATCACACTGTTTGCCTTGATCTAGCCTACAAACACTGTCATCTCACACTAAAACCTGTCTCTGCCAGACATAGCTTTCTGAAAAAAGCTAGCAGGACCCCAGCCTCTTTGCCAGGCAGGATATGTGCATCTTGTAAATCCTTGGGATGCTCAGCTTACACACATCTATCCACAGCTCCCTCAGCCAAACTCAGCGGTAGAGACAACTGCTTGTATTGTGGCCATATATAAAGTAGCTCTAATAGTTAAAATAATGGAAGTGACTTCTCACTGGGGTCAGTTCCAGGAGTAACTCTGGAGGCGTGCAATCTGTAACTGCAGGCGGGATGCTGAAAGCAAAATTCCACCAGCCTGAAAGGAAACCATCTGGTGGAGGCTCCTAGTATGCCAAGGCAGCTTCAAAAGTGGTTATACTACTGACAGTGAGTTACCTGTCTACATTCACAGACCCCGCAGAGCTGTCAGGAATTGTATGTAGAGCCCTGAGGAACAGAGCAGTCTAGGCAACAGACTTTCTGGAGGAAACATCAATACGTCTATACACTCTGCAAATTCATATCCAGCTGCTAGGATTTACAAGAACAGGAGCAACAAGTGCTTTTTCAAAACACAGTTTCTAACAACTGAAATACTTATTCACTTGGGCTGCTGCAGGTTGACAACTGCAAGCCAAATTAGCATCCTTGATACAGCTTCAGGATGTTAAAAAGTATGCTTAACTCTTCTTCATTCATTTCTCAGTCCCTGAAGTAGCTCCAAAAGTCAAGGCGACAGGCAGGTACTGAGGCGCTGGATGCAGGTGCATTGTTCTCTGCTAAGAGGGAGTGGTTTCAGAGCTGCAGAAGCAGTTTCAAGAAGAAATAAAGAGAAAGAGATAGAAAGACTTTGTTAATTCAACTTACGTGAAGAAGTTTTTGTCCCTTCTGTTGATACTGGTATCTTGCTGGTGCTCTCTGGAAAACACAAGAGGCAACAAGAAGTTATAATGTGGAGTCAGACGATCCTCTAACAGCATTCAACTCCAAGAATGGACAAGGTAAAGGGGAAAAAGGTGCTCAAAGAAGCAAGCTTAAATTCTGCTTCAGTGGGCAGAGGCTGCAATCAGACACCAACTTGCAAAAGTTTCCTTTTGGGAAAAAATTAAAAATGATGGTGTCTACTAGTAGGACTGAAGAAAAAAGCCTGTTTCTTCTGAAAGAAGCCAGTTGTTCAATCTTTCATTCTCCTCTGGGAATAACTGATCGGTGACAACAGGAGAAATCATGCAGATGGCTCTGCTTCTGGAAGGCGTCAGTGTGAGTATTCACTCCTTATGCTTCTAGGCAGTTAAATTTTGCAAAGGCGTGTTTCTGTTCATGTCACTCGTATTGCTGGTAAGTACATCCAATAATGTCACTTGCCACTTCAGGGAAATCTTCTAAGTCACACATGCAAACCCAGTCCCCCATGGGATGACTGCCTGGGGGCTCTGTGATGGAAATCAAACAGTTGGTTTTCTGAAGAGATGAGAGAAGTTGCTCTTCCATACTGCTCCTACAGAGATACACTACTGCTAGTGACATACTGCCATGGACTTCTTGCACCCACTTGTTGAACTCCTGATGGCTATGGGGGATGATGCTGCCATGCTTAGATCCCGGCTAATGCCTTGCAGAATGCAGGTAGGAGAAAGCAGAAAGTAGAAAGCCTTCATTTAGGCTTCACAGACTTGTACAGAGACCTTGTTCCAATGACACAATCCATCTGTCCATGCATTGCTGACCATGCAAGCCACAACTGCGTGTAATTTCCTAGGTCTGAACAAATCACCCTTCAGCTGTATGCATCAACAATTTCAGCCTTCTCCAGGTTCTCAGAACACTTTTCATAGTGGTGCAGTTCATTACAGGTGCACAATTTTCAACTCCACAGATGGAGAAGGGCCACAAGTGCCAAGGAAGAAGTCTTGCCTTGAATCCTCAAGGCACATCAAGAATCCTCTGGTAGGCCGAACAAAAAGAATTTAGAAAAATTATTTTTCTAAGAATAAGAGTTTTAGGAAAAGGCACCTTAGGAATGTTTTTACTCTGTTCTGTGATTCTAGATCAGGTGGCCCTCTGCTCACTGTCTTCAAGAGTCCACAGGAATTTGACCAGAAACAAAACTCAGTCCAACTGTTTTCCCTTCAACATCCCTCTCATTAAACCTCAGTGTTGAGCCTCTATTTTAATTTCTTACTTGCTAGCTCTTCTTTTGTATTTTTTTCATTTTGGTCCAGTTTTCTTGTTTGCCTGGGCAATATGTCCCAGTTTCATCTCACTAACATAAGAGAACTTGTTATGCAGCATTTCCCTGATAGCCAGTGGTGTGTGGCATGGAAATGAGTATCGTAAGTAAAATTTTTAAGGTCAAAACCTTTGCACTAGTTCTTGGAACACAGTGCCCTGTAGCCAGCAGCTTTCATTTTTTGGGTATGGAGGCAGTTTACTGTTGTGCAGCTGGGTTGTCTGAGCAATTAAACCTTCTTAGTCACAACAGCAGACAGAACAGGTCCTACAGCTGCGTAGCTCAGCATCTGGCACAACTGGAGCAAATTTTTCTTTCACCATTAAAGAAACCATGTTCCATTTAGTGCCCTTGCTGAGCCTGATGGAGCATTTCTTACTGCCACCTCCCCAGTCCAGCTGTGTCTGTATGGACGCTGGTGGAAAGCTTCCCTGTCCGTGGAAAATACAGCCAGAGCCTCCCACACCTGAAATGTGCCGAGAAAACACTTGGAAAATATGTGGCAAGGTCACACGTTACCAAGCCCTGCTAGTAACATTTGTGTAGCAATATTAACAGTGGATGCTAACATTTGGAAGATGCAAAATTTGTGTGTATTTCTTACTGAGGACAGGACACCACAAGTAAGAGAGGCATTTTACTCCACTCAAGAAGACCAGCACAGATCCACATGACAAGCCATCTGAACACAAGAAGCAGAGAGAAAAGAGGCTGCTTGTAGGAAGCCATCAATACTTGCCTGAGGTTGAAGAGCTAGAAGCATTTTTCAATCATAATACTTGCTGTTGCTGCTGCAGTCTGCCAAGGTATGGAAACGGCAGCCTGCAGTCCTGCCTTCATCGTCATGTTTAAGTCTCCCTGAGGAGCAGCTACCTCAGATGCTCCATCCACTTCTGTCCCCTGGCACTTCTAGGACCACTTAGTTTTGGTGAATTGCTATTTCCTGAAACTGGATATGTTTGTGCTGGGTTTTTCTTACGTAAAAATATTGAAGGATGGACAAGAGATCCTTGTTTGGGGATGCTTTAAGGGACAGGTCCCTGCAGCCTCTCAGTCTCATTTTCTTAATACTCTGGTTAGAAAGAAATGCCCCCTCAATGCCCACAAGACTCACAGCAACGCACCACCTTTCTGGGCTTGGTATCTTGATTTATGCTTCCACATAAGGAGCTTTGTTTGGGCTGCTGAGAGGAGACAAATCAGTCTCTGGGCAACAAGCTCTGCTGTAATGCCTCTGAGGGAGGCAGGAGGTCCTCATCCTCAGAACAGACCTTTTCTCCAGGGATAACCAAACATCCTACAGCTGGTGTTGTGAAGAGTCCTCTGCATGCCCTCACAGCCCTTTTTTTGCTCCAGTTAGTTTGCCAAAGGCCTAATGCAAAAAGCTTGCTTGACCAAACTGAAGGGATTTATTTGGTTGAACCCATGGGTTTTGGTTCAGGCCTTGAAGGTGGCTCTGAGAACCCTGACAGGGACAACAACTTGGGCTCTAAGGAGGATTCAAACACCATGAACATCACAGGTAGTCAGAGCAACAAACAAGCTTTCTGTAATCCTGAGGTTTACTTTCTGGCGGTGATATAAGACTTAAGCCTCTTGCACTGATTGTGCCATTCAGATGACACATTCTGAATTACACAAAGAATGACAAAAGCTAGCACACACCTTGAGAACAGGGCAGTATTTGAGACCTCTGTTATTTGGTATACAGATGGAAGAGTAGGGAGTAGGTGTGTAGAAGGTGAGTAAAGCCATAGTCTGAGACCTCAGAGGCATGCAGAGGCATGTGATCAAGGACACAGGGAGATCCAATGGATAAAATGACTTTTTGTTTCTTACAACTGCCGTACATTTTACCTTTTTCATGGTCCTCCAAGAACCTACCACCCTGAATTGGATTAAAAGAGCACTGCCCTCAATTCAAATATGTCAAACTGTAAGGAAATGTTCAAAGCTACTCTTAGGGGAATTGCTACGCCAAACTGAGCGATGGCCACATTTCTTTCTATGTGGAGGCCCAAATCAGTGACATTGGTCCAGGCATGCTGATTTGCACCAGTTGAGAATCTGACCCATTACACCAGCCAGTTAAAAACAATCGGTCACCTGTAACTATGCTAGAGAGAAAAGAGATACACTGATCCCCTGCTTTAATCAAGTCTGACAGTTTAACGTATGAGTAGAAAGGACTTTTCTTGCATCTGAAGTATTTCATAGTTGGGCACATGTTCTGTGGGTACTAGATACAAGGTGGTGTTTTTATTTTCTTATTTCTCTGCTATCTTCTTGAAGATAAGCTACTGGCTACCTTCAGAAGAGGAAGAGCAAACTGAAGTTTAATGAATGTTGAATATCAGATTCTTACTGACTACTGTACAACTCAGAGCTCTTAGTACCACTGCAAGTCCTATGGATGCAAAACCAGAAGCTTGCATGTGTCACTGGCTGTGTAGCTAATGAGTTTACCAAGTCTTACCTCTGCCTACAGGTGAACTACATGAACAGATCAGCTGAGCACTTCTTGTTCTCTTCAATTCAGGCAAAGTTCTCTCACCACCCCCACTGATGACTCAAACTACATCAACTCACTTTGCACAGATGTGTAGGATAAGTGCTCACACAACACCCTTCACACAACCCAGCAGTTATCCAGCACTGTAGACTACTACCTTCAGAAATATCTCTGCAGGAATCCACCCTTTTGCACCCTCAGTCATGCTGGGCACTCTCATCCTTAGAGAGCCAAAAGATTTGGTCAACAGGTTTTAATGGAAATGACTGACACAACATTCGGCTGGAACTGTGGTGTGCTCAACACTTTAGAAAACAAGGACACTTACCTAATTGTCTAAACAAGGGGGTTTGTGAGCACATTTTCAAACATGAAATTGAAAGCTTTGGCTGTGGTATGAAGTATTCTCTCAGTGTTATTTATTAAGCACAGTAAGGTCTTACGTTGATGAGAAAGTCCATGAAAAAATTCACTGCAAGTATTCTGCCTGGCTAAAGTGACAAATTAGGATCCAAAAAAGCAGTTACTATTGCATTAGCAAACCTGTGCACTATTTATACAACTCCAGGAGAACTTAATGCCTCTATTCTGACCTCAGTTACAATCTTTCTTAGGGGAGCATACATGAATAGGAGTGAATGAAAATAAGAAGGCAGCTCATATCCTGTGGGCACGTTATACTCATTATAAATATAAAAGAGAACAGAGCAGTTCCCACTGCTTGCTATTATGACTGGTAAAAAATAGTGTTTATCTATTTTTATATCTGTTGCCTTTTTAATCCACACATATGGCTCTATAGACAAGGCTTTATGTTCCTTTCAGTAAAAATGAGAAAATTTAGAAGTCTATGTAGGTTAATACAGTTTGTGTGTGGGGGGTGTGTGTGTGTTTATGTGTACCAAAAACTTGCACAAGAGCAAATTTGGCAGTTTTAAATAACAGCAATGTTAATGATAACAGTAACAGCAACAACGATAGGAGTTAGTATTGCATTGACTATTACTGTTTAAGACAAAATTTTACCATTTCTGGGAATGAGATCAGGCAAAAATAAAGCTCTTTGCTCACGGAAAATAAAGATTTTTTTTACAGTTTTTTTTATTGAGAAATGCTTATTTTTCTATGCTTTGGAGCAGGGAATTTAAATTAGCAATTTTCAGACATGTGACCTAAGTGGTAAAGGTGTGGATTTTTGTGTTCTTGGGGGAAAAAACCCAAGACATTTGCCTTGTTCTTCATGTGTTTTTTTCCTAATGCCCATTGCTAGCTGGTGTTAGAGACAAGGCATCATGCTAGATAGACCTTTGGTCTGGCTCTTTGTGGCATATACCAGCAAAGAAAATTTCAACTAAAATAGTTAGTTTGACAAAATTCTAGGGAATTAAAACCAAGATTTTTATACTGAAAAGCACTAATCTTTTAGTGGAAAGAAAAATAATGCCATGCCCAAAAATGCTATCACCTTACCTACCCTTGGTCTTAAAGCATCCAGCATAAAGGGAAAGGAGGATCTAGTTTGCAGATAGCAGGGCACATGTGACAAACATGACCAGGTGAGGTCATTAAATTAAAGGTCATAATTAAAGTTATGGTTCACTTAGCAGAGCAGGTCAGTATGACCACAAGAAAATCAGGCCCTCTGAAGCATCTTTCTTTACCTCACTGTCACCCTATCCGCTGGAGGTGGGAAGAAGCAACTTCTCTGCCTACCATGAGAGGTTCATCCCTCTCAGATGCCTACCTACTAGTTTTCTACAGGGGCTCCTGGACTGCACTGGACCCCAAAGTCTTCTCCAAAAGCCCACTGGCAGGAAATAAGAGTTAAATATGCTACTTTTTTCCTTTTTTTTTTTTTTTTTTTTAAACTCTCTCTTTCTTATGAATAGTGCAGGACCACACAGATATATAGCACCTGAGTAATGACTGCCCTTCAGGGCTCATTACCGAGTTTGGATCCCAAATCTGTCATTAAGCTAGCAAGGGGAAGAGGTCAGGGAGTGCGGGGGAAGGAGGGGTGAGGAGGTCACCCATGCAGGGGGTCTGTCCCTGTTTGCAAAGCAGATGTTGCCCTCTGAGGCCTTAGGGATCCATTGCTCTTAAGTCACCAGATGTAGCCCATGCTGTTCCTCAGATCCAGGTGGAAAATTCCATCATTAGGAGGAAAATTAGGAACAATTTTACTGGTAATTTGTAAGCAACAACAAGCAAAGGGGACTCAGATGTATGTGTGGCTACCAAATATAGACGACTGATTTATTCATCCAATGAATGCAGCCATGCCTGATTCTAGATTATCAAATATCACTGAGATGTTCCAGTTCAGGTATCACTGTGTTTCCAGTTCAGATCTTTACAGACAAGAGCCAGCTGCCAGGTTTAGACTAGATCCAAGTTTGCTTACATTCAAGGGAGTTTGTGTTTTAAACAACTTAGGTTTTACAACAAGATTAGACAGATTCTAACGTATCAGTTATAAATGCACGTAACAGGGCTTGCCTGCAAATGTTTTTATTCAAAACCAAGTTCCCACCTCCCTGCAGCAGGAGTGTTTTGCTGTCATTCAGCACAGCCCAAAGGAAGTTGAAAAATCCATGTCATGAAGCACAGGAATGAGGTCCCACATGTACTCCCCAGCCGTGTCACCATTCCTTGTCTGAGAAAGTAATAGAGGATGGCCAAGCATTTTTTTTTGCATTTATCTGTATCATTGCCCAGGCACAGAGCCTACAGCTGAGTTTTGGAAACTCCAGTATCTTGGAAACAGTATAGGAGCTTTCCATGTAAGCAGCTTATGACAACCAAAATTTGTATTCATGGAAACCAAGAGCATTTACAAAGCTACACAGAAACACCTACCCATTTTTCCTCCTAATAACATTCTGGTAAATAACATTCAATCTTTTATATCAGTCTCCTGACATCTGATCATGATTATAATACCATACAGTTAGTATGAAATCTTAGCACTTGAGATTCTTTAGTTGATGAACTAGAATAGCAAATACACAAAGTGAAACAGTCAAGCAATCACCGTGTGACCACAAAACAGCAGATAGCCAAAGACAAATCCCACCGGAAAAGATTTAGGTTTGTTTTTCTATTTATTTAAATACCTATGTCCCGTTTCAGAGCACAATGTGGAACAGAAAAGGATCCCTGGTAAATTCCCATTGCAATAACATCTTTAAATCCCTCTCAGATATGCACAGAACTTCTGCTTTGTTTGGTAATGAGGGCATGTTCCTTTAATACTTCACAACTGGCTGGACACTGGAGTTTGAATTATAAGAGCTGAATTAGTCAATGTCACTCTTAAGAAACAAGATTTCAGCTGAACTGCAGCCTCTAATGCACTCCCAAGGAGAAACAGTACTGCTAAAACATTTGTGTACAATGGAAACACCCATGAAATTTCATCAGAAGCAATTGGAACTTCCTGTAAATGAAATGAGCCCTGCAAAAATAGCAATCTGTAATAATTTTAAATCATTTGGGGAAGTCTGAATGCTATCTGCCTCATGAGAAGCTCTGCTCCTCAAGAAATAAGTTTAAATCACAGTACCTGAATTAAAGTACCTGAATTATATTCATGCCTTTAATAATATGCTTTCAAATACATTCATGCCTTTGTCTTTATTATTTTAGAAATCAAAAGAAAAACCTATCAACATCTGTGAAAGTAAAAATGGTGGCAATCAGAGCCATACAAATGTTACTTGAAGACAAAGAGAGGAGTGCTGGTTTAGAAGTCCAGACTAGGACATGTTTAGGTAAAATGAAAGCTTCCCCACAGGGCTATCATGCCTCCGCTACTCATGTGCACTATGGGAATTAGAATAATATTCCCTTCCCTTCTTCCTCTTCTTACCTTGCCTATTTAGACTGTGTCTTAGACTTGGTGTTGGAAAGTGTCTCACAGAAAATGCTGATCTCTCCTCAGATCTGAGGAGACATCCCGTTTGTCTGGATAAGGAGAACTGAACTTCTCAACTACATAGCAGGCAAGTCAGGCCTGATTAATTTTTTTAGCACACATACTACGTTTCAGTGTCTCCACTTCCACTTCACCTGCAAAGCTTTTCCCTCCTCCAAACCATTTTGTCCTGGTGGCAGCTTTAATGCATGTTCTTTCTGAATGTGATAGTAAAATAAAGAGCCAAACCTTACCATTGGTGTCCGTGATGATAACACTGGCTTTAGTACTGTCATTCCCTAGTTTGCTGCTCACTCTGCATGCGTATTCCCCAGCATCAGCCAACGTGGCTCTGTAAATGTGAAGCTCAGAGTATTTCCTGTGAAATGAGAAAAAATATGTAAACATCCTGTACTGGAGTAACAGTCACTGCATCGACTAATGCACTCTTTTATTTTCCTCTCAGCAAAGGATCTTGTCTTCCATTCTTACTGACAGATTAACACTATCCAGGTTTGAAAGAAGGGAGGAGGATAAAAAATATCTCTCTCACAGGCTGCTGGAAAACAGGCATATTAATGAACTCAAATGAAGATACTTGTTTATGCTTTTCTCCTTGAGAGAAGTCTTGTTCTTAAAGGAAATCTGAAAAAAACCCTTCCTCTCTCAGCTGAATTGTTGACTATCCAGATGCCACAGAGATGGGTGTAATATTAAAATAGATTACCCTTTCCTACAGGTTCACATTGCCAGTAGCAGAGTTCTGGGTAAGCACTGTAGTTTCCAACATCTGACTAAATAATCATGAGATTAGGACACACCACTCTCTTTAACAACCTCTGAAACCCCAATAGTAAATCATTCTCCAGTGCTAACAAAAAATTATGGGCAGGAGCACAATTTGCATGAAGCTACATTTTGTTCCTGGCTCAGAGATGTAATTTAATCAGTCTCCAAGGTTTTAAGATTAGATTTTAAAATGCAGAACTCCTGCCTATCCATTAATTTGGTAGGAACATGTTCTGGTGTCATTCAAGGGGTCCCCAACTCATGTGATGCAATAATCCCATTACCTAGACTGTGGAGAATGACTAGCTTGGGGAGAATACACACATTATAGTTGTTGCCAGTTTCTGTTTAAAAGAAGTGTTTTCAAGAAGTTTTTGCCTGTAGGAAAGCCTACTGATTTTTATACAGAACAGTCACTTAGTAGAGTGCACAAGCACTGGCTTCCCTAAGTTGGCCTACCCCAACATGAAGAACTGATCCCCAGGAGGCAGGGGTTCTTCACTCTAAAAGCTCATAATCACCAGCATGTCTAGCGACGAGTGCTGAGCTAAGCAATCTTTGGGGAATTGTTTTTCTTCGGCATAGCTATGTCTCCTAACTCTCCATGCAGAAATCATAACTGGTTACCCCTTCTGGAAACCATTGAGCAGGGTTGGGTTCAGACCAGAAACAAGACTGTTGTAGCAGGAGCAACCAAAATGTTCAATGCCACTTTCCAGTGCATCCTTGTGAGCCATCCCTCCCTCCAGTACAGTAAACTATCCCATCTGCTATCAGATATCTGCTTATGGGTAACTCAGCCTTCCCTGCCTCTACGCAAAGGTCCTACTGCTGAGCAGTCAGCACTGTGGCCCTCATGGGATGAGAGCAGTGTGCTAGGTGGACTCCAGCTCTGGTAGAAACCAACATTACAAGAGTTTCCCCTCATGTCATGAAAGAGGGCTGCTTTCTTGAGGCCACTGGGCTTGCAAGAAGGAGGAATGGCCAAGCTAGGATTAGCAATTTGCTCAGGTTTGCTCAAATGGTAAACAACTGAACAGCTGACTACTATGGCTCCCTTCTTAGGCAATGTTAGGAGTCCAGTTCCCAATGCTGGGAAGTAACTAAGTGGGCTGCATTTCAGATGGCATACAAGAACAGACTCTAGCTGGTGGCAGCCATGAATATATGAGACAAATGTGGTTGAGACACTGACAGAAGCGTCCAGAAGGTGAAAGCTACTGTCTCTTTGGGAGGGAATTTTGCACCTAACAGCTATACTTACAGCACAGTAAAAATGGCCCACTCTTCAATCTTCCTGCCAGCCACCTAGACACCTGCCTTTGCAACAGCCTATTAAGGGCCTGTCCAGGAACGTCTAGCAGTAGTCTACACCACCTAACAGCTTGAGTGGACATGTGATATTTCCTATATCCCACAGGTTATCTTTCAGTCATGCTTGCAGACATTTTTCTAGATGGAGAGCAGCCTGTAGCCTCAGGGTGCTTCAAAACTCAATGTAAACAGGCTCTGTTTTTTGAGGAACTCACTTTAACCCAATGATAAGCAAGAAGCACAGCTGCAGCTATATCACTTTTATTTGGGCACCCACTGTATGTCTGCTGCAGTCTCTTTTCCTCTCCATATGATATTAAGTAATCTTGATGCAAACCACCTTTGTGGCACTCTTGGCTTTTAGAAGAAGAAACTCTTTGCCTTGCACATTTATTTTTATTCCCTTTGTTTTACATGATACCTACAGAAAAAGGCGAGGAATCATGTCTTCCTTTTATGATTTTAAAATTATATTGAAATAGGTAAAGCAACCATATTTCTTACAAAACTACTACTAACAAGCCAGGTTTACTCTTGTTTTTAAAAAAAATTCTGTAAGGAGTGTTCTCGCTGAGAGCAGGAGAAATAATATGAATATTTGTAGCCTCAAGAATATTATCAAGACATATTGGGACAGAATTCAAAACAGTAAGAGCAGAAGATGACTCATTAATGGCTGTAAATGAAGTAGCTCCCTAAAAATACAGTATGCCAACAGTACTCACTTAAAGCACCTCATAAGTGATTTTTGTATTCAAATGCTTGTTCTTTTCTCAATCTTTACCATACCACACCAAAAAATGCCTCTCCCTGTAAGATTTGCTTCTGCTGTATCTTTAGCTCATTGCCACTATGACACTGCTGAGCTTGTATTCATACATGAAAGGGAAATAAATACAACTGCAGAATGCAGTCCCAGCCCACCTTATCTGACTGTTTGAATTAATTTTGCTTCCAGCCTCCAACTGTCATTGAGAATTGCCTGTCTGTGGGCAGATATCCAGGCTAAGCTTGGATGAAGCCCAAGGTACAGCGGACTTGCACACAAAGTTTTGTAATGCACTATTGCATCCAAAGCCATCAGCTAGGTGAAGTGGCAAACACCTTCCCTCTGCCCCCAAAAACCCCAACCCTGATAAAAGAGTCTCTCTTCACATAATAAAGAGTGTCTGACTCTGTACAGCACACTACCCAAAACAAAAACATGCAGGCTTCACTGGGTTTTGAAATCTGAGATGGAAAATGAAATGTTACCAGTACAAGTGGACAGGCATGGGAAAGTTAGCTAGCAGGTGAAAACCCCTTGTCTGGTGCCTGACTTTTTCTGTATCTCCATTGACACAAAGGAATAGCTTAGAGCTTGGACACACAAATCTATCAATTGTGGCACCATCAATCATCAGCCATCATAAGAGCAGCAGAAACTCACTGTCTGCGTGCTCTTACTCCATGACAAATTTGAGGTAAAAAGTGAGAGCTTTAAATGCCTTTGGTTAAAATAAAAACTCATTCAGTCTCTCTTGACTTTCCAGTGTAATGAGAACGGGCACAGTCATTTAGTGTGATTTACCTGCTGTACTGTCATGTCATCACATGTCAGGGCTCTGCGCCCTCTGAAGCAACTGCCCTGAAATCATCCTAGCGAGCTTAGAGGAGTGATCCCCTGAGTTCATTTCACATGCAAGGCAGTCTTCAAAAGGCTAAGCTTTGAGGAAGCCTGCATTGCCAGAGTCTTCTGAACTCTTAAAACCTAGGAATACACACTCAGCATCTGCCCCACTTCTGCAAATCCTTTGAACCAGTAGTATTCACACTGGCCAAACGCACCAAATAAACACCAAGCTGCAGTATTATCTTTTCCATGCCTACTCCAGGTGCCAAGCTAAGGTCCTCATTTTCAATTTCTGAGCTAGACCTTTCATCATTCTGCCAGATATTTTTGCAATTTGTTAAAAAACCTAAAGCTAAATAGCCTCAGAAACATTTATTTTTCTCCCAACAACGAGCAGGGTTTTATTCTACCATCACACAACGAGAAAGGTGATTTCTTGCAAAATATACCATTGGGCACTACTTACAAACTTTGTGAGGTTTTTATAAATATGTAGAAAGCATTATTCTCAGGTATTTGGATTGAAGGAGTCGATAAGACTGTGGTACCATGCATGCTAATGGTTCTTCAGAAACATTGCCTACTTTTCATGCAACCATTTGACCTTTAAAATAGACATTAATCCCAGACAGCTCAACAACTACTCTAGCCTTCCTAGTTGATGTTTCTCACACTTGGTAATAGCAAAAAATTCACACTAAAATGCTTGTTGTAACAATATGGCAGCATACAAACATGACAACCATTTACCAATGTGCCGTCAAGAAAAAAACACAGAAAATAAGTGGGGAAAAAATCTCCTTGATCATTGATATTCCTTTCATTTGCAGTGGAATCTTTTTAATGTGGCTTTGTCTACTGTAATCTGCATGTCTTTTTATGCATTCATTTTCACTGCATTTTTCTCTGTTTTCCTTTGGCTTTAGAACATGTGCCTGTCCCACTTTTTATCAAAATAAAATCTATCTCCTCTTAAGCTGTTCACATGTACTCAGTCCTGGAAGCACATATAAACAGCAAAAGAAGAAATGGCAAAGCACTGATGCATCCCCAAACTAAAATCTCAAAGTAGAAAGGCAAGGAAAATCCTTCAAATGTTAGCAAACATCCCTTGTCTTTCCCCTTTTTGTACTTTATGTCTAGTGACTTTCACCTCTTTAACTGGAAGGGCTTCTCTGTTCCACACTGATATTTCTGTTTTAAAATAGAAAATAGAAGAGAGAAATTCCAATGATGGGTGATACCCTCGTGGTGGGGGTAGCACACAGAAGTGTGAAATCCAGGTCAAAGCCTGCACTCTGCCCACTTATGGTGGGGGAATAGGACTTCAGATTTCCGTTTTCCAGCAAAAGGCCCAATTTTAATTTTTTCATTATGTATCTTTTGGCAAATTTTAAACATGTTTTGGCACATCAACCTGAAAAATAGTCTCAGACATTCCACATGCATGCTCTAATCAATAGTTATTAGCTAGTTTCCCTTCTGCCAGCTCCTCAAAAGTTTTGTGGTGGAAAAAAAGAAGAGAAAGAAGGGAGCTGGCAGAATGCGGTTACAGATTCAATGCTGAACTGACAAAGCCGAGCCCCGGAAGGTGAAATCCTGGCTCCAGTGAGTTTGATCAATCAACATCAGCCAAAATGTAAGAGGAGAAAATACTGTTTGCCCCTCACAGGCAGCACTGAGTTGCTGGGGAAGCTGAGGGCCAGGCTCTGACCTGAACATTTTCTTTACAGAATAGACTGAAAATACAACTCTGACGGAGACATATGGCCCTGCAAAATGGGTCCAGAAAATTTCCCAGGCTATCTGCCACCTGGAACAGCTCCATTTTGCAAATGCTGGAACAAGACATCACAGGTTTCTTTTTGCTGTCTGTGCGACCATGGCCCAGGGGCTGCAGTGATGCTGCTCTGCCACCCTCCTTGTTTCACGTTGTGCCCCAGGCTGGGGTGCAAGAAACTGCAAGGGAGGACAGGACGTCTGGTTTTCAACTTGAGTAACTCTGAAAGGACAAGCACCTGTTTGATTTTGGCTGCTGTTTTGCCTAATGAGATGAGATCTGACAAGAAGTATGGGGGCACTTGACACCCTGGAAAGAAAGATCTTTTGCAGAGCCCACCCCAAATCCTCTGTGCCTTGTACAAACGGGAGGCATAGCCAAGTGCAGCAGATAGCAGCCCTGCCTATTAAATGCAGAAATGATAGTTGAAGGGCTGTGTTCAAACAGATTTTCATAGCTTCCTTTGATGGATGAGTGGCCACAGTTGAAACTTTTTAACCTAAACAACAAGGTAGAGACCAAACAGCAAAAGCCTTGTCCTGTCTCAGTGCAGAAAAACTCGTTTGTGTGGCTTCTTCTTCCCTGCAGAAGCAAGGCACCAGGCCACCTTTTGGCACTGGTAGTGACGTGTAGGGGGGCACTTCCCCCCAGCCAGGAGGATGATATTTGCAGGCTTTGTTACTCATCTGACAACTGCTAGACCTGTGCCTTGTTCTGCTTGTGCGGGAATGTCTCTGGTAAAGGACTACTGCAAGCTTGCATGAGGCATTCAAAGCTAATGCAGGCAGCATTCAGCCGTTCTTAAGGACTAGATTGCTTGCAAAGAAAATCTCAAAAATATTTCCAAATCCACATTGCTTTGATGATTTTAAATGTTCTTGGATTTTAGACAATAAACATAAGGTACCTCTGTTCTTGTCAGTAGTTTAAAAATGGCCTGTCTCCAAGGTTTACTGGTTAAAATTATAGCCTTTGGCTATCAGAAAATAAATAGAAATTGAAAAGGGAAAATTATTTATGAAATATTTATACCATAATACTACTTCATCCATACGTTCAAGGAAAATAACGTCAGTGTCTGTTTCCTCTGTAACTCACAGCTTTTAGCTTCCTCATACTGCAGTTAAGAATGCCTGTGTTCTGGTGAACAGCTCTCCCCATCCTTCCCAGCCCCACTTGTGAGAAACGTCTCTGTACTTACTTTTGTTTTTTGGGGATCTTGATGTTTTCTGGTCTGTTTTTTTTGGTTATTTCCTTTCCATTCTTCAACCATTTGAATCTGAGTGCAGGGTACTCTGAAGTGGTTTCACACCTTAGCACTAGCTTCTGACCCACAGAAGCCTCTTGGTTTTTCATTTCCTTCAATTTGGGAGGCACCGCTAAAGAAATAAAAGAATGTGCTGGTGATTAGGCCATCCTCAGAATGGAAAACAGTGCTAACTCAAGTTGAGATAGGCAAGCCACAGAGAGCAAAACCCCAACCAGACTAGCAATGCTTCTACACCAAAATCTGAAAAATAAGGATCATTTTTGTGATACATGTATCATTCTTGAAGCATAAAGGTACATTTAATGACAGCCTAGTTTGGCCCTTTGGAGTCTTCCTACATGGGTCTTAACAACCTGCAAGCCATACACAGACTTAGCAAGAACTAAAGTGCTGCTTCAGAACACAGTATGAAGTACTAACAACACTTAATTGATCATGTGTATCTAGACACAAGACAGCATGCTGTGGCAGGCAGCCTTGGTAGGTAATACAGAAAGGGAGGATGTCTTGCTGCTTTATTTATTTTGACTGCTCTGAGTCAGTGCCTATCTGAAGGCTTCAGGTGCAACTGATGTGATGAGGAGCTAAAACCATAAATATAGGCTCAACAGCTTCCCTAATCTGAGGGAAAGGCTTTTGCTCCAGCCAAACATTATAACCCACATTATACACCTACCTCAAACCTCAGCTTGGCCATATCCTTTCCCTGAGGCAACAGACAACGGGCTTGGAAGCCCATCAAGAGAATCAATATCAATTAAGGGTATTTTGGACCCAGAAGGGGACAGTGCATTGAAAATGCTCAGCCAATGGCTCCCACACACTGAAGGGCTCCAGCTGATGCACCTCAATTTCTACTGTGTTGTAGCAAAGGTGTTTCTTGTGTGGGTAATTCTCAAACCATTTAGGGCTTTCTAAGCTAAAGACCTCTAGTATTTCACAACCAGTACTGATTTCTGAGCACAGGTTTTACAAAAACGATGCAGTCCCTCTCTGAGACTTCATTTGATCCTGTAGGTTAGCTGTAAACCAGCCTCTACCATGCTCCAGTATTGAGATAAAACTCCTAGTTTAACCTTACTTCCCCCTAGGGTTTAAGATAACACCTTTACCACACAACCAGGGAGGGCTAATACAGGGAGCTACAGCTCATCAGCTGATGTGGTAATAGCTTGTGAGTCCATCCTGGCTCAGCTGTGTGCTGTTGTTGGTCTGTACCTCCGGGGAGCCAGTAGTCACATGCAGCATCTCTAGCTGCACTGTGTTTTCTTTCTTGAACAGCTGTATTATTGTCCAAGGAAACAAACTGCCAGCATGGCCAAATGATTCTCCATAACATGCAGATTAGGAGTGTTCATTGGGACACCAACAGGTCTCCAATATGGTCCTGTACAAGAAAATGTTTCAACAACCTGGAATACGCTTGATTACGTTTTGGTATCTGTTGCTTGTGTGTATGGGGAGACTTGCTGACGTAAATTGCCTTAATTATTATTCCAATCAGACAAAACCCAAGCAGTACCATCACAGCCATAATTATGAGAGGCGTGTATAAAGAACTGGATACACACATGTCTGATAAGCAGTTGCCTCCTGCAGGCAGCAGCATGGCCTGTCCCACATGTGAGGCAACCTTCCTGATCCCAGGAAAGCCCAGGGAAATCAGGGAAAGCCTGATTTTCCTGGAAACTGAGCCCCGAGCAGAGCAGCATAAACAACGGTTGTTGGGAAATGTGGTTTGCAGTGAAAGAGTAAATGAGGTGGTACCTGCCGGGCCACCAGCAGAAGACAGGATAGGGACAGAGCAGCCTTCAATAATGAAAAAAGTTCTGATTAAAAGGAAGGTGACAACCTTTTCCATGCATCTCTGCTGGTGTGGAAAACAAGTCCCTGGGAGGAAGTCTTAGGCTAGACATCAGCAAAACATCTGAGAGGAAGACCTTCTCTGGGGAGGGCGTCCATGGAGGTTTTACACAGGGGGTAGGCACATGTGTCAGGGTGGCACTAGGACAGATCAGGTAAGGCCCAGGATTTAATGACCAGAAAGAAATCTCCCCCAAAATGTGTTCTCATATGTTGGTTTCCATTTTCCAACCCCCTACACTCCCCCTTCCCCAATAATTTTGGCAATTCCAGCGTGTTCCCAAAATGCTACCAAAACAATTTTTGCTTTCTGAAAAACAAATGCCCACACACCATTCTGAAGCCAATATGTTTAAATATATGTGCTTTTCTGAGTGTGTGTGTGTATTTGTATATATACATACATTTACATAAGCACACATGTGTAAATATTCAGGCATTTACCCAAAAGGGAGAAAGAATTTTTGAAAAATACCAATCTTTAAATTTTCCAACAAAAATAATTAGCGTTAATTAACAGCCTTACTACTGAGGTTTGTGGTTACAGTTTCATTCTGTCATCAAAGAATTAAAGTTATAGTCTTTTGTCACTATGTAAGAAAAGGAGCTGCAGAGGTGTGAAATAAGAAGGCAATATTCCTTATTTTACCGTATTTCACTTATTATAGTCCTAGTCCATATATTGCATAAATCAAAAGAATAACCACAATTGCAAGGATCAAAATTTTTGTGCTTAAGTCTTCAACTGGTTATTGATTTTTCTGTCAACCTAGCAGTGTGAAACTGGGAATAAAAGGGAGATGCCATTTTGTTCCCAAATTTTACTTTAATTCAATATTATCTGTTCAAAATGACTTGCAGATTTTTTCCTCCATCAGAACTGTCAATGAAAAAAAAAAAGTGTTAAATTAATATGCTCAACTCTTGCCATAATTCAGGAGTTACCAGGAAACATAAAAGAGGATTTAATCAATGGCAGTGACCCTCACTAATTCACAGTAACTCACTGTCCAAGCATGCAGGCTCTCCAGGGAAAGCAGCAAAAGCTGTTCACAGACATGACAGAAAAGAGATTGTTTCTTCTTTCTTTTTTTTTTTTTTCTCCTTTTCATTTACACTACGTTTGTTTCCTTTCAGCTGCAGTTTTGCAAAAGTTAATCGGACCTGCCAGGCATATGAGAAAGCTCGTGCTGATAAAACTACAGCATTGTGTGCTTGGATTGAGATCAGCTACAGTGTCCACTGTTGCAAGAGGCAGTTGACTTTCATCACAGTCTGTGCCAATTTCTCCAGTGCTGGTAAGACAGGACCTTGTCTGAGGGGTAAAAATGCTTTTAAAGGAGGCAAAAATGCTTACAATGATAACTAAACATTGCTCCCCCTGACACCTCCCTCCCCTTGCCTCTCTCCCCCTTCTCCCTTTGTCCCCACAGCATCTCCTGCCAGCTTGGCTCCTTTCCACTGCTTCTTGCTGCGCCTGTCACACAGCACCACTCCTGCCACCGGAGAGGCTTCTGCCCACTGCTCCGTGTGAGGCTTGCTGCTGCTGGCAGGAACAAGGGAGAAAGGGCAAGGAAAACACTTTCTGCATCTTCTATGCATGGAAGGAGTTTGAGGTGCCATCTGGGAAAGGATGAGTTGGTCAAAATGTATTGTGAAGATGGAAGGGATCCTCACAACATTCTCTGCTGGTCATGTTTTGGGTGGTGCTGTTGTGAGCAGCTCCTGTACAGCGGCAGCAGAGCCCTTACACGTTCCATCCGTCACAGAATGACAAGAGCCAGGTAGCAAAGAAAACAGACAAATCCCAAAGAGAAACAGTGGAAATTAAGCATGGAAGCACCCTGAAAGTGGTGCTGCTTGAATGAAAGGTGCAGCAGGATCCACTTTATCTGTATTCCTCCTGCCGAAACCCAGGAGAGCCTCACATTTTAAGAGTCAATTAGACACACATAAAGGCACCCATGTTTAACCCCAAGCTTTTCACACTCCCCGGTCAGGACTTGTCTCTGTGACCTACAGACCTCCCCTGGTTTGACAGACATTCCAAGAAAGCAACAGGGGTGATAACTGTGAGAAAGGGCTGTTGCACTGTGATGAGCCCTCACAAAGCAGCAGAGCACTTGTGCTAGCTGAAGTCCCACACTGTTGGAAGGGTTTAACAGGCAAAAGCATGCAAGGTGTTAGATCACTGCCTATTTATTAAGATGGCTTGAATATCTGTCATTTTGTTAGCAATTTTTTCAGAAGTATATGTCTGCTGGTCTGCATGCTATCATTGCAGATAAGGAACATGCATTTCCATATTCTCTCTCCAAAAGCCTCACTGATAATGTACGACTGGAGATAACTTCTCTCTGGACTTTGGTGAGTTTGGCAAAGCACAGCAATCTCCTCACCCTCAGTGTTTGATTGTATAGTAATCTGCATGGAAGCTCAACACATTGAACAAATTAAACAGGAAACCTGCAAAGTATTATCACACAACTACACACTTTCAGCTGAAATTCCATGAGTGGGTTTCCCCCCGCCCCCTCTTTTCTTTTCCTAGGAGGGCACAAAGCCTTTTAAGAGTCCGAACACAGGAATCTATTAGGCATGCTTGCCAGTAGGCACATGCGCACAGTTTGCTGTGCAAAATTGTGATCAACAGCTTGGTGAGTGGTAATAGAAGCCACAAGAATAACACCCATTGCCTTGGCCTCAGACTTGCTTTTTTGCAGCATAATGGTCAAGGCAGGGCAGTAATGCAAGATAAACTACATTATTTCCAAAAAGCCTTCTCCCCTTGCATATGAGATTGTAATCAAGCTCAGGTTTATCATCAGCAGGCCAGATTTTCTGAAGCCTTTCGTATAAACCATATAAGCTACACATTAAAATGTATACTGTTCCTGCTTAGACAACTAAAAGAAACCCCCAAAATTTCTGTTGTTTTCTGTTGGTTTTAATCCTCCTATTATTCTCTCAGGCAACATTTGTATTCTGAACACTTTCCAAAACCTGGCTATTTCCTTCCAGCATGCTGAGTCTCTGTGCAGATTACCTACATGATGAAACACTGCAAGTAATGATGGGAGGTAATCCCACACAACCAGCTCTCCAAAATACCAGAGTAACTGAACATGAGCTGATAGACTGGAAAACCAAACAAATCATTTAGCTACTTAAATGGGAATTTCTCAGTTCCAAACATTTTTGAAAATACTGCCACATACATTTCAGCTTCTGGGTCTTGGTATGATTTGAACACTTATGTCTGTGTAGAAGAGCAAAAGGAAAAATGCAAACCTGATATTTTTCTTGAGCACTACATGTAAAACCAAAATCCAGGGAATCTAATTCTTCCTAGTGATGTTAAAAGGAAATTTTTTGCAGAAAGTTTAGGTGTTGTAAAGGCCAAAAGAAAGGGGAATGCCACAGGAATGGCTAGCAACATGGTCAGGAGCCAAGAAACAAGGCAACAGGGGCGATATAGCACTACAGCCATGTTTCTTGAACACTGGACCAGCGAGGAACCAGCAAATGCCACTATAAATCAGAATAACTACTCCCCCCGCAAAAGTTCATCACAAAGCCAACTGCAACTCCTGCAACTGACTGGGAACTGCTCATCTCATGCTGTGGAGTGTTTGAGTCTAAACTAAGTGAACCTGACAGGTTTAGGTATGATGGTGCTGAAGTCTCACTTGGTCCTTTCAAAGTAATGGTGCATCCAGCAAATTCATAGATCTCCACCTAAAGTATTCATTTATTCGGGGTGAGATGCTTTCAAGTACACAGTATGTCATGCCAGTATTCATGGATATTTACCTCGAACCATGAAGCTGCTCTCTCAGCTTGCATGAATCTTCTTTTCCTTCTCCCTGTCAGAAGCCCAGTAAACCCCTCCAATGAGAGTATCATGGGCCAAATCATAACATAACATTGGGACGGCAGGATTTTCAACAGGACACTGAAAATGGACATATGGAAGAAGTAATGTGCAAATGGAGAAGGTCTCACTACTCCCCCCTCCACTATACAAGTAAAAAGCATCTCCACTGGAGCCAGAAAAAGGATGGTAGTGACAAACCAGCACGTCTAGAAGTATCATGTCCACAAGGGAAAGCCTGAGAGCGCCCATTTATTCAGTGTAACAAGATAATGCCAGGCTGTCCAGCCTCCTGCAGTCACTCAAGATATCAGTTTCTGAGCTTAGACCTCCTCAGAGACAGGGAACTGTGTTCAAAGATAGCAAAATGTAGGTTTCACAAGAGAAGCTGGGTGTGAGCAAGCGTCTAACCTAAAGATTACAATTTAAAGGTCAACACTTAATTTATTTACTGATGATTGTGTCTGCTGGAACACACCGCCTGATTGCATTAAATACTCTCTCCTCTGGTTCACAGTGCTTCAGCTGTCTCCAACTGGCTGCATCCCTGATAAACTTTGATGATCCTGTTAGACAGTGTCAATATAATAACCTGATCATACAGACTGAAAATGTGGGGACAGCATAAAATAAATATACTTGATACCCAATAAGCAATTCAGGGACAACTACTTATAAAGTTGATATAAATATCTGCAGGTCCATATTTTACATACCTAAGTGCATAAAGGTAGACTCCAGAATCTTTATCTGAGCACTAAAATTAAAGCAATCCAATGCACAGAAATGCTATGCAGGCATAAATCCTGTGGACTTCAAGGGGACTTGCAAGTACTCAGCGACTTTTTTTTTCCTACGTGAAGCCACTTTTGATTTAGGAGTTGAATTTCAGGACTGGACATTAAAAAAGTTTGTCTCAAGTTGTGTGCCTTGAAGTCAGATGAGGGGAGGAAGTGTGGCTTGCTGCATCATACATATGTTTCTTTCTCTTCTTTGCTGTCCAGTGTATTTTCATCACTAATCTCTATCTTTGCTTGAAAAAAGACATGCAGTAAGTCACCAAACTGAGACTAGTGCAGCTGAGAGAACCACCTAAAAGCAAAGGTTGTGACTGCAGTGTTAAGTTGGCTGGGTCTCAGACTACGCCTTATGGCCAGACTTGGAAGGCTTACCAGATCACTGGGCTGAGAGGCACGCAAAACTTAAACTTTGGGTCTCAGCTGTGGTACAGGTGTAGCCACATTGGTGTGACCTAAGATCATGTTGGGAAGAATAAAAAATGGAGAAAAAAAGGCAAGAAAGGAAAGATATGCAATGCAATAATATTCTCCTTTGGTATAATTTCAGAGGTTATTCCTCTGGATTACTGATGAAAATCTAGTTCTTGGGTAACTCCCTTTTTTCCTCTTTTTGGTAGAACTGACTTTTTTTTATAGCTTCCTTAGAGCTTTAGCCTTTCAATCTGAGGGCTCAAAAGTGTAGCAATCATCTCCTCCTCTTCCTCTCACGTTTTGTATTCTCTGGCACTCTCATATTTGCCATCATCAGGAAACAAAAATACGTCTTCTGTGTGCTGAATTCTGTAAGCTTTTCAAATTCTATGCACTATCTTCTATTTTATAACACTTTTTCCCATCTCCTCTGGTCTCAGTTGCTCCTCCACCCTCTCAGCATTTCTCCATCATGCTCTTTCCCTTTGCACTATTCTAACAAATTTGGGATGCTCACATACAATGGACATGAGTGATTGCTTTCCCTTGATCCTAATCATAAAGAGGCCCATTTTTTCTTCTGGCTTACACTGTTCTCTTGGCTTTGTGGTATTTTCTGATTCTGCAATAGTTCCACTTCACAGACAGAAGTGTACCATGCATCAGCCAATAAATTGCCCAGTGCAGATCTATCCATGGCAGGCCTTCATAGTCCTCAAAATCTTCCTCATCCCCTAGAGGCTGTGGAAGCCTTAAAATAAAGAATAAAACCACACATCCAGTGTCATTACTAGCACACTTCTACGTGCCTGCTCAGAGGTCTTCCTAATTAAGCATGCCAAATTGCCCTTACTCCCAGAAAGGGTTCAGTCGTATATGTATTGAAGCAACAGTCTGCCACATTAGTGCATGATGAAGAATTTAAATAATAACAGACAATGTTGTAGTTACAGGATTCACATAAATTTCCCCAGTATTAAAACAATTCTCCATGTTGAACAAGAAAACCAGACCTGCTGCCTACATGGATACCTTATTAACAAGTGATACAAAACAGGGAGTAGGGAGTGCCATGACAGGTGAAATTCAGTGGAAATGGTGGTCACAAGGTGATTCCCAGACTGTGGAATGCAAGGTACCTCAACAGGTGACCACTAACCACCTGATCCTGCATGGGTTCACAGAGTTACTGCCACCACCAACAAGGATACCAAAGTAACCTAAGTTTGGGGATATATCCACCGGAAAGAATAATTAATGAGTACACAGAAAGACCCAAAACAGCATTTACCAAAACAACTGCCTCCCCAAAAGTTCCAAACAATCTCCCTCTCACAAAGTTCACACAGAGGCCACATCTACTTTTCACGAAGTAGACGAGAAAATTTCTGGGCATCCCCAGGCACAATTGGCAGTTTAAGGGTTCATTTTTCTGCTAATGTTCCTCCCCACAACGAACCACTCATCCCTGTTGAAATTTTGGGGTGGGAAAGTGGAAAACCTGAACTGAAACCCATCTGATGGCTTGTTTGACATGAACAGAAACAAAATCAAAATGTAGAAATTAATTTGGAGAAAACAAGATTAACTGGAGCATCTAAAGGAAGAAGTTGCTGTTGCATTACAGGCTGCATAAAGTATTTACAGCAATGTGAAAAACTTCAAAACTTTCAAGACATTGATTTGCTAATGCACAAGTCAAACAACACTATGGGTATTGGCTCCTCATTCGCCACTTTCCTTCCCCTCCTCTCCTTAAAGCCTTTGTGGTCAGCTCTCCTAGCAATACTCTCTTTCTGGGATTTATGTGGGTGTTCAGCACAGGCTGTGGAAGGATGTAGGCCTACAAAAACATCTTGTGTGCTCAAAGACTGCACGGAGGAAACCTGTGGAAGGCAAGGGCAGCCCTTCCACTGAGACCCCAAGGTGAGGTCTGTCCCCACCCAGACTTAACCAGAGTTGCCTCAAAAGTTTTTCTTAGTCATTTTCTTCTGGTGCTGATCACAGATGGAGCAGAGCATGTGCCAACCCCACGCCAGCTGCATAACACCTGAAAGAGCAATCCCCCTGCCCCTGCCTGCCGAAATCTCCACCAGGTAGAAAATCTCAGAGCTATTGCTGGTGGAGCATGCTGTGCCTCCACTCCTAAGTCAATTCAGAAGACAACTGCTTTCATACCTACATGCTAAGGGGAAAATCAGCCTGGTCTGACAGTGCCAGAAGGGTGCCACTCCCACAGCAAAAGGATGTGCTTGGTCAGTCTTGGCCCCTTCAGTTGACTGAGATGGCCATCACTTGGAAACATCTGTTAGCAAATCTTCCTTTTTTTACCAGAAGGTGTGCAAACAGTTTAGCCAATGAGACCGAAAGCCACTTGACTCTGCAGCTATGCAAAACAGAAAAGGAAACTGCAATGAAAAGGAAACGTTTATGTCACACCTGTTTGAAAATGTGCGCAGGCTATCTTCAGACAAAAGAAAAATTAAACAAAATTCTTAAGAAAAAATATTGCTAAATATCTGCAATCAGGAACAGCTCACAAACAGATCTAATAGGAAGCATCTTCCCTGGTTAAATTATTATACCAGATTAGGCATCCTTTTAAAGGTCAACTTCCAAAAAATCCATAACCACATGATCAGTAGAGCATGCAGAAACATGCGATGGTCCAGCAATCACTGGAGGAGGGACAGGAACACTTTATGCAACTCTGAAATGGTTTCTGGACTGTAGGCAAAAGTTTAAAAATTATGTAGGAAAAATTACAAGGCTTTTAAAAAATATATTCCAGATCAACCGTAAGTGGTGAAATTGCATACCAGGAAATCTGTGTGAATGCTAAGTAGTGGGCCACACGGGACTGGGATCATCACAAAAATACAGAAAACTGTGAAATAGATCTCCTGGCCATCAAGTCCAGCCTGAAGCTCTGGGTCCGTAATGATCAAGCCCATCCTGCCAGGTGTTTATGTACCCTTTTGTCAAAATCCCTCAATGGATTTATAATCTATGACTATGTGAAGATGACTATAACATGCATTAAACAGAGAGTAATTATTTAAGATCCTACATATCTAACCCTTGTGATCATGGCCACCAGTATCTACTGTTGGGGAGGAATTATGGCTTTTATTGTAGGAAGGTGATATTCTTTACGTAGAAGCCACAGGCAGACCTTCTAAAGCCACTCAACTACATAAAGTGTAGTAAGTGATGTGCATAATTTACCAAATCTTATGCCCCAATCTAGGCTTTCCATTAACAGAACAGAGACTATATTGCAAAGTTTAGCTAAAAAGGAATTGGAGAATAAACTCCACATAAATTCTGAACAGGCTGCCAGTAAAAAGAATAAAGAGATGGTAAATCAAGTGAACCTCCCTTCCCCCCACTTCTTCTTTTAAGCTTACAACTGGTTTTCGTGTGTCACAGTTTTGCATAAAATCACAGCCTGAAAATTGATTATATCAAGTGTGCAAGTATCCAGGGCTTTATTTGCTATACAGTAAGAACTGAAGGCCCAGCACAGTACTAAGGTAAAATTCAGGCCCTGTGAAAATAAAATACTTTGTCATTGATTCGATACAGCTAGACTTTCACCCCAGAAGATGGAGAAATATGCCACAGTCTTTCTAAGGGGAAAAAATACAGATCTTATCTATATCCAAATTTGCAGATTTCTAAGTAAAGCATAAATCAATTTTATTTAAACCAATGCAACGTCTCAGTGTGAACACACTTAAACTGATTTAAAGCTGATTTATGATTAAACTCACATTAAAATCAATTCCTTAACAAATTAAGCTGAATCAATAAAATTCTGGATTAAATTAGTCCTAACAGGTCTTTCTAGAGGCAATGCTCTCACTGCTTCAATTGCATTGATTTAAGAAATGACTTTAATGACAGTCACTTTGTGTGTTAACACTCACACGTGTTAACATGCATTCATCATTCATTGTAGAAAGACATCAATGTGATTATAAACCTCTGCACAAAAGGACTAATCAGAACAATATCCCATCCCTTTCCTAGTCTCCTTTTTTTTTTCATTCTCAAGACTAATAGCCTTGTGAACAACTTCATTTTGCTACTCCTAAACTGGAGACTTTTGCATATCATCTCCTGTGATCTCTTTGTTCCACATAATTTCTAGTGAAAGTTTCAGTTTGTTGTTATTTCTGCGACAGGAAACTCTTCCTTTGCTTTTAATTCCCAGCCAGGACACTGACTTCAATCATGAATCACCTGGACTGTATACACATAGCATCCAGCATAAAATGTGCTGTTCTGTGGCTGAGAAATTACTGAAGGGCATTAACAGAATGACTGCAAACCAATCTGCAGCAAAGCTGTTTCCACCACAGAGTCCCACTAGACCTCAAACCACCTCTGTTCAGGTTTGGACAGATGAGCTGCAAGGACAGCAGCGATCTACACACTCCTTACTGTGCCAACAGAGTCAAAATCTCATGCAGGAGTTCCCTGAGACAACTCCCTAGAAAAAAGCCCAGGTGAGGAAAAGCAAGAAGGTTCCTACACGCTGGTGTTGGTGTCATGCTGTAGCAGCCCAGCAGATTGCTTGTATATTTCTTGCATGGCCAAAATTAAAATAAAGGCTCCAGCCTCATCACATGTGGCCATTGGGCCTCTCTGAAGCTATCTGAAGTAAATGACTGCAAAATTTCTTACATGAGGCTGCTGCTTCTTGACAGACACAGGAGGGATACTTCTTCAAGCAGTAAGATGAGATCGAAGTATCAAACCAGAACCAAATCTCCCTTTAGAGAGTGTTGGTGTAGTGTTCAGACTAATTCTTATGTGTTGTCACTTTTTTCTTTCTTTTAGTAGACTTCAGGAAAAAAAAAAAAGGCAGTCTTTCATGAACCAAACAAAACCACATTATCCTAAAAAGATGCTATCATGTCAAGTTCCAATCTGGATTTTCATTGAAAATAGCATGTAACAGGCAGAATGCATAACTTTCTCCCCAACTGTGCTGAACCCTAGGGGGTTGCCAGTCATCTCTTTTATCCAATTTTTCTAGAAGACATGAGAAAAAAACTCATATTACATGAATAAATCAAAGATAAAAGCTTGATCCTAAAAAGGTTTGGGAAAACGGGGGTTTTCAATGGAAACTGTTGTGCAACCCAGCAGCAGAACTGGCAGGTGTACCAGGTTTCCGGTAAGACTCAGTCCTGCAAGGTGGCATGAGTACAGAGAACAGGGCTGTCTCACAGGAAGCCCAGTGGCATGCAGGATTCACTTCCTGGTGATGAACAGAAAGATGCATCTGCTGCTTACCTAAAATGGTATATCCACACCTGGCTCTTCTACCTTTTTTTTGTACCTCTGGCTTTTCTCTCACAGACTATTTCACTATTGCTGCCATCATGAAGCAACATGCATTCCTCTGCTTAGGAATGTCCATTTATTCTCCTTTGTCATGAGCTGGGCAATGGCCTGAAGTCCATCCAGCAGACCAAGGACCCTCTCTTGGGTCTCACAACACTCCCCTGTGTTTGGCTGTCACAACCACCAAAATATTCCCTTGTTAATTACAGTCTGGTTTTCTACCTACACACTGGGGAGAAGATATAACTGTGGGGACACCTGGTAATACAGGAGCTGAAAACCCCTGTGATAAACAGACAAAGAAAAGATATACCAAAGCCTCCTCCTGATGGACTGGAACCTGGTTCCAGCCATGTGTCCTAGCATTTCAGTACTTTCTTCTGCAAAACTTGTCTTACAATGGTAAGCACGTAATAAGGAAAGCTACGCAAATGAAAGCCAAGAAAGATTGGTGGAGGAAGCCAAGAAAAATCCAAAACAGTATCAGAAAGGGATGTTCAGAAGAAAGAACATAAGGGATGATTTCACCACATCTGCTGAAATTTAATATCCTGAGTCCCCCTTCTGGCTGCAAAGGGAATTTTTTGTAGGAAGCAACCAAGCAGGACACCATTATTACTAAGAGAAATGGAAACAATCAAGACAGAAAAGTGCTCTGTAGATGACAAGCATACTGTTTTCACAGTATTACCTCACTCTGAATCTCTGTCAGTCTACTGAGAGATGTCATAAAACCCAACATGGCTGAAAAAATGTAATAAAAACACCAACAGTATCATTATACTTAATGTCTACTGTATTGTTCCCTTTTAATCATTGCTTCTGGAAAGAATTTAAGGCATGCTTTGGACTTTGGAAGTCATTATTTCCAGGTGTGATCTTTTTGCAGAGTGTTTTATCTCATAAGCTTCATGAATTTCCAGTAGTATATGAACAGATCAAGGATTAAGGAAAAACAGTATCAAAATAGCATTTTCCTGGAGCCTCCAGAACAATCAAGCTATTTGTGATGGAGGGAGAGTAAGTAAGCACACTGTGTTCAGGGAGGTGTGAAAGGACCCAAAAGCCATTCTTATTAATAGCTCTCACATGAGATGAGAGTGCATAGAAGAGGGTCAAAATCCAGCAAAACAACAACAAAGTGATCATCTCTGCTGGCAGTGCCTGGCACCTCCATCTGCAGCATTCACAGACCTGTCAAGGGTTGACTGAACACATGACAAACACAGAGCCTAATCATGGAAGTCCAGGTTTCCACTCCAAGAAAGGCAAAAAGCCCCAGGGTGAGGTGCCCTCTTTCTCACAGTATCTTCATCCCAATCTTTCTGAGTAGATAAAAACATTGTGACATTTTTCATTTTTCAGTATTTATCAGTACTCATGAGATGGAACTGTTTTGGTAGTAGTGAGAGGTTTGACAGCTGTTAATCCCCATGGCTTGCATCCCCGGTCTTAAATATAATTTAAATAATCAGAGGAAGCACTGACCTAAACAGCAGGTTTTAATCATCTTTTTCCTTTCTGTATCCCATTCTTTCCCCAAAAAGAAAAAAAAAAGAGAAAGAGTCTTACTGGTTGCTAACTATTATGACACTCTTATTTGTTATTAAGCATAGCCCTTATTCTCAATTTGATAATTCAGTTTTCCAAGCTCTCAGGATATGCTATCTCTGCCCTCCATTTATTTAGACATTGTGTAACTGAACATATACATAACCACCCTATAAATTCTTAGATTTTTTTTTTAATGCTGGAAAATAATGTATTGTCTGACGTATTTGTTATTTGACTGATTATTCTGCAGAGATTAAAATACAGAAAAAGAGAATTTTGACAGGACCTACATTAGCTGAATCTGCTAGGTGGGAGAGGAGAGATGGAAAAATTATAGTAGTATTATTATGTTTTTTGAATACACAGTCAACTCAATAAACAAAGAAGTACTAAAAGTGACTTTATCAGTCACATTTGAGTATGGTCATCATGTCCTTAAAAAAGGAGAGGCACCTCAGTTTTAGGGATACATTGGGAGAGAAAAATGCAGGGTTTTCCTGCTGTAACTCTTACTCAGCAACTTCATTTTGAAAAAATTAGTCATCACATTGAAACAGATGAAAAACATAAAAACCCCCAACTTTTCTCAATCAGCAAAACAGACTAGTCTAACATTAAAAAAAAATCTCAGAGAAGTGGCATTTCTACACTTTGGGCTTTCCATGTGGGGAAGCTAGTTCATGGAATGGGATGTGAATTTACAGAGCTTTGGTTGTTTTACTCTTAGTCACCTCAGGCATTGAATTCATATTGACTGGAGTGGCTTACTGCATTTTAAACTGGAGTATCACATTAGAAACCACTAAAATGAATGGTCCCTCACCCATGATAATGTGTCCAAGCAAATCAGAGAGAGGTACAGAAAGCCATCTACATTACGCAGGCAGTCTGCCTAGCAGAATACTTGTACTGTATCCCTTCTTACTAGGCATGATGTGAAATATTTTAAAACTGGATGGTTAGGCAGGGAGCTGTCCACCAGGGCTAAAATTTAAGAAAATCACTCTAAGGCAGGTGTATGGGATGTAGGAGGACAATAAAGCTCAGGGAAAAAAGACATTACCCTTAACAGAATCTACAGTAGACTTGTGATGGGATAGCTGCACATGGAGAACAAGGAAGAAAAACTCAACAGAAACTGTCAAAATCAGCATAGCTTTCTCCCTGACCTCTAAAATCCACTTCTATGCAGACCCAAAAGCCGTATCAAGACATGACAAGTGCTGCCTAATGTGACTACTCAACTCTCCCATGTGCCCCAGGTATCCTGGGCAAAAAGGTTCTCGGCAGAAGTAAATTAAACCGGTGCATCCAGCTGAGGACTCCATTTTTGGCTACTTTCCTTGCAAACTGTTGCTTGACCTTCGGCAATGTTTTCACATAGCCTACCTTAAAGCACTTCTATCCCACTCCTGATACAAAGGGTGAGGGGTGCAGAGAAGCCCCTTCGTACCCCAATGCCTATGCAACGGATTAGTGTGGCACAGTGCAGACTGATGCACAGGAAGCTGGGGCAGGCGGGAGAGATGCAGGAGGAGTTAATCAAGATTCACTGAAGGTGTGCATTTTTCCTGCGTTAGTTAAATCCAATAAACCATCAAAGTGAACACGTCTCTTCTGAATTTGGGTGGCTTTGGTTTAATTCATTCCCAAAGCAGATTCAACTCCAATTCAATCAGAATGGTTCATCTCTGAACAGGAGTGTCCACGCCAGGGCTTCCCACAGTTGAACTCATTCACTTTAAATGTTAATATTTTGAGTGCCTTACCTGGACCAGCTGTAGGACTGATCACCTGGAGGGTTTGTGCAGAGCAACCATTGGACTGTAAATTCACAGTTTAGCTGACTAATTTACTCTTGTAGGCAAGCCATTGTTTTGGCATAAAAGCCTAATCAACTAAATCCCCCCCTCTTAAACGCTTATTCAAAATTGCTGTGATTCTGCTGCGGCCCATAACATACCGCAAGGGTTCTGGCTCTGAGCTCTAAAACAATTAGTCTGGGGAAATTAAATGGTGCTTTCTGTGCACCTGCGACTGGTTGCGCTCCCGTGCCTGACAGCAGTGCCTCTCCCACACCAACGCACACAGGCTGCTAGCACCGCTCCCAGGGCTGCTGTGCCCAGGATGCACCCTCCCAAAAAACTGTCAGGGGGGACGGTGCTGTTTCTCATGAAGCTGAATGGAACCACTGGTTTGGCAAAGCAGCTGCTCGTGAGGGTCTCTGCTTAGAAGATTTATATTTTAAACAGGCAACAGCTAATATCAAGGGGGAACAGATACATTACCAGCAAGTAATTTCCAAGCAGCTAATAACTGTTTCCCTACCCACCAGATCCTAGGATGCATTTTCAGGTTTAAACATAACATATACATTGTAAATAGCGGAAACATCTGGGGTTTATTATAACACCACTTTGTTAGCCTTGGGCATTGTACAACTCCCGCAGGCCACGGTTCACCCTTGACCTGCCAAACACGATTACTGTACTCAGGCAACTTCCCCTGCTCCACAGCTGCTCGCCTTCCCCTCCCCTCCGTCAATACTCATTACTGCTATCATTACGGCTACCATCCTAGAGCAGCCAGTCAAAAACTTGGGTTGCCATGGTCACTGCATGGAAACAGCGTGGCTGTGCGGGCGGGGAAAAGATGATGAGGATGGCCAGTGAAGTAATTTTGCCTTCTGACCCCAGGGGAAGTAGGGCTGCACAACACCATCTGCATCAGCAGCCTTTTGCCTCCCCCCGCAAGGCTGCCCTCCCTTCTCTGTCCCACTCATTCCACCCTCGTTGCTGGTTTGTCGTGCCTCAGTTTCCCCCCTTTCCCAATCTCCAGTGACCCTGTCCCTCTCCCCAACTCCTCCTGAGCCCTCATTTTCCAGCCACATCTTGCTTCTCAAGCTCCCACCCTCCTCCCTCCTTTTCTTGCTCTCCACCAAGGACCTATCTTCACTCATTCATTTCCCACTGCGTGATGTCCAGCCCCACAAATCCCAGTCCTATCCCGTCACGCTGCTTTTCCACCACTTCTCCCCTCCTCTTGAATATGGTCCCAAGCTGACTTCTTCCTACCTCTGTATAACACCTCGTGTGTAACACCACAGCAGCACTGTGGGCTGGGGCTCTCTTGTTTCCCCTGGAGACTCAGCTGGGGACAGATACTTATCCCAGGCTAAGCAGCAAGGGGGAGGCATTTTAGGGCTGTTGTCACAAGGGTAGACTGCAAAACTTTACCTGAACTAACTCAAAGTGTAAATCTAAAGTACTTCTGTTACAGTATAGTGGGGACACACCTTCAGAAATAAAGTGATCTTAATTCTGGCTGGTTTAGAGCTAGGTAGAAAAAAGAAATGCAAGCGGTGATCCAATATGGCTTAATGTATGCACTTTAAAACTCATTTGGATGAGCTTTCCAGGTGTCCCTGCATAAACAGGCTGCTGACCACAGGCTCTTGCCTTCCAAGCATGCATAAGAAGTACCATTACTGCCTCCAGCTGATCCTCCCTGCTGAATGCCTGAACAAGTGGGTAGGAGAGCAGCGCTCAACACTGCTGTTCAGAAACACAGCAGAAAGAAAATATAACCTGTTTCCAGCATGTCTGTCCACCTGAGAATCAGCAGCAGACCTAGTAGCCTCCCAGCCAAGTCACGACCAGCCGCACCCCTGCTTACAGCTCACAGGAGTGTAACACCTTTCCTACGAACCCCCTGTTACAAGAAGCCTACCCGAGAGGCAACAACCATTCCAGCAGCAATACATCCATTCGCAGAGTGCTATCAAAGCTCCTTTGCCACCCCTTCTTGATTAAAGCCTATTGATCGATGCTATATCCACTGTGGCCCTGGAACACAGAGTTCAAGTGCTGATTACACTACTGGGGTAGTACCCCTACTCTCTCCCTTCCCTGCAAAGTAAAGGCAAATTTCTGAAAATAAACATCTGAAATGTATTGCCTTTTTAAAGTTTTATTACTCAGTAGCCTGGTAAAATCCTCTAAGTTAGGAAAAAAGGATATGTAGCATTGTCTTTTTTTTTTTTTTTATTTTTTAATTTGTTAACTTCAATATATGGATCAATTTAAACATCATCCTGGAATTATGCTATGGTAAAACAAATGTACATCTAGAGAATAAATGGAATTGATTCTCTTATGGAGTAAAAGGCCTTACTAAATGAGGTATTTAAATATAACCCCCAATCCCTCTCTGAAGAAGCACCTGGTAATTCACTTTTTGGATCAAATTGCAGCTCCACAAAAACTTTATGACCTCATGTGGTCTTTCCACCCCCACATTCCTCCCTAGAAACATTATATACAGCATGCTCCAGGCAAGAGGGTTTGTTAGAAATGCTAAAGAGGTGTAGCAGGCACCAGGACAGCAGAAGAGCACTGAGAACATAAGAAATGGGCAGCTGCTTAAGGAAGGACTCCCTGAGATGCTGATACATTCATTCCTGGTCAAGTGCATATCCTCCACTCCTTCCTGAAAAATCTTCCACACCCAATATTTTCCCTTGTCAAGCAGGCTCACATGCCCATCCTTCACTCCATCCTCAAGCATGTTTCAGCACCCATAAAAATTACCATCCTGGTCAGACAAAAAGCTAGTCTAGCCTAGTATCCCAACTCCAGCTACAGCTGATGGTGGGTGACAAGGAAAAGAGACAAGAAAAAAGCAACCATAAATCATTGGCAACGGCCCTTGGCCATTGGCAAAGTCCTCTGGGTCAGCAAGCTGAAGAGGAAGGAGGTACTGCTGGGTCAGGTGAGATGCTTGGGAGCCTTTGTGGTGTGAAGCAGACGAACAAGCTGCCTCTCGCTCCTCTGGTGGGGCTTGGAGGTGGTGGTGAACATTGGTTGGCTCCAGGGAAGGACCTGGCTTCTGTGAGGTGGAGCTTTCCACTGGACCAGAGATGGCAACCCTCGGGCAGTGTTACTGGACCCATGTGTACCAGACTGATGGTCAGGAGACAGATGTGCAAACATTTGTGAGCGTAAACCTGTCTTATGTTTTTTATCTTATCTACTCCCTGGTTATAGAGCCAACAGTCACCATGGTTTTGTGAATGGAAACATCCTCACAAAAAAACTGCAGTTCTAAATACCCCAAGTTGCTGCTTATCCCTCAACTTCAAAGCAATTTATAACCCTTATTTGTGCCTGGGTTCTTTGGGATTGATCTGAAATGGATGGGGTTTTGCCATGAAACTGGTAGCAAGAAACATCATAAAACATGCCATGAAACAAGGCGATCCTGAGGCTGCTTGGTATTTATTTAATTTGTCAAGGGAGTTGCTAACCAACTGTAGCTTTAAAAAAAAAAAAAATCAAAGGGTACTCACTGTTCTAGACATTTCAACACTTCCCTGCTGTGAGCCATGGTGGGGAAATTTCTGCTTTTCCATGAAAAGCTTGCTTCCCAACACTATCAAAAGAATATGCATTTGTTCCTCTCTAAAACATTAATACAAAATTAAAAGGGTTATTTGGGAAAATGTACTGCTTTCTCACAGCGGCTTTCAGTTCTATTCTTTGCGGACAGCAGTGTTTTCCAAATTTGTGCCATCCAGCTGTTGGCATATTTCACGGGACCACTCCCCAAGGGGGTCTCTCCAGGAGCTCCAGCATTTTTATGGATCCATGAGTTAAAAATGGCTTAGAAAATAAGCCTTTTCTTTTCTTGACACTTCCCCAGTGGAGAAATTTTCTGATGTAATGTAACTCTAGGAGGTCTTGAACACTTCAAAATTAACTCCTCTCTTGCTGCAGTTGTGATAGCCCAGAGTGTATGTGTGTGCACAAGTCTGCATATATGTTTGCACTAATATTGCTCTAGCATGACTCCAGGAAAAAAAGTTTGCCTTCTCTTTCCAAAAGCTAAGTAAATAAGAGTAGAATGAGAAACAGCTATCACTTTGCTGATGTAAAGAGGATAAGACGAAAAAAGATGCTAACACACCTCCAAAGGCACAAGCACTTGATTTCACAGGTCAGCTAAGTTAACCATTAACCTTGTCAGCAAACATTAGGTATTTAATTTAATTTTCTTTCTCTCCCTGTCATCTCTAGGCCAGCAGACATGATACAGTGCATCATTGCAATTTCTTCAAAATACTGTTTTTGCAGGACAGAAATCCATTTGTTATCCTCAGTTTAAATAATCTGCTGTGTCATTAAATGCATTTTCACTTGGCTCTTTTAGGACTTGCCAAAGGACACCCAAGATGGCCTGCTCACCGTTTAAAATACATGGGTACCCATATAGGCTGAGAGAAGAGGAAAGATAACCATAGGCATATCTTCACCTTGCACACAGCCCCAGCTAGTTCCATTTACCAGAGTGCTTAGGCTAGTGCTCAAGTTTAAGTCTGCAAATAGTCCCAGTGATGTTCAAGGAGTTTCATGCATTCCTGACAGGTCAACTTGCTTGTAAGTAAGCTGGAAGATCAGGTTCCTTTCAGGGCCTAACTGTGCACAGGACAGACAGGGAGATACATAGACTTGGTGACCCCAGAATTGCCTAAAATGGGTAAGCAGGATTGGATCCACTGTTCTGTCTATGACCTAAGGTCCCCTCTCAACTACACAGGTGATTTTGCTACAGCTGGCATCTGGTCTTTGTCTTGATCGTGGCTTTTTTCCTCCAAGTCTGTGATGAAAGCTTTTCTTCCCCTGGGGATTTGGCTCAATATCACCAGCAGGAACTTTTATTCTTCCCTGTCCTGTGCATGCAGATTCCTGGGACATATTTAGGGAAAACTGCTTACACTGAAGCAAGTTAGCATCGCAGTCTATTCTTTGCCACTTATGCACACAGTATAAGGGCCCTCCAAAGTAGAATTGTTTTTTTACAGCTCAGAAATAGATGGAAACACTGACAGTGGGCTGCCTCAAGACCCTTCTTCTGATGACCCTGGACAGCACAAAGTACCTAAATCTTCTGGCACTGTGGGAAGGAAAGTGGTGCTTCAAACTAAATGATGGTATAAATCAGAGCAATTTCTGGGCTACTTCATTTCATGGTGGTGATACCAGGCCATGAGCAGCCTCCCTGCCAAAGCACTGAGCAGCCTTTGGTACTGGAGGGAGTCTGGTGAGAGTTTATGGTTTGGCATCCCCAGGTCTAAGCGTCTTGGATAAGTATGCAGAGGCCGTACACTGTGTGACAGAAGACAAGGTTACCAAACACTTTTTGTTTATGCAAGCATTTGAAGAGCTTGCAAAATGAAGGATTTTCACATGTTCTCCTGCCATTTCATCTCACTGACATGCTGTTTCCCTCTTCCCAGTGCCATGGAGCACTGGGAAGCACATGAAGCACTTCAGGCAAGCTAACTGTGACAGCCAGCACACAGCATAACTCATCACAGGAGCAGGGTCTGACCTTTTGGGAAACAAAAGGGAAACAGACACCAAAGACTCAAACTACAGACCCTGAACAGAAAAAGAGCTATCTAGCCCTGGCAGCTTACTTCAGCTTTGATCGCACTTGCATACAAAGTCAACTCTAGGTAAAGCCATGGAAGCCTAGAGTGAATCATGAGAAGCATTTAAAAATCCACCCTGGGACTAAGCTATCAGCTGTCTTTGGTGCCCTGGGCATCTCTCTTCAGCACCTCCCCTTAAGACAAAGCAATATCACTGGCAGCAGCAGTGCAATTATTTCCATACCTTTAAAATAAAATGCCTAGAGGAAGCTACTGCTCTCTCAACAGCTCTTAGCAATTATATTCCCTCCTTTGCCCTTTCTTGTGGACTTCAGTGAAGATGACATCCCCTCAACATCAAGTTCTGCCTTCATTCTGCTCTTAGGTACAACTCACACTGCAGCCAAAGAACCAGCTTCCGTCTCGCACCCTACCTGAAAACTGGAAGCAGCCTGGTTATTGCCAACAGCTTCTACCACTCAGGTGTGAGCTGGAGAAGGGATGAGGGCAGACAGCACTTTGGAGATGGGAGCAAGGACACCAGCAGCTGAGAGCAGTGGGTTCTGGCATTTGTGGAACTGACATGAGCCTCAAGACAGACCTTGTAGCCAGGATGAGTGCTGACTATTTTGTGATGGGATGGGCCCTAACCCTACAAAGAGGCTCCTCACCCAGAGGGGCTTCACTATAAGAGTGAGGACAGAATGGGGTGAGAGACACCCTCACTCAGAGATGGGAGAAATAATCAAGGCATAGCAATGCCAAATAACATAGGAGTGGGCCTGAGTTAAAAGGATAGTTATCTATTTTAAATTCCCCTCTCTGGCCTTATTTTAAAATCCCCCTCACCCCCAATTATTGATCTGAAGTAGTTTTCCAATTTCTGGCCTTGCTGGCACTTTACACAGCCAGGAAACCCTGTGGTCAGCATCAGTTTCACTTTTGTTGACATCAATTTCGTTTCCCCGTAGTTCATTTTGTCATCCACCATTTGCACTTAGCCTTTTGTACATGTGCAGCACCTTCTCACATGCCGTGCGCAACATGCTTAAGAAAAAATTGTGTTTAAATCAAAATGTATCAACAGACAAAAAGATGAGGCCGGGACTGCTGGAATCTACAACATTAAGTCTGGCAATAACTTGCTCAGATGGCCAGACTAGAAGCCTGACACACAGAAAAAACCTCACCCAGTAATTTCTGCATTCATCCCATAGCTTTTGATGGAACTATAGCATATCTTTCAAAAAAGATACCAATCCTCACCTCAGATGCTGTAAGTGAAAGAAATCCTCTATACACCCAGGCAAGTCCTTCCTCTGCATAACTCCCTTCACTTTTAAAATCAGTGCCTTTTAACTAACCCTACCATTGCACTGGCAGCTCCATTCATCCTCTAAAGCTCCCATGGAGAATACACTCTTTACAGTGTGCTTTATACCTCTGCATTTCCAGTCCACCCTTTCCAAGAACAGGTCCAGCCAGCAGCTTTCATGTTTTCAGGTTCATTTCTCAAAAGCTTAGCTGACTTCTCCAAAAGTAACTTCTCTTGAGATAATCAGGACATCACTGTAAAGTTGGCATGGTTCACTGCAGAAGTACAGCAGAGGGCAGAAACAAGAAGGAGGCGATGGCTACCCTGGGACACAGTTTTTACAGGTCGTATTTCTCCCACTGGAGGGGGAAAGCTCTGCATGGGAAGTTTCTCTTCTATTCTTGCAATGGGAAATGCTACCCTTGGAATCAGCCTGCCAGAAAATTTTTCTAATACCACCTTCTCTTGGAGGGTCTCTCAAATCCTACCAGTGACACTTTCTGAACTTGCAGGTCTGGCACAGCGGCACAACTGACATGTTCCCTGATGTACTTCATCCCCATCCCCTCCCTGTGGAAACAGCTCTTGCCACAGAGCTGGCTGCACAGGACCAGTGGGACAGCAATGTTCATGCTACCTAAAAAGATCCCTTATCTTTTTGTGCCCTCTGCAACAGACATATCAACAATGCGCAGTGCCCCCCAGTAAACCCATTTTCACAGAAGGAAAGGAATCTTTCTGCACACCAAAAAGTGGGGCAAAAGACAGGCTTCTGTTACCTGTATGTTATTCTTATCTCTAGAACGGCCATACATCAGGAAACAGAGTGGTTTGAAGAAAGAGGTTAGACTGAGAGTCAGGAGACTTGATTTCTGTGCTGGCATCAGACTCTGGTCTGGCGTGACCTTGGATATGTGTAGACTGTAGGGTCCTAGGCAACAGGAGCTTGCTGTCAGACTGACCTTGTTCCACAGAGGGGTATTTGAAGGGTACAGATTTCAGTTAGACCTCGAAGGACTATGATGACATGAACACTATCAGTTCATCTGGCGCAACTGAAGGCTACATGCAAAAACATATTCACAGAATAATGGGCCCTCTTTCATTTACCGGCATCCATTCCAAATATAATGCAATAACTCAGAGCAATTTTCAGTGCTGTTTCATATTCAGGTGCAATATAGCATTGACAGAACAGCCCCTTTTCTCTCTTTCCAAAGTACAGTGGACTTCCCCAACGGAAAACTAAAAAGTCTGTCACTGCAGAAGCCAGTGATCATGCTAAAATATGATATATACACACACACATCCACACATCCACACAGAGTCTCCCAATATTGGATTTAAAATTTAACTCTTCTGGCAGTAACAGGAGTTGGAACAACCTCTATCAGTCACCTCTGCAACTGGATGTTACCGGGATTCTGTTTAGTCATCTCAAGTATGCATTCATGCTTCCGTAACTGTCTTCAAAGGAATTAACCATTAGCCGTAGGACATGGCATGTGGTTGACTCAGGGGTGAAATGAAAGCTGTTAATGCAGGAGAAAGGCATTGAGCAAGGCTCAGCCTGAGTCCAAGTCTGAATGCCAAGCCCAAACTGCCTGACCTGGATTCCCCCTGCTTACAGAGGTGGAAGGACCATCAGCTCATAAAACCTGACAAGGAGATGCACAGAGGGAATGAGGAAAGGCTCCCAAGCAAACTGTCACAAATGGATTAACATCTCTCTTGTCCTCCCTGACCTGTGAAGCCTGTGGACTCCTTGTCAGAACTAGGAGGAGTCAAATGGCCCACAGTGAACAAACTACATAACATGGTCGATTTCTCCCCAAATCTAATGCTCCCACAGAAAATTACACAACCAGAAATGCAAAACCAGACATAAGTAGTATTCTGCGCACAAATAAAACACTAGCAGTTACTCCAGACAGAAGGTTACATTAAAAACCCCTGCTGTCCCTTATGAAATACCTTGCTTTATTTTCCTTTTATTGTTTTTTCTCCATTAACAGAATTAAAGCAGATGGGAAGGACAGGAAGAAGGACAGATGAATGCAAAAGAGGAAGAGAGAAAAAGGAGAAAAAGAAGGGAGGGAGAAAAGGAGAGAAAGGGGCGAGGATGGAGAAAAGAAGGGAGCACAGAAGAAAAGGATGGAGGAAGAAAAGGATAGAGAGGGAGGCATAAAAGAAGGACAGCAGGACAGATGGATGGAAAGGAAGAAGTGAGGAAAGAAATGAGGGAGAAAAAGAAGAAGGAAGGGAAGAAGAAAGGGAGAGAGGGAAGGAGGGAAAGTGAGAGGAAAGGAAGAAAGGAAAGAATGAAGGAAAAGAGGAGAAAAGCATGCTCATGAACATCCCTGTGACCTCACACTGGACGATTTCACACTCGTATTGCATGGGATCAGAGCAGAGTGTTTGCCAGGACCTAAGTCTCACTCACAGCTTCTCTACCAGTTTACGTGCACATCCACTGAGCTTCAGTGCAACTTAACAGCCCCCCACCCCGCCTTCATTTTCAGGAGGCTGCCTTCCAAACGCCATCCTCGCATCCCCCTCCGATACTGACGAAGTACCCACGGAGCCAAAGGACTGCAAAACATCCTCGTACGTCTGCCCCCCGGCTCAGCCCAAAGCCCCGCAGCCGTGGGGCAAGGGGCTCCGCTGCGGTACCTGCCCGGGGCCGCGGGCAGCAGCGCGCTCCCGCCGCACCCTCTCGCGGCCGCCGCCGGCAGCGGCACCGGCACCGGCACCCCTCCTCATGCCCCTTCCTTTCCCTTCAGGCCACCAACGGATATTTTTTCCTTTCATTACTGTTTTGATTATTTTCATTGTTTTTAAAGCAGCACTTCCACAGATGCCTCCGTGAGCATCACATGCGGGCACTACCGCAGTCCCGGCACGGTTCCTCCCTCGGTTGTGCCTCTGTCGCCTGTAGCCCCGGCACTGACACCGTAACTCTTCAAATGCAAGCCTTTCATTGTGAATTTTCTCGGGCTGGAACAAGACCTCCCCTCGCCCCACGCCGACCCCACGACTCCGTGTATTTGAGGGAGCAACTGAGGGTTAATTGCAACAGTTGAAGCACACTCAAGCAGTTCTTTGTACAGCTAGAATGACTCACACAAAATATTGACACTTGGTTTGTTTTCTTGTATCATAACGGAACATGATAAACTATCAGTACTGTTAAAGGCACATTCACTCTTGTTACTTTTGGAATGTTAACAAAACTCTGATTTGGTAAGAATTCATAGCATTTCCAGAGCTTCTGACACCCCGCGACATGATTGTTCTTCACTGTTTTGCTCTTGGTTTTAAGTACCTGCCTCAAAGGACTATCAGATGCTTATGGAGAGATTAAAAGGGGGAGGTGGGGGAAGGGAGGTGTTTGGAATAAAGTTTTCCACAGTTCAGCACTTAGGTCGCCTTACTTTCAGAATAACAAACTGCCACTTAGGTGCCTAAAGTAGAACCTGTTGTCAAAGATGCTTGGTAGGTCTTCTGTGATTTTTGTGGTTAGACATTCATGAACTGAACATCCAAAAAGTTTGCTTGAAAACCCTGTGACTTTGATTCAGTAGATGAGATGAAAAGTGAGCTGCCCCAAATAGTGAGTGCTGAAGTCTTCTGAAAAATCAGCTGCATAGGATCCTTTTCTTTTTTTACTTATGAGAGCTGTTTCAAACTGTTTCACTCAATATTTTTTTTTTTCTCTTTTTCAGTTAGGGCCTTTCCAGAAATTCAAGAAGAGAAGCCTACAATTGCAAATAGACAAACTCAGATTTGAGTGTCAGCTCACAAGCTTTGCCAGGGATTAATGTTTTAAAATCCTTGCATAGCTTAGCAGATCTTGGCATTTCTATACCCAAGATAAAAATTTTGTTCAGCCTTGCCCAGCTATCAATATTTGCACGAAGTTCAGAACAGTTTCTGCATTTATTTCACAGGGGGAATGTCTTTCTATACACATGCAGTATTTACTGGACAACTGTACTGGTATGTCCTCACAATTGTATTTGCATTCCCATGGCTGCAGTCAAGTAGTACTTGTAGTGTTAAGTCAAAAAAGGTTGAATGGTGACTAATCTCATTTATTCAAAAAACATGAACACACTCGCATGCTTTTTAAAGGATTCATTCTCAAAATTGGTCTGAAGATTGTGTGGAATGTTTGGAGCATTTGGGCATTGCACACAGGTGGAGAGGCTTTCCTCCCAGAAAAATGTACAGGCATACCAGCAGCGCATAAATATTTTGGCCTGGAAACACCAGAAGTTGTCACTCCTTCTAAGCAATGATTTTCCTCTAGAATTGAACAAATTTTACCAGAAATCACAGCTCTCATTCCATCTCCAAGACTCTTGCCTTCAATTCATGCTAAAATATTTACCTGCCTTCTGACCTCTCTTTATGAGTATTGAGTATCAGTTTAAACTTTGCAAGCCTCAGACTGAGCTGTAATCCTCCCAGTCAAGCCCTGACCTGCAACTTGGTCTTTAATATGATCAAAACCATTTCTTCCTCTGTTAACCAAGCCTGCTACCAGGATGCAGTCAAAGGTGGTGCTCAGTCACACTCATCTCATCTGAACTTCATGCTGTCTATTTTGTCATGTAGTCTCAAAGCTCTGGCATTTTATCTAAGTCTAAATTAAATTTCAATTTCTCACCAGGAGGTACTTATTTTCTGTGTCAATGACTGCAATCTCCCTTCTCTGGGCTCTGCATTCGGAACAATGCTGCTGAGGTCCCTCACTGAAATGATGATTGTGACCCATCTTTGCTGCTTTTCCCTCTTCCCCCACCAACTTTGTCCTTCTGCAACAGGTTCCTGCAGAGCCTTGCTCTTCCTACCACTGCTACTGAACTGAAGAGTGGCTGACATAACCCATAGCCACACAGTTCGCTGCTCTGACAGCACTGTCAGTCTTTGCACCCGTCAAGGTGTTTTTCTCAGAAATACTTCTTGTCTTCTCACGCTTTGTCCTTTCAAACCCAACAGCCTCTCCCACATCTTCTCCACTAAGCAGAAACCACCTGAAAACTCACATTCCCCGAGATGTCTGCAAACACTTGACAAAGGGGCTGGGCAGCTGATGTGCTGGTGCACCACCTCGTTTACCAAAACACAGCTCTTTCACAAAGGGATTTTTCCTGGGCTGATTCCTTTATCTCACTTTACTAGCACCACCTTATGTGATCCCACACTAAGGTAGTGCTGGCAGAAGGTTCAAGGGCTGACACGGTGGGCCCAGTCCCAGCCTCCCTACTCCTGCTATAACAGCACCCTGAGTCAGGAGCAGTGCCTCTGTGAGGGGAAGGTCTGGAGACCTTGCTTCACAACCTCAGCTTCCCTGCATTAGGTTTGTCTGCCCAGGCTGGATATATTTTCATTGCACTGGTGATGCCCTAGGAAGCTCTGCTGGCAGACTTGTCGAGCCTGTCTGCACGCTCAGTTGGCATAGCAATTCAGTGAAATCTCTCAGAGAAAGGCTGTAAGCTTCTGTCCACTTGTAATACTCTGTCCTCAGTTTTCCACCCCCTGTATTTATCATGGCCTAGAGTCCCCTGCTGAAGGAAGACACAATTGCTCTGGACTTGACACAAACCGGACAGAATCAGTTTGTTCAACATGAAGGGGGGGGGGGGCACGCAAATATTCTTCTGCATAATTTAAGTGACAAAGAAATCATAGCAACATGGACCTCCCCAAACTTTTGTAAGAGAGCCCACATTTCACCTGGGCAATGGAAAACATGAAGATTTTTTTATCTGTGTTACCACTGTGCAGCTGAGCAGAGGAGACCAAACCTGCTCTGGTTTTTTTTTCAGTAACTCTCTAACTTTCTTCTCCAACAGTAATTCTGGAGTTCCCAGATAAGTTATGACGGAATATAGTAAAGAAACATCTTCTCATACACTTCTTTCCAAATAATAACACTGATTCTCAACCTGTGGACAAGTTAGCAATGAGACAATGCTTCCAGACACAAGACTGAAGGGATATGTGATATACTTTGACAGCCAAAAAAGCAAACTAAGCTAAGGGAAGCTATGATCAGAAAAAACAGCACCAAACAAAAAACTAAAGATCTGCTAAGGACTTCTGTGCTAGTACACAGATCTTAAAACTGATGACTGGCTGCAAGCTGCTGTTTTTCATATGGAAGGAAGACCATGAGTAGATGCAAACTACTGACAGAGGAGAAAGCAGCAGAGAAGATGACAATTCCTGACATAATTCAATTTAAGAAAGCAGGTAACTAAAAAGCAAAACTGTTTCATGACCTCTCAGACTGCACATCCTAAACACACCAACTGATCATCAGGTACAACTGCAAAACTGTATTACCAAAAAGGAGAAATCGTGGTCCCAGCAAAGTCAGAAGGCCTTCATATCATCCCTAGTAAATACTGTTAATCAACATGTGTAGCCCAGTCATTAATTCAAGCTCTAATATATTGAAAAGAGAGAATAAAAGCCCACTGCATGAAATGTAAAACTGCTCTCTTGCTACTTTTTATGTTAACCAGTCTTTCTGCTCTTTCTCTTTTAAAATATCAGTTCTTGTTCTACGTGCCACCCAAAACAGAAAATATCCTTAAGTAACAGGTTAGATAAAATTTATAAATGTAACATTGCCAGCATGACATTATTTGATTGTGAGTCAAGTATACAGTGATGTCTTATGCTATATTTCATTCTTCTATTAGATACCATACCTGCAAACACTACATGGATTAGCTACACATGTGAATTACTCTGCCACATACACTCATCTTGGAAGGAGTGGGATTTTAATTACATAAGATAGAAGAATGCAGAGTTCTTGCCCACACAGGAAACTTTGAACTAGTAATGTCAGGTATGGATGAAGGTGGTACTCTTTCATACCAACAAAAACATACTGGGACTTCGGAGAACTGAGGCTAGTACTTGCCAGAAAAATGGACATTTTCTGGTTCAAACACTGACATATTTTGCCTTAGTATGGACATGAGCCCTCTGGAGTTTTAGCAAAGCCTTAGGAGCTAGGCATGGTCTGAATCGTGCCTTGCTGAACCTCAATCTACACTTGCCACCTTTCAGATTTTCAGATAAAATCTCACCATGGCAGACACGTTCAGACCACAGCACCAGAAGTGGGAATTAAATATACATGGGTACCTAGACTTCAGGTGAAAAATACCTGCACGGATCCTTCACATGGGTACCTAGACTTTAGGTGAAATATACCTGCACAGATCCTTCAGACTTCTTCTGACTCCCCCCACCAGAGAAAGAAGACCATCTTCCCAAAAATCTCTGCCTAGTTCAGAGTCAACTTGGTTGGATTACTCAAAAATGATCCCCTGTGGTTCACAGCTCCTTTCCCTGCTCCCTCAGCACTGGCACAAGTGTCCAGCCCAAGGCACGTGCAGCTTCCTGAGACTGTCCCAGCTCCTCCAGTGCAGCAACCTTGCTCCACTGGAGACGGAAAACTGCCCACAGAGCAGGAAAAAGAAAGCTCTCCTACAAGAATGGGATGGGACACTACGGGACTCTGAGGTGCCCACAGTCAGAAAATGCATGTCTCCTTTATACTTCCTCGACAGAGCTTTCCTGTCACAAATCCTACAACATGTTACTGTCCTCCTATTTTCTACGTCAACCAAAAAACCAAACAAAAAAGACCCAAACACTTCAAACAGCCCAGCTGTCATGGCTAAGTTTGCCAGAGGTTTTATTGTTCCAAGAGGCAGTTAGTTTTAGCAGGAGATGCTCACAATACTTGCATAGTGTAACAGCAAGCAGCGTCATAAAAACCCAATGGAGTGAGAGAGAGAGAAAGAAGGTCAGAAGGAGAGTTTGTCCCTAGCTTGGCGTAACAAGGGAAATCTCCCTTGATGTACCTGAAAACTCATTTATACGCACTACTGAGCAGAAGCTGGGTGAGCTGTGTCTTCAAGAGACGTAGAGGAAAGAATGCATTGGGCAGTGCTAGTTTGTAAAGATTATTAGCCCAAAGGGTTACCTACTGCTGCTGAATTACACGCACCTTTCCCTGAGGGCTGATGACTGAAGTCTAGAGCAGCATCATGTTGGCCATGATGCACTAAGCAAAATTAATGCAGAAATATATATAGAAAGTTCTAACCTTCTGGACTTTCTGTTTATTTGGCTGTTGGGGGGCGGTGGGAGAGGGGAGGACCAAAGCAAAAAGAAAACCCAAATCCGACAACTGACTCTGCTTTTCATATGCTTCTTTTAAACCAATTTCCCACAAACGCCAAAGAATTCAAAGAAACAGATAAACTAACGAATAACTCTAGTTAGACATTGCTGTTGCAAAAAGCTAAGTGCATCTGTATGTGCCGCTAGGCTTTCTGATAAACTAGGTGGCATTACACGAGCTCTCTAGGAAAAGCATCTTGTGGTTCATATGTGTTTGTACAGCACTAGGAGTCTTGATCTTGACTGGGGCGTTTGGCTGAGAGAAATAACTACGGCAGCATGCTCAGCTGCGACCCTACCTTTGGGTCGATCCACAGAGTCCTGCCTCTGTGGACACCTACAACGGAGGAGGGTATCACTGGCACGAATCCTTGCGCTTAATACTGGGGAGGCGTAAGAGAAACAACACGTGCTACTAAGCGAGCGAAAGGTCCTCTCCGATCATCCCTGAGTAAATAGCTGCAAGTTTAGACAAAATGCCCCGCAGGAAAGTTTGCTATCTGTTCAACTCAGCTAAGTGATTTCTGAGGAAAGGAAGGGACAGAAAACGTGCTTTGTAATAGGAGAGATGGCCCCACACCCTCCAAAAAAAAGGAAAGAAAGCAAGAAAGAAAAAAAAAGAAAGGAAAAAAGCAACAGCTGGGCGAGCGCCGCGCAGGGTTTCGGGGCCGGTGGTGGGGGCCGGTCAGACCGGCCCGCGGCCGGGCAGCGAGGGGCTCCCGGCGGCGCCGCCGCCGCCTCCGCCGCTCGGCGGGGCCGGGTCAGCTCGGCCAGCAGCCGCCGCCGCGGGGCGCGCAGCCCCGCCGGGCAGAGCCGGGCAGAGCCGAGCCGGGGCGGCGGCGGCGGCGGGGCCCGGGGATGCGCCCGCTGCGTGCCGTCCCGCGGGTGCGGGAGGAGCGCTGTGGGTCCGCGCAGGGCGGCCCCCGCACCTGCCGAAGGGCTTACCTGTGGCGGACCCGGGCGCCTCGCCCTCCTCCCCCGGAGCCGGCTTCTTGCCGGGGCCTTTGCCTTTCCTCCCCTTCCTGCCGTTGCCGTCTTTTTTCTTCTCGGCCATCCCGGCTCCGGCCGCCACCGCGCTCCCCGCCGCCGCCGTCCCCGCGGCCGCCCCCTCCGCTGCCGCCGCTGTCGGTTCCCGGAGCGCCCGAGGCTCCAGCATCGCTCTTGCCCGCCGCCGTCGCCTGGGACTTGGAGCAGCGACTTCCTTGGAAGTTTTTGGAAACTCCTCTCCGGGCCTTTTTTTTTTTTCCCCCTTCACCCCCCTCCCTCCTCCTCCACCCCCTTTTTTTTTTTTTCTTCCTCTTTTCCCTTTCTTTCCTAATAATAATAATAATAAACTCCAGCCCACATACACACCCTCTCGGCACACGCCTTCCTAATGCCCGCCCCGGGCACGGCACGCTTGCTCTCGGGAGGAGCCTGCACGGCCCCAGGGCGCGGGGCGGCCCCCCGGCCCCGGCCCCGGCCCCATCCCCAGCCCCGGGGAGGCACCGCGGGTCCGGCGGGGCGGGGCAGGGCAGGGCAGGACGGGGCGGGCGTTGCAGCCTGGTGCCGCCCCGCCGACCGGCAAAGCCCGCGGCTCGTCGCGGACGCGGGTGGCTCCGCCGGCGGACGACCTGCGGGCACGCCGCGGGGGAGAGGCGCGGGGCCTCCCCCGGGGCCGCGGGTGGCCCCGGCGCGGGGTCGGGGGTGGGAGAAAGCGAGAGGCGGGTGCGGCTGCGGTGGCCCCGCAGGGTGCTTGCGTGCTCCCGCTTAGCACCTGCTTAAGCTGCGGCTTCCTGCGGGGTTACCGGCGGTGCCGCCCCCCGCGGCGGTGGCGGGTGCTTAAGGGAAGGGGGTTTGCAAGGCCAGGGTGCACTCCCGTACCTGGTGTTTTGCAAGGGGATCCTGCCCCCGGGGAGGTCTCACTCACAGTCCGTATTCTCACTGTGGGTCCCTTCCTACTTTTGCGTCCTCTCACGGGGCTGACCCCAGAGCGACAGGTTCTCACAACTGAGACTTGGTCAGGCCAAGCCTTGCTGCAGCTCATAGATGAAACTGCACCTGATACAGCCATACCCGAGACAGCTTCAAAGTAACTGGTAACAGTGTAAATACACCAAACAGAACTCCACCGTCACCTAGAAAACTTCAAGAATCTGCTGATGTAGTTGGTCAGCTAACCTGAGCCATATTCCCTGCTGATGTCGATAACCATTATCTGTAGGAGATGCACTTACACCATTAGGAGGGAAACGCAATACTCTCAGAAGTTACAGGTAAGATGTGCATGAACTGGAAGGTTTTCCCTCTATGCTCTGAAGGGTCATGCAATGTGGAAAAGTGAATAGGATCAGAGCCTAAAACTAGGATTGCTACTTAGCAGTTCTTAATGTTTCTTCCTTCTCTTGAGGAGGCTATTCTACATGTCTCTCAGGCTGCAAAAACATTTACAATGATCACCAATAACAAAAGATATTATAGAATTGTTTTTCAGTATTGTTTGATTGCAAAAATTCAAAAGATCTTCCTGAGTCAGGCCCAAAAAAGACAAAACACTCCAAACCCAACATATACTGAGTTCTCCATCTCCTGTGGTTGAAAGTTTTACGGCTCAATCTTAGGGCTCAATTTTTTCGAGATACTCTCCTTGAGCAAGAAGCTGTTGAAGAAAGTGATTAACCAGCAATAATGGGTTTTCAGCATTTGGACTTTGAAACAAACAGAAAAAACCCAATGCTTATGTAAGTCTGTCTCTATGGTCAAATAAGAGCAAACAATATCGACTGCAAAACAACAAGGCAAAAAAATAGACTTCCTAAACGGCCTGGTGATACAGCATCAATGAACAAATCAAACTGGCGGGGCAGAAGACATGAGTACAGTTCTTTACACAGAAAAGTTACAGAAGACGCCTGCTGCACGATGCATTTGAGCAACATTTTGGATTTCTTGATACACGGGGTTATGACATCCTTTCTCAAATCTGCCGAACGGAAAATGAGGGAATAAGCCCCAGGCAGGGCGGGGAGAGAAAGCAGATCTCGAGGAAGAACAGCTGGTGATGGGGAGGTATTACTGGCGGCAGTAGCGCGGTTTTGCCTTAAGGGGTCACTACTCAGCAAGGAGGGAGCCTACTCCGGCAAAATGTAAGGGACTCTGTTGGGTAAGAAAGTGTACTTTTAAATAATCTCGATATGACCTGGTTTTCTGTACTCTGCAAAATCTAAATGCTCAAGGTAAACACTACCTTCACACCGTGTTCATCAGTATTAGACTGTCATTCCAGAGAGTTATCAGCATCGAGGCGCTGTGAGCAGGACACAGGATGGACCACCACCAAAGACTTTTTGAGAGTGCGATACTGTAAGAAGACCCCAGAAGCACAAGGATGCATTCAAAATGAAAGCCTAAAAATGAAACGTCAGATTCCTGACTCCCTGGTATCTTCTGTGTCAGAAATGGGAAGTTTCTCGGGAAAACATAACAGAAATCTGCCCTGGAAATTAGCCTGTTATTCCCAGAAGAAAGTCTATAATTGATTTTAGACAATGTGTTATAGATCTGCAGTGGAAGGATGCAATTTACCCCTGTATACACCGATGAGAAAGAAGCAGGTATTGCTCATGGCATGTAAGACTGTCTCTCCTCCCTTGCTGTCACCAGCTGCGAGACTTCAACAGAGTGGGTAGCAGCCAATTTAACACCATGTTAAAACAGCTGTTTCCCCCCCTCAGTTGCAGTACTGTGGCAGAGAGTGGGCTTGTCAGAGACTGGCCAGAAAATGCACAATGTACAACAATCCTTTGAGCTGCTACAGCACAGTCCAATCTTACTATCTTCAAAGCACTTTATCAGTTCCCATGTCCAAAGGCTACTTTGGACTCCTTAAAATAGAGGGATGCAACCATTTACATAATTTCAGTGGAGTGGGAACTATAGCTCAGACATGTTGCACAATCTCATAAAAATTACACAGCTATTTGGGAAACAGAAGTCAAACTTTTGTGTGCATCACTTCATCGTAGGACAGGTAGAGGAAAGCTGCCTGCTTGTCACCAACACACAGGTAGAGAGCTTTTACTCATTCATCTCCTTGCTCTCTCCATGACAACTTCCTCAGTATAAAAATTAAGCTCTGCCTATGCCCAAGCTCATCTAGCTGTTTGTAGTCTGGCTACTCTGGACCCCTGCTCTTTGTGCAGTTATTTACATCACGCAAAGTGAATACAGAGCACTGCTAAGTCTAATTTTTTACTCATATAAACATCTCTGCAAAATGCAATGCTGGGCAAAAGAGACAGATCAGTAAACAAAAATAAATAAAGAGTGCTCCAGAGTAACAAACAGTTGAATAAAACTTCAACAATCTGATTTTCTTTTGCTTCTATGTTCATTTTTACAAATACCCTGGCCATACAAAAAGGACTTAATTACAACCACCTTGAGACTCCAATGCCTTACCAAGAGAGTATAAAGTGTTTTAAGACATATTTTTTTTTTCCCTCACAGAAAATGTACTCATTTAACAAAATCAGTTCCTGAATTAATAGATTTCATGGTTTAAACCTTTTCTTAGTCTTCTCTTAAACTGAGGACTGCCATTTTCTCTTTTTCTCCATTTGGTGTTCCTTTAAAACCCATGAAGACAAGTGGGAAGGCAATCTGCATAACCATCAAAACTGCTTGTTGCCACTCTACTGGTGGCAAGAAAAGAATAAGAAACATCAGCATAGATAGAATTACATGGTAAAGATGTATCCTAATCATAACTGTGAATAAAACGCATTCTTATCTTAAATTGGTCTTGAAATTTTGTCAGCAGCTAAGCACCAAGTCTTTGACATCTACTCAGCTGAGTCAGGACAATAGTAGCTTTTGTTCTACTGACATTTTGAAGATGCAAATCTTGATTACACAAAAGTATCCTAACAGTGGTTTAAAGGTCGAGCAGACAGACCAATATCTTTGGCAACAGCAGCAATCGTGACAGGTGATGACGTCCCATTAACGTCTCTTTTCAGGAAATGGCACGTTTCAGAGTTGTTTGTACATGCGTCTGTATATATGTTGCTACAAACAAGATCAGATAGCCTCCAATTTACCAACAATTTTTATGGACTCAGTTCATGAAAGTTTGGGAAACTGTCACAACAAGAGAAACGGATACTTTAATATTTACTGTTATTAGTTCATGGAAGATGAAAATCGATTAAGAGGAATAATTTTGGCAGCCCCTGTTTGCATCCAAACTCCACCAGCGCTGGCAGTACTGACAGCTCTCTCACTTCACTGGTGTGACTCCACTGACCAGTGTTCAGTCCACACATTGTGCTCTCATGGAAATGAATCCAAATTAATTTTTTAAACGTATATTGAAACTTCATTTCCATTTCTGGGTGGATAGTCTCATTCAGGACTAAAACATTCTGAAATTAATTTCAGACCAATTCATTTGGGAAGGTAATGAAGTCTAATCACATTAAAAGCACCTTTGATTAAAAATGCCAAAACAGAGCTTTAATGTGGTTTAACAAATTCACATTAAATGCATATCTGTTTTGGATCCAAATTGATTTTCCTGACTGTGGGCAAGACTTCAGTGTCCAGGCATGACAATCCCCATTGTTCTGGTGCACTCACAAGTGACCAACAGGCCTTCCAAATTAGGCTGGCACACTCTGGGCATAAATCCATGGTTAATCTGTGCCCCATCACAGCCAGCATATATTCCTTACCTCTGTGGTGACACATCTCGGAAGGGATGTTGGTCACGAGTGCTTTCAAGCCTGCACCCACATGGTCAGCAGTCTAAAACTGCGCTCTGCCCTGTGGGTTTGGAAAAGCTATTTCTGCGTCTGAGCCATGAAGTTGCATAGGTATGTCTATATCTTGTGTGGTCTTCAGCATAAGAGTGATGGAGTTGTGACCTCTCTGCTTCCCTGTGACCCCCTTCCTCTGCAACAACATGCTGGACTGTCACGCAGTAAGCTGACTGACAGAGAGCACAGGCACCAGCCTGCATCCCTGCCTTATTGCAGGAGCAAAAATGATGCTCCCAGTGGGGTGCAATTAACCAAGGTGCATTATTATCCCAGTGTCCCTGATTAAGTCACTTGGCTAATCTGATGGGTCCCCAAGGGCTCCACTTCATGCAGCCTTTGCTCCATAGGCTCTGTGAAGAAAACGGCTCCCCTCCGGAGTCAATCAGTACAGCAAAAGAATGCTGGAGTGCTTTGCCTGCACTACCGCCCAAGGTTGTTATGGCCTTCTTCACAAGATTATCTCAATGGCATGCAATGTCCAAGCTGTCTCATCTTCAAAACATCGTTGCGGCTGTGTAGCAAAACTCCTAGCCTGCAGCTCTCAGCTTTGTAGTTCCATACTCTTAATGATCTGGTCATCAAAACCTATCAGTATCCTAAATTAGGCACACAGGCTCCACATTCAAAGCCTGAGAAGCGTTCAGTGCCCAGTGTTGGGATTCACAACCGCCATGTCTGCTAAGCAAGAAACTATCCACGTGTTAACAATAAAACAAGATGTCTCTTTGAAGCTTAGGAGGCTTTCAACTCCATGGTGCCAGGAGGTACATTCACAGCCCCAAAGTGAAACAAAAACACCAGAAAAAAAGGAAGTGCTATTTGAAAATGATTGCAACAAGGACAGACTCCCTCGCTCCTGCCTGTACTAACAGCCCAGTGTCGGAAAATGTCCTTTTTCCAAGAGGGAGAAACCTGAGCTTGGTTCCTTCATCTGTCTGAAGAGATGCACGTGCTCACCTCTCAGGAGTTAGCCAGGCCCTGAGGTACCTTGGCCAAAAATTTTGGACTGGTGAAATACTTAGGAGAGCAGGAACTGGAATTGAGACCACCCTTTCTTTCACTTAAGCTCTCTGATCACTACCATGTTTTCTTTGTCTCTGGCCCAGTATGGGGTGGGAGAACTGTGAGTGGACTTACTGAGGGTATTGTCTTGTCTGAGCATACCAACAGGTATGGCCCCATAGCCCAGACATGCATATGTACATTTTTTGTGTGGATTTCACTGAGCGCTCAGCTAAATAGCACGCTGTTAAATGCAGAAATTATTTGGATCCAATTTGTCATTAATATACAAAATGAAGGATGAGACTTCCTCATGTACATACCTCCCCACGTGTATATACACACACATACAGACATCCACAGCTAATTCAGAACTGCTGTGGTTCAACTGGAGCTTCTGCTGCCCATGAAAATCAGTTAGATAGGGAGCAGTAAAGAAAAATATATCGCATGTGGGGAGAGGAGTCTCTCGGCGGGCTTTGTCTTCTCTATGAATCTTATTTAAATCCTAAGCAAAAATGAATAAATACAGTGTTAGAGAGGATGTACAGTCACTCTAGCTTTGTTTTAAGGTCTTTCATCCAGCAAGGTAATTAAGATGTGTCTAATTAAAGCCTGAACCAGTGGTAAAATTCCCTGCTGTGCCTTATCTGTGTAAGAAATATATATCTATAGCTAGCAAGTCTTGACTGTTTAGCTCAGGCTGTTAAAATTTGTGTGATTAATTACAGTGCCCCTGGTTAAATCCCTGATTTAGTAGGCATTATATTAAACACAGTAGTATTTCTATGGCAACTTCTTTGCTTAAAGCCAGGCACAGACCTAGGTACCTTTCAGAAATGGGATCTGAGAAAGATTGTTCTTTCAGAAAGTTTTCATGCCCTTTCCTTTCTAAATAAGTGAAACTTTGGGTAAAATGTGTCTGATATGCCATTCCTCCTATCAAAGTTTCTCAGCTGCAACCTTCACTGAGAATTTTCTGTGGGTAATACGTTATTTTCACTGAGTTGTTTCAGAAAGTTGCATGCACTTCCCATCACATCCAAGCAGAAGATAATTTTGGTAGGCTTGCCTCAAAAAGAGAAATATGGTGTGCAGGGGTATCATTTCATGCTGTGAAATAAGGATTGAAACGAAAGGTTAAATAGGAAACTAGTCAAGTGGTAAATTAAAGCCCAGGGAAATCCAGTTATTTCAAGCCTCAAAAAATAATGTTTTGAAATTGAGTTAAATGCAGGGCACTGGTGGGTGGGGTGGAGGTAGGGTGTTACCTGCAGACAGGCCAGAGCAAAAACTATATTTGTCTCTTTTGAGCACTGCCGACCGCTGGGGAGGAAAAATGCACCCCAAATACACCTGGGTGCTCTGTAGTTATCCTAAGAAGAGAGTACCTGGCTGACAGACAGGAGCTGGGAGCATAAATATGGAAAATTGCTCTCTACATGCCCAGTTTGTAATCTGCTTTAGGAGCCTGCTCCTGGCCATTGTTAGAAAATTAATATTAAGCTGGATGGGACTTTAGTTTGACCCAGTATGACCAGTTCTGTGTTCTTTTGCTATGCATGCAATTTAACAAGTGCCTAAGATTTCATGTTAGCATGGGGCTTCATCATATTCCTAAAGGCAAGTGGTAAATTCAGTGATCTGTAAGTGAGCACTGGTTCAGAGCTGTTTATAAGAACTTGTTCCTTCTTTCCAAACTAATTACTTCCCATTTTTTCTACAAGTGTAGAGACATGATGTCAAGTCCTGTTGCCCTATCCTTCTGCCACAGTTAGGGTTACCAGACCCCCATGGTCACTGTCTCCTACTTCCTCATTTTGGGGCATCAGAAATTACCAGGCTATACACCTATTAAAAGATTGCCAAGGGGAAGCTAAAACTACATTTTAAGAAGATCTTAATTTTTTTTTTTCATGGCTTTGTAAAATCATAAATGAAGGTATTATGGGTTGTCTGGTGATGGTGGGAAAATTGAATTCAGCAGAAAATACCAGCCAAAGTGCTAAATATGACTTTATTTGGCAAAAGGCATGGTAAAGAAGGTAGTAAATGTAGTGTGAAAGTTGAAGAAAAATCCAGAGGTCAGATCCCTGAGGTTGGAAAATTAGCACAGCTCCTTTGAAGCCCATGGAAATAGAGATTTGCATGCCTGAAAATTTGGCCCTAATATATCATGACTATTTCCAGATGAGCCCCAGTTTAAAACATATAGATAGCAAATAGCTTTGTTGTTTGCTGACTAATTTCTCCCTTTTTAAAGAAAGTCTGAACAGGGAGTCAAGCTGGAGACCCTCAGCACTGTAAGTGCTCTGATGTAATCAGGCTGGTGTGACTTCCTCTGTGGATAAAACTTTTTGTGAAACACTCTTTAGACAGAACTCTCTCCATATCCTTAGGTCATACACACACAGAGGTGCACACACACACACAAAATACAACTCAGGAGGTGATGTGGGGCCACACAGATCCCAGTAAACACAGTAGTTTAGCACACTTGAAGACCTAAATACATGTATATCTGGGGTTCTTTTGGATCACTGAAAAATTCCTACAAGCTGTGCCCTGGCTGCCAAGTTTCAGTGCTTAAAAATACAAATAACTGGGATCTGGGTACTTCCCTTTGGGGCAAAGTTTTTTAAAAATCTTCATTAATGCTACCCCTAGGAAAACAATGCGGAACTCGGTTGTCAGGGAATAAAATGTGTGGTGCCTCTGTCACTAAATTCTTTCAAGTGGTTTTAATTGACTCATAAAATATCCAAAACCGAGCCAAGACAGGAATCTGATTACCCTAAATGTATTAGTCCTATACAGTTTGCTGGCAAAACACTGAAAGTTGTGGGATTGCCTCACCAAGCACAGAAAGAATGTATTTTAATGGCAATTCTTCCTGCAAGCTTATTCATGAGTTAAAATTGACAGTGAACATGCTATTCTGCAAGCTCAGACCTCTGTCTGTTCATGATTAACCCAAAGAAAAACCGCAGATATGTCAGTTATAAGGGAGAATATGAAAATACTGTTTGATAATTTAATTGCTATGTGGAGCTCTATGCTGGATCATTATGCAAACCCATTTAATCCTATAGCTTGCTCCTATTCACCAGAGCTGGTGTGGAGAACTTGGTAATCTAAAGTCGCCATCTCACCTATGTCATCTAAATCACAAAGTTTATGTTCCAAGATAGGAAGGTAACAATTACAACCAAAACCAGGGACTGAACCTAATAATGGGACTGACAGTGGCCACTGTTTCCAGTGCATACCAACCTCTATTCTCTGTCAAGGGGAATTACTATTCCTTCTTTTGCCAGGTTTCATTCCGCATCAGGTAAGTAACTGATCAGGTCAGCCTCTTATTAGCATTCCTATGTCTGTCACTTTAACTGCGTGGGATCTCCAGAGAAGACAACTCTACAGCAAAACCAAAGAGAACACAGTTGACCAAATCCTGATGCTTTGGTAAGAACCTGTCAGTGAAACCTGGGAGGTGTCAAAAGTGCCATGAAATATTCTGGGGTGCACCAGTAACTGATGTGTTTACATCAAGTGGTTGCACTACAGCACTAGCGGTAACAACATATTACACAGAGAAAACAAAGAGAAGATATTTTTGTCAAATTTCTTTGCAATGTATTGGTTGCCCAGGGACACTGACCAAAAAAACAACTCCAAAGGACCTTTTAGACTTAACAAGTAAGTCACCCAAGAAAAGTATCCCTGGGGAATGCACACTTCCAATATGGTACATTAAGACTTACCAAAACAACACCTGCACTTGCCTTCTCTCAAGCTACGGCAAGTAACAGAAGTCTTCTCTTTCAATATTGCCAACATGCTGTTATTGCCAATATTGCCAATATTGTCAATATCCTGTTAGCAGGCAGTGAAACAACATGTATCCAAAAAGAAATTAATGCCACATCACAGAGACTGAACACAGGGTAAAGAAATTCAAGAAGACAATTGACTTACTTGCAAACACTAAACCCAGCTGTATGGTTTTCAGTGATGCAGGGTCATGTATGCAACAAAACAAACGAGAGGCATTCTACTCCCAGCCCATACTGCAAAGAAATTGAAAAAGAAAATACTGCTGTGAATGTAAAGCTCTGGGACTGTGATGGAAAGCTGGATATTTTGCTGGTTTGCCTAATAAACCTACAGAACAACTCTGCAACAGGCTGACTTGTGAGAGGCAAAAAGAAAGAAAAAAAAAAAACCCAGCATGACAAAAATTCATGCAAATGTCAGGTGATTACTGCAAAGCTTTTTAGTGTCGTTCCATAAATATGAGCAAGAAATGGAACATGAGAAAAAAGTAGGGAACAGGCAAGACAACTGGCAGGCAAAGGAAAATAACCCCAGCGCTTCCGCACTCTGTGCTAGAGTCGTAAAAAGCTAGGCTGGCTGGTGCCACTGCGCTGTCCCAGACATCCCATTTCCCTGGCGCAGGATGAACAGAGTTCAGCATGCCATGCTGCCCTGCTGGTTTCCCCACGTGCTCCTTTCCACTTCTGGAGGTAGAACTGGAATCTTCTGGAGTTAATGGCAGGAAAAAAATTAGGCTTTGAGTGTGCTTCTGAAACATCTTGGGCTGGCTCTGGTCTGAAACCTCACTAGAGCCTCTCTGTACAGACAGATACCATTTAACAAAGTGCAAGGTAATGGATAAAGAAATCTCTTGTGTGCGTGGGTTGAATTGCAGTCTGCAACAGCAGATGGTCCAGCAGGTGCATGACTTGTCTAGAGCAACAGGATGCAAAAGATATTAAAGAATCTGATGAAGTGTCTGATGGTCAGGGACACCTCGAGAAAATAATAAGTCATGTTGATATGGATCCCAGTGTTCTGGCAAAAATAAGTGAGTGAGTGACTGCCTGAGTAAAGTGCTGAGAGCTAGAGGATAAGCTGCACTAGTTTGGAGAAAATAATTAGCTAGCAAGAGTTGCTGTAGTAAAATTAAAATAGTTGAGGATCAGCAAAGCAATCAAATGCAAATGCTGTTCCCTGTGAGCAACTAGGGAAGGCAGGCCTAGTTTTGAATTGGCATTTTTCCGAACTTACCATAGTTTCTCAGGTAAGCTAATGGCTTTGGCAGGCTGAAATGTGACGCAAAGGAACTCTGAGCTGTGGCTTCCCTTGAGGCAGCAAAATGAGTGTCCTAGCACCCAAGCTGACCCCACATACTGCAGCCTGAGCTGTCTGAGGATCTGGATGCCGTGGATGCAATGAGGAGACTGACCAAGGATTAAAGTACCAACATCCCAGAGTCACTACTTTACCAGCAAAGAGCACACAGATGCCCTCTATCTAGCTAGCACCAGTGTTTGTCTGTGCCTGTCTGGTGGCATGTGATTAGGTCAGACACATCTGTATTTTTTAGTTGTTGAAAGGTGCTGGGGGTGGGGGTTCAGCATCTCTTGGTGTCTGAAATGTCTGGGGAGGAAGGTTCAGTCTCCTGTGGCTCCACTGTACCTCTGTACAAATGCAAGATTTGCTCAAGATGGGGAGAGCTTTCCTACTCCCATGTGTTTATTGTCTTTCATTCATATGTTTAGGGCGATATGTTCAAAACCTTTAATTGTCTGCATTTGGGACTGAAGACCATGGTGAAGCCTCTCTTTTGCCCCACTTTCCCTATGTTCTTTGAGAGCCTGAATATTCCTCCTGCAAATATCCATCCTCTCATGTCCATTTCTTCCAGTCTGTCAGCTTGCTCCCTCGGCCTTAAGACAGTTGTTTTGCTCTTCTATATTCTGCAAAAACCCCCATTTCTCTTTCAGAGAGGAAATGCTCATGGCTTGGAAACTGCTGAGCCACCCTCTCAACATCAGTCTGGAAGGTGCACCCACTTAGCCAACACAAAATCTGACCCATTCTTCAGACGTTGCATGTTATATTTACAGGTTGTGGTTACATTTAAAGCAGCTTATCTTTGTTCTTACCAAATGAAAATGTGAAGAATTTACAGACAAGTTTAAACAAACAGGTGGGTTCTGAGTCAGCTTCTTCAGTCATCAGTGGTTTCACATGGTCAATTAATTACTATTAGCTCTAACATCCATTAATGCCTTCTGGTAACCACCAAGCAAATGACAGGGTTCACCTCCAAGAATTGTCATCAGTTCTTGAAAAGGTTGTCAGCAACACCATTCCCTTGGTTCAACTGGAATAATTCCTAGCTTTTAGGGGGTTCCTTTAATGACTCCCTATTGAACAGAGGTAGAAACTCAAGCATGAAGCAATCAAGCTATTTGTTCAGAAAAGGACATCAAAGCTGTGTCAGAACCATAAAGGTGCCAGATCTTCAGAAGGTTGTTCCAGCAAACTGCAGAGCACCATCTTACCTGAGATTTTTATTCAAGACACAAGATGTTGTCTGTTTGTCACTTTCAGGCTGTGTTGCTGGTAAAATCAAGTGGCCGCAGTCTGAGATAGGATGCAGGACACACTCGATCTGCTCTGGACTTTTTGCCAGGCTACACAGACAGGGTGCCCCACCAAGTGGCCCTACACACACCACAGGCCACAATCTGTTTGAGGAAGTCTGGCCATACCAATTTAGCTCTAATGGGCCAGATCTATTGCTCACAGAGATCAGTGAGAGAATATTATTACAGGTATTGCACCAGCAACAGAAAAAGTCATTGATAGGAAGAAAAAACTTGGAGTAGAGGTTTTATACTGTGCTGGACTAATCACATGTCACTTTCAGAAAAGTTAGTGCTCTCTGGGATAGGTGGAAGGGTGAAAACATGTTTTGTTCCCTTTTCATGGGCATTGATTCGAGACAGCATCGATTTGATCCCTCTGGTACTAAACTCCCAGTAGCACCAGAGGGCCAGATTCTGCCCTGGGATGGCACCAGGTGACCCCCAGTGTAATGGCAACACCAATGTATGGACTCACAGCTCATGCTGTAGCCATTTTAATGTCTGTAACAGTGCCCATGGAAGTTGAATGCCACCATAATGCAGGCTATCAGTGACTGTATGTGCAGCAGGGCATACCATCCCTTCTTTCTTGTTCTTCATGTGAAGTCTCTCTCCCAAGCCCTTCAATACTTCTCACCTTTCTTGGGGCTGAACATGCTGAAGGAGGGCTGGTGCTCCACCAAAACAGCAAACTCCATGCTAGGAACTTTTGGGAATGGAAAAGAAAAGAAAACAGAGAACATCTCTCTGCCAAACTTGGCTTGCAGCCACAGTTTTTAAAAACCTGTGCAGTCCTTGTCCCTGCATCTTCTCTGGGTAAAGTACAGAGAAGAGCAAGACAGGAGGCAAGGTTGGAGGCATGCAGTCTGGTGGATGAGGTGGAGTCCCATGTACTCCATGTAAGTGGAACAGAGAAGGCAATTAGAGAATTACTGAAGCAAGGAGCATTGATAAAACCAGAAAGCGGTAGTTTCAAGCACAACCCCTATTATTTTCAAACATGAAAAGGAATACTTTTTCATACAACATTTAGCTAATTACATTGTGGAACTCCTTACTACAGGACATTGTGGATGGTAAAGGTTTACATGGAGTTCAAAAACAATCTGATAAACTCATGGACAAAAAGTGATTCAGGACCTATTAAGTCTAAACTCATGACCCATGAGGCTCAAGTTCTTGGAAGCTAGGAAATCATTTCCAAAAATCTCCCTCTGCATACCTCCTATGTCCTTACACTCTTCCACCACTGTGGGCTGTTAGGTAGTCTCAGGGGCAAGATAGTGGGCTAGATGGTCTTCTGGTCTCAGCTAAGCAAGCTACGTTTTGGCAACCCATGTTCTCCATGTTCTTGTTTTTGCTGTGATGTTGTGATCCAGCTTGTCTTTTTTTTTTTTTTTTTTTTAGTTTTTAAGTTCTACAGGGCAGATGGATTTGTATGGGGGAGAGGGGTGATCCCCTCAGCTCAGGGTCCATCATGCCTCATCCAGGCACTATGTCCTGTTTGGAGACCCAGGGAGGAGAGACAATGACAAACCAGAAGAGGTTCAGGAGGCCACTGGGTTGGTGGGACTGGAACACTGTTTTGCAAGGAGGGGCTGGTTCAACCTAGGGCAGACTTCAGAGCATCTGACAGCACCCTGGCAGTGCCTGGTGGGAAGGGGAGCGACAATGGGCATAAGCTGAAGCTAGAGAGGTTCAGGCTGGAGATAAAGACACACTTCTTTCCCATGATGACAACCAGGCAGTGCAACAGAATGCCCAGAGAAGCTGAGCCTTCTCCATCCTTGGAGGTTTTCAAGACCCAGTAATAAAAACCTTATAAAGCCCTGGGTAAAGTTCCTTGTGCAGAAGACTCTCCATTTCCACTGAGCCCTCTGGGCCCAAAGATAATGAAAATGCTAATGAAATGCCATCAGTTCAGGGTGTAATTTCTCTTTGCTTCTGAAATATATGTATGCAGGCCTTGGCATTTATTCTCATGCAAAAACAGAGATTAACTTCAACTTCCTGCATAGCAATAATTACCATTAGACTGCTCTGTCCCTTTCCTAAGACATGAAAGTACATTAACTCTAGCAAAAGCAGAGAACAGGTTTTCAGCTGGTGTAAGTCAGTGTAGCTTTGTTGAAACCAACAGGCTGTGCTGAGAGTCTGCCCCTACCCACTTTGAACATCAGTCCCTCACCTTCCCCCCTGCTTATATCAGCATCACTATGTGGTCAGAAAGGCCACCCCGGGTGTAGCACATCAGCAGGCTGCTTGTGATAGATGATGGGCAGGGAAGCTGTTTTGCCCGTGCACAAGGGTGTGCTTGTGCTCCCATCGAGAGGAGAGGACGCACAGGTTGCACAATCTCGCTCATGCCAGCAAGGAGACTAGCCAGACCTCTCACACCCGCGCACAGGGGAGGAGGGGGCTTCTTCCTCTTCCTCTTGCAGAGCTGACAAGGCTCCCTTTTCCTTTCAAGAGCGATGCTGGATGGGCAGCAGGGTGCAGGCACGGCTCTATCAGCGGCCGTGCTGTGGGATCTTAAACAGCACACGACAAAGCTGTCTTTGAACTGACAATGGGGCGCTGGTGTGGCTGCACAGCTTCCCTTTCCTGGGGCACTTTCTGCCCACAGAAACATGCTTTTTATAGAGGAATGGCCCTTGCCTGGGATTTGCTAACTCCAAACATCCATTCTGCTTTGCATTGGAACAGCCAAGAGTAATGGCTGAATTAATGACGCCATTGTCACAGAGGCAATGTAATGGCAAATTTATCTGTTACATAGTAATAGCAAAAGTCCTACCAACAGGTTAGGCATTAAACTAGCTTTGGTCTCCCCTGTGGGCCTAAAAGATGCTTGTGCTTACTTGAGACCTTATCAGCATCACTTTGCTTGTGAGCTCTGCTTGCTATCCATATCCTAAACAAAGCATCACCTGACACCTGTTTTTCTTTCTCTCTTTTCCCAAAACAAAGTGAGGACACAGACAATGCAGGTGATAAAGAATTTCATTTGTGTCCTCTAGTTTGAGCAGAAAGGGGGCAAAATCCTGGCTGGCAGCAACAGCTGTGCTCAGATGAGGAGTTGGAGGCTGCTCTACATCAACACAGTTGCAATGGTGACCAGGCTTTTGAGTCTTGAAGCCAAATTCCTCCCAGCAGAAAGGAGCTCCCAGCATCACCACTGCCACCCAGCAAAGCAATGTAATGGAGTGTGATTTCTGAGGGACCCTGTTTTTCTGTCCAGCTTTGTGATGCAGTTTCTCCCTCCTCCCCTTCCAAAAATCCCATTTAAAAATGCAGATATTAACCAATAGGCACTGCAAGGTAATGAGAGACATTTTTCCTCATTCCCAGCATAGACTCAAACCAAGCAGGATGCATTGCCACAGCGGGACCTGTGAACACATGCACTGGCTGCTCATGGTGTTCAGGAACTGGGTGCACACACTCAGCAGAAAAGAATTTCCGTACACCTTTTGGTTTTCCACCTGTGTTCAACCTCTTAACTGCAACGCACATCGCTTACTTGAGTCATCCCATTTAAGTCAGCGGGACTACTCACTAAGTGCTACTCATCAGAAGAAAGGGTTCTCCAGGCAGGCCACAAATACCTGATCATGCTTAAATTTGTGCATGCCTGCTCCAGGTGTAATTTAAACCCCTTCACATGATCCCTTTAATGGCCATAAGCTTTTGGAAAGTCAGAGGAATGCATGATTTACTGGGTGTTATAAGGGAAAAGCGTAGGGCACGCAAACAAAGAGTACACAATCATTGCAAAGAAGGAAGAAAAAAGAAGCAGGAAAGTAAAAAAATATGCAATACATGGGAGTCTTTTGAGCTGGTCCATCACTACCAGAGGGAATATTCCAATTTTTTATGTAATGGACTGCTTCAAAAAGAGTAGAAAATAATTTTAGGTCACTGCATGCCCTGTATGCCTCACCTGCCATACATGTAAAATTGTTACTAAATGGGAAATATACCTCTATATTTATTATACTGGAGGACAGGAAACCAGGGAGAAGAGGTGTTTTTAGTTACCTGATTTGAACAACAAAGCTCTCAGACAGAGGCTGCATGTCACCAATGCTGTTCTTTTGAATAATCTGTATTACAGATCTTATGGAATGACATGTGAAGAGACTTGTGAAATATTATACTAATGTTTACTGTCTTCTTTATCTTTGTAGTGTATTATATGTCCACCTTATTCCTGTTTTATAGTCTTGTTAGGTATCTTCCTAGTGGATAATGACAGCGGTATATGGTCACTGTTCAAGCATCATAGAAATATGCAAATCGTACAAACGTGTTTCAAGTTTCATCAGGGTTGACTTAGCCCCTGCTGCCAAAGAGGAGGGAGGCTATTCAGTTTGATTTCGTGAGATGGGATGCTGTTCCTCCAAGCCTGGTATTCACTCCACAGGCAATAAATGTCCTGCGTCATTTCTTGGAAGCGCCAGCATTTCCTGGTGGAACTCCTTTCACCCCAAACAAGTGCACACCCTTCCTGTACAGCACACTGCAAGACGCGTGCTGGGGCCAGTTGGCGCCTTGCAGTGATGTCTCACCAGGCACAGGAATTACCTGGATCACGCTACTTTCCAAGAGGCTCCTGGCCAGGCAGTTTTTAATACCATGTTGTGAAGAACAAAGAGCGTCTCCCCTTCACTGGGAACAGGTTTTTCTATTGCCTCAATTTGCTTTGCAGTATGTGTACAAATCCACTGATTCAGCTCAGGGGCACTCTCCTGGCTGGACCAGCCAGTTGAGGAAATTGAAAAGTAGGGACCAGCCAGGTGAGGAAGGCTTCTGAGTCATGATCTCCAGAACCCAAGTCTTCCCTTGACCTCATGGAGGAGGAATTTTGCCCAGAGCAAAGGCCAGCTGAGGGGATTTACCAAAGATCTCACTAAACTTTCAGTTGCCCTGGGAAGACTTGCTTTCAACAACATTCAATCCTGCTGCTATCTGCCAGCTCTGCTGAGGAAGCCTTCATGGTGCTTGATAGCACTACATCAAGCAACCTGAACAGAAAACATCAGACTAACTGAATCATGGAAAATATTTGCCTAATGCACGTCTAGGAAGAAGACATTTATTTTTTTCCTGGACAGATGTGCGTTTTGAAGAGAAAAAGAGACATTTTGGCCACATTTGGGTCTACAACCCAGGCTATTCCTGCATAGACCCACTTCAACTACCGGCACGGACCTGGGCCCTAATCTTCTCTCTTTGCAGATACTAAGCTAATCAGGCTTGAGTCTAGCATAAGTCACACACCTTCCCTCCCCTGTACCATCATCCTTTATAAACCACTGAGAAACCTTCCTTCTGATTGTTTTTTTTAACACAGGAGGGACGACCAAGGATTTTAAACTGCAGTTCCTTAGGAAAAAAATGTTAATGCTGCTGCTGAGGTTGTGTTCCACATCTGTGAAATTGTGCTTTTCGAATCTGCTTTTTCTCCCTGCCTGTGTGAAAAGGGGCAGCTAGAGATGTCTGCCTGGCTGTCTCTCATACCCGAAAAAATCAGCAAATCTGAACTCAAGCCCTGCTAAATCCTTACAACAAACAACTGCACAGAAGGCACTGGGACTCTCAGGCACTGGCCCAGGCTGTCTTCTGTAGCATTCATCTTGGCTTAACAGGCAGAGAGCTGACAAACAGTTTTGTCTGGGCTTGAGAAACAGAAGAGAGGAGTGAAAGCCATACACCTACTCATTTTCAGAACAAAGGCGGAATATCCGAAGACCACTACAGCTTCATGATTGCCTAGCTACACACAACCTTTAAGCCTCTACTTACCCCAGAGAGGGATCTTTCTTTACTTTTCTGTCAGCCAGCTGATAGTTGCTTAGAGTGGAAAATCAGTTTAGACCTACTTTGAAGGAAAATAATGCACTTATTAAGAGAATACCCTCTCAGTTAGCTGCGCATGACCCAGACATAAGGCATTTTTCCTGTGTGTGCTTACTCTGTGATTGAAGTCCAGTAGGAAGTAGGTGCTCATAGTGGGGGCATTACCTGATTTGTTCTGACAGTCTGGGACCAGCTAGGAAGGACAGGCTTCCCAATCCCTGCCCCAGCAGAGCCAGCCCTGTGTGCTAGCTGAGACCCCACCACAGGCAGGGGAATTTGCAATGGTTTAAAGGCACAACTGGCACAGCTTCTCTGCCCACCCACCCAGAAGAAAATGAGGAGTCCTTTAGGTTTAGGATCAAAAGTATCTGTGCTTCATCAGTTCTTAGTGGCTGTGTGGCTTCAGAGAGGCTCCTGGCAGCTGCAGTCATTTAAAGTGACTCTGGGCTGCTCTGCCTTACATGCACAGGGGGAGCAGGGACAAACACCTGCTGAAGCTGAAAATATTTGAGCCAATAGCCTCCACAAGTATGAGAAATGACAGTACTTCTTTCTCTTTTAAGGTATTTTTGGTGTTATTTTGAAGAGTCTCTGATTAAACCCAAACTAGCCACTTCCGAATTACCTGACAAGCTTATGTATCATGTGTGAATTCATATCACCCTCTGCTCATTTTGTGTGATTGTTTACAGGCATAGTAGAAAATCCACTGATGTGAGTGAAGGATGGCACGCAGAACCAGGCTCAAGATCTCCTTTTGTATTCCTGCTTCTGCAGCCAGCCAATGGTAGAAGTATTTTTAGTCTTAAACTTTAATGAATTTATAACCAGTGAAATTCACCCTTTCTGCACCATAGGAGAAAACATATAGCCATAGCCCCAGGAGCCTTTGAGCCTTAGGAAAACAACACATATCTGCTTGAAATGTAGCTGACTAAAATCCACACTAAAACTTAGATTAATATTCTGAAGAAAGAAGTAGAATAAGAATTAAAAGCAAGGTTGTGCCACATCCGATTTTTAAAGCTCTGGTCACATTGTAGAGAACATTATCCATTCAACTGCCTTTTACACAGCATTCCCTACCTTCCATTAAGTGCTCTCCAACTCACTACTGCTTAACCTTTGATTTTAAGAATTGACATTTCCATTTACTTCAGGGGATGGAAAACTTCCCTAGTGCTTTAAGCAACACCCACCAAGCGAAGCCAATTTTTGACACTCAGTCTTTTACAAATGAAGTTTAATTTCCTTCCACCAGGGAGCAGGATCAGACTCGTGAAGACACCCTAGGTCTCTTGCACTAGGATGAAGCTGTGATATTCTTTGCGAAGAAAGCATCAGAAAATTCTTGAGGTGTAGATATCTAAAGGTTTAGATATCTATTTGATCCAACCTAAGCAGCCTAAAATTCAGAGCTATACCGGATGAAGAAGTCACAAGGGAAAAAAGTGTGACTTCTGACTGTACTGCAAAGGCCACACCCTAGGAAGCTGAACTTGGTCTGGAGAGACAGGTTATATTCATGGAGGTACTTCCTAGTTTTTGACTTTATAATCTTAAAGTTCCTTCAACACAGTTTTAAAATGTCAGCTGATAAAATAAAAATAAAAAGAAATCTAGTTCACATCACAACCAGAAGCTGTAGATCATGTCAAGAAATACTTCTGAGCACCAGATGGACAAATGGGTATGAATGTGGCATAACTGTGATGATTTAGGGATAGAACTGGGTCAAGGCTTGAAGGCAGAGGTAATGTCTTTTAATTGAAACAACCAATACAGTTGGAAAAAACTGATGAGCTGGAGAAGGAATTGCATGCTAGAAGTTTGACTGTATTTTCTCATATATCAGCTACTCTAATTACAGATTTGACTTCTCCATACAAACTATATTAAATAGACTGAAGAATTGCTTTCGAGACTGATTTTGAAATTTGTCTTGGACCACCATGCTAAAATCTGGGACCCATTATCAAGGCTCTTTGTCATGACTTCACACCCTAGGTGTAAGTCATTAATTCATAAAGGTCACAGAGATGCCTCTAAACCAGACCAGTGCTGTTATCCAAACAAAACCTGTTAGAGGAGCAAACAGCCATAGCAGTCACTTTTTTCTCTGATCTGAATGATTGCTGCATTTATTCATACAGCAGATGGCCAAGATAGGTCTTGAAAAACTAAATTAAAGTAACAGGCACAGCTTTATCACTAATTGAAAACTCATGAAAGTCAGAATCCTGTATTGGTCACAGTGACATCTCAGTTTGGTGGCTTTTTAGAGGCAACATCACTTATTTATTTCCCTTTGAAACACAAAAAGACCAACCTGGGCAACAGAATAAAGTCCCCCACACCAAGCATGCAATGGAGCTGCACAGCTGAATGATGACATTGAAATGAGCTTTCCCTTTCCTGTGGACAGGACCTCACTTGGGTAATAACAGGTGTGGAGCTTAATCTGTCCGCAGAGTTTTCAATGGCACAGGCTTGTCTTCTGACCTGTCGCCACTAGACACTGAGTGAAAATGCAAGAGAACGGGTAGTACACCAATAATTGTGTATTTGACTCTTCTCAGCTGCAATGGGTGGAACTGTTGGATGAAACAAAGCACGAGTGTGTGTTTGCTCAGTTCTTCTGTCAGTGCACATCAAGAAAACTCTGTTGATTTCCTGCATATTTCAGTGACATCAGTCTTGCAAATATTGTTCAACCTGTTGTCCATGACTACAGCTTACAGACTTTTCCTGTAAACTCCTGTCTTTCCTTAGACCCCTCAAAGAACTGATTGCTTGTCTGCAACTCTGCCTCTCAATACACTGAAAAACCTGACTGTGTCTAATAGCAGCCATTTCTGGATGCAACTGTTGCAAATGATTTCTGGGGATAAGAAAAAATTAGATGTTTCCAAGGATAATCAGTGTTCAGTGATAGCAAGGCTAACTATTTTCACCAACTTCTAAAACAGGGAGTCAGTCAAAATATTTAATTAACACAAAGTCAAAGATTTCATTTCAATAAAGGCATTTAACAACTTTTTTTTAACTCTCTTGCTTAGAATTTGTAAATAATATCAGGTCAAAACAATAAAAGTCAAAACAAAAAAATGTTTATTTTGTTAAACATTCTAGGAATTTAACTTTTTGTATCAATTCAGGATTAAATTAGTTTTGCTGGAAACATGTAATTCCTTTTTTTTGAATCAAAAGATGTATTGTTTTGTTGCAGGGTAAGGAAAGATTATTTTCCTAAGTAAGTTTTGCTAAAGAGCACTACATGAAGTTTTAGTATCACCTAATTAAAAAAAAAAAATTCCCTATTTCTTTAGTGACAGGATGAGTTTGAAGAGATAAAATGCACAAATAGTTCCAGCTCCAACAGTTATGACCTATTTAAGAGTGGTGGGCAAATTTGTGAGTGCCTCCAAGAGTGAGAAGCAGAAGTCTCATCAGTAGTATACGTGGCTTTTAAAACCCCTACAATTATCCAGCTAGCTGAGTAATGAAGAGAGTGAAGTTAGACCAAGAGGAGTTGTTTCTAACCTCTATTTAGAAATGTGGCAGTAAGGCGTTTGGGGAGCCCAAAATGGCCAATGAGGTGCTGAGAGGCTAGCAGTGGAGAGTTGTGCTGGTAGGAAGAAATATAGTTTTAGAAAAAGAGAGGAGCTGAAGCTGTGGGGGATGAATGTGACTGGAGGGAGTCTGAAGGAAGGGAGGGGGAAGAAGGCATGTTGCTCCTCCTTTTTGCAAGAATGCAGAGATCTCTCACTAGAAGGGGAGATGGAGAAAGGAAGGAGCACTGTCCTATGTCCCTCACACCCCTCTTCAGCTTCCAGTGCCACCTGAAAGGCCAGATCTTTGCAGGTCCCTGCATGCAAGAGATGGACATCACCTTTTTGGGTAGCATTTGCTGCTCAAACAGATGTGTCTCCCTTTCCCATAAAGAAAGTAAAGGAAAAACAGGCGGCCTCAGTGGCGCCATCTTCTACCACTAGATGTCAGTGAACCTAGGTTACTGCCTAATTGTCTCTACCTACAATGAATCTCACAGAAAAGATTTTGTGTTGAGGTCTTGATCCCTTTGTGGAACATCAGTACAAATGGTGCTATTGAGCTAAGTGAATATATTAAGAGACACAAAAAAGAGAAAACCCAACCCCAACAAAAAACCTGCTAATTGCATGAAAAACAGTGGATGTATAAACAAATCTTGGCTGGCTTAGAGGTGATGTTGAAAAAAAAATACCAAATGGAGAAGTATCAGTTTCTTCTACCCAGGTTTAAGTTAGTATGAGGCATCTGGTGACTCTTCTGAGACCACATCCTAACATTATTTCCACCAGAAAGAACTGCTTCAGAGAGATGTGAGGAGCTCTTTTGACACTGGTGTCCTTGATGATCTGGTTTTGTTTGGAAGTGAAAACCACACGTCCAGAAAGCCACTTTTCTTCCTGCCCATGAGGATTCCTTTTTAAGATGGCATTTATTGCTGAATGGAGGCTGACTGGTTAACAAAAGAAATATAAAAACAACAGACTTGAGAAGCTCCTTGACTGCTGAAAATGCACCACGGACAGCTTTTCCCATGTTGGTGCTTCCTTTTACAAAAAGTGTTACCAAAGACATCACAAAGAATAAGCAAGCAGTGCAGATGGGCCAGGCCATCCTAAAGCTCACTTTATTTCTCTTATCCTTCTTCTCTGCCCATGTGACTGTTGAAATCCATCTGCTATGTCTTGTCTTCCAGGCTGCAGATTCAGACTGGAGTTTTGTTCCTCACAAGCTGCAACATTAGGATCAGTAGTCAATGAAGCTGAGGGATGTGTTTCTGCAACATTCTCCTGTACACTTTCTAAAGCCTAGAGCATAACAGCACAGGTGTTGATAGAACCATAGAATGTCCTGAGTTGGAAGGGACCCACAAGGATCATCAAGCCCAACTCCTGTCCCTGCACAGGACAACCCCAAAATTCACACCATGTTTCTGAAGGCATTGTCCAATTGCTTCTTGAATATCATCAGGCTTGGCGCCGTGACTACCTCCCTGGGGAGCCTGTTCCAGTGCTCCACCACCCTCTGGGTGAAGAACGTTTTCCTAATATCCAGCCTAAACCTCCCCGACACATCTCCCTGCCATTCCCTCGGGTCCTATCATTGGTCACCAGAGAGAAGAAATCAGCACCTGCCCCTCCTCTTCCCCCTGTGAGGAAGCTGTAGACCGTGATGAGGTCTCCCTTAGTCTTCTCTTCTCCAGGCTGAACAAACCAAGTGACTTTAGCCACTCTTCATATGGTTTCTCCTCTAAACCCTTCACCAACTTCGTGCCCCTCCTCTGGACACACTCTAGTAGCTTTGTATCATTAATATACTGTGATGCCCAAAACTGCACACAGTACTCAAGGTGAGGCCGCACCAGTGCAGAGCAGAGTGGGGCAATCACCTTCTTTGACTGCCTAGCTATACAGTGCTTGATGCACCCCAGGACACGGTTGGTCCTCTTGGCTGCCAGGGCACACTGTTGGCTCATGTTCAACTTGATGTCAACCAGAACCCCCAGGTCCCTCTCTGCAGAGCTGCTCTCCAGCCTCTTGTTCCCCAGTCTGTATGTATATCTAGGGTTGCTGTGCCCCAGGTGCAAAATCCGGCACTTGCTCTTGTTAAACTTCATACGGTTGGTGATTGCCCAGCACTCCAGTCTGTCCAGATGTCTCTGCAGGGCCTCTTTGCCCTCCAAGGGTCAACAACTCCTCCCAATTTTGTGTCATCAGCAAACTTAATTAGTATTTCTTGATTCCTTATGACCCTTTGAGTCCAATGCACCAGCCAATTGCTCACCCATAGCCTTACGTGTTTATCCAGCTGTACGCTGGACATTTTGTCCAGGAGGATACTGTGAGAGACAGTATTGACAGCTTTACTGAAATCCAAAAAGATCACATCAGCTGGCTTCCCTTGGTCAACTAGGTGGGTAACGTTGTCATAGAAGGAAATCAAGTTTGTTAGGCAGGACTTTCCCCTCGTGAACCCGTGTTGGCTAGGAATAATGATTGTGTTGTCTTTCAGGTGTTTTTCAATAACTCCCAGAATAATCTCTGTAATTTTGCCAGGCACAGAAGTGAGACTGACGGGCCTATAGTTACCAGGGTCATCCCTGTTGCCCTTCTTGAAGACTAAGTTTGCCAGCTTCCAGTCAACTGGGACCTCTCCAGATTCCCAAAAATATCGAAAAATCATTGAGAGAGGTCTCACTATGACATCAGCCAGCTCTTTAAGCACCCTTGGATGAATCCCATCAGGCCCCATTGACTTATAGGGATCTAGCTGGAGCAGCAAGTCCTGCACAAGTTCAGCGTTGCTTAGGAGTTTATCATTCCCACAGTCACGGTTCTCTAGCCCAGGGCTCTGGGGGTCCCTGAGCCCATCATCAGTGTTGAAGACTGAGGCGAAGAAAGCATTAAATGTCTCTGCCTTGTCTATGTCCCTGTTTGTGAGGTGATAGGCCTTGAGAACTATCATACTACAGATGTATAAGTAATACAGATAAAATGACTGTGTTGAGGAATTTGCATTGGAAAAGTTAAGGTATTTGAAAGCAGTTAGCCAGCCTAAATTATCTGGTATTATAGTGGAAGCCTCCAATACCTATTATAACTCTCATATGTATTTAATTTTAACATGCACTGGGCACTACCATGCACAGGGAAAAAGAGCAGCTGGAGAAGTGAGACAATCACATACACACCCCACTGATTTTTCCTAGTGTGAAGCTTACTTTTGCTCCTCCTGGATTTCCTTTCCTCTAAAGCAAAGATTATGTTGACTGTAAGCAGCAGTGCTGGAGATTATGGAAACATGTAGCTGTACTGTCTGCTCTCATTTTCACACACCTCACTCTCTTAAGTCTGTCTCTTGAAAAGATAACACCTTTGTTACAGATACATGTGGAGGGAACTTGCAGGTGACTTCACTTATGCTTAAGCAAATGGGAGAAGGAGGCACAGATGTCATTGTGCTGACACTGCCCAAAGCTGAAGGAAACTCTCCCAGCAGTGAAAATCAGCATGTTCAGACAAGCAGTGCAGGGGTGATACTTCACTTCAGCAAGGATCTCTCTGTATTAGCAGATGCAAGTGAGTTAGTTTCAGCACGTGGGCGTCAAACGAAAACTAAAGTATACGGTGGATTTAGTGACTTTCAATTTGTTAGCTTTACAGATGTGAGTTTGCAAACAGTTTGGATAATTCTGTGACCCAAAAGAGAAGCCAGCTGTTCCCAGGCTTCACTTTCAATCACTTACTCCTACTCTCTTAAAACAAGAAGGGGAAAAAACGCACATACAAAGAAAAAAAATCCTGCTTCCTGTTACCAGAGGCTCCAACTGTCACTCTGTTTTGCTTGAAAAGGGCAGTGTACTTGTTCCCCAGGGATCAACAGGCAAATGGCTACTGCCCAGCAGGGAGGGCTGTGTGCTGCAGCAGAGATGTGTGGTGTGGTGTCCCAAAGATTCAAAGGGCTTCCCCTTCCCAGCTCTTCTCTGAAGCCTGCGCACCACTCCCACCAGGAATATCAGGTAAATCTCCCACTGATCTGCTTTAATGGGAGAACTGTTGTCAGCCGCTATAGAGAATAAGGTTGAAGCAGTCCAACATCTAAACATATACAAGTGGTTATGAACAAAAAACTCTGCAAGTAGTATTGTTTTTGGTTTTCTACTCTGGAACTCAAAGCTGTTTGCAGGTTGTCCTCCCCATGTGTCTCTGAGACAGGTAAAGGCCTCTTCCACCATGCCTTGTCTCCTGAGTTGAAGATTAGACCAAATAATTAGGGAGTGCTGCATGTAAAATGTAGTGCTGTCAGGGTCTTGTGGGCCTGATACCACCACAGGGCATACCAAAGCAAAAGTAGAGAAAAGAGCCACCAGGCTGAATTTTGAAACAGTATCTAAAAGGGTACCTTCAGTTTGAACACACCTTCTCTTTCATGTTTGTCTCCCCAGCAAAGCTGCACCTCAGTGGATAGACCTCACCCCTTCTTTTTGCCATTGCAATGGGATGGAAGCTTCTTGCTCTATGAATCTCAACTAAGGAATCATGGCACTAGGAATGTGTTTGAGCCATTCAGTGGGCAAACCTGCTTGGAAATGCACAGGACAGAAATAAGGTCTGTTGTGGGACTCGGACCATTGTATCTGGATTTCCACCAAGCTTATTTCTGAATGCTAAATCACCTTCAGCCAAAAAAGAAATGCAGCTCAGGATACTCTATAATCCTTTGGCTGTATTGCTACTGTATGGACAGTAATGAACTCTCAAGGCAGCCATTTATTCTGGTAAAAGAACCTTTCACATCACTCTGGCAGCATATTAGAACTTTATCTTGGCTGCAAATTATATTTACACCCACTTAGCACCCCTGCAACTATGTGAAGAGAACTTACAGAAACGAGAACCTGCATGTTTTGCATGCTGAAGGGATGTAATAGTCATTATAAACTTATACTCCAGCTCAACATTAACCACACAGAAAGCTGGTTTGCTTCTGGATACACATTTTAAAAGCATCCAAGGGACCCAGTGACTTCAGCCACATTTTTTAAAGTGATTGTGGTATAAAGGAGAATATGATTACTCTGTCCTTAAAAGGTGGCTGTGTATCTTTCCACCATTCAGCAGCTTGTCGTAGGTGTGCCTTGCTCTTCTGTAGGTGCCAAATGCCATGCTGCCAACATACTCAGCCACTGGCTGTGCTCAGGCACAGAGGATCCCCTGAGCTTTGAAGGTCAGTCTCTGGCTGTCCCTTGGGCCTCCATTTCCAGTTTGATGTCCATATGGACAACCAGTCTTGCTATCAGCTCCCCAAAAACCAACTGAGATGTATCCAGGGAAACTTGCAAGTACAAGGTCACTTATGAATATGGCACTTCAAGCACACGGGAAGACCTTTCCAGTTCTTGGAGATGTTGGTATCTGATTTCCCAAGCTCCAAATAAGACGGGCAACACTCCTGTCCTCTCAAACATTATGTGAGTGGAAGCTGCAGTAACACAAAGGGCTGTGGATGGTCTGCCTGCCTGCCAAAATGAGAGCTCAACCCAATTCATGGTCATCTATCCTCTAGCCTTTATTCAATTTCCCACTGTATGAATTCTTTGTCTCCCATTTGTTTTGATCTGCACCCATTGACTGCAAAAGACTCATTTTTTCCTGCCTTAAAGGTGAAAACACCTAACTAAAAGGCTACATCAGACCTCAGTATTTCCACAACAACAGAAGAGACATCTATATGCGTCATTTCACCAGGACAGAAAGGGAAAATCATCAGTCAGACAGGATACTGGAGTGGTCAATTGACTGCTAAGTCAGCTGTTGAATAGATTATCTACTTGAAGTAGTCAACCACTTCTGTAGAAAGAGGACTATATCTGTTTCCTTCTGACATCAGGCTGGTAGATACTTGTAAAATCTTCAAGAGACTCTGGGGAAAACAGTGCAGTCTTTTCAAATGTACTTTGAAATCACTGTGGAGAATCTGTGGAGAATTGATTTTAAGTTTTTGTTCAAAAAGTGAAGGGAGGAAATGCACTAAAAAATTGACAACTTTTACAGGAAATATATCCAATTCAATTTTTTGTCTTGTAACTTAGAAATACTCAAAACAGTCTTCGCTTTTCCTCCAGATTCTTTCAACAACCTCACACAAGGTGGGTATGAATTCCCTGCACGACTGGAGCAGCTTCAGTCACTGCGTAACTGGTTTTCTTTGTGCATCTATAAAGCTGAGCATATTTCTAAATGGTCCTGAAATCTCCTTTGCACTGAGGCACAGTAGCACTGCTCCTGTGACTATATAAAACCTTGAAGGCCGTTTCACACTACCTGTGTGGTGCAATCAGGATATGAGGGCTTTGAATAATGAGCCCTACTGGTTTTGTCTATCATAGGTTAAGGTGTAACCACCCCCTGCCTTTCCACCCATCCCTGATTAGCACTCTGAGATAATACACTGGGCCGTGGTGTAGGCATGTGTGCTTCTCTCACCTCACCATGGGAGTAGCATCTTCTGGCAGAGAAGCAGCGTGGACAGCTGGGAACAGTAATAGTTTGATCTGCAGCAGGTAAAGATGTCAGAGCTCATGACTTGGAGTGCTGAGTGTAAGTCAGAATCTGTCTTATTCATCATTCAGCTCCAGGTTTTGTGCCTGATTCTTTTATGCCGTGCTTTTCAAGGGCCCAGAGCCCCACAGAGTGACTGGATAAAAGAAAAACCAACAAGCTCTTTACAGAGATGCTACTCAGGTAGATTTGTGAATATTAGAAAGGCTGAAAGGTGCTATGGAGCCAGTTGTGTTCCACTACATTGTAGCTCAGTACCTGCTCTAAACTAAAACTTTTACATTGCAGGTCCATTATAGCAGCAAATATTAGCAGGAGGACAGAAGAAAAAGAATCAATATAATATTTTCAAGAAATCAAATCAGTCTTCAAGGTTAGAGAAGTTATTTTCTTAAATAGAAGGACACCAGATAACATTTGGCCAGAAGTCAGACCACGCCACTGATGAGTCACACTGTCTAAAGACAGTTGTGTACTGAGTAGGTAGTGATATATCAGGCTCTTAGCTTCCCATAGGGCAGGAACAATGGGTTTGCAACCCAAGGACCAGGCAGCCCTCCCCAATCTGTGGGATACCAGCTGGCCAGCAGGCCAGGTGTCTTGGGAGTGTTGTTCTGCAAATGCACTGTGGATAGATCATGGGGGACTGTATGTGCACATGCAGGAGAATGCTGGCAGGTGTGGCTAATTCAGCCATGTATAAATCTGCCCCCTGTCTGGGAATAAAACGGTCTCTCAATCCATATGGAAACTGGCTGCCTTTGCCATCAAGGCTGGAATACATGGGGACTTGGAGTAGCAGAGCTGACAATGGAAAGTTAGCTGTTGGGGAAACATCAGTTTCTTTTAAGTCATATATGCGAAAACTTTTGTCCTGTTTGATTCTGGTTGACAATGAGGAGAGACCATCTTCTGTATCTTTTTGATCTACAGGAGAAGACCTCTGTGCAGTCCCAAGTCCATAGAGATGGCTACATATGAAAAAAGGCCATTGAGAGAAAAGATAAATGCTAGCTTGAAGATAAAATTTAGTAAATTTTAAGGGGTAGATGATCTCTGGTAGCCAAATTGTTTCTGGAACTTCCACTTTTTTGTTTTCTGGCTGTATTTTGCTTTCATGTTACATTACTGGAAATTACAGAATGGGTCATGCTTCACTGAAACTAGTATTTTGCCTGGTGCCACTGAAAACTCTGGGTTTATTGAATTTTGGCAGTTTTGAATTTCCCAGCCCTAAACTCTGAGAATTGCACCAAAATAGGCATGCTTCTCTTTTAACTTTAGCTTTAACTAATCATTTAAAATCATGAAGAAATAAAATACAAATGTTGGAGGTGGGTGGGGATGAAAATCAAAATCACCACTACCTCAGTCCAGGCACTGGCCTAAAACTGCAGGTACAGCTTTGTGCAGGTTGTTTGAGAGTAGGTCCTGATGCACCCTAACTCTGTACCTCTAACTAGCCCTCCTGCGGACACATACCCATATCATCTACAGCTTTCTGTGCTCTGTACAATGAGTGTGTTGGCCTGACAGACTGTGAAGTCCAACCATGCTCTGTCAGTCTCTTGTAGACGCAGTCTGTCAAATCTCTTGGGCAAAACTTCTCCTCATGGTATGAACAGCAACTAGTATTATGAGGGAGGGAGCCTGCCTGTGCCAGGGATGGGAAAAGCTCTTACTACAAAGATCCTAGGAAACTTAGCTGCCCTGTGAGAAGAAAAGCATACCATAGTCCCCAAACCTGAAAAGGCTCCACTGTGGTTTCTGAATGTTTAGAAACACATAAAGTCAGAATAAACGAAGCTGAAATAAAGACAGGCTCTCCCCTGTCTCAAGAGAGTTTTCATTTTATTTACCCTTTCTTAGCTGTTGTATTATAGATTACTTTTTTATTGGTTCCTCTTCAACATTTTTAGGGTGCCAGCTTTGCTTGCAGGTTTTTCCAATTTGGATCTTGAAGGCCAGGTGCAGGTGAGTCATTACAGTAAATGTGGTAGTGCTGGTGCCATGCCTTACAGCTACAGACAGATTCTGATGCTGCACCGAGCTAAGCCAGATGATGATGTTGTCATCCCCAAGGTGCTCATCACCACCCCAGGGAAAATCAGCCAGGTTGGTTTACACACTTAAACTGCATGGCCTGGGTTTGTCTTATGCCAGCTGTTTTTGCCTACAGCTTATTGGGGAACCACTCTGCCAGCAGAATTGCACAGGTGGCAGCTTCCATTGAGGTGATGCTGACACCTTCACCTGCACAGCTGGCTCAAAAAAGGGTGCTTAAATCAAACAAATGATTAAGGGCATTTCTGATCCATAGTGTAAAGTCCAGATCTGCTATTCAGGCACTTAATTCACAATGACAAGTATCTACGAAGATCTAAGCCTAAAGTTTCTTGCAGAGTATGATGCTATTTAATTTTATTCTTAAGCTGAAAAAAATATCTTTTTTATATCTCACAACTGGATAGGCCAAAACACTTGAAACTGAGAAATTTAAAACAGATTTATTCAAGGATAACGCTCCCAAGGTCTTGCTCTATGCCTAGGTTCTGTTCCCAGATCTTCATAATGCACAGATAACAGTTCCTAGACCTTTATTTTCTACAGATATTTTGTATGTCTAAAAACTTAGCATTTAGACTCATCCTCATGCTCTGAAAGATAGGATCAAATTATCTTCCTTTTGTTCCATTCACTTCCCACATTTGTCTTGTGTTTCCCCATTGTTCCCTTTAGGTTGCATAGGTGTTTCAGATAAACAGTGCAGAAAGAAGGCAAAGGAGGGGACTAATTTTGACAACACTTATCCTAGCAGATCACAATCTCATTTCAATTAATTTCTTAAGGCTTTACCCTACTAAAGGACCAGTATCTCAAGAGATGTAAGCCAACTGAGCTGTGTCATGTGACTCCTATAGATCAGAGTGTGACCAATGCCACACACCTGCAGTAAGGCTATTCTGTACCATTTACCACCTCCTATGTTGATTCTTACAGATCATAAATCTCTGTCTCTCTTTTTTGATCTCCCTTTCAGCTTATCATTATTCCTCAGAAACAGTGGAACCTTCTAACAATTGCATATGGGGACCCAGCCAGGATATAAAAAGGATCCATTACAACATAGCTTTAGGAAGCAGATGCTTTGATGTTTGTAGGACTTAAATTAACAAGTATTTTTACAGTCTTGATCACATAACACATTTCTCTTTAACTTGATTTCCTCTGTCTACTCCAGACCTTTGTCTGAACATCCTTTTGAATAAATTCTGCCCTTGGGTATGGGGTTGACACGGCTCCCATTTTTCCGAAGCGAACCTTGTTTCAGTGTTTTTTCATCTCTCTTATGACCCAGCTGTATAAGTACTGTTCCTTATATATTTGCCCAAATTCTTTTCTGTTCATGAATTCATTTATGTATAGTTTAGTCCCTCTTCTGTAAAAGCAGCCAAACAAGAACATTGCCAGGTTCAAATCAGAGATTCGGTCTCCAGAGCCAATCCAGTCATTCATTGTTGGTTTTTAGTATCTAACAAAACCTTTTAAAAACACTCAGTTACAATTCTGGATGACATAAAAAACAGTGCCTTAACAAAAGCCATTTACCAGATTCCTTCCCACTCTCAGTTTGTATCTCTGCTTTATTTAGCGGAACAGTCCAAGACTTCCGGTAAAAACTACTTGTTTATTATGAGTGAATAATTTACAATGAGTAACTTATTCCATGAGTTTTAACCACTCTGAACAGAATGTCTGTTGGCACAAAATGATTTCCACAAATGCGCTTTATATATTAATATATTTGATTCTTCATTGCTAGTTGACCCATGACTAATTTTATATTTCCAGTGAACTTCATAAATAAGGTTAACCTGAACAGAAACTGAGGTGACAGGCTGCGATGAGAATATAAGCTGTTATTAATGGATTCAGCAAAGTACATACAGACACACATGCTTAACTCTAAGGTCTTACATTAGTTCCTTAGAAATCAAGAATAATTAGGAAGTGTTAAACATCTCCCTGAATCAGGACCCAGGTGTCCAAGTATGAACTCACATTTTGAAATGTGGCCTGCTAGGTTTTATTGCTCATCCATGATGCATGCTAAGTGCTAAGAAACTGAAGGCTGTATTATGAGGATTCCCACATACAAAGTATGCTTGGAGAAAAGCTGTGCTGTGTCATTCTTCATTACTGAGGCAAGACTGTAAAGTGATACCATTACAGAAATCCACCAGAAGCTCAAACTGACCAACCCCATACATCCTCCATAGGCTTATGGCTCAGTGTCTGGCACTATTCCAAAATATTTAACATGGTCATTCTTTTAGAAGTGATCCAAGTGTTATTGTGTGTTCTTGCTGTGACCCCTAGTCTGAAACACACTCAGAGCCCTTTTTCCTCTTCCCCACCCTTCGCACAACCTCACCTGCAACTTCAATGAAGTGCTGCTGATGCAACTTTCTTTTCAAAGGCTGTATTGGCAAGACAATGGAGAGAGTTGCTGTCCAGGAGCAAAATCTCCTTATGAAGAGCATGAGACCACTGCAGTGGCTCATTCATAAAACAAAAAATATCTGCTTGTCTATCCTTTCACTATCCTACCACTGCACTGTGATAAAGAGAGCATTGTTGCCAGATAAATGTCAGTAAGGAAATCCATCATGTGATTTCTCTCAGAGGATGGCTACTATGGTTATCAGGGTGGTAGTGCAGATGTACATGTGTATGCATATATAAAATATATATATTTGTGTGTATTTATGTGTGTATATACACACATATATTTGTATATACATATAAATACACATATAAATTGATACATATCTGTATAAGAAGTACGAATGTATAAACTAGAATATGATTTTCATTAATACAACTGAAGATATAAATGCCGGGTCACATACATTTTTTTCCTATTCTGATCTTTGAGAGAAGGCAAGGAAAATAATAGCAGGATTAATGATCCCAGGTGATTTCCACAGAGAAAAATAAACCCAAATATCTTAGCAGTCTCAGATCTGGAGTTAGCAAATAATAAACTATCTCTCCCTCCAGGAAGGAGCAAAGGCCATTAGACACACGCAGCTATCCTGTATACCAGAGATAATTAACTTGGCTTTTTGCTGTACAAGGAGGCATATTGTAATCCTGCTAAACGAGCCTGTCAGTCTGTAATGAATTGTCATTCCTTGCAAGCATATTGCTATGCACCCGGCTATGATCTCAGTGGTATCTACAGGCCAGCATGAGCCGTCTGTATTCTAGGTAGACATTAGCTCTATGTTTATAACTGGTTGCACTGATATATATTCCTTAGTTCTTCCTCATCAGCTCATCAGCTAAACCAAGCACAGCAACCTAAATACCCACCCCACTTTTACAACAGCTTGAAAACACTCTGTGCTGCTACAGCCGCTTAGCTGGGCTGGAGACAGAGACTTGAAAAGTAAAATCTTACTGCTCAAGCTAAATACCAGGCCAGGTAGCTTGTTTTTAAAGGGTTACTTTATCAAAATTATTTAGAAAGACTATAAAAACACCAAAGAATACTCCTCACGTATGATAGGACTAAACCGTATTTCCATCCAAGATATTCCCCACGTAGGAAGCCCTGGGTTATCCAGAAGACTCTTATTTGGCAGGCTCTTTAAATCTGAGAGGAATTCCACCAGGAACTTGGCAGAGGTTGTATCTACCTCAAATCCTTTCACTGAAGGTGTCTTCCCCCTTCAGCTCACCAATGATATTTTTCTCATTCCACTTTCCACAGGAGCTGCTCCATGAGGTGGAGCAGGTTTTCATACATATTGCTTCAGTAACAGAGCACTTGCAATACTGAGGAGGTTCAATGGGTTGGGTGCTGGTCAAAAATTTGGGAGATAGCTCCATAGAATGCATACAGGGCACAAGGACAAAGGGAGGATAAACCCAGTGAAGGCTGTAGACTCTTCAGTAGTGCAACCCAGAAAGATCTTAGCTGACAAAGGTCACAAATACAGTGAGAGCACAATAAAACACTAGCTGGTAAGGGCTGACTTCAGGGCAGCATGAAAGAGGCTACACCCACCTGCTAAAGAAAAGTCACACAAAATGACATGGTCTCTTTTAAGTGGTACATGTGTAAGAAAACAGCTAAGATTGTTGTTGTCACATCCGAGTGCACGGAGAAGATAGGGTTAAAGGGCAAAACCAATGACATGGGGTAAGGATGCTTGTCTTCTCTTTCATATTTGGTCTTTCCTATTTAAATTATAGCTTCCTCAAGGAGGCACGCCATTTGTTGCCAGCTCAATGCTCTATAGAGTCCACCATGGTCAGGCAGCCTTCTTTGTACCACTCAGTTAAGGATGCTAATAAGGGAAACAGAGAGCTCTCAGGTGAGGACAGCAATGTTGTTTACATATGTCCTTGTGTATCTGTTGCTAATGATTACTATGTCAGCCTGAAATCCACTCTCAGAGCACTCACCTTGACAAAGTAGCAAGAAACCTTTTTGTTGTTTTTAACTTCAGGCAGTCATGGTCACAGCTATGGCAAGCTACATATTTGCCATCTTCCTCTGGATGGTCCCAAGATCCTCGAGTAACACAGGGCTACTGTGAACTGCTGCTGAGTGGAGTTCGGCCAGAGCTGCGGAGAGCCCTTTCACCAAGGTGAGGGACCTTCTCCTTCTGACATCCTTCCCCACCTGTACTGGCAGCAATAGCTCTGTTTCTTACTTGCCAATGCCAAGTGTTTACAAATCCTAAGTCAGGGCGCCAAACCTCACAGGATGTTTAGAAAGACCTTGGAACTGTAGCTGGAACTGAGGGCTTTGCTGTCCCATCCTAGCACCGTATGACCCATTTAGAGAGCTATGCTCTCTTCCACTTAATTTCTAGTTTTGTTTGCAGGATAAAACAGCTTTAACAGCTGAACAGTTGAAAATACCTTCAACAGAGAACACTTTGCTAGTCTCTTGGAGAACCTCTTGATAGTGGGAAAGGGTGGTTTGACCCCTCTCACACACAGGAAGAATTTGAGCCACGGGCTCCAAACTCCCTGGCACAGAGGGCAGCTGCCAGACCAGGCCTCCTAGCAGACATGTAGGAGGTGGGATGTCCAGTTCACAACCCCCAAGAGAACAGCACCCAGATCTCCCAAGCTTTTAGCCAGTGTCTTAGCTAGTGGGAATCCCCCATCAATGTTTTACTGGTCACCATCAAAACTGAAACCTTCACCTACCACCACGCATCCTGGATCTAGGGCTTTATTGAAAGCCATTTAAGTCTGCATCTTAACAACTACAATAAAAACAGTAGGAACAGGGGGGTTTTGCATTGTTATTTTACATGGACTACTCTGAATTAGCTCTGTTTGAGGACACAGTGATAAGGAAGAGTCCAGATGTGCCTCCCAGCTTACAATACACCTCATTTCTGGAGTTACCATAAATGTTTTAAGCTGGTGTCACAGCACAATATCAACAGCAATGTTTTAAATGACAAACCACGGCTGCAAAGGGACCACTTTTCTCTGAATTTTAAGGCAAACACTTTATCTCAGTTAAACCCTTAGTAGCCATGTGGTTTTGCCCATCTCCTCAGGAACATTTAAAGTACTCTTCTTCTTATAAACAGTTTAAAGTCATAATGGTAAACATACAGGCCTAAAGCTAAACTTCCATTCCTTACACTTGTGTTGGTTATTTGCAACAATACCAGAAATGTTTACCAATCCACCAGCACAGTTTACACTGAAGTCCCCCACTGATTTGCCTCTTGTGCCATGATTAATTTTTGGCTTAAACCAAGCAAAAGAGAGAAAAGGATACAGCTTGCACACCAATTCAGATCTTTTGCTGACTGAACTGCAGTTTTTAAATGTGATTCAAAAAATTAACTCAATACACAGTGTTGTAGATTTCTCCTGGATTTTTCAGTAATTTGCAGTGCTTTTACTAAGCCTCTCAAGAACCACTAAAGCCCAGAAAAGACAGTTGGTCCCAAGAAGAGCCAAATACTTTGTGAGTGATAGCTCCTTCTGGACAGATAAAGCAGGTGAGATGCTGGGCAGCAGATCTCAACAACAGCACTGTGGTACCTCCTAGACCTTCCTTCCTGCTGCTGTTCACTGTGTGCTTCTGGGACTAAGTTGAAGTCCACTATGCATCAGAACAGCTCACATCAAGGTGCACTCCAAGTGACATAATGGGCTGTGAGACCCTGGAAACTATCAAAAGATGCTACACCAACCTAAGAAAACTGTAAGCGCAAAATTCCTCTTGCCTACTTGAATAGGATTTCAGGTCTGTAACTTTCCAGATCATGGTATCCAGCACTAAGCAGCAAATACAAATGGAGTATAAAACGAGAGTCAGCTTAGGATATTATTAAGATTCATGAAACAGCAAGGATGACAGACATCCAGATCAACGCTTTAGACAAAACTAGCACAGCTATTGACAGCAGGGTGATCCTGCAACAAAGATAACAGGAAATCACAGAGCACTGCAAAAAAAAACCCAACTGCGTAGCAGAAGCACACAAGTTTCTCATTTTAATTTAAACACTCTATCTTTGTCTAGTTTTTCAGCAACCTTAGCAAAAAGACGGGCCTTGCTGCAGGCCCTTATGATCAACAATCTGGAGATATTTCACAGCAGGGTCACAGCCTTCAAGGTTTTTCTTTGAGTCCTTGAAACAGAACATGAAACAAAGAAGGGATTCCTGCAGTTGATTCAGATGAAGAAATGTCTCTGAAAACCTACCATTCAACACCATTTTCACAGAGTTGCTACTGCAAGATGATGAGTGTAACTAGAGTAAGAAACATGTATTTCAGAGGGAATCTGGTCAGGTACACAGTCTGACAGAGATCTATCTGCTCTTCCAATAACACAAGCAATGCATAGATGTCAGCAGCAAAAAGAAAGTTGTCTATCATGGGTCTGCTGCAGTTGACAATGGTCTCTAGGGCTATCTTTTTACAATTCCCCCATCATATATATAATTTAGATTACTATAATCAGAAGTTGCAACTTAAGTTTACTGGCTGCTATATCTGTCCATTAGACACACAAGTATTTCCTAAGCTCTTATTTGATGGATGGGTGAAAATGGAAATAGCTTTATGGACCCATCCATGAAAACAGGCCACTTCCTAATGACTGATATGCAGTGTGGTGGAATATTTTGGGTTTAGCCTTTGGTGATTTCCTTTATTTTAGGTTTGCAGGCTGTGACTGCGAAAAGTGCATATAACAGGGACAGAAATCAAGACATTTTTCCTTATGCCTTGAACAGAAGCCAGATTACAAAAACTGTTTAAAAAAAAAAAAAAAAAGGAAATGTCTTTCCATTTTCCAAGTGTCTACTATTAGCCCAGCTGCTCATATTTTCCAGGAGCTTGCTTTTTTTTTTTTTTTTTTGGGGGGGGGGGGGCGTGTTTCAAATATATCTTTTTTTTCCAGAACCCACACACAGGAGTTCCACAATCTCATCACTGCCCTTTAAGGTCATTATCACCTCTTTCCAAAATGCCTCTGTCCTAGAGTACTCCCAAGGCACATCCTGGAGAGTTCATTTTCTCATGTGTCACACACGTCTTTTTGTCCTTGTGGGAATGGATTTTGAGCTCTAAACTAGATTTCTGATAGAAAATGTGACCTTCATCCTTCCGCCCTTCTTTTATAGTGTCTTTGCTTACCACCTAGACCCTAACTCACCCTTACTCTAATTTACTTTATTGTTGCTCTATTATTTTATACTCTTTTATTATATACTTATTATGTGTTTCATAAAGTCCCCTTAGAAGATTTGCAGTCAGAAATGTAAAAGTGCTGGAAAACCTTTGCCTTGCCTTTAGCAGTGCTGCTATCTTTGGAAATAATGCTGATGCTGATACAGAGCTCTGTAACAGGGATCTAGGTAGAGAGTAGGGTTACATGCAGGCATCTTCTGGTGGAAAACCATGGTAGTGTTAGCGGGTTTCTCTGCCTAGGCTCCACTTCTTGGGGGGAAGCATACAACAGGCAAGCTGGGCTTCATGAAATGGACACAGCTACATCTAGTTATTTGTACAACAACAATTGCCAGCCTCATAAGCAAGAGAAAGTATCATCTTTAAGAGACACAGCAAAGTTCTCAGGGCTAAATTTTCATTATTAAACTATATAATTTACGATCAGTATGGGAACAAGCACAACCTACACTCCTGACATGTAAATAAGATAGAATCAAGATTTAGGCCTAGGGACTTCCTTAGCATGTAACAAGCTGTTTGGATGAGAGATACACAAGCCTGAGAAAGGGAGAGAAAAACAAGCAAAAGAGATTAACTCTGTTTGCAGCAGCATCTAGTTTAAGGTAAAGCACTGATCTGAGTATAGCACACATTTTGTGGTCGTCCCTGCTGTATCAAATATGGGGCCATTGCTTATAGGGGGATTATGCCCAAGGATGAATTTACTTAATGGTACTAGCATGCTTAGAAGTCATCTTGCCTGTACCCTGATCCATGTGAAATCATAATCACATGCACATGCACACAAAAGTACACACTGGAAAAATGTGAAAACAAAAACCATATTTAACCTACACTTGCAATTAATTTGCACATTATTGTGGGGTTTTTTATATATTAAAGTAGTCCAAGCCCATGCAGATAATGATAGATCATTGGGAATTAAATAAATGAATAAAAAATACAGAATGCCTCTTCTCCAGGGCATAAAAAAAACCCCAGGTAGTCTTCACATTGAAAACTATCTCAGCTCACAGAGACATAGAAGTTACCTGCAGCAAGGCAGATCTCAAAGAAGACAGTAGGTTCCTCAGTAAAAGTTCCTCTTTGATAAGGTCCCTGTTGATAAAACTCTCAGTGACTAGGATGTATGTTCCTCAGTGGAGTCATGGCAGTATCCATATGGACAAACCAGCATCTTGCTTGGATTTTCCCAATGCTACATAAGGCAGCAGGCAGCAGGAGCAGGGAGCTACTGCAGACTAATCTGAGGAACAAGCTGGTACTTGGATAGGGCTGACTCTCATGGTAGTTTGCACGTTCTCACTGCCTTCCCTCAAGCCAGGAATACACTCTGTCTTTTGCAAAAAGAGGAAGATGGTCCATTTCCCAGGAGAGACTCTACACACAGAGGAGCAATTCCAAACCCACCTGTCCTCCCATTTCCATCCTCTTCATTTCCTCATGAGAGGATTTAGGTAGTTTCCCAGAGAGTGCTGTCTTCTAAGCTCCTTCTCATGTCTTTTTCATGTACCTAATTCCCATGTTCTAATGCATGAGATTTGTGTGTATAAAACAAGAAAAAAAAGTTAACTCTACTGCATGAAAATACACAAAGCTATATACTGATATAGGTATATCACCTACGTATAACTCTCAAATTTTTCAGGATAAACTGGGAATATTCCTCATTTTCCCGTCCAGTTGGTCCTTAAAGAAAAATTACCCTAGTCCCACTGGTCCACATGGGTCCATGCTCCTTTCTAAAGGCTATGTAATATCACAGAATCATAGAATCACAGAATCATTTATGCTGGAAAAGACCTTTAAGATCATTGAGTCCAACCGTTAACCTAACACTGCCAAGTATCTACACAAGCAGTCTATTGCAAGCTTTCTCATCTGGGGAGTGCTGCTGGCCCATCAAATGTTTTCAGTCTTTCTTTCCCATGCTTACTACTTTCTGCTGACAAATTTCTTAGAAGACATCTAAAACAGGCTTGGGACTTCTTGAATGTCACACTTCCCTATAAAGTATGGTCACAGTGTTGCCAGGGAGAATGTTATGCAATGCCTGATGAAGGAAAGGTGGATAGAGTGGTCAAGGTGAGAAGCTGGAAAAGAAGTTGTGAACAGATGTAGAGGGTGTTGCTGAGATGCAATCTCTGTGAAGGAAACATCTCTTATCATGAAGAGTGCCCGGGCCTTCTCTACGTTGCAATGTGCCATGTGCACAGGGAGTATGCTTAGTGTTGCATAATGCCAACCAGGGAAAAATAACCCTCCAAAAAACAAAGCAGAAAAAATCCTCCTCAAGACAAAGCAAAACAAGCAGCCCCCACCCAAACATAATCTTGCCAGGAAAGAGAGACCACAGGCCTTTCAGAAAACCGCTATGGCACCAGCTAGCCTCAGTGTGTTGCAGAGCATACTATGTTCTGAGCCATCCTGAGAAGAAAAGAGAGCCCACAGGGACTCAATCAGTGCCCCCAAGCCATTTCTTAACTTACACTTTCATGACAAGTAAGCTGATCATTGAATTTTGCCAGACATCTTCAATGCAAATCTCTATGAGGCTTTGACAGAGACACAAACACCGCATCCTCATGCACGGTTTGGTGTACTTATTTGTGCAGTGGAGGTGATGACTCCTCAGGGCACAGGATGTGCCTGAATGAGGTAGCATTGCAGAGGGGAGGTGGTGGGAACCAGGAACAGTGGTATATGGGAAGGTGAGAGGTTGCACCAACTTCACATGCAATTTGCTTTGTTCTCTAAACCCAAAAGGGGATCACACCACTGTGATAACTCCTTAGTTTTATTTATCCATATGAAATAATGTCTTGTGTTTCTGCACTGCTGTAGCACTTGCAAGGACTAGCAAAGTTTCCTAAGCACTGCACAGATATGTTGGAGAAATACAATACCTGCCTAAAGGAGCTTCTAACCACAGTGGCTTTGTGTTTACTTTGGGACTGAACCCATTTACCTCAACACTTCCATCATCTTCTGACATGGAAGAACATGCTTTCAGTGAACCACAAAGGGACCTAGGATTTTCAGATCTTGTAACCTATTATTCTTGTCTGCTTTACTGCCCTCCTGTATTATACAGTATATGGGAGTAACAAGAGAGACATCTTGCTGCAGGAAGCAGTACAGTGACCTAACAGGTACCCCAGGGTTAGGGAGCAGAGAATCTCACCTTTTCCAGAAGTTTCAAGGAAAATGCAAACTTGATTTTGAACTGAGAGCTGAATCAATGCCCTAAAGTGATAATGAAACTCTACCTTTGCCCCACTAACAAAATCTGAAACACTTGCCGCAAATTGTAACAGGAGTGGGTTGTTAGCTGGGGATTTATGTGGATGGGTGTGTTTTCCCAGCACAGCACTGCCTGTACTTCACAGATAGCTGTGCGGAATGCTACCTCAAAGAGCAGAAAAGAAACAGGGTCCATGTGGTCAAGTTGCTGTGGTGACTTCCTTGAAATAATTAACGGTTAGGAGGAGGCTGCCTGCTGTTCCACATGTGGAACAACAACAGATGGGCAGCGTTATATTTCTCTGATAATAAAATGACCTAATGCTCTATTTAGAAAACTAGAAATGCTTCTCCCTGACTGTTTACAGATTTTAGAAATATCATGATAAGCAAACCCAGAGAGTTCAAAGCAATGATATAAAGGACAAGTGGATAAATAATGACCCAACTTTGTTACGAAACATAGTGGAACTGTTGTATTGTTAATATAAACACAGATGACCTTTATTTTTGCTCATTTTTTGTCCCTAGGACGGGAAACAGCAGATAATCTTTATCAGCCAGTAGAATCTTCCACTTTGCTTCTACTTTGGAGCTGTGGGGCAGAATGTTGTGCTGTGTTTAGTAGTATGACAATGCTACTATCTTTTCCAAGCATATGCTGAAAAAATGATACGGATTTGAGAAAACAGACATACAGCTTTGGGTAACCCAAAGATTGCACTGACCACAGCAATAAGCACCCACTCCCATTGCTCAAATGGGGGGGCCTAAAACCAAAACCACAGGAACCAATTCACACATATGGGGTTTCTGTAAAAAAATACCTAAGAAAAGCAAATGGATTTTCTATATCAGGAATTATTTATGTTCCTTGGCATGAAGGAATATAAAGTTATTCTACTTGTGAAGGTTATGACTGGTATACTCTAAAGAGGTCACCTTGCCCTTCTGCTCTTGTTCTCATTCTCTTTCTTGTGTTGGCAACGAGGGACAAGAGAAATCATATGACAGAAAACTAACCCTTAAAAAATTATGCCATGAGACAATAGGTTGTTACTTTTAAGGCTGATTGGCTCCCTGATCTGGCTGGTCATATGTACACAGGTACTAGAACTGATATAAGATGCCAATGCACACCTAGGGGCAGGGAGGTAAGGGTGAGGGGCACAGGCCACCCTTTTATTTTCTGTACGGACCTTTACTGGCTCAAAGTAATTCTGAAACTTGACATCAATGACTCATTTCTTTGCACTACTACAAATGCGAGGCCTCAGCCAAAAATTAGGTTCCAATAATGCTGGGAGGTGTTTAAAACCAAAGCAAGAGTCACTCTGTGCTCTGAAATGCTGGCAAAAAATGACTAAAAGAGATGCAAAATTAGCTCCATTATCAGATGGAAGACAGTAGGTGGGAGATCGGTATTGCTTCGGAGATCTCTTTTCAAATACTTGATTACAGTTACCAAAGAAGACTAGCAGAGACCCAGGATTTAACCCAATTTTTGACCACATAAGCCCAGTGCTTTAATATGCAATTTACTCAGCAAGATGTAAAGAAGGAACATGTTTCTCTGGGAGTACTTTTTCTCAGGCTTTCTTTGTAGCAGTGCAGCTCTTCCCCCGGCACTGAAGCCCTCCAACATAAGGGTGTAATAAGTCATTTTGCTTCCCAATTTGACAGGACCATGCACTAGGCAGGGCAATCCCCCTTTGGGTGCCCTTCAGGAATCCTAAAGCACAATGAAACAGAGACAATGGACTTTCTGTACTACTCCAGTACGGACCTCCCACCAGTTCCTCTCTCCCCACAGGCAGGCCAGCAGGGGTAAAACAATCCTGCCCTTTCTAGAGATGCCAGATATCTTGGAGAGACTCATGCTGTCTGAGAAAATGTGGACAGGAAGGCAATGTACAGGCAGTGGGTGGAAGGCAGGTCTATGTGTGGGACAGGGAATCAGAGCTCAAGCAAAGAAGCTGTCTTCTATACAACACAGTCAACAGCTGACACCTGTGACCTCTTCCTTGGGTCTCAGTTCAGTAAAGCGTTATCTACTTCATGTGGGGGGATCTAGTGAAACTTGGCCTTCAGGGTTGTATTGCCTGCATGTTATTAGAAACGGCATCTGGCCGGCTGGGGCCAGATACAATGCAAAGGATGGGCACTGCGTGCCCATCTCAGCTCTGCACAGATCTGAAAGAAAGTAATGCTCTCCCTGGGGGTAGTGGTAGACTTTCCCATAAGCAGGAGGAAGTGGATCCAGAAAATGCAGGTATTGAATTTGTCCTGATATGAGCAGCACTGTATCGATATCTCATCCTACAAAGTGCTGCATAGAGCCCTCCTTTTTCACCCTTGATTGAACACAGCTGCTTTCAAACTTGCCTGTGTGTCTAATAGGGCTTCTTTGGTGCAAATTTTATTAAAAAAAAGCTGAATTATGGGAAGGTTAATACTGTCTGACACTTGTCACCTACAAAGTAATTTCAGCTATCTGCATGGGATACCAACAAATCCCTGCTGGAACAGGACGGAGTGTTGATGGGGGAAGGATGAGTGGGAATCTGCTAAGACATGAAGTGGATGTCACTTTAAAGCAGAGGAAGCATTTTAAAATATTTTTAAAATTAACAAATTTCCAGAAAAATAAACACAAACAGCTCAGAGATAAATGAGTTGTTGATAGAATGGAAAACAACCCCCCATCGGTTGACTGTATCAGCTGTAGTGACGTGTGGCTTTACAGTCATACTGAGCAACGAGAACTGCTGCCAGGCCAGCAAAAACCCCCAAACAGGAATTATTGCCAGTAAGGGTTCTGCTTTTCACAGGCAAAATCTGTGCTTCTCTTAGCATTTACTGTATCACTAGGTAATGGGAAGCACAGAAATTATAACAAAAATCCCAGCTGAGTCTACAGGAAAATACAGTTCTTTGTATATCCCACAGCCTTCAGTTCTCATTTGGTTGCTCAAAACTAAAGTGTTCAGACTCATTCCTTGTATCTAGCAAAACAAGTGGAAAATACCCATATCCTTCCTTTTCAAAGAATGTGCCTCAGAGTGGGGATGGACCAGTTTCAAAAATGGGGGTGTTTTATTTTGATGGTGGAGTAGTGGTCAAACTCCTTGGGGAATGTACTATTGGATATTTCTTTCTTTTTTTTTTTTTTTTTTTTTTGCAATAGTGCCATTAGTGAGAGTTCAAAAATCAAAAACTGAGTCAGCTACCCCCTTGTCCATGTCCTGTATCCCCTTCTGTTTTGGAAATTTGTTTAAGAAATCACAAAACTAAAAACTAAAAATACAGTTGAGATTTTTAGTGGCTTTCTGTTTTTTTAAGAGATTGTATTTTAAATATTTTATCCCAAATCACAGGTATGAGCTAAATCTTTCCTTGCCTTAAAGCTAGGACCCTCGCTTAGTAAGAGGGCCGTGGGAGCTGGAATGACCAGAAGAGGTATCATGTGCGTTGGCCAGACTGTTGCTGCCATGCCATGACGCAGCTCTGGGTCATTTTGTAACAGTTCATGTCCTGTAAGAGCTGCAGTAAAGATGCAAGGTGGGGGAGGAGTGCTGTTCTTTGCCCTGGATGGGAATTTCCTACAAGTTTGTGCAACATCCTTAGCACTATTAACAAAGATAAATGACTATCATTTTTTTAGAGTGTGCTTTTCATGGCTCACAACTCCTACAGGCTCTCCAAAAGTTTTCTTGTATTTGAGTCTTTTCTGCTTGCAGCTAGTGACCTTCTGACTTTCAGAGAAAAACAGAAACCCAAAAATATCTCTGTGGAAGGCACAAGTGCAGTGCAAGCCACACATCACAAGCTTTGGGTTTGCAAAATTTTGGCTTGAAGGTGGATTCTGCAGTGAGTGACTAGCTGTAATGTTATACCAGCCTAATCAAGCCAAGCATGGGCATTTCACAGTGCTCTGGGTCAGCTGCTTGCTGGTGTTTTGAAGCTCTATGTTCCACTCCCATTGAACAAGACAATTTACAAACCAGCTATCATTTTGTAAACCACTCTTTAACTATAGCCTGAGATCAGTAAAGCAACTGCACACATTCTTCTTCAGATAAATATTAGCTAAGGACTTAAACTGAAGCAGTAGCCTACGCATTTTGCTAGCTCAGGGACAAAGATTCAGACGGTCCTAGGATTTTGGGACAAGTGCCTTGACAGTAGACTTGCAAATCTGAAGTTAGTACTATGGAGATTTACACAAAGGCAGAGTTCAACCGTAGAAGCCATGACAGCAGAGTCCACGTATGAGGTTAAATAACTGTGTGCCATGTTTATATGAGGAGACTTTGTCTGCTCTTTTGTGATTTTTACAATAGAGTTTGAGCATAAATGATAGCGAGACATTAACTATGCTTGAATCACTTGTAGTCAAGGGTGAGCCATGACAGTAACCTGTCCAGTGTGCTTTATTCCTGTCCTTATTTGAGAAAAAAATGTTTTCTTAATGCTGATGCTTATGCTTAGAATGGTAGAATGACTCAAGTTGGGAGGGAGGCTAGTCTAACCCCCTGCTCAGAGCAGGGTTACCTATTAGTTCAGGACAGGTTGCTCAGAGCTTTGTCAAGTCAGTGCTTGAAAACCATCACCAACAGAGATGCCACAGCCACTCTGGACCCCTGTTCTGATGTTTAATTATCCTTGTAGTGTTTTTCTTCATCCTGTATATCCAGTTAGAAATCTCCTGTTTCAAATTATGACCGCTGTCTCTCCCCCTCCTGCAATGCACTGCTGATCCCCTCCCCATAGGCACCAGGGTGCTATTAGGTGCCCCAAAGTTGCTCCTGCTCCAGGCTGAGCCAGACCTATCCCCACAGCCTCTCCTTGCAGAGTGAGTGCTCCAGTCCCACCATCTCAATGGCCTCCATTGAGCCTCCTCCAATCAAGTCTTTCTTGAACATTGTTCTCTACTTTCAGCCTCATTTTCTCCATCACTTGGGGAGGGAAAAGGGGAGGAGAGGAGAGAAAGAAAAGAAAAGAAAAGAAAAGAAAAGAAAAGAAAAGAAAAGAAAAGAAAAGAAAAGAAAAGAAAAGAAAAGAAAAGAAAAGAAAAGAAAAGAAAAGAAAAGAAAAGAAAAGAAAAGAAAAGAAAGGAAAAGAAAGGAAAAGAAAAGAAAAGAAAAGAAAAGAAAGGAAAAGAAAGGAAAAGAAAAGAAAAGAAAAGAAAAGAAAGGAAAAGAAAAGAAAAGAAAAGAAAAGAAAAGAAAAGAAAAGAAAAGAAAAGAAAAGAAAAGAGAAGAAAAGGAGAAAAGAAAAGAATCAAACACATAAGCATAAATTTAAGTTACAATCTAGGAAGAAAATGGCACCTGGCTTGAATGAAATTGGAAAAATCCAGACAAAATATAGTTGAATCTGCTTTGGCTGAATTTACCAAGCTGGATGCACTGAATGGCCACATTGCCTCATTTCTTCTACTTAGTAACATTAATCACTCAAGAAGCACCAGTGTAATTTCCTTGCACACACCTTCTTAGAGAAATGAGACTGAGAATTTTGCAACAGACTGAATTGAAGGATGAATGGAGCCAGCATCCTATCATTTCATTGCGTGACAGAGTAAGAGTTTCCCCAATGAATTAGCGCAGTGCTGTGTAGGGAAGCTGGGGATCTCTTTCACTTTGAAATTAATTTCCTAGCAGTTTAAATGTAAACTACCACTGACTTCCAGAAGAAGGGAGGCAATTTTGGGTGGAGACCTCTAAGTTAATTGAAAAATCCTGGTTTAAAGGTCTGTTCCTCAGGCTGTGCCATCAGACTTGGAGCGGGTAAAAGACCATTCCTGCAACTGAGCAAAGGATAAAGTCCTTATCTTTGCACCATTGTGTGACACTTCTGATTAATACCTGTGATGCCAGCCTGTGACAGGTCTCTGGGTGTGCTGACTGCTTATCACAGGAAGGTGTAGGTGGTACAAGGAAAGACAGCTCTTCTTTAGCCCATCAACTAGGAGGCAACTATGTGACTTACATAGGTCCTGTCTCCTCCCTGCTGCCTTTACAGTACCATACTCCCTTAAAAAGACAGAAATCCCACCCGCTACAGCTTTGGCATTTGCAGCAGATGGGAAGGGAGCATCAGCACAGGACATCTGAGATCTGAGGAACTATAAGAACAGATGTTTCTCTCAGTAATACTATGACTAAAATCTGCAGTGTTTGGTATGGGAATTTTTGACGTTTTACTTAAATATAAGCAACATTCCCCAAGTGCACGGATATGTCGTAAGTCCCTCTGTTTTTATCAGAAAGTCACAAGAATCACGATCATGTAGCTTTCTGTTTGTACTAAAGTTTCAGTAATTTTCTGGTTTAGAAAAAATCAGCCTGGGTCAAGAGACCCAACCCTTGCAAGATATATTTGTATTCAGATCTAGAACAGAAACATACCTAGGTAAAGAGCTTTTCTGTTTGTTCCTTTCTGCATTTAACAAAAAAGAGAAAAAGCAAGAAGTTTTCTTTACCTCATTAAGAAAGGGAGAAATTTCCAGGCTTGCAGTCCTCGAGCTCTGGCTTTAGGATAAATGTGCTTTAATTTCTGGAGGTTTGTTAATTTGACTCTCCACTTTTTTTTTTTTTTTTTTTTTTTTGTATTGAAGCCCCTTCTGAGCTCTTTTAAGACCCACAATATCTGGTTGTCGAAGTGTATGCTCTACACCTGCCCCAGTGCATCATTTGCCAATGCTACCTCTTGCTCAGCTGTGTGTGGAAAGCAGCACTTGATCTCCGACACAAGTCTCTCCTCTGTTTCAATGTAAACTTGGCGTCCCTAGTGCCATGAAATACAGCTGCTGTTGCAGTCTGCCTGTGAAGAAGTGCTAGCATCATCTCTCTCATCTTCTTACTGACTGCCAGGCTGCTACTAGGAGTGAATATCTTTGCCTGTGTTAATGGGCAAGGTGTCAAAAAGTATCTTTTACAGGTCTGATTCAACAGTTTTCAAATGTATTCACTGCACTGAGAGCACAAGGGTCGACTTTTACAACTGTCCAGAGATTGCCTGTTTGAAAGAAAAAGGCACTTGATTCCAGTCACTGCACTGCTGTGAAGATGCTTCGCACGGTTTGCCACTTGGGCTAGCAGGAGAGTGCAGTGCAAAGAGAAGACCCGAATGGCTTGGTGGAGCTCTGCATTTTCTAGAAGGAGCAGGCCTAAAGTAGAACTCATCAAGAGGGTAACCTGTAAGTATCATTCTCACATCAAATGGAGCCCACCAAAAAGTTCAACACAGGAGATTGTGAGTTGATGAGCAGATGCTGCTGGTCCCTCTCAAGTACAAATCAGTGGGAAAAATGAAAGAAGCAGTGTGGAGTGATGGATAATTTGCCATCATTCTTTATGAGGGAGAGCTTTCATTGGTTCTGAAGTGAGTGTAATTGTCTGAAGAGTTGTTTTCAGATGTCAGTTGACAGCACGTCTCCCGCAAAAACAGACCAGGGCATTGTTAAACAGGGCTGTCTCAATTGCCAAACAGCGTCATTCGTTAATGGGAAGCACGACCAACAGAGACACTAAAGAGTCATAAAGAGACACTAAAGAGACATAGAGAAACTAAACCAAGAGAGTGTGCCATAAGTGACGATCTTTGGCAGCATTTAAATATGTCACATTTTTCCCTTTCTTTACAGAGTAGTTAATAAAAATCTACCAAAACTGGCATATATGACACTTTATCCCAAGGGGCTGGAGAGACCATGAGATAAGACAGGAAGGCTACGAGAGCTTATTCTCCATACTTCACAAATACTGTCTGCTTTGGACTGAGGAGATCTGTAAGACAACTTGAGAGTTTACCTGCTAAGCCCATTACTTTTTGCAGCCTCTTATGGCAAATTCCGGTGATTTTTGCACAGCTAGCTGAAATCTGCCTCTGATGCATCTGGTGCAGGGTGGCATACAACAGGTGGAAGGCAGCTTGTGGCCTGCCAGCATCCCAGTGTCCCATGGTCTGTCCCATCAGCAGACACTTGCTCCTAACTCCATTTTGATATCTTTGCAGACAGGGGTCTGTAGGCACTTGGGAGCCTGTGTTTCACTGACAGGCAAAAAGATTTAGAGTCTTGTAAGCCTATCAGTTTCCAAACACTGGCAATAATTTTTTAACCATGGATATGGTTTAAAAAATATTTCTTTCATTTGCTTGCTTTGTGTGGTTCATGCAGTACCTCTTTCCCCATGCTTCCTCTTTCAGCACAGCCAGTGAATTTGCAAGTTCCTCTGATAAACCTTTGATTAACACAAATTACACACAAGTCTGGGCTTTTAACTACAGTATGTTTTTGGAAGATCTTACCTTTTTCTTTTTCTTTTTCAGCTTCACAAGTGCTAAAATATTGCTTGCTCCTAATAGTTCAAGTCCCTCACCCAGGTGCAGCTCAGTAAAACTTCATGCTCAGATCACTTTTGAAGAAACTGCATTCAGTGTAGAAGAGCCACTATGGCTTGTTCTAACATTAATGACTGTGTTTGTAAGATGGAGACAAAACAGCACAGGTCATTCTTTTTAGTGGCACTGCATCATCAGAAACAACTCAATGCGTCATAACAGTCCCTCATCTGTTAATTTCAAACTAACCCTGAACACATGTTGAGAGCTTGCACTGCCTCATTAATGCACAGCAATGCTGCCTTGTTTGTCAGCTTCCACAAAATACACCTCATTTCAAATTGGAAAAAATAAAGAAAATGAAAAATACGTGTCACAGGGAATGCATTCACTTTCATCTTGGCTTTTTCTTTCCAGGTTATTGGATGCTGGGAGGAGAGGAAGGCTAGGGAAGGAAGCTGGGATTCAGAGTGGTGTTGGCTGGAGCCTGTGGGGACTCATGCCATGAGAAAGCTTCATGGTTAGGTCACAAGTGTGTTGCACTGTAGAGTTGTTTGCTCTTTGTTCTGCCTTATTACAGTCACTCCTTAGCACCACAGGGTGTTGAGGTAGGGTGGATGCATCACCAACTGTCAGATATCCAGAGCAAATGATGGACAGCCCAGCTAAAGGGGTAAAAAAAAAAGGATTCTACAAACAGTTTACACTAAATGTAAGTTAGGCTAGCATAACACACCATGTTTATCTTTGAAGAAGATGTAGAACGACTCCTAAATGTAAAGAGAAAAAAAAGTTGAGTTTGTTTTATTTTTTAGCATGGTTTTGTTAATTTGCAGAGTGTGTAATCCACTCATGGATAATGGAGATTTGGCTGTAAAGGAGAGATATGAAAAATTGGTTTAAATAACATTTTGAAACACAGTCATTACTTCCTGTTGTCCTGAAGTATTTATCACAGCAGCATTCTCATCTTTTAAAATCAGCTTTGGAATGAATATGGTTTTATAAAATGTCACATTTCTATGACATATTCAATAGTCTCAACTGTGCACAGCATTGAGCTCCAGGGAGAAGTGATATCAACCATTTATTTTTTTATTTTGTCCCTGCAGGTATCCTGTGGAAGGGAGGGAGCAAGGAGGTATATTCATCTGGACTGAGTTCAGCTGAAATACGGGAGCCTAATGGTTCCTGGTGGCACTCTAGAAGGTTGTCTGCTCATCTCTCCTTAAGGTTGGTGAATTACTTCCTCTTCAGCAGCACTTCACTATCTCCATGGACTAGGAGATGAAATGTAGTGTGATCTCACCACTTATGATCACACAGCAAAGTTGCCCTCTGTGTATTTATCCAACATGAGACATACGACCAATGACCAAATATTGCAAACCTTCAGCGTTCAGTCACTTGGAGAGGGATCAGAGCAGAGTGTTAGGGGGAATCCAATTAGAAATAAGTGGGTACCAAATAAGAGCCTACTGAATGGTGTGCCTTTTTCTGTCAGCATATCAGCTTTGCATTTATCAAGGCCAACAAAATGTGCAGTACTACTTCTTTGGACTTTAGAAGAAATACCCGTGCAGCCTTGAGCTGGAGAAGATTCTGTACTTAATCACAGGCATAGAACTGAGCTGCTTAAGTTTCCTCCTATATTAAGGTTGCATTTATAAATAGTTTATAAAGCATTAATACATTATTAATAGACATTAACCAACAGTGATAAAGTTTGACAAGATGTTTATAAACATTGGCTTAGAATTAGCTACATTACCTTCTCCTGCTGTTTTTATAGCCTTTTACAGCATAGACTGCCCATGCCTATAACAAGCTCAAAGCTTTCATTAATCACATACTACTCTTGTAAGAATGTAACCTTAAAATAAAGCGTGGCCAGTTCTCCCCCTGTTCAGTTCTGCAAGCAAAGACACCCCAGAAGTCAGAAGCTGGCTCCTGCATAACACAATGCTAATATATACAGGTAGTGCCTGGACTGAAACGGTTTTAAATGCCTTTTCAAAACTACCAGTACTGATCACAAGCCATACGTTGCTCTCACCAGTTTTGTTACCACAACAGGACATGGCAAATTTTGCAGATGACATAGGGTTATAGACAAACAATCATGTGAAACTGAGAAATATTCTTTGTGGGCCAAAGATTAGACAAGAATGAGCAGTCCAAAGATCTTTTCTTGGAAGAACTGAAGCTCAGTAGATTTTACAGGTGAGAGCAAAACAAGAGTTAAGTTTGAGAGCTTCACTGAAGTTCGGCTTTTTCCAGCATCCCCCAGACTGAAGTAATTACAACAAGCACATGTACCCCCTACAAACAGACATTCCAAGTCATGAGGGTCTATGAACTATTTCTGAGAGATCTGTCAAGGTAACTAACGCAGAAACCCAGGTCCATGAGTACCGCAGAACAATATAAGCCTGTGATGTTTATGGAGGGTCTTCTCAGGTGTCAGGGCAACACTGAATTTTGCCTGAAGGTGAGGGGCAGGTGCTACACCAAGGCAATGCTGCTGCTACTGCCATAGGAAGTAAAGCAACTGCTGAAATTGCAAAACTGGGTTAGAGACTGCTGTTCCCACCAGTGAGGGCAGGGATGGTTGCTTCCGGGAGTTGTTATACCCCTAAGCCATCCATCTGAACCCATCCTTCTTCCAGTAGCACTAGCCATTGTCACCTGGCATTAAAGGTGTTGGCACAGACAGCAGGGCCAGATATCACAATGCATGCGCACTTCAGCCATCCACTGAGCTCTGTACCTCTCTGGAAAACATGCCCAGGGATGCACACACTGCCAAAAGGTTGTGAGATGCAGCTTTAGAAGCATGCATCTTTCTGAAAGCATGACTGAGAGCAGTGAGAGTCACTGAGTGATGGTCCAGGAGCCAGATCTGAGCCAGGAGTGCAGCTACTGCACACAGGCCTGCCGTGCTGGAGAGCTAGTGACTCCAAGTCCGAATCACCCGTAGACCTATGGCACTGTGGTTGCTCAGCTGTGTCTCCTGCTATCCACACAGGTGTCTCTGCACAGCATCACACCTTGCTGTGCAGACACAGCCCCTGGCTTACAAGGCATCATGGATGTCACTAAGATACACCAAAGAACGACAACCTTAGACACCATTCCTTTGTTAAAGCTACAAAGTAAATAAAATTGCTTTTATTGATGCAGAGATACCATCTTATGTTTTATAGCTAAATCCAGTAGAACTATTTTTCCTTTACTGAATTAGAGTACAATTGCTACTTGCAGAGCAACAAGTGCAAGAGTTAGTGAAAGCCTCTGTATTTATTTAACCAGGGAAAGAACCCTTGAGAAGTATACATAGCAGGTTAGCCAAACTGAACAGAACACTCTGAAAATTACTGCCTTTAGAGGTATTCCTTGATTTCTTACTGATGAACTCTATGAAGGAGTTATGAATGCAAAGGGAAGGAAATCTTTTAAAAGTCACAGTTGCTTGTAAAAAAATCTGCAAAAAGCTCAACTCAGTTAAAAGTGTTTAGGAGAAGAATGTGATTCTCGTTTCTAGGAGCTATCACAAGACAGATTTACAATGACTCATAAAGTATTCATTTGATTATATATTGCTGTGTTGTTTTCAGCACCCGAATCACAGAAGAGTCTGCTGTCTTCATTAATGCCTACTGCAAGCTTTCAGATATTTTTGGACTTGATGGCTTATTTGTTTGGGTTTTTTAATGAACTTAAGTAACACAGCAGTTTGCTAGTAGTAGATGGAAGTTAAAAGCCAATTGCTACTTCCGTTCTACAATATTTTTCTAAAGTTAAAAGCACATCAGGATGGAATTTGATATGCAGGCCCAAACACATTTTTAATATGCTGAACTCCATTAACTTATTCCTAGAGATGCTCTATATGAAAGTACCAAACAATATTTTTTAGACTTCTTCTTGCAGAATAATAGTCCAATTTTTCAGTCACTTAATCCTTTGTGTGGATGGCTGCTCTCAGCAATTAGTAAGCAAATGCAAACAGCTGAATTATTTAACTTTGCAAAGTGGCTGATGTTAAGCTTAATGGCTGAACTGTGCAAGCGTATGTCTGCTGAAATTCAGGGCAGCAACAAATGTCAAGTAAACAACAATTATCCCACAAATATTTGGCATTTTAGGTATTTCTGATGTGAACGTGACAGTAATTTTACAAGGTTTGCAGATTTCAAGTAGGATGAGATTTAAGAAATGTACAACAATAAGGGCTTTGGTTTAGGTATAGGCTTGAGTTCCTCATTTCAAATCATGTTTTAAAAAAAATTCTTCACTGGAGTTCGGAAGAGATGAAGTTTAAGTTTTACAATGTAATTTTTCTACATGGAATAAAAATAATGGGTAATTTTTCTTCTTTACTTATTGTCCCTGAAAATAAGTACTTTATAAATGTCTAGCCTAAGCTCTATTTGGGCTAAACATCGACTGACTGCTTCCCACTCAGACTGGGTACACTTTGGGTGCTGGTGCAGCAGATGTATATGTCTGGAAAAAACATGCCTTTTAGGCTATAGCAGTGGTACTTGTTTGTGAAGTTGTGTTTATGTCCCAATGACCTTCCTACAGAATCCCTATCCTTGTCCCTCAGGGCTGGTTCATGCAGAGCAGGTAGTTGCAACAGAGGGGATTTCCTTTGCATATCCTCCTGTGCCTGCTGCTCTGCATAGCAGAACTATCTCTGTGACCAGTTCCCTTGAAACCTTCCAGGTATGCAGGAGGGGAAGGATTTGCCCATTTGGATGTAGTGTCTCCACTCGGGGATATGGAGACAGTTTTTCCACCAGCAAGACAAACTCCAGAGACAGCGAAAGGAAGATCACACTGATTTGAACATGGAGGATAATGAAAGCAGTCTTATCCAGCAGAAGCTCTGCTCTGGTGATGTTATTGTTCAGGCTGAGATGTCCTTTGCATTACCCAAGAGAGCCTGAGATATCATTCCTGCTGATGGAGTGCTTAGTATTTGGCCATTTCAAAAATGGTCTTTCTTCCCAAAACTTTAACTTCACACTTGTGACAGGAACCTTTGGCACTGGTGGAGGCTAGCTATGGCCATGACACAGGAATATTGTTTATGACAGCTCTGGCCATAGGGTCATCTGGGACAGGTTAGTCTCTTCTATGTGTTATGGATTTGCTACCCTCCCAGAGACTTCCTAGAAGTGTAGCTTATATATTGTGCATCAGGCTGTGAGTAATGGCAGGCTGTCCTTTCTTAGTCTGTGATATCCTGCAAGTAAGTCTGCATGATAGATATACTTTCATGCAAAGATGCAGGCAAATACATATAATTGCACAATTACTCTTTCAGGAAAGCTGTATAGTTCAAGATGAACTTACAAGGGAAAGGCTGTAAGTGAGAGAAAATGGAAGTGACACTGCATGGTTTGTGTATTTTATGCCAACAGTTTTTTATGTCAACCACATCTCCAACTGGGAGAGTAATCCATACATGCCCACTGTGGCACACAAAATGTATTTGCACACACAGTCTGGCTAATAATATGTGTTTGTATAGAATTTTATTCTTGCATGTCCAAGAACCTTCCTGTGGCTTGGCACCTGGGAAGAGTTAATGTAACTTTTAAGGATGGGAGTTTGTTTAAGGAGTTACTAAACAGGTGGATAGGGTGATGGGGAACAGTTTGATTCACAGAAAGCTTTTGCCAAAGCCCCATTGAAGATCTGAAAGAAACTCATGTCTTTTCAGAGATCCTGTCAGGGACCAGAAACTAGCTGAAAGACAAAGAACAAAAGGGTACAAACAGATTTCACAACAGATAATATTTGCGGTAGTTCTGTAAAGCACTATGCTAACACCTGTGATAGTGAATATATTTATCAGTGATCAAGAAAAGGATGTGAAAATGAAGTGACTGATGACACTGAAGCACTGTCTTGGGGATAAAGGGCAGCAAAAGCAAAGGTTGATCCCTAAACGTCACTGTAGGCAAGAAATAACAGTCCTGACGTTACAGACCCAAAACCAGGTTGAAACACTAGCTATTGCCACTATGAAGAAAAGAAACAGGACAGAAACCAACCTCACTAACGCCTTTCAAATGGCCAAACAACAAAGATCCAGAGAAGACAGGAAGTTGTGAAGCAAGAGAAAAACAAGCAAGAAAATCTGCACAACAGTGTAAAAATGGACAGTGACAACGCTTCATGTTCTGTTTTATAACCGTGGAACTGTTGTGGAAGCACAAGCAGTGTTACTCTGATTAAGGAGGGTACGGTGTGCATGAGACCATCCAGGGCACTGTGGAAGTCAAACACAGAGGTCTCATTAAGATTTTGATTTTGTATATTATCGTAAATCTTCTCGGGGTGAAAAATGAAAATAAGATGATTGCCTGAGTGTCTTTCCAGCTTGATCAACATGGCTGAGTTAGAAGTAAAACAGATTTAATTCACACCTTTATGCAAAAAGAAAAAAAAAAATAAAATCTGCAATTGCTTGTGACCCTGATCTTGGCTTGGCAGCCTTGTAAACCCCAACTGGTAGGAAACCATAAATGGAGCTGATTCTGAGTCAGTGTAGTTCAGCCGTCTGAAATAAAGTCAGTGCAAATAGCTGTAAGACTTCTGAATCTGACCTCTGATTGGCCTTGACAAGGATCAAGACTATGAAAAATTAATATCCTTGCTGCATGGCACAGTCAGTAGTTCTGAGTAACTACCCCTACGCCTGTTCACAGGAAGTAGCTACAGGTTTCTTCTTATTTTTTTTTCTGTTGCCTACGTAGGAAATGGATGGGGAAGGCTGCTTTCCAGCACCTGCATTCGACACTCATTGTGCATAGGAAGACCTCCTTCTGGGAATGTTATGATTAATAATTATGACTAGAAGTTCTTATGGTAAGAGGTTTCTGAACATCTCTGAGACATCTGAATCATAATGTTATTCATAATGTGCAACCTAAAACCTGACAACTAAATACAGGGTTAAAGTCAACTTTCTGCAAATCTTTGAAGGATACTGTCCTACAAGGCTGGAAGATTGTTTAGTTGTCAGCTACCAATGAATAACCACTCTTAGTCACTATCCAATGACTCAGCCTGTAAAATCCGTAGAGGCTGTCATGTCTTCCATAGATACTAGTGAATAAACGTTCACATCTGGCAGCCAGGAGTTTTAGGCGAGGTGCCATTTATGAAGCAGCCTTTGGATGTAGTGAAACAGTCCCTAATAGGTACAATGTGAGGCCAAGGCAATCTAGGGTATCCCTTATCTTGGAGATATAAGATGTGCTAAGCACAGATTTGGAACAAGGACAGGGAAAGCTCAAAGAGCTCAGAAGCTCAATTTGGATCAGGACCTTTCCCTGCCTCCCTCCCATCCTGTTGCTAAACTAAGACAGGAAAACTCAGTCAGAAAGGATTGCCCACTTTCCTGACCTCCTGCATGGAATTGTAACTTAAAAGAGAAACAAGCCCTGGAGACAGGTGTCAGTAATGCTTAGAAATGCTAGGGCTCCACATAGCCCTTGAGGCAGCTGTGGGAGGTGCATAACGCTCAGTCAGGACCACCTGTGCTCTTCAGGTCTCATTTGCCCCAGTTTCAGCCAGGGGTGTCAAGGAGGACAGTCCCCACTGACAGAATGATGCAGATCACATTGTTGCAGATGTAATTAGACTGGAAAAACTAAAATATAGCCATCCTAGTTTGTGCCATTTGTAGCAATGGAAAGAAGAGGCAGGATCCCCATACTTCGATGCCAGTAAAATACTCCTGGTGTAGGTACAATGTGTGTCTTAAGCACTCTGGAACAGCAAGAGTGCTTCTTCCTATGTTCATGCAGCACCTATGCAGTCTGAAGCTGTATTTAAGACAATAACCAAAGAGCTTATTTTCTAAAACTGCAGGAATCTTTCTTCTGACAAGGCCAGAAATACCACAAAGGCTGCTATTCACTGGAAAATTTTGTTCTGCCAGAGCAAATAAAAGAAATAATGTAAAACAAAAGTATTCTGAACATGTACAGGCCTGTGAGAGGATTTTGGGGTCCGGTCTAGTGAAAAAGACACCCTGGTCTACTCTTATTTCACTCAGATTTATTCATCTGGCACAGGTTTAAAAGAAGATGTTGGGGAATCCCCTTGCTACAACTGTGTGCATCAGTGAAGTATTCGAGAAATGGCGATTTGCTCAATCAGGTTCAGGAATTGCAGTGAAAAGGCACATGTACATGCTCCCCTGAAATCTCCTCCCCGAGGACAGCATTCACCTGGAGGGACAGGACCTGGGAATCTCCTGCATAGGTGAAAGCAGCAGGGGAGCAGATAGGCAGAGATGACCAGTCCCAGGCTTCATAGGGACAGCTCTGCAGGGAACATCTGGCATGCCACAATGAAGCAGGAAAGTGGCTCTCTTTTCAGTCCTTGGGTTTGGCTGGCTCTAAACAGTGCTAGTCACAGTGAAGATCATGTGCTAGTACACTATGGTGACCCAGACCAGTGCCTGGCAGGGTGTAGGGAGCATTCAGCTTCCCTACAAATTCCCTACAGCACATTGCATGTCAGGTGGGGTATCCCTCTCCACTGCCTGTGAGGCAACCCTGTGCCTTTAGCAGAGATGATCATTCAGGTCACAGGTAGAAGGGAAAAGTGAATGTTAGCCCAAGAAGGTAGATGTCTTTTTTTATATATGCCTTGGAGATAAACACAGCAAGAAACAAACTCACCCCATCTTACAAACAGGAAGAGAGTCTCCTGACACACAGATGGGATCACACAGCTACAGCCCCTAACTTGCTACCATCTTCCCTACATGGGCTGCTACTGGCATTGCTGAGCAGAAGGGTGGGATGTAGCTCTGCAGCACCGATTAGGAAAGGCTGGCTTCTGTCATCCTAGTAGAGTAAAAAACAGCACACACAGGTAGACATGAACACCTATCCCTGCCCAGTCCACCACCACACCTTTCAGGGACATCTCCCAACTTCTGCAGCTAAAGTCTGTAGAGAGGACTACAGCAATAAAACTACCATTAAATCAGCACTCAGATTCACTTCAACAAACTTTCCACCTTCAGTTCTTGCAAGGTCCTCCTAGGTACATGCATCCTGGAGATAAGGTATCTGGAGTTTTCATCTTGGGGTTTCTGTTACCACTAAAACTTCCTGACAGAATTACAGCTGTATTAGTTACAAATACGAGATTATCAAGATCTGTATCTCAGAAGTGAAAAGGAGCAAGATTAAGCTCTTACTCTCAGTATATATTTTGCATGGACAATAACATGAGAAGAACATTAAATTTTCAATATTAAGCATTGAAATGTTAGATAATGCCCGAGTCCCCAGTTTTGTTGTTTTTCTGTGGATGGATCATGATTCAGGTTTCAACAGTCTGACCTCAAATTTACTTAGTGCTCAGGAGAGAAGTAATGTGGTTTTCACAGTAAAAATATATCATTATTTTCCTTTCTTGTTCAAAAGTGTGGAATTGTCCCCCATTCTGATATTTATACAGCTCCCTTTCTCTAGTTTTCCTTTACTCTCCAGTAGATACTCAGTATTTAAAATCTGATTAAAATGAACTGCTATTAATTCCTCAATTATTATGGCTTTTATTATTATATTATCTGAAAGCTTCAGAAACATGCAATTATCACCATGATGACACAAGAGGTTAATATCCTATTCTCACAGAAGAAGATGAGAGGCACAGAAATAATAATCCATTTCAGGTGTGCTGCTTGAGATAGGTTGGACCTGATTTATTACAGAAGTTAGCGTTACACAGAGCTATGTGGTCCAGGCCCAGTTCAAAGTTATTTCCCAAGTGCGCAGCACAGTGACAAACCAGACTACTAGCTCTCAAAATTAATGTTCTCCTCTCCTCTCCTGTCCTCTGCTCTCCTGGGAAGGGAAGGGAAGGGAAGGGAAGGGAAGGGAAGGGAAGGGAAGGGAAGGGAAGGGAAGGGAAGGGAAGGGAAGGGAAGGGAATGTACAGCTCCCCACCCCACCCTGCTCCTCTTCCAAACCAGGCAAGTATGGTCCCTTTCTGAGTTTGTGTTTTCATCCATCAGGAAGAGCAACTATGAATCCCTGCTCCCAGAGTTGACTCAGCCTTTGTTAATGCTGCTGAAAATGTTCTTCTTTCACTCTCAGTGTTACTTGGCATGTCTGTGTTGCTTCCTGGGGTAGATGAGGGACTTCTTGTGACTGAAGGGGACCTGGGAAGAAGGGGAAGGTCATCATGTGAAACAGCAGTGCCACTGCCTCCACCTTCTTTAGCTCATTAGATGGGGCAAGGGTGTTAGAGATAATTCCCACCATCAGGGTGATGCCATAATGAAAACTTCAAGATGTGTAAGGGAGATAAACCCCCTGAGCCCTGCTGATTTCCTTAAATGACAGATGCAAAAGAAATAGGTGAAGAAAAGGAGCAGGTCTTCAAAGACATTAAAGGGAGTATTTTAAGCTATTACTGAATCTTTTGAGGATGTATCCAGGATCAGCAGGCATAGCCCTGTTGTACAGACATCATCCTACATGCTCTGGGATATTTCTTTGGCTTTAATTCTGGAAGTGGCATATAGATTATATTACCTTCTGTTACATTAAAAGGTGGTCACCCAAAGTAATGCTACTTGGCTTAATTGACCTTTGATCTGACCCTGTATATCAGTAGTTAAGTTCAATTATAAGCCAAGAAAGGATTTCCAAAGGAGGGTTCATGAGAATGGGATTACTTACGTACCAAATACTTACGGAGAAGAGAAACAAACAATGCAATGATGTGTCCTCATTTTGTTCCCAAGTGTTTGCAACACTGGTCAATTTTATATTTGCTTTTGAAAGTTTCTTATGCTTTCCCCACTGCCTTAGCCTCATAGTAAGCATAACTTAGTCTTAGCTAACATCAAGAAAGCAGCCAAAATTTGTCCCAGCATGGAAGGTCCTACGTGACAACTTTAGGAGAGGCAAATTCAGTGGGATCAGGAGGAACCCAGGGAACACTTCTCCCAGCCACCCTGACAACATTCATTAAATAGGAGCATCCTCATTCTTCCTTCAAAACATGGCACCTTGACTGAAAAGAACAGAAATAGGTCCATCCTGAACACTGCACAATGGTATGAAGATACTCAACGTGGCCATAGCAGCTTGAACTCTAGGCAGCAGTATCTATCTGGTTTCTCAGGTCTGCCTGTGTTATATTTTGTTTCCATGGTTGGAGAACTATCAGTTTCTGGTTAGCTGGCTTTAAGTTGGTTTGGTACTTCAACACTACCCTGCAGTCTATAGAAGAAGTGTAGAGGATACCTTGGGAAGTATAGAGGATAAAAAGATAAAAATGGCTAACCTCTCAAAAATCAGAAAAATGCCCCCCCCCCAACTGCTATCAACAGCTCCAACATTTTAGAACCCTTTTATAACCCGTTCAAAGAAGAATGGTTTTATTTCACATTCAGAGCTAGGAAACCACTGCACATTGCAAGGCACAGAACAGTAGTTCATTGTTTTTCTAATAAAAATGGCAAATCTGTGATTTAATGAAAATGATTTATTCCCAACTGAGAAGCCTAGATAAAGAGAAGATGATAACTGGGGATGCTTTGTGCTATGATCCGAATTTCCCCTGAAAATGCAGTCTTGAAGGATAGATGATGTTTATATTAGAATGTAGCCAAACTTTATAACTGAACATTTTGCTTGCTTATGCATTGTGAGTGCAGTCTAACTGTCTGGTGGTTAACCAAAATAAGCAACTCTTTCTCCATCCACACATTGTTTTAAGAGGCTACAAATAAATCTCTTTATAGGTGAGGCTGGAGGCTTGTCAAAAGAAGTGAATGATTCATAGTGACTAAGACTTTAGGAATAAGAACAAATTTGTGCCAACAAGTTTCCAAGCAGTCTCAAAGGATGCTGCCTCAATCTCCATCACGTAAATATGGCAAAGAGTACCCTTGAAGTACATTAAGGCAAACACTCATCTTCATGCTGACGTTTGCATCAGACCAGCTGTCCATAAACTATGAAGAACCCACTCAATTTTTTTGTTTTGTGCTATTGTGCTAAGTATACTAATGTTGACCTCAAAACTGATTCATATTTGTACACTACTGTTTACACCCTCTGAAGGAGGAGCTGAGATCTTTGCCTTGCATAACTAACCTCCGTCCTAGCAAAGGTCACCTCAAAGGAGATATGCTTTCCAGAAGGAATAAACTACTGGTTCCGTTTCTGCAATTTCAACACACCAGTACTTCCAATGCTGGCAAAATCATCAAAAGCTTGAGAACAAGCATTGTTCCTGCTAAAGCTCCTTCTACTAGTTTCAGTTACCACTTGAAAATTGCAGCTTTCATTTTAGTCAGAGAGCAGCTTTCCAGATTTGAGAGCTTTTGACAGGATCTGTAGAACAGAAGGGCTCCAAGCTCCAAAGCTTGCCTCACCCTAGGATGGAAAATACCTATCTCCACGAGCACAGACAATGTTTTTTGTACAAAAAATAAGTATTAATCAAAATGGGTTTTGCTGGCATTTTTTTCACAGTGGAGGAAGGAACTCTTCCTCCTCACCTCCATTTCATACTCAGAACTTGTACATCTGTCTAGACATGGATGGTTAAGGAATTTAGCCACTTCCCAAAAGCCCCATAAGCCTTTATCACTCATGATTAACAAACAGTGTTTACATAGCTATGTCAATCTTAACTTTGCTTCTTTGTCTGTTTCTGTAATGGAAATACACTGTTGACATTCGCTGTTGATTTTATCTCTTGTTTATTGACTGGATGGTAAAGATTTTGGGGGGCACTCAGTCCCAGCTGTAGTGAGTTGTGTCAGCGCTTCAGGCATTTTCCGTAGTGGTAACAGTTTGGGACGACTGAAGGGCAGTTTCAAATGAACTGCATTGGTCAGTCCTTCTGTTGTATAGATAATTTATATTTTCTCAGAAAATCAGGGAATCCACAAACCAAACATTTGTTACAATACAGCAAATTGACTGTAAGTTTCACAGGTGTTTCCTTTATAAAAATTAAGTGATGCTTTTTTTACAAAGTATTTAAAAACCATATGAGTAGCTAGAAATTCAAAGGGACTGTGCCAGTCCCAACAGCATGGATACCTTCATCCCTTCTTCTGATGTGGTCCAAAGTATATTGCCCATCTTTAAAATGTACTCAGATTTATGTAAATGTCAGGCAACTACATCTCCCTTTTTCACCATAGGAAATTAAACTTTATCTCAAGACTGCTCAGACTTCTCATTCTTCCCAGGATAAGGTAGGTAGAGGAAGGACACAGCCTTAACACTACCCCTGCTAGAGCAATAGAGAGAGTAGCTGGGGCAGAAGAGAAGAAGACAGTTTCTGCAAGAGGACAAGGTTAGTACAAACTTCTTACTCTGGTCAGGAGCAATCAAGGACCATATTAAAGGGAAAAAAGTGGTCTGGGGGGAGCACAGTGAAATCACTGCTCCTTGCATAGTCCTTATAACAAAACCACAATCTGGGCAGAAATAGTACAGGAAGTAAAGCAGTTTTTACTTCCCTCTGACTTTCTTTCATGGACTCTTACTTTCTTTCTCATAGTCTTTCTGCCACACACCTTTGTATTGCTCTCCCAGAAAGGTTGTCTCCTTAATCCTGTATTATTGCTGACTTTAGGTTGCAGTCTTTTACAATGGACTTGTTTGCAATTTCTTTTCTATTATTCCTGATGCTGAAAAGTATCAATAATTTTTAAAAAATAAATTGAAATTATTAAAAAAAAGGTCAATGAGCTAGAGGGTGTTTATTCTGTAGCATTCAGTCACAATAAATGGAGCAAGCAAAAGTAAAGACAGACATAAAGAGGAGGAAGAGAAGAAAAGGAATACAAAATATCCATAAACCACATTTCTAATAGTGAAATTATCTTGCCTTTAGCTGCCCTTGTGCTGTACAGGTAGTATCTGAGCCTTCATTAAAGGCTGTGGCATTTGATTCCCACAGCCTAAGAAGGTTTCCACTATAAGTGATGCATCTGGGAGATGAAGCTGTGGACACGATTCCTGCTGCTGGGAACCTGTATGGAGCTACAGAATTTGTGATTTCAGGAGGTTTCACCCTTAGTTAACAAAAGCATGAATTCACAGAGATAAAGTGACGTTGAGGGGAACCAAGAGTGCAACCATGAATTTACCAGTCTAACAAAGCAGCCAGTCCTTTAACCATCCCGCTCTGAGGCCCATTACAATACTGGAAGAGCATCCATGACCCCTTAGTAGGCTTCAGATCAGTTCCCACGCCAAGCATGAGACAGACAGCCTTTCATTCCTTTCATTTCAGTACCTGTATGAGCAATGATCAAGGGCAATATTGGAGAATAAAGGAGCTTCAGTGCTGCACAGGCCCAGATCCTTCCAGGTGCTCCAGGGGATCAAAATATCTACACCCTTAGGGTTACTGGGACCCCCATATGCTCACTGCTGCTCTCCCTGCCTGCAGTGCTATGATTGCCCATCCCACCTATGGACATGCAGAGAAGTCCGGGAAATCCAAAGCCTGGACTGGGACCTATGAATCTGCGGGTCAGATTCTGCCCTGCCTCAGATCAGTGGGAAACATTGACCAGAGAAAACCCTGGGTCTCCTGTGACCGGAAAACAAGGCAGGAATCACAGCAGTTGTGGTTCTGCAACAAGTCCCAAAGTGTTTTTCATTTTCCCCATTCACCCCAACTTTTGCAATGGCGACATTAAAGGAGAAACTTGGCTTTTCCTAACACCTCTTCTCCTCCCTGTCTTCCCCCATATTAACCTTCTGGCTGCAATGAAAGGTTGCAAGAATGAACAGGCTACAAATGAATGCCTGTGGATGAGTGCACTCCCCTTCCCCAAATTAATTATTTTGAAAACTTGGTTATTTAGGAGCTGGCTCAGGATCTGATGGGCTAGGAATGGAGATTAAAGTTTACAGCTTCCACAGGACTGTTTCCTTTAGTTTTTCCTTTTTCTTGGGCAATTTCACTCCCCTGAATTGAGAACCAAAAACTCTGTGGTGACCTCTGAGACACTGTTTGTGTTTGGATTTACATATTTCCCCTGGTGCTTGCTGGGCTAAAAATGGGAGGGTAGGAAGATAGAAAGAGGAAGATGTAAATTGTTATGTAGCTTCATGAGAATTTATTTTTATACCTCTATATATCCATACACACAGAAACGCATAAATACGTATAAAGTCATCCAACACACATATATAAGTGAACAGTGAAGAAAAATAAGTTCTTTTTTGCTTGTGGCTGTATGTAATAATTACAAGATTTTCCAGATATTTAGCTCCCAAAGAATTTACTGCTTGGCATTACAGGCTTACAACTGAATCTCTTCAAGAAGAATCATAAAAGGCTTGGACATATGCTTAAGTATAAGAAATTAAGCTCTTCCTTTATTCAACAACAAATTTAAGCATGTGTCTTACTGTCAATGCATGCTTACACCTCACAGTAGTTAGTGGAGAATCACAGAATCATAGAATCATTCAGGTTGGAAAAGACCTCTAAGATCATCAAGTCCAACCGCCAACCCAACACTACCATGTCTCCTAAACCATGTCCTGAAGTGCCACGTCTACATGTTTTTTGAACTCCTCCAGGGATGGTGACCCCACCACCTCTCTGGGCAGCCTGTTCCAGTGTGTGGCCACTCTTTCAGTGAAGAAATTTTTCCTAATATCCAATCTAAACCTCTCCTGGCCCAGCTTTAAGCCATTTCCTTGCATTCTATCGCTAGTTACTTGGGAGAAGAGACCAACACCCACCTCACTACAACCTCCTTTCAGGTAGTTGTAGAGAGTGATAAGGTTTCCCCTCAGCCTCCTCTTCTCCAGACTAAACAATCCCAGCTCCCTCAGCTGCTCCTTATGACTTGTTCTCCAGACCCTTCACCAGCTTTGCTGCCCTTCTCTGGACACACTCCAGCACCTCAATGTCCTTCTTGTACTAAGGGGCCCAAAACTGAACACAATATTTGAGGTGTGGCCTCAGCAGTGCTGCAGGGGCACAATCATGACTATAGGCATATGTTGTGAGGAAATGGCAAAAAGCTTTGTGAGTTGGTGCCATTGTCAGGATGAAGATGTAGGAAGATGTAGATGACGGAAAACAGGCCATTCTGGGCTCCCAAAGTAATGACTGGAATTCCCCACATTCTTGAAATGAAAAATGCAATTTTCAAAAATGTCAAAGTGCCTGAAAAGCATGCATCCCACCAACCTGCAAGGACTTTTAGGCTTTTTAGTGCGTAAGAGCATTTGAACATTGTATGTTATTTTGCTTTTTCATCTTGTTGGTTATTTCTCAAGCACGTGTTCTACCCCTTCCCTGAGGCTGGTATCATAGTTCAGTATATTTCTGAGATATTAATCTCTACAGATGTCAGGAACAGACAGCACACAAAAGTGTCTATTCACAGTTGCAGAAGCCTGGGAATACAGCTAATTATGTCGACATAGCTCCCTCTGCTGCTTCAGGACAAAAAGATTTTTTTGCAGCCAGATGCTTCAGTGTCAGTGTTCATATCATCAGAATTAATATCAAATGGTTTGCAAAAGAAAATTTCATTGGCAAATTTTTATCTATAGCTTTTTGGATTTAGGAAATCCAGCTAAGAGTTTCCTGCTTCTCCTGTCTGTTTGCATATGCAAAGCTTATACACCAAAGCTGGCTTTAGAATAAATGTTGCAATCACCCTTTTGCTAAAAGCAAATACAAAACCAAACCAGGCTGCTACAAAATCCCATCAGATGTGCCTTTGAATCTGACAAACAACCTGACAAAAACACTGTACATGGGTGGATAAAAATTTAAAAAATGTTTCCATTTCAAGCTATTAGGTAAAATACAGTGAAGCAATTAGATGAAATTTCTGGATCAGTAGCCCTTGTCATTATGGGAGATTTCAACTTCCCAGACATAGACTGGGAATATCACACCTCTGTGATGAGCAGGTCTTGGAAATTCTTGAAGGTTGTAGGAGATCACTTCTTGTCACAGGTACTCAGTGAGCCAGCTGGGAAAGATGCCCTCCTAGACTTGCTAATTGTGAATAGAGAAGGACTCATGGGTCATGTGATAGCAGGTGGCTGTCTTGGCCACAGTGATCATGAAATGGTTGAGTTTAAAATGTTCGGTGTAATGAGAAAAAAGGACAGCAAAGTTGCTACCCTGGACTTCAGGAGAGCAAACTTTAAGCTCTTTAGGGAGATATTTAGCAGAGTACCCTGGGAATCTGCTTTTTAAGGCTTAGGAGTCCACAGGTGCTGGTCAGTTTTTAAGAACCACCTTTTAGAAGCACAGGAGCAGGCAATTCCACTGTGTCACAAGTCAAGCAAGAGGGACAGAAGACCAGCTTGGCTGAACAGGGAACCCCTCATGGAGCTCAGGAGGAAAAAGAAATTGGATGATCTCTGGAAACAAGGCCAGGCTTCGCAGGAAGATTACAGAGCTGTGGTTCGTTTATGCAGGGAGAAGACATGAAAGGCCAAAGCCCAGCTGGAGTTGAAACTGGCTGGTGTTGTGTCAGATAACAAGAAGGGCTTTTTAAAGTACGTTAGTAGCAAGAGGAGGTCTAAAGAAAGCATTGGACTTGTATTTGTTGAAGCTGGTCATCTGACTAACTGGGATGAAGAGAAAGCAGAGGCATTCAATGCTTTTTTTGCCTCAGTCTTTAATAATACTGATAGACGTTGGGCTGCCTGGTCCCCTGAGTAGGAGGACCACGAGTGTGGAAACAGTGACTTTCCATTTGTGAACACTGAAATTGTAAGGGACCAGTTGTATCAGCTGAATGTTCACAAGTCCATGGGACCTGATGGGATTCATCCCAGAGTTCTGAAGGAGCTAGCAGATGTTATGGCAGGACCCCTCTTGATCATCTACCAAAGGTCTTGGGACTCTGGGGAGGTCCCTGCTGACTGGAAGCTGGCCAGTGTTATTCCAATTTACAAGAAGGACATGAGGGAAGACCCAGTTGTTAGTCTAACCCCAGCAACTGGAAAAAATTATGGAGAAGGTTAATCTGGGTGCTATTGAAAGGCATTTAAAGAACAATGCAATCATCAGGTGCAGACAACATGGGTTCGCAAAGGAAAAGTCCTGTTTAATTAATTTGATGTCCTTCTACAATAATGTCACCCACCTAGGGGATGAAGGGAAGGTGCTAGATGTAGTTTTTCTGGATTTTAGTAAGGGTTTTTATACCGTCCCTTACAGCATCCTTCTGGATGGGATGAGCAGGTTCATGGCGTGCTGGGTGAAGAACTAGCTGAGAAGCAGGGCTCAGACTGTTGTAGTGAATGGAGCTACATCTGGCTGGTAACCACTCACCAGCAGTGTTCCTCAGGGTTCAGCTCTAGGGCCAGTTCTGTTCAATACACTTATCAATGATCTGGATGCAGGAGTTGAATGCACTGTTAGCAAGTTTGCTGATTGCACTAAACTGGGAGGTGCTGTTGATTCTCTGGAGGGATAAGAGGCCTTGCAGAGGGATCTAGATAGATTGGAGCATCTGGCAATGATTAATGGGATGAAGTTTAATGAGCTGAAATGCCAGATTCTGTACCTAGGATGGAGTGAGGCAGGGCACAAGTATAAACTGGGAAAGGAGTGGCTGGAGAGATGCCCTGTGAAAAGAGATCTGAGGGTTCTGGCTGACACTAAGCTTAATATGAGTCAGCAGTGTGCCCTGGCAGCTAAGAAGGCAAACTGCATCCTGGGGTTCATCAAACACAGCATAACCAGCTGGTCAAAAGAGGTGATTATCTCATTGTATTCAAAGTTGGTGCAGCCTCACCTTGAATTGTGTGCAGTTCTGGACCCCACAATTTAAGAAGGATGTTAAGGTCCTTGAATGCATCCAGAGGAGTACAACAAAGCTGGTGGAAGGAATGTCTTATGAGGAGCAGCTGAGGACTTCAGGTTTGTTTACTTTGGAGAAACAGAGGCTTAGGGGCGACCCCATTGCTCTCTACAGCTTCCTGAGAAGGGGAAGTGGAGAGAGCTGGTGATTTCTTTACCCCGGTATCCAGTGCAGGATGTGAGGGAATGGTTCAAAGCTGCACAAGAGAAGATTCAGACTTGACATTAGGAAGCATTTCCTTACTAAGAGGGTGATCAAGCCCTGGAACAGGCTTCCTAGAAAGGTGGTTGATGTCCCAAGCCTGTCAGTGCCTTAAAAAGAGGGATTTGGACCATGCCCTTAACAACATGCCTTAAATTGGTCAGCCCTGAATTGGTCAGGCAGTTGGACTAGATGATTGTTGTAGGTCCCTTCCAGCTGAAATAGTCTATTCTACTAAACGTTATTACAGAAGCAAGAAAGTGCTCTTAAGACATTTCTTAATGACAAATTTTAAAGAGGAACATCTAAGCTTAAGCCAGTGAACCAAAGATTTGAACTCAGCTAACTATCCAGCACAGGAATAATTCAGCAAATATACGCAAAAAGAAGTCCAGAAGCTGTTTTCTGGCATACTCCTGGACTTCTTTATTTCCTTCCTGATAGTTCAATTCCTACATAAGAAACATTTCAATAACTGTTGTAAGGAAAACAGCAAAAAGATTCTGTAATACTTTGTAAACACTACCACCACCCTGAACACTGTGGGATATCCTCAAGAACATCTGATGCATTGTTCTCCTTTATAGTTATATATTACCTTTCTTCTTTCACTGCCTTTGGTCAGTCCAGACCTCTAGCCAGATCTTCTTGGGACACAATTCCATGTTCACCACTGTTGGCAGGAATCTTTTTTTTTTATTTCAGTTGAAGTTATTTTTGTTATTACCATGTTTCTATGCCTAAAGCTAGGCAGTCTTAAGCCTTTCACTGAACAAGGGCCTTAGTAACATAGACTGTAGAATATTGTGCATGGGTATTTATCTCCCTCTCTGTGTTTTACCAGCACTTTTAAATGAACACTTCCTTGCTAATTTAATTCAGCTTTCTTCTACTTCTATCAAAGATTTTTTAAAATGCTTTCACATTTTTGGGAGAGAAGGAAAATAGTTTTTGTTACAGTGATATATATTTTGTATTAGCAAAAATGTATCTGTGATAATGAAATAAATTTTTCTTGATTCAGTGAATCTTGATGTACAGTTCAAGTGAAACTTGTAAATATTTGTGCGGCATTTCTGGAGTTTCAACTTTCTCCATTTCCTGCATGCAGGTGTGTGTAAAGGGCTTGTGGTAGTCTAGTAGTACTCGACACTGGCACAAGGGAGGAACAGTTCAGTACTGAACCCAAATCCAGGTGCTGTATGCAGGGGATCCTGGCTCTCAGCTGATAGTCTGTAGTGAATGAATGAATTCTCTTATCCCTCATCCCCTCTCTGCTGTGCTGATGATGAAGTGAGAGTTGCAGCAGACAGCCTGTGCTGCAGAATGGAACTGTACAAGTATCCAAAACTATTACTTCAGCTTCTGGACCATCTTCTTTCCTTTCCTGCCTTACACCAAAGGATAATGATGAGTTGAAGGCTTTGAATTGAAATGCTGTCTCCAAGACCAGTTCTCTGTCTCTCCAAAATTTATTCTGTTACTTACACCAGGGTGAAACACAGCCTCTTCAGTTCAGCATTGCTTTGATCCCATGGCACCAGCGAGCAGGGAACTGCAGATGACACACAGGAAGGGGAAAACAGGGTGAGATCAAAGATCCACCGAGTATTGTGCTCTGCTTCTGCTCTTCTCCTGCTGTCCAAGGACCATGGCCATCAAAGGAGTAAGCAGGAAATGACCCTTCTGAGGCATGTCCTTACTGAACAATTAAAAGACAAATTTGTGCATGGAGCACAGTAATTTCCTCAGGGGAGTCTTCTCCAAAGTCCTCAATATGTAGCTTTCCTCCATGCCAACAACCATGAAAAATGAACAACTTGAATGGAATAGCACATAAAACCCCTATGATCAAAGAGAATCCCCTTTCCTACAGTCACCAAGTAGTTAAAATCATTCACAAAATGTTTCCAGCATGAGAGGCAGTAGAAAGGAGCTCCTTGTTTTTCCTTCTGTCTCCCCACCTCCTGAGTTGGGGATGGGTACTTTCGCTCATGAGGCGAGTGATTCACAAGGAAATCATCCCAGTTGTGCGGAAGCACCACTGCCAGCCCACTTCTCTGGCACTGCTTCTGCTTCTCCCGCTGTGACAATATTATCAAGTTTAAGCAAACATCTTCATGGAGCGGAACTTGGGGGCAAAGAACACCAGGAAAGTCAATATGTCTCTGCTTTAACTTGTCTGGACAAAGCCATAGCACAGTTGTAATTCTTTTCCTTTTGATCAGAAACAGAGTTTGCTTGAAACTGCAGATCTAATTTTTTTTCTTAATGTAATATTGCAAATGAAGGGGTTTTTCAAGCTAGAAGGAACTGTCAGCTCTCTTTGATCAAAAGCACAATAGAAGTTGATTATGCCCCAGCCTAACAACACGAGCTTAGTCCTTAGTAATATCATAAACAGAGAACACCCATCAATATTTAGGTCGAAAATGCTGAGAGAAAAGCCCTGCTGACTTCCCTGAAATGGCTCTCTAGTTATACGGCAGCGCTCAAAAGCATGCAAGATAAGCACAGTGACGTTGAAACCTTGTCAAATACTTCTCAGAAAAATCAAGGACATCAAAGTGTGGAACATATTTTGACAGGTATCTCTATGTAAAATATTGCATGAGTTACTAGTAATTGCATTGCACTGTAGCACTTCAGATGTTACTGTGACACGAACGTATTGGCAAAACTTGAAGCCCATGCTAACTTGCAATTATTCATTACTTTCAAATCATAGCCAACAGCTATGTGTCCAATTTGCTTAATGAGCACAGTTGTGTAATTTATTCTGGTATGTCTTTCTCTCCATAAGAACCCCTTGTTCTGTAAACAGCTGAGAGAAGAATTTACATGACTAGCAACCTTATTGGTTCCCCATGACTTTAAAAGTGTCTGAGTTAGGAGGGTTAATGCTTTCTGTAAGTCTGAGCTGTTAATGTATCTTGTATTAGACACTAAGAAACCAAGGCATCCCTTGCAACTGACCATTGCTCAGTTTCTGCAAACATAAAAGATGGGTGGTTCTTTAACTTTCTGGGTCCAGGCCTCCAAGCTTCCCAGAAACTTCATGAAACTTTGCAATCAGCTTAATTGAGAATATTATAATGATAACGTAGTCCCTCTTTATCATAACACACAAGCAACTCACTGGAACACGTGAAGCAAATACCAGAAGCCACTCTTTTCGGAGTATTGAAATGCCTGTATCTGCAGAAATATGCAAAAAAAAGCTCCATGTCAGATCCACTAGCTCTCATGAGTTCCACTGAGAGACATTTAAATGCATTTAAATTAATTAAGTGAAATTAATGCATTTAAATAATGAACTTCCTCTTGAGCAATGTGTGGCACCTGATCCCAGGTTTCACGGATGTGAAAAGCCTTTTTTACCACTGATATCCACATTAGGACCCTGATTTGGTAAAGAGCTCATGCACATATGCTTTGTGAGCTCTCTCTTTCTCTGGGCTGGGCCTGGGGGGAAAAATCTGCCTGGAAAACAAGTACAGCAGCAAGCAGAGAAAAGCGAGAAGACAGGGTAGCAATGCTCCAAGCTGAAGAGGGGACATTCTGGGGAACAGGAAGACACAGGAGGTGAGGCTCTCACAATAAATTGTTGCGTCCTAATGTGTGCACACCACAGAGGTGAATGGCCATTTCAGTGCAGCCCTAATTCAGCTGCTTCTTTCCTGACACTCTTATGTGAACAGAGGACATGCTGTGTGCTTTGCACCGTGGTAGTATGGCTTGTGACATCTGCTGAGCGTTGGCCTTGGAGGAAGGCAGTGCCTGATCTTTGCCTTCTTGAGATGACTAACTCACCGTGAAGGACAACTGAGCAGTCCTTGCACAGAAGCACAGGAATCCTGGTGAATAACATGGGGCAGTGATGGCTCTATCATCATGAAATGCTTGGGGAAGAGTGGCTGGAAAGCTGCCCGGCACAGAAGCACCTGGGGATGCTGGTTGGCAACCGGCTGAACATGAGCCAGCAGTTTGCCCACGTGGCCAAGAAGGCCAACAGCATCCTGGCTTGTATCAGGAATAGTGTGGCCAGCAGGGGTAGGGAAGTGTTTGTGCCCCTGTAATCGGCACTGGTGAGGCTGCACCTTGAATACTGTGTTCTGTTTTGCGCCCCTCAGTACAAGAAGGACATTGAGTTGCTGCAGCAAGTTCAGAGAAGGGCAACGAAGCAGGTGAAGGGTCTGAAGAACAAGTCTTATGATGAGCGGCTGAGGGAACTAGGGTTGTTTAGCCTGGAGAAGAGGAGGCTGAGGGGAGACCTTATCACTCTCTACAGCTACCTGAAAGGAGGTTGTAGTGAGGTGGGTGTTGGTCTCTTCTCCCAAGTAACTAGCGATAGAATGCAAGGAAATGGCTTAAAGCTGGGCCAGGAGAGGTTTAGATTGGATATTAGGAAAAATTTCTTCACTGAAAGAGTGGCCACACACTGGAACAGGCTGCCCAGAGAGGTGGTGGGGTCACCATCCCTGGAGGAGTTCAAAAAACATGTAGACGTGGCACTTCAGGACATGGTTTAGGAGACATGGTAGTGTTGGGTTGGCGGTTGGACTTGATGATCCTAGAGGTCTTTTCCAACCTGAATGATTCTGTGATTCTATGATTCTATGAAAAGTAATTTTCATCAAACAGGAGAGTAAAAGGCTCCTAGCTATTTTAGGATAGGTGATCCTGTAACAGACTTGGGCTAAAATGTAACTTACCAAAGGATGTTCTGGTTGAGACCAGCTGACAATGACACACATGAAAGTCTCACGAATCTTTTACTCTTCTGTTTTATGGTGGTGGTGCTGTAACAGAAGTCGGCCACAGTTATAAAACCTGGACCAGGGCTCTCCTCACCCCACACTGATAAATGATAAAGGCATGGCACATATTCAAGCTCCCCAGGGGCATTATTCGCCTGCCAATTTGCACTTTCTGTGTATCACTGCAGCTGTAATGAAAACCACACACTCATTAGTCCATGCTGGAAATAGGGAAGAAGGTGGCTTTCTCCCTGAGATGTTGTGCACCTGCAGGAGAACTGTCACCCTTACAAGTGTCATTGCTCAGATGCCTTCGCATTTTCTTACAGAGAGGGATCTCTCTTGCACATCATCTCAGCAAAAGAACATTTAACTCAACCATCCTCTTCCCACTGATGGCCGTGGGCTTTGGCTTACTGTGATTTAAAGGCTGAAAGGTCTGCCACAGGGCACAGCTGGGATGAAGACCACACAGGAAGTGGCCGATGATAACATCACAATTTCACTGGCCTCTTTGTCCTGCTGGTTTGCCTTACTCATCCTTGCTGTCTCTGACTTAGCCTCTCCTTTCCAAAACTTTTAAAGTGTCTTGCAAGAAGTAGTTGGGAAATCCCCATTCAGCACATGAGGAAGATCGGGCATTAGGATGTGAAATTACAACTGCAGTGTAGTTGGGTGAAGAGGGCAGTGACGCTGTAGAGACAGAACCAGTTCTCCTGCAGGTCCCAGCTTGCAAGTTATTCTCTAAGGCCAGCTGTGGAAATAGCTTTTAAAACTTCCATTGTTTCTTCCAGCCTGATCTGCTGACCTTAACTTGTTCCTGACCTCCTGCTTTTTGTCTGCTAGCTGGAAATGAGTCCTGTGCAGCTAGCTACTGCTCTGAAGGATAGTCCCTGAACCTAGGGGAGTGACAGGCTGAGTCCTGTCTTCCTTGCTCACAGACCCATCTCTCTTCTTTACTCTACCAACAATGGCAGATGTTGCATACAGGAAAAGGCAACTGCTGGAAGGGAGTGGGGGGGAAGGATGTATGCTGGAAGAGCGTCCAGAGCAATTTCTGAGTGTCTGACCCTCTCTGCTGCCATGCTGGCAAGCATAAGCCAGGGCCTGCCAACAGACACAGGACTGTGGGGAGAGGTCTGAGCTTCCCCACTGGGAGCTAGTTACAGAATGGCCCCTCTGCCTTCTCCTCTTTCCATAAGCTGTGATGCTGTCTGGTTTTGGGGTTACACAGCCAACACTGGTCATCCAAAACCAGCAGAAGCTCTGGGTGAGCCCTGAAGAAGTACAAACAAACACCCTTTCTTACACTCACTGAAGCAAAATGAGGCTTTTATTTGAGAGAGATGGGAAACTTTGGTTTCAAGATCCATCCCTGGCAGTATATGAGGACCCTCAGAACAAACCTCCAAGCTGCTCTGGATATTTGTTTTCCCCAGAACCACTCTTCAGGCTCATGTACGTTCTGACGGAGTGACAGTACACTGCTTTCAGATATATGATGTTACTGTGAGATGCAAAAAAGGGAACCTGTTGGCCTCCTGCTAACTAGCTCACTGTGTAATGAATTTTTTTCCTCACCTTATTACCTGTTGGAACCTTTTGTACATATATTCAGTGCTGTAATTTAACACTGTCAAGTACCACATCGGAAATAAAAAGAGAAACCACTTTGCTTTCCAACTCATACCCTAGATTTCCTAACAGTACTATTTTGATTGTTTTATCAGAAATTAGATTATTTTTCTGTAGAAACACATTCAGAAATGGATCTGGAGGTCTGGGAATCATTTCTGCTTCATGCTTTTCTTTATCATGTCTTTGCAGCTCTGCAACTTCTTTTCCCTCACTATTTATTCCTTCCAGAAGACAGGCTTTTACTACAATAACTGAACAGAACACAGTAGATACCATATCTCGCCTTACAATACTTGTGCTCAAGCCATAAACCTTATTTTTACACAAATGAATAAGTGATTAACTAGCAAATAGTTGAAAAGGTGTAATGCTTACCATAATGTCCAAGCACAAGTTATTCCTAACGACCTAAGCACATCACAGAGATCACCTACTCTGATCTCATGTGTAGCCACTGAATTTCAGCAAATTTGAATTGAATGATAGTATTTCTTATGGTTTTTTTTTTTTTTAAAGCCTGCAAATACGGAAAGATCTGCCATGTTGCTTAGTGAATTGTGACTCATTCTCTATAAACCTTTCCACTTTTGTTTCTGGTCTGAATTACTCTAGCTCTGGCTCCTAGCCATTGCCTTCTTCCTTCAGCTTGTTTTGCTACACAGAAGAAAGGTCTGTGATGCCTTCTCCAGGTTACTCTCTAGAGAATGACATCAGGTCAATTCCCTTGAACATATGAAATGAACAATGCTTCTCAAATAACCTCACAGTAAAGTGAGTTTTATTGACTTCAGGTGATTTTTGCTGTTCTTTTCTGAATTTTTTCCCAAATTTCTAACATCTTTTTTGATGACTAATGCTGCATACAGCCACAACAGTCTCCCTGCTCCTAGTTCATTCCCCTATTCTGTATGATCCCTGATTGTCTTATGGCACTGCTTTGAAGGTCCCAGGTCAGTTAGACCTCTGCCATGATCCATTAGCCCTCTTGGAGTTCATTATAGGATACAAATCTCCATTTTGAAAGTACAGCTTATTTACCTCTCTTCTGGGATATTTGACCTGTCTTTTTGCTGAATAAAAAAACACAGCGTTCAAATGAAGCAGACTACCAAGCAATCCAGACTTCTCTATTTAAAATTATTGAGGTACAGATCAAGAAACTTTATTCTAACATATTTCCAGATGAAACTCCTTTTTCAAATGTTAATTGCAGCTGGTTCTTCACGATTTCTGTTTTTAAAGAGGCTTACCAGGGTGATCTGTGAAAGCGCATCGTTGTGTGGGGGAGCGCAGGGGAGAGCTCTTCAGAAAGTATCTATTTTCCCGCATGCACTTTTCCCTGGGTATCACTTCTCAAGGTCAAAAATGCTCTTAGCTTCTAAAGCCTTGGGCTGGGATCTGTTGAAGGCCCTTCAGGTGCACCTTTCAGCCTGTGGACTCAGTGAGTTTTAATTTGGTTCTGAGAGACAGATGCTCAGTTACACCAAAGTGTCCTTTGCTCCTGTGAATGGATGTGGACCTCGTTTACACACCTATATTCTTTCACTCTTATTTTACCATCCGGCCTTTTCTTCTATTTCAGCAGCAGTTTATATCCCTTGCTTTCTCTTCTGATGAAGTGAATTTTTTAGGAGGCATTTTACCACAAAGCAGATGCCTGCACAGCTGTGAATTTTCTCTGCAGGTCTCTAGCAAGGTTAATACCTTGCAGGGTGATATACAGGCAGAAAAGCGGCAGGGTCCACTGGGGCAGATGCTGAGTTTGGTGGTGTCCACTAAATTGGTAAAGACAGCAATTCATGCCCTCAGTGAGAAGGGTAATATGTGTTGTCTCGCTAACCAGATAACCAGTAGGGAACTGGGCTGGAATGGCTCCCAGGCTCTCCGTTACTACTCAGCTCTTAGCCAGTACATTTTTTCTTTAACCTCTCCAGGGGCACTTGGAGTGCAGAATCTACCCCCAAAGTGGCTTTCCACAGCATTTTGCACATAAAAAATGATTCTCCAAGGCCTACTAACCGCTCTCAAGACTGACAGGCCACCAGCTGTGTTAAGACAACATACATGTGTTTCTTAAATGCAATGGAAAACAAAATGAAGGAAACTTACTTGTTAAACCTTTCAGTTATCACAGGTAGGGGCTGATTTGCAAAATCAAAGTCATACCACCTGACCTTAATCTTTGCATTTGGGTTGGTACTAAGTACTAATAAGATTAATGCACAGGCACCAATTCAAAGACAAGATCAAAGGACTGCCTGTTGCATGCAGCATTACAACTTCAGTTCCTACAGTATAGAAGATTCTGTAATTTTATCGCATGCAGCTGCTCAAGCAATAATCCAAGAGGGGTTAGAAATGTTTTATGACTCAATCTTTGCAGAGTGCTTTCGTTCTGCTGTGAGATTCAGTTCAGGCTGATGACTGACCAGGGAGTTCAAGGAGCGGAAAGGTAATGGTGCAGATAGCTTCTAGAAACACAGCTATGTCCACCAGTTTGTTTTGGCTCTATCATCATTACCTGAAGGGAGCAGCTGAATGGACAAAGTTGCTATAGGTAGACCAGCCAGTTGTTCTCTGCATAGGCCTCAGATGAAGCATCTAATCCCAGCAGCTGGGTATCTGCAGAGGTGTGTGAACCTATACATGAGGCTGTGAATACAACTCTAACGTTTACCTCAGCTTCAACAGGCCCCTGTCTCCTCCCTGACATGCAGATCTTCTGTATCTCTCAATATGTGTTTGTACAGCTCCTTGCACAATAGGACCCCCAAGTTACAATAATAAGTGATAATACATAGCCTAAACTATCTTCTATCAGGAGGCAGTGAATCAGCACTTACGTTGGATTCTGCTTTATGTGATTACTGGATACAAAGACCTTAGCTGGTTATACTCCACAGTCATGCTCTGTGGGGAGTGATACTTGCTTTGCCATTTGCACATCATTAGAGGTTCATTACAGGTACTGCCATGAACTCTGAAGCACAGAACATAAAAATTCCTTAACATTAGGCCAGATATTTTACTTGCAATTTTTCCAAAGCAAAGGTGGTACTGACAAGAATGCAGAGACTCTGCAACCAGTAAGTGACAAGACACAGCCTCCACTTAAACATGCTTAGTAATAACTTATGGAGTGTGCTTCAACAGCATCATGAAATATATTGCATCATTGCTCACGTCATTGTCCCCATAACAGGAGTATTGCTAAAAATTACAGGTGTAATGGGGTAACAGTAGTGGAGCTCACTCTGCTCCTTAGAGATAATCAAAATTAAAGTGAATATAACTTCATTTTTCAGGGCAGAAGCTGAACAACCTAGGCAGGCAAGAAATGTATTGTCTCTGATGTAATATTGGACAACTAGATACAGTCTTAATAGTTCATTCCTTCCTCAGAAACAGACAGGATGGCTGGATGGACTTTCTTGTGCAAAACTCTTACTACTAGCCTTCCTTCCTTTCTCTGTACTTCTGTCCTCTCTGTTTTCCCAGAGACTCTTTGGAGCAGTCATGACTTGCTACCATTATTCTTACCTGTTGTCTCTGCATCCTAAGACCAAAGTCCCTAAATGTGATGGTAGTAGACACAGACCGTGGGAAATGCAAACAGGATCTTGTCTACCTCACAGAAGGATTAGGTGGCACTTTATCATGAACACACAAGGGCATAATATTGTTTTGTTTCAGAGCATTTTTGTACCAGAGAATCTCTTATAAATTCTCAGAGATACTGCTCACATTTCACAAGCTTGTTTTAAAAGGTAGCACAGATTAACTTTCCTGGATGCCCAGCAGACTGGTTCTACACATGATACTGCCTTGTGGGTACCTCCTCCCTGCACACAGATAGCCACCTTAGGGTACCCACAGTGTGTCCTTACATGGAAAGCAAATCACAGACACAATGAGGTCAGCTCATAAACAAACCTAAAGATATTAATGTTTGTTAAATAGTCTCCCGAGGATCACAGGCAAATTCAGGACAGGCTAACCTATTCAAGCCACAGTTTTCTACAGATATGAGAGCAACTCCTTATATCTTTTCATACCCAGTATTCAGAAAAGGTACTGCAGCCATTTTGTTATTACGTACGCCAGAATTAATGAACATTAGAAAACAGACTGTGTAGACTGCGCAATGTCTTTCTGTTTGCAGTGGTTTTCCTGTATGTTTCTTGGACATACTGAACCCCTAGAGTCGCAGTCCAATCTGATCTCATAAACACCCCAGCATACATCTGCCAGAGTCTGTGGTGTCTCAGTATTGGAAGCCTAACCTACGAAAGAACAAGGTGAGTCTCACAGCATGCAGAAGTATCCATAAATCGCTCATCACACTGTTGGCACTATGCAAATAATGCAATTACCTTCCTCTTTGTCTGTGGTAGCTATGTGTCAACAGTTGGCAAGGACTGACATTTTAACAGCTTCTTTGGTATTGCATCCTTAACTGCCTCTCAATTTTCTAAGAAACAGATGCATTCAGAGAGCTGATGTAGAGAACTGAATTAAGTCTTGGTGAGTGGCAAACAGCATTTGAGAAGTATTTACTTTTCCATGTTTCACTGGCACATTTCTCCACTCCAGCTCTGACATCCCCTTTAAAAAAAAACAAAAACAAAAAACAGCAGGCTGTGTGTACACTGTATGTGCTGCAGTGCAATCTCCACTTTTGCAAGTTCAGGCAAAGGGGAGAGACACACCTTGCTAGAAAGGCTCGAAGCATGACAGTCTCCCTCATTCCTGCAAGTCTGGGCAGAGAACCGTGAATGGCTCTGACCTGACTGTTATGACATGCTTGGCTGCTTCTAGATGTGTTAATTCCAAAGTTCGTGAGCTTATCCATGGTTCAGAGCCAAAATGAGGAAAAGGCATGGAAATAAAACACTGAACCTTCCACTTCAGGCCTACTGACAAACAGAGGCTTCAAGAAGGCTGGAAGTGGGAGGAAGTGAAAGAAACTATTCCCATAACAGAGTGAAAAAGCAAATCACTTTAGTATTGGCATAATGAAACACTAGCCATGAAACACTGGGCCTCTAGGCAATTTTCTGAGATGAGCTTGTTTTCTTGTATGGTGGCTAGAGCAAGTCCATACTGCCCATGTCTGTATGAAATATAGCAAAGTCCAAGACAAGGAGGGTGATTTCATTTTGCCACAGTTGTAAGGCACTGTCTGTTTCGTCACATTTTCAAAAAGAACACTAGAATACAGGAAAAGAATCTAAAATAATATCTGAGATATGAAAAATCTGCTTCTCAGGAAGGACTGAAACTGAGTTTTTTTAACTTAACAAAGAGATAGGTAAGGGGTGAATTGATTTTACGTATGTCCATGGAGAGAAGATTATTGATCACTCTTTCTAGCAGGCAAGGATGCAGGACCATGTACCTTCTTCTTGGCAACATATGGATCCTTTCCCTTTCTTCCATCCAAAGTCCCGGTTCTTTCCCCCATATCACCCCTTCAGTTGTGTAACCCAACAGTATATGAGGCTGAAAGTTAGATAAATAAATAGATCTATGTCAAGAACAGTCCTGCAAAGGAATACTTGAACTGATACAGTGTCTATCCCTAAACAACTGTTGGCCAATTGAAAGAGAACAGAGAGGCAGAAAAGGTGCTGAGAGCAGACTGAGCACAAAAAAACTCCAAAAGCCAGTATTGCTGACAAGCAAAAAGTACAGAAGCCACATAGTAAGGTGTGAACCCAGGCAGTGCTTGAATACTGAAGGCAGATTCAGGCTAGAAAGTTTCATTTTCTAAATTGTAGTTATTTCTATTTCTATACTAAGGACAAATAACTCAAAAGGTGTTGTGGATTCTCTGTGCTTTGAATCATTACTCAAGGTAGGATGTCTCTAAAGACATCCTTCAGCTCAATCAGAACAGGAGGTCAGCTTGTGAAGTGGAATGCAACGGTATTTGCTACACAGGTTAGGCTAGAGGATCCAGTGCTCCTTTCTGACAGAAAGGGGAAACGGTGTTTGTAGCTAGTAATACCATCAAATCGACAACTGCCAGTGGAACCCTAACAATTTTCTCTAGGCAGAGACCCAGTCCATAATATTTACCTGATACATTGGCACTATTTAGTTGATTGGTTTTGCTTGGCAACTTTACTGCATTAGATAAAATCTAAGTGTATAAACATATCATCTATTCATCTATCTATTGATCCATCTCTTTACATATATACGCCATGATTCATGTATGACCTTGCTTTGGCTGAAATAAAAGGCATACCTCATTCCCTTCAGGGCCAGGATTAACATCTTTCTGTGACCTGACGAGATCCATACTATACCTATCTTACTGGTTCTAATGCTTAAATTTATTTTTTTTGCTTAGGAGTTTGTTTCCCCTTGGAAAATCTATCCTCTCAGTCCTACCATATGTACTTGAAAGGCAAGATTTCTTATGAAAAGTATGAGGTGCCTCCACCAACCTATGATACGTTTGCTGTCAGTGACCTTTCCCCTTGTTCTGTAGGTAGTAGTATAAGTCCGGAAGCACATTCCTGTGATGAATTTGTGAGTCAGTCCTGATTTGCTATCCAAAAATGATGTTACTGCACTACAAAGCAATTTGTTAAACCCCCTGATGAAGAGGCATCCCTCCAGGATGCTGTGGGTTTGCAGTACAATTCTGAACAACACTGTCTGGAAACTTCACGGGGAGGAGGATCCTGGCATGCAGGCAGCCCCAGCACTCAGTGTGAGTCATCTCTGGAGATGAGAAACATTAATGTTACAGGAAGACTTCTCCTGGTTAAAACAGGTATTGACATAAATGTTAAGAAAGGAACAGCCTCAAGAAAAAAAGAAAATATGATAAAAAAACCCTGACATCAGCAGAGCCAGGCTGCTCTATACCTCTATTTGCCCAGGTGAAGACTGACATTTCAGAGACTTCTGGCCATCAGGGCTTACCTCTGAGGAGTTGTTCCCAGGAGAGCAAAATTTGCCAGTCCATTTTTCCACTGCAGTCTTGATGACTGCAAAATGATTTGTAGGAAGCTATGAGAAATGTCCTTCACCACTAACCCTTCTTTCTACTGCATGATACAGCATGTGCTCACCTTGGCTGCCTGCTGCCAGATGATGCTACCTTTGATCCTGCAAAGAATGAATATGTCAGGAGATGACTCACTCCGCCTCCCTGGCTGACCCTCTCCAGCCTGGGGGTATATGGAAACTGCCCACTTGGCCGATAAAAACAAGTAATTTAGGGAGCAGTAGGTCAAATCATGTCTTGTTTTTCCCAGCTGACTGTGCCAGACATGGGAATAAAATGAACCAACCTTTAGTCTTTTTTGCACCTCTGACTATGGCACTAAGGACTTTGTAGAGCAGTCTCAGCAGTCTCAGGCAATGCATTACACTAAAGTGTAATGAACAGTTTAGTCCTATTAATCTGTTAGAATAAAGACATCCGGTACCTTGAAGGTTGTGGCCCTATCTTCATCTATGCAACTGACTCAGACACTGAAAAAAGCTTCCTCCAACTATCTTTCCAAAGCAGCTATTATGGCACTACGGTACATTAGAATTTGTAGTCACTTTTACAAAGTGGCTTTCAGAAAGCAAGAATGGATTTTTTTTTTCAGAATTTTCTCAGAGCTTCCAGTGCAGCAGAGTTTTCAGAGACGTGATGTAGCTCATGCTACAGTTGTTGACCAGAAGGAAATCTCTTCCCTCATCACCTCTGCAGCACTGGTGTGCTCCAGATCTTTGTGCTACAGAAGGCAGGCTATAAAGAAGAGCACTTCCACTGCTACCCCAAGTGCCCACAGTTTGAAGGGGCTGATTCAAAGCTGACTGAAGCTGATGTATATTTCACTCCAGCAAGTGCTGGACCACTCCTGGTGAACCACGTGGGAAGTCTGTTACTGGGAGGTTGAGTGAAAAGGGAGATTTTTTGTAGGATGAGATGGTTAGGTGAGTCTATGATATTATGTCTGCTTGTACACCAATAACAAAAGGATGTCACTGGCCCTGTACTTTAACATAGCAGTGGGTAGGTTCTTATTTGTGGCCAGTGAAATAATAGTTTTTTTATAAGAGAGTTTGTTCTGCCTGTGTTTGCATTTCAGCTACTCTCTGCTAAGGTATTCTGATATTTGATCCTGTGCACAGACAATTACAATGCAAACTGTGTGCTCACTTGGACGGTTAGCAACAGAAAACAGTTACTGACGATGTCAAACTCTCCCAGTAAACTGGACTGTGGAAGACCGGACAAGAGGTTTTCAAATGTATGACTGTCTCTGAATCTTCAAAGAAATATGTCAGAGAGATTAATCTATCTTACAGCTATTTTACAGGGACTAAAGACTGTTATTTTGGTTTTAAAGCTAAACAAGTGCTTAACAATCTAAACTCAACTTGCCTTTTCCTCCACAGACAGAGAAATAAAAATTATTTCCTTGCAGGAGCAGATAAATGTCTGAGCAATCTTTCAGTTGTGCCTACAAGGTTCCTGTGTAACGTGTTGTTCTGTAACCACTCAAATCCAAACTTTGTCCTGCTATTAACTGCATACTTTGCCATGTTCACAACATGGGAAAATCAAGTTGACTAGTTTCAGTGTTTGAATGATGAAGCACATATGAAGGAAGCATGGTACACTCGACAATGAATTAAAAATTACTGTACTGAAACTGAATATAGAAACATCACGCTCTTGTAATGTGAAGGCTACTTATAATATCATGATGATTTGTGTAATGTAAGACCTGTGTATTGAAAGGTACTTCCAATTTTTATGAGTGGCACAGTCAAGGTGTTCAGCATTCAATGGAAATCTTGCATATCCTACAAGCCACACTATGTAAAGCAATCAGAAGGTGAAACTAAATCCACCATACAGTAGACGGAAACATATTCAAATATACGGCCACGTAACTCCTTAGAAATGGCTTATTCACATTGCATCAACACTGTTGTTGTTGGGATGGTCTATGGAGGTAACAGAAATTTTTGTAGTTATCATACCCATTGGAGGAGATCTTGGAGCTGCAGGCACTGTTCTATCTGTCCTACTGCATCCCAGGAGGTTCTTGTTAAGAACTGTCGCTGCAAAATATCCTTCCCAAATGCACAGCCTGGGTTTCCAGGTCCCACCCCAAACCTGGCACTTTAGCTGAGAAGCACTTGCTACATCTTGAGTATTTGTGGTCTCCTACAGAGTGCTGCAAGTGCAGTTGCAACAGCTGAAGCTGTGAACTACCATTCTCAGGAGTGAAACACCTGTGGTTAGCCAGCCAACCCCACATGATGCCAAACTTTACGCACATGTTAAGGTGGCAGTAAAGGACTAATATATTTTACTAAGAATGCCAGGTTAATGAACAGGTACAAAACCTAGAAGGAGATAAAAATATATAAAGGAAACACCACCCTCTACAGTAACTTCTGTTCTTTATCACAAAGAGTGTTTTCTCTGCTCATTCCAACAAAATAATGCTAGGACACTTACAGTACTCTCAAGGCTAAGTCCTGTTCCTTATGACCTCTTGTAGGTTTGCTTGTGATCTTATCCATGTTCCTCTGGGGGCTTTCACTCAGATTCAAACACTCAGAAGGTCTTTATGTCATTTATAAACTTGATAGCTAACTGGGGTAACAGTTTTTCATACTTTTACTAAAGACTACCTGCTGCAGCCTGAATTTTTTATACTGATATCCTAAGGCATGGCTAGAGGGAGCCTTCACATAGCTAAATAGAAAACTAAACTCTCCAGTAAATGGGAAAGCAAGGCCTAAGGACAAGCCTGGCTGCAAAAGGCTGTGAACTCAGGATGAATGGTGCAATGCAAACTGGCAGAGCAGGGTCCTGATCCACATATCAAAAGTTTGAGCATTAAAAATGAAAGTAATGTCATTTCACAAAAGTAATCCAAAGGAAAATAGTTTCTCATTATTATTCCCTGAAAAATGAACATGACAATAGCTAAACAGCTGTGGACTGACTGTAGGTTTAGGTCATACCATCACTGAACCTGGTTTGAAGTGATGGGGGAACACTGCCATGCTTCCCATGCACAGTAGAGAGCTGAAGTTAAACCACGCAGCCATTTCAGAAATGGTCTTCTGTGTGAGAAGGCAACCTGTTACCAGTTTATTTCCATTTTGTATGATGAATTTCTATAACAAACTCCTGAAGTGGAAGGCAGCATCTCAGTACCAAGAATGGATTTGCTCAGTTTTAAGACAATGATCTGACAGGACTCTGAATTTATGATCTAAGGAGTTTGCTTTTGCAAAGTCGTGTGATGGCTTTCCATAACTACACAAGCACTAGTCCAGCACCTGGTGCAGCAGCAGACCACTCAAGCAGGTTTTCTGCTTTTTGCTGGCAAGGAGAGAGCCTGATGCAAGCCCTCCTGAGATGCCTTCAACCAAACTGCTCTGTCACTAAAGTCCAGTGCGAGCAAACACAGCAGGTCACAAAGGAGAGACACAGCCTCTTATGAAAATGAAAACATCTCACAAAAAAACTTGCCCATCTCTCAGTCCCAGCCCTAAAGGAGATTTACAAGTTTTGTGTAATGTATGAGCCTGGGTACCAAAATAAACAGCTCTTCCACTTAATAAAAATCTAGGCATCAGACAAGCTCCAAGTTATGCAGAGACTCTGCACCAAACATTGCTAATTGCAAACACTCCCAAATGGCAAGATTAAGAAAATTAAGTTACATTAAGAGCAATAATGTCTTACCCTTAGTTCGTCTGGATTTTGCCACATCTTACTAAACTGAATAAGGTGTTCTGAAGGCCAGAAGTTTTGGGTTTGTTTTTTCTTTTTTAAATATAAACAGTGGTCAAAGAAGTGGTATTCCCTGTACCGCCTGCCTTGCTAACTTATGTAGCAAATTGTCCTGTATTTCCTTTTAAAGGCAGATTGAATTTGTTCTTTCAAATAACCCAGAGTTCACTTCAGTGGATGAGTCCAACTCTGTAGACTGCCAGTGACCGTTACGTTGCCAATGTTAGCTTCGTGTGGCTCATGCACCTCCTATTACTTATTGGTAATAAATCATATGTAGGCTCGTTATTCCTGGAGGAACTATGGTAAAATACCACAATTTATACAGCCTACTCGACAGTCTGAAGTTTGCTAGTGGTTAACATTCAAGTGTTCATGCTTTGGCTGAGGTTTTTATGATCATCAGTACATTGTCCCTTATGCACTACTAATACCATGATTATGGTTTCCACAGTGATTAAAATACAACATTATTAAGGAATATATAAAAAACAGTAGCAGATGTGATATATAGATGTAAAGCTAAATTACTACTTCTGGAACAAAAATAAACAGGACCTGCAGTCTTCTTCAAAGAAAGAACATGACTTATGATCACAGCTGTAGGGAAGTTACTTTCTGAGCCTGAATGCACATTTCTAGCACATATCTAGCAACTGTTGAGTCATTAATTCTGTCTCTGCTCCGTGTGTTCAGTTGTGGAGTGTTCTTAATTAAAAACCAAACATGTATATAACAAAATCGAAAAACTAAACCACAAAAAATTGCTGACATCCTTTGGAGAACATAAATTACGCAGATTATAAGCAATCCATAGTCAATTCTGATTTTTCCAGGTATGCATATTGTAATAATCAAACTAAACCAATAACACATCAGCAGTTTGATGACTAATTAAAAAAAAAAAAAAAAGCCTAGTTTATTTAGGACATACTTTTGGATGCCACAAGTGAAATATTTTCTTAATGATGACTTTTTAAGTCATCATCCAGTTTATACCAAGCATAAGATTGCATTGTTAGACATTTCTAAAAGAATAAAACTGAAGAATTTGGTTATCTGAATTTTCACAGTTCATTCCCTAGAAATAAAAATGAACAAATAAAATACATTAGTAAATCAATACATTGGTTTTGAGGAGCTAAAATAGAATGGAAAAGACTAAGAATTCCACACTAACCTAACGGGAGGAAATCTATTTCTGGATTGTATCTCAAGTAAGATCAAAAATTCCATTAAAATCTATTTTTGGATAATAAGAAATTTGGATTTATCTCTGCAGGTGCTATATTTTGTTTTCATGGAATGGGAATGATAGTTTGAAGTGCTTGTTGAAAAAGTCCAAAAGCTGAAGCAATGGCTAGAATAAAGGGCTTTAATGGGTAAAACAAATTGCTCCTATTATTTGAATGAAAAATACAATTAAGATCAAATTAATGCATTAATTTAAAAATAAATTATATCTGTAGATCAGACCAACATTCAGGTCTCCTTTAAAATTCTGAATTAGGTACAATCCAGCCTTCAAATTTTTGTTATGGGAAATATTAGTACACATTTTAAGATTGATTCTTCTGTTTCTCTGAGTTAATATGGGAGGGAGACAGGCAAATTGAAACTTTCTGCATCAGTCTGAAAAAATAACTTCTAATTATCTTGAAAGAGAAGAAAGGATCCATATACAAGACAAGTCAGCACCTAACCTGTTTCTCCTTTTGTGTTCAGTAAGTGAGGTGCACAGTTTCAGCAGAGCCAGCTGGTGAGCTAGCAATATTGTGAAATTTCTCCATATCCTTGTGCTGGGTCCGGAATGATGAGAGGCCATTCTGGGAACATTTGTTGCCGTTAGGATTTTTTGTCTTATGGGGCAAACCAGTAAATACAAAATTAGTGTCTCCCATGTCCAGATAGGATCTTGAGGGGAACAAGTATTCTTTTTGCATTTTACCTTTTTGTATAGCACCATGGGGCCACAGCTTGTAAGTACTTTGGCATTACAAAAATACACATATAAGTAAAATGCAAATAAACACATGTAAATATGCTTCTGTCAATTATTTTGTTTGGAAAGAAAATTTAATCTTGGAGCAAACCTCTGCATTAAGATCACTTTCATGATCAGTTTTTGGCCCTTGGCAGCTTATGTGGAATCCGGAGGACCTAAAAATTCCCTGCTTTTTTTGCTTTATTTGTTCCACATTTCTGAAGCAGCTAATGAAAAATGACAGCAATCAGCTACAGAGTAGGCACTGCCGCTCAGCAAGCGTTTATGTACATCAGTTCTATATTTTTTTTTTCCCAAAGAGAAATCTGCAGAAGGGAGTGGTATCTGTAAAATGAAATGATGATGAAGATCTTGCTTTGTGGATGGTGGCAGATGCTTTTCTTCCTGCAGTTTTTAATGGATTTAGATTTCCTACTTCTCTGGTGGTCAAGAGGATTTTTTTCTGCTTAGAGATTCCCTGGGTGAGAAAGTGCCAATGACGTCACTGGGAACCACTTTCATTTCACTTCCATGGTTTGTGCATGGGAGGGCACTCGCCCACTCTGATAGCAAAGGACTGAGAAGGAGGAGGGATGGGGGATAGGGGAGAAGATGAGAAGTTTCCAGGGAAACACTCTAGCAGATGGCCTGGTCTGCTGATAAATAGTGACACATCCGTAGCTCAATAAGTTGGAGGGTTATTTTTGGAAATCACAGCTCTACCTTTGGAAACTTAGCTAATTCCACTCCCCACCCCCCCAAGCCCCTTCTCTTTTTACAAGGTCCTTTGGCTGGGGATGGTGGTATTACAGCAGAGGTCGAAAGTGTGCCATCCCTAGCAAGCTATGCTCAGAATTAATTACATGCTGTTCTATCCCCTACCCATCCACACCACCACCTCCCTCATCCAGTTATGTTCTCTAGGTTGCTGGACTGATGCTGAATACAAAAGCAAGTGTTGCCAAGGGAACAAGAGGGAAAAGCCGTCCTTTTCTCCTGCAGTTACTTTGTAAGCCAAGGTATCAACATTGCACCCTTCAAATGTGATGTATCTGATAAGATTCAGTTATTCCTTTCTTGTAAAGAGACATAAATTCCTAGCATACCTGCACTTCATCAAAGCACAAGTAAAAGCCTGGCCAACGCTAATTTTTCAGGCAATCAGTTGTGCAAAAAGCCATCCGGGGAGTGGGAGAAACAGCCAGTGCTGAAGTCCTGTGTACTTCCCAGTGCCCTGAGTGTACAGGGCTACACAGAGGACTGGAAAGTGCCCCCACTCACCCCATGGACCACCTGGCTTTCAGACAGCAAAGTCACCACATGCCCATCTCAGCGGGAGAGCAGGGAATGGGCAGGCACAAGAATCTGATCTTCTGCCCCTAGACACCTCTGGTTTTTTATCATTAGCCCCAGGGAATTGGTGAGCCACTTCCACAAGCAGGTACCTGAGCCACAGAGGAGGACCACGCTCTCAAAGTCCCTCCAGAGTGGGAGTAACACGGCTGCATGCCACCATTGCCAAAAGTCTTGTGGTAAAGCATGGTACAGCCCAATCAACTCTGGAGCCTGTGTAGGCACCCTGAATAGTGTCAAGTGCTTTGTTTTCAGGGAATGTATCTCTCTGCGGTATCTGCTCAGCTAAGCTCACTGAAAGACTTCTACCCTTACCAGTCTATACAGTGGTAGTTCACATTCTTGTTAAAATACATTCATAGGGATATAAATACCAAATCTCTCAGAAGCAGATACCACCCAAAGCATATATAATTTAAATAGAAAAGGTATGATTACATGAGATATAGAACAGGAGGTTCTAACAGGAGGTTTCTAACAGAGAAAAAGGCAGAAGAAACAGAGGGGTGGATGGTGAAGTGACCTCCCCATGTCCCTTCAATCCAGTGACATACTCAGAAGCAAACCCAGGAAAAGTAGCACTAGGGCATACTTGGAAATTGCCAGCAGGCCCATAGCACAGCCAACATCTTGCATTTACCAGTAACCAATGAACTGCAACCTATTAAACTCAATGAGACTTTTTACATGTTTGAGCTAAGAAAATGTATTTACTTGGCAAAAGCAAAGATGAACTTGTGTTATTTCAAAGCTTGTCTTTATTACAAAGATTTTGGCTGGGTTTAATCTCTGCAGAAATGTATCTGTTGGAACTCTTTTACCCCTAGCCACTGGACATTTGCATTTTTCTGGAAAGAACTGGAGAAGAATTTTTAGTCTGTTGCACCCATTTCAAGCCTACTGTCAGTCAGACATTTTTTTGTGCAAATGCAGACCACACCTGCAAGAAGATAGAAAATAAACATAAAATGCACCTTGCATCTTTGTTTATTTGGGTGCCTCCATTGTATGGTGGAGGTACCAAGTTTTGCAGATGTGCACTGTCATTACAATATGGGATGCCATCTTCCAAAACTCTGAGTCACAATATTTACTCCGTTGTTGACAAAAATCTTTCTATAGATGTGCATTCAAATTTACAAACTGAAAAGAAAGCCTGTTTTCACAGAAGAGTTTCTTGATGCAGAACATGGAGGAATGATATATGTGTTACTAAAAATACTTTCAATGACTAATTCATGACCATCAATCACTCCTTTTTTCTTTTTTCCAAAGGGCAGACTATGCATGTTAGCTTGATAACATATTGCTGCTTCCTGTGTCACCCCTAAAGTGAAAACAAATTTGTGAATGCTCTGATAGTCACTGCAGTTGTAATAAATAACATTATCTACAAAGCTTTCCAGCACACATGCACGCATGGAGACATGCATACACATATGTAGGGAGAGAGACAGAAGAGGAAGAAATCACAGCATATTCCCTGTCTCGTATTGCTGTTATTTAGTCTAAAATTGATTCAGGTGAAATGTCTTGAGAAGAAGTCAGTATACACCAACGTTACTGTGCTTTTTCACTGAAGCCTGGTTAAAAGCAAAGAAAGTGACTGTGATAAGAAGCACCCCAGAATCACAGAATCATAGAATCATTAAGGTTGGAAAAGACCTCTAAAATCATCAAGTCCAGCCACCAACCCAACTCTACCATGCCTCCTAAATCATGTCCCAAAGTGCAACGTCTAAACATTTTTTGAACATCTCCAGGAATGGTGACTCCACCACCTCTCTGGGCAGCCTGTTCCATTGCCTGACCACTCTTTCAGTAAAGAAATTTTTCCTAATATTCAATCTAAACATTCCCTGACACAACTTGAGGCCATTTCCTCCCATCCTATTGCTAGTTACTTGGGAGAAGAGACCAACACCCACCTCACTACAACCTCCTTTCAGGTAGTTGTAGAGAGTGATAAGGTCTCCCCTCAGCCTTCTCTTCTCCAGACTAAACAATCCCAGTTCCCTCAATTTCCGTTGAGTTTTCTCAGGCTTTTCAGTAAGTAAGTGACTTAAACACAGGCTCTGTTTTTTGCTAAAAAGAAAAGAAGTCCCAAAGTGAAATGTGAGGCAAAGACACACAAATGTGCATTGGACTCTGTATTGCAAGTCTGAACTCTTTTGGAAGCCTGATCTCAGAAGCAGAAACCACAGATATGAGTTGAGAGACCTTATATGCAGAGAACAGGCTACAGCCCACGTAGGCATTGACTTGGGCTGGAGAAAATGCATCTGCTACATATAGTTACTTCTTCAGCCACTACACCTTCACATGGAAGCATCACCTAACTGCAGGTGGTCCTCTTGGTCTTGGATGTGTAAAGGTACAGGGGAAAAAACTTCCTGCTGCAGCAGTAAAAGTGAGTTCCTGAGATTCTTCTCATCCAATCAGAGACACTATCCATTGATCTCACACAGGCAAATCTAAGATGACTAAAAGGTGAAAATTATTCGCTTACAGCTAATTTTCAATGTTGTCTGCTCAGTTCCGTGACATTTCCTCAGCCTTACAAATGCAGCCATATGTGGAGATAACCTCTACGATTCATTTTGACACAAATGATGATGGAAATTGCCCCACATGATTTTCCTCAGGCCCTTACAGACCTGTGGGTGATTCTTGCAGGTGGGAACTTTCAGTGGGGGACTAGTGGATTCGGCATCTTGTGAGAAATCTGAGGAGGCAGGTTATGTTCCTTGCTTTGCTACTGATTCATTTAGGTATTGAAGAGCTATCCATGAAGAGCTATCCAGATAATTTTACGTGTAAGAAAATCAAACTCCAACAAGCAGATGCCTTGAACCAGTCCTGCAGGAACTCTTTTCTTCTCATTACAATTGATTGGCCAAATCTTCCTCTGTAAGACAATTGCTGTGGCCGATCTTTGGGCATTTACTTCCTGCAAAACATCTTTCCTGAAGCAGCAAGAACACCCTAAGGCATTCCACCTACAGCAACATAAAGGATATGAGGCTAACAATCTCATTTTTCTAGTGAAATATCTGACTGAGATTGCAATGTTGCTATTTCAAATATCTCTAATTCACTACCTTACTTTTGAATCAACATTGCCCCCCAATGATACTTTCATTAGTTTGGGTGGCTGTTGGTCTTTACTTTTCTCCCTACGTCTTGATACGAAAATCCCTTTAGTATATGAGTCTCAGATATGTTGCCTCTGCATGGGAGGAAACATAAGGACTGACAGCCCAATTGTCCTGCATCCATTGCAAACAGTCTCGAAATCAGAACAACATTTTACACAGTTTGGATTGGCACAAGTTTCTACAAGGAGGCAAGTTGAACTTGGTGCACTGACTCACGCATGCCATCCCAAGAAGGCAGGGGCGCATGCTTACCTACTCAAAGGGAAGTTGTTTGTTTAAACTCAGATGGATTGTCAGCTAAAAACACACTCCCAAGGTCTGCTCAGTCTTTCAGGTCTTGCCTCTGACAGGAGCATTTACCTAGTGCATTTACCAGGCCTGCAAAATGGCTGGGTGACTGAGCTCACCATGACACTGCTGTTCGCAGGGTGCTGTGGTCCATGCGTTCATGGTCAGCCACTGGAGTCAAAAAGTGCAACGCCTCTCTTGATAATGCAGAAAGACATGTAGCTGTCACACTTTCTGTTCTGCTTTATGTGAGCTGTGCTGGGCAAAGGATTGGTTCCTCCTACCACTACTCTTCAATAAATGGCCATAACATTATCAAGGCCACTGAGGCTGCTCATTTAGCACAATAATAGTATAGAAATGGTCACACAAAGAGGAATGGAGAAGGTTGCTTGCGTTTTCTAAAGTTCAGGCCTGCTAAGACACATCCACATTACTGAGCAGGAACCCAAGCCTTCTTAAGCCATTCTCAGTCAACACCAGCTGCTCTAGTGCATCTACAGGGTGGTTGATTAGCAGCAGAAATACCAGAGCAAAGCTTTATTGCTTGTGGTATGCAGGAGGTCAGCCTAAAAGATCTGACTGTTTCCCCCGTCCTGGAAATCCACAAAAGTGCTCCGCAAGCACCCTACAGCATTGCAGGGAACACTACCGAAATAACTATTACAAAAAAAGTTCACTGTCTTCAAAGACCAAGCAGCATGCAGAGACATGAAACAGTGCATCAACTCAGAAGTGGAGGGTTGCACTCATAGGCACGCATACAGCACTGAACGACATGTTGATGCAATGGGTTTAGCCATGCAAGCAACCAGGTGAGTGGCTACTCTTCATAAGCAGAACAACAGACATCAGCCAGACTATCCCCACAGCTGGCTACTGCTCCAGATACCAAAAGATCAGTCTTCTGCCAGAGTTGCCTAGCTGATCTTTCTCTGAACATAAATTCTCTTTTAAGGAGGGTTTCCCAGATCTTACCACCCAAATCCCACCCACCAGCCACATGGATTTGAAGCAAACTTTGCCCATCCTGAGGCCAACATTTAGCTGAAACTTACCTGTAGGTAAGAGTGCAAAAAAATATTTAACCATTGCAGATGATTTGGAGGCAGCCTAGTGCTGTCACTTGAGCCATCAGCTACACACAGAACACACACAGAATCGTATAGGTTGGAAAAGACCTTTAAGATCATTGTGTCCAACCATAAACCTAACACTGCCTATTCACCACTAAACCATGTCCCTAAGCACCACAATCAAATGTCTTTTAAATACCTCCAGGGATGGTGACTCCACCACCTCTCTGGGCAGCCTGTTCCAATGCTTGACAACCCTTTCATTGAAGAAATTTTTTCTAATATCCAAACTAAACCTCCCCTGGTGCAACTTGAGGCTTTTTCCTCTTGTCTTATCGCTTGTTACTTGAGAGAAGAGACTGACCCCCACCTTGCTACAACCTCCTTTCATGTAGTTGTGCAGAGTGATAAGGTCTCCCCTCAGCCTCCTCTTCTCCAGACTAAACAATCCCAGCTCCCTCAGCCGTTCATCATAAGACTTGTTCTTCAGACCCTTCACCTGCTTCGTTGCCCTTCTCTGAACTTGCTGCAGCAACTCAATGTCCTTCTTGTACTGAGGGGCGCAAAACAGAACACAGTATTCAAGGTGCAGCCTCACCAGTGCTGATTACAGGGGCACAAACACTTCCCTACCCCTGCTGGCCACACTATTCCTGATACAAGTCAAGATGCTGTTGGCCTTCTTGGCCACGTGGGCACACTGCTGGCTCATGTTCAGCCGGTTGCCAACCAGCATGCCCGGGTGCTTCTCTGCCAGGCAGCTTTTCAGCCACTCTTCCCCAAGCCTGTAGTGTTGCATGGGGTTGTTGTGTCCAAGTGCAGGACCTGACTCTTAACCTTGTTGAACACCATACAGTTGGCCTCAGCCCATCAATCCAGCCTGTCCAGATCCCTCTGTAGAGCCTTCCTACCCTCAAGAACATTAACAGTCCTGCACAACTTGGTGTCATCTGCAAACTTACTGAGGGTGCACTCAATCCCCTCGTCCAGATCATTGATAAAAATATTAAACAGAACCGGCCCCAATACCAAGCCCTGGGGAACACCACTTGTGATCGGCCACCAACTAGATTTAACTCCATTCACCACAACTCTATGGGCCAGGCCATCCAGTCAGTTTTTTACCCAGTGAAGAGTACACCTGTCTAAGCCATGAGCAGCCAGTTTTTCCAGGAGAATGCTGTAGGAATCAGTGTTAAAAGCTTTACTAAAGTCTAGGTAGACAAAATCTACAGGCTTTCTGTCATCTACTAAGTAGGTCACCTTGTCATAGAAGGAGATCAGGTTAGTTAAGCAGGACCTGCCTTTCCTAAACCCATGCTGACTGGGCCTGATCACTTGGTTATCCTGTATGTGCCATGTGATGGCACTCAGGATGATCTGCTCCATAACCTTCCCGAGCACTGAGGTCAGGCTGACTGGTTTGTCATTCCCCATATCCTCCCTGTGTTCCTCCTTTCAGATTGGCACCACATCTGCTAACCTCCAGTCAACTGGAACCTCCCCAGTTAGCCAGGACTGCTGATAAATGATGGAAAGCAGCTTGGTGAGCACTTCTGCCAACTCCCTCAGTACTCTCGGGTGGATCTCATCCAGCCCCATAGACTTCTGTGTATCTAAATGGTGTAGCAGGTTGCTAACCTTTTCCCCTTTGATTATGGGGACTCCATTCTGCTCTCTGTCCCTGTCTTCCAGATTAGGCGGCTGGGTACCCAGAGAACAACTGGTCTTAGTATTAAAGACTGAGGCAAAGAAGGCATTAAGTACCTCAGCCTTTTCCTCATTGTTTGTCACTATGTTTCTTCCCACATCTAATAAAGGCCGGAGATTCTCCTTAGCCCTCCTTTTCCTGCCAATATATCGATAGGACTATTTTTTATTGTCTTTTATGGCAGTAGCCAGATTAAGCTCTAGCTGGGCTTTGGCCCTTTTAATTTTCTCCCTGAATAACCTCACTGCACCTTTGTAGTCCTCGTGACTTGCCTGCCCCTTCTTTCAAAGGACATAAACTGTCCTTTTTTTCCTGAGTCCCAGCAAAAGCGCTCTATTCAGCCAGGCTGGTCTTCTTCCCCACTGGCTTGTCTTTTGGCACATGGGGACAGGCTGCTCTTGCCCATTTAAGAGTTCCTCCTTGAAGAATGCCCAGCCTTCCTGGACTCCCTTGCCCTTCAGGTCTGCCTCCCAGGGGACTCTGTCAGTCAGTCTCCTAAACAGGCCAAAGTCTGCCCTCTGGAAGTCCAAGGTGGCAGTTCTGCTGACCCCCCTCCTTACTTCTCCAAGAATCGAAAACTCTTATGGTTGCTATGCCCAAGACGGCCTCTAAGCATCACATCACCCATAAGTCCTTCTCTGTTTGTAAACAGGAGGTTCAGCAGGGTGCCTTCCCTAGTTGGCTCAATCACCAGCTGTGTCAGGAAGTTCCGTTCCACCCACCTCCTAGACTGTTTCCTTTCCACTGTATTGTATTTCCAGCATACATCCAGTAGATTGAAGTCCCCCACAAGGACAAGGGCTAGCAATTGTGAGGCTTCTCCCAGCTACTTGTAGAATAATTCAGCTGCCTCTTCATCCTGGATAGGTGGTCTATAACAGACTCCCAGCAGGATATCTGCCTTGTTGGCCTTCCCCCTGATTCTTACCCATAAACACTCAACCTTATCATCACAATCGCTAAGCTCTATACAATGAAACACTCCCTAACATAAAGGGCCACCCCACCGCCTCTTCTTCCTTGCCTATCCCTTCTGAAGGGCTTATAGCCATCCATTGCAGCACTCCAGTCACGAGAGTCATCCCACCATGTTTCTGTGGTGGCAAGATCATAGTTTTCCTGCTGTACCATGGCTTCCAGCTCCTCCTGTTTGTTGCCCATGCTGTGTGCATTTGTGTAGAGGCACTTCAGCTGGGCTGTCATTCTTGACACCTTTTAGAGGAACACCCCTTTATTCCTTTGACGTGTTTCACTGGTGTTCCCCTCTTGGCTCCTGTTACCTCAGTAGCCCCTAGTTCATCTCCATACAACTTCAGCTGTGCTCTAGTGAACCCAGCACATCTCAGAGTCACAGACTGAGTGCCCTTGCTAGCACCCTGCCCCTCTAACCTTGGCGTGTCGTCCCTCAGCTTGTCTCGAGTAAGCCTGATATTTACCCCTCCACCTTCAAGTCTAGTTTAGAGCGCTGTCAATAAGCTCTGCAAGCTCATGAGCAAAGACCCTCTTTCCCCTTTGAGAAAGGTGAATCCCATCAGATGCCAGGAAGCCTGGTGCTGTGTAGGCCATCCCATTATCAAACAAACCAAAATTGTGGCAATGACACCAGCCACAGAGTCATGTGTTAATAGACTGGGTGCATCTGTTCCATCCAGTGTCGCTGCCCGCAACTGGAAGGAGAGAGGATAAAATATCCTGTGCTCCCGAGTCCCTTACTGTCTGTCCCAAGGCTCTGAAGACTCTTTTGATTGCCCTTGGACCACATGTTGCAGCTTTATCACCTTCCAAATGGAAAAGCAGTAATGGGTAATAGTCTGAGGGCCATACCAGGTTAGGAAGTTTTCTACTGATGTCCCTAACCCGGGGCCCAGGGAGGCAGCAGACTTCCCTAAGAGGACAGTCTGTCCAGCTTATTGGATCCTCTGTTCCCCTCAGAAGGGAGCTGCCTACAGCTATAATCCATCTTCTCTTCCTTGTGGGGGTGGTTTTGATACAGGGGATAGGCCTTTCTGACCCTGGCAACACCACAGGTATATATGGACTGTTATCCACATCTTCCATTAACTGGTCTTCAACCTGCAGATCCTCATACCTGTTATACAGAGGCATCTGGGAAGGTGAGGTGGGCAAGGAGCACCTGCTGCCCCGAGCATGGACTTGCCTCCATTCACACCTTTCCTTTGAGCTACTGCCTTCAGCCTGGTGGGGGAGGGATACAGGAGCCCCTTGATCTTGTTTTTTTTCTGGTGCTGGCTACATCCACATCCACTGCTGAGGGATATTCCTCTGGTTTTGAGTGCTTTCACCTGGACAGTCCCACCTCTACACACACACACACACACACACTCACATATGCAGACACATGTGCACACATGCAGACATACACATACGCATGTTCACACATACACTCACACACACATGCACACATGTGGTGTTCTGTATCTTCTCTCAGTAAGCAGAGGTATTTGTGCAAGTGGCATGGTAATGAAATCTAGACTCAGACAGCAAGTGTGTAATGAGTTGTGTTTTCCAAGTGCATACACTCAACACCTTGTGATTTTTTTGCACTCTTTTACAAAGGTGCTTACATTGGCAAAGATGGTAATGTTCTGATTTTCTACCCATGGGAAGAAATACTTGCATTTTATTTTGCATTTGGTTGGAAGGTAAAAGTACTTTTAAGCTGCACAGAATTAGTGATTTGAAAATATTAAAATCAATATTTCACTCTTTGTCATGTAAATTCTAACACTAATCTAAAATTTAAATGTCTGCAACATTTTTCTAACAGGAATTAAATAACCTACATTCACACACTTGTTTTAAAAAAAATTATTTATAAAAATATCAGTACAAACATATCATTTGGAAAAACTGCTTTTAAAAGATTGAAAAGAAATTTAAAAAAAAAAAAAAGAAAGATATTTTCCTACATAGAACTGGATTTCAATTAAAATGTGTTTTCCTGTGTAGTAATTTTGAGATGAGAAAACTGCAAGCAGCTCTGAGATTTTCTATGTACCAAGCAAGGCACATGCCAAAATTTTGGTGTGCTTACATATTTATCCATATCTGCATTGTGGCTTAATTATTCTGTATGGTTTTTGGTCTCTGACTAGCACTTAAAATAATTTTTTAAAGTGATCGGGACATATCAGCATAATGACTAAGACCCAAAGGCTGGAAAGGAATCCCAGCTTTGCAAGATATTCTTCATGTGTAGTTGGAAATAGCATCCTGAACTACTGTAGGGGAAAACCAATTATTTCATAGGTGGAGGAGCCAATTTACTGCACATGACCAGCTGCACTTTCCAAAAAAGAAATAGGTCAAACAGTTTCCATTGTACTTCCAGTAAAACTTATCTTGATTCTCAAAAGCATTTTAAAAATGGAAGTGAGAAATGAAGAAATTGCACATCAAATGTCACACTCGAAGTGTGAAAATACATTTTTTTGGAAGCAACACACCAGTATAATTCAGCAATATGAAAAGAAAGAGGACATTATTAAAAAAAACCACTAGAGAAGAAGTCAGTTATGATTTTGGTGATCATATTACCCCGAAAATAATACTTACTATCATTGCAGTCAAACTGAGTTACTCTTTATAATACATGTAGGGCCAAATTTTCCTTCTGTTTACAAAACTGTGGTTGCACTGAGTTGACTGAGAAAAGAATTTGGCACAACGTGCAAATCCTTTTAGTTATTCCACCAAAAGTCTCCTGTGTATCTTTTAATTTGTAGTGATAATCTCTGGTGATATGATTCGTAAAAGTGACTACCTGCTCCCTGGAAACAGCTTTTCAGACCAAATTAGGTCCTACAACCTCTGGATCTACACAAAGAGGTGGCTCTTAACTTTCTCACAGTCCTAGTTGGCATTTGGAGACAGGAGTCATCAGGATGACAAAAAAGGCAAACAGCTGATTGGTGTGCCTGCTTCTAGATTAACAGAAAGGACCCAGTCCTCCACTGATCTGCACAGCATATACCCCTTGAAACAAAAAAAATCCAAGTTCAATCCAAATGGTTAAATCCAAGCCTTGTGCTGTTGTAAATGACCATATCAAATGCAAGGCAATGCAGTAGCAGGCCCAAAATACTTGTAGTTTAATGAAGATGAAGAAGACCACACATATTGTAAAGAAACATGTTTTTCTCTTTTTAGTCGAAGACCCTAAGGTCTGCTTTATTCCTTCTCTGTGGTCCTGCAGAAATCTGAATAGGAATAGAAAAGCACTGCTTTTAGTGGTCAAATGTAGAATGGTGAATGAAAAGAATGAGTTAACATGAATAATAGGATGATAATGCAATACTCAGGCAATATGTACCTTGCATTTAAGACATGTTGCCCACATAAAATAATCTCTAATGAAAAATTGGCTTATGCTGCCAAATAGTACCAGTGGAAGATTCATTTGGACACCTGCTCTGACCAGACTCAAGGGTCTAGTTATTTATTTTCTGACTGTTGATTTGTTTTTGCTCTAAAAGAAAATCTGTGGCAAATGCATGTTTACCTAGGGACTTGTGCTCTCTAGTTTCAAATGCTTACCTTAAAATCCCATAGATTTCCTTTTTCCTCTTTATAAGGGTGAAACATAGCTCTGGCTTTATGTTTTCTTTACATTAACCAAGATATAATTAAACAGTGACTTGAAGAAAAACTTATCCAAGGGATAGATATTTGACACTAGACGATTTGTAAGCTTACAATATAAGCTGATCCTACTCAGACCAAAGAGCCATCTAGCCTAGTATTCTATCACTAACAGCTAATTTAAGAAAATATATTAAAGAAAAAGGCAACTATAGAGTAATTCTTTTCTGTCATGTCCTCCAGGTGCAATTTTAAACAGTCAGTGATAGTCCTGTCCTCTACATATTCATCTTTTTCTGAATATCTTGTGATAATGAAGCTCATAATGTAATTATAGTAAGGTTTGTGGAAGGACATTAAGTCTTCTACTGGGACAAATAATATTGCTGGAAAAAATAGACATGATTTTTGGCACATGAGCCTTTTTTTTCAAGTATAACACAGAAACAGAGTTCTTCAAAAGTTGAGAAAAATTCTTTGGATTTTTACTAGACACACTAATCAGTCAGGCCACCTAAGAAAAAAAGGGTGCTTAGTTCTCGTGAGGTAGAGGAAGGGTTTTAGCAGCAGAAGAGGTGATAGGATGATTATGTCTAATGGTTAAGAAAAATAATAATGTGCAATACAACAAATACCTGTTCAGAGTCTATGACTTTCATTGTTTGACAGGTAAAGACACTAATTTCTTGGCTTGTCCTTTGAAGGTGTTTAGTGAGCTCTCATTTGAGGATCCAGACTGAATGTTTACAGAGTTACTGCTTTGTGAAAAATATTATCCTACTGAAAAGAGGATGTTTTTGTCTTCTGCTGATTGTCTCTAAGCTCTGCATGGCAAGTGGTGGTTTATCAGTTCAAAGTTTGCACAAAGTGACTTTGCAGCACTGGATATTAATACCTACTATAGCAAACACATGATCAAATGACATTTACAGTTTGTTGTATGAGGTGTCATGCTGTAATGGCTCTGAGGATGTGTTAGCTGAAGAGTGCTTGTCCATGTAGTTGTTGTACATATCAAAGCTATTCCATAACTCCCAACTTTCCTTGTCACCTCTCAGTTTACCTTCTCCTGTACTAGTCTATACTTTCTGGGGTACATGACTGCAATGTCCCAGAGTATTTGAAATCCAGACATTGCATGCTTCAAAATAGTGACCGCATTCTTCACGAGCCTGAGTCACATCTGGTGGTAACCATCTGTAAGCAGGTTGAATGAGAAACTTCCCGCTGTCCCTTCCAGGGGGAGCTGTAAGTCCCTACCAGGACCAAGAGCCTGAAATCTAAGCGTAGCAATAAATTAGCTCAAAATAAGGTCCAAGACAGTTCACTGATCAGAGTGACTAATGGGTAAAAGGAATGGTTGAGCTAAAGCTGTGTCTATCCTACTTGACTCAAGGTGTTTCAGCTGCATATGGGTAACTGTGGTAGCCTACAGTTCACTCAGACTGTATAAACCTGACACAGGACACACTGGATGAACCCAACCCTTTGCTTGTGATAAGGGGGTTAACTCACCATCATGGTCCTTTCTGGCACTGCTGGGACTCTACCTGACTGTGGAAAGGACTGGTGATCCATAAAAAGCTATGTCTTAGTCTGGGACTTTTCTTATTCCTTGGTATTCACTAAAGCAAAAAGTCACTCGTGAATAAGCCATGACATACTATGGATAGCCACCAAGGTGAAGGGCTCTGGAGCAGAGAATCGTGCTGGGGGACCCTTCTTAAGCAGCAAAACTGCAGCAAAACTGCGAAAGCAAGGGTGCAGGGAGAGAGAGGGTACCCCAGCCACCCCCCTGCCCCAGAGCAGGAAAGAGAGAGCTCCTGACGAGCGGCAGCTCTGACTTGGCATGGGCAGGGACAGGAGTGATGGCAGCCAAACCCCCTCACATACAAGAACAGCTCCCAGGGAGTGCAAGCAACCAGGGTGTAGCATGGTGCGTCAGAAGGGCATGGCATGGCAGTTCGTCCCCTCCTGCCTCTAAAGGGTAACTCAACTAGTGGCCATCACCCCCCCAGGAGAGGCCTTAGCTGTGGTTTCCACTCACCCAAAAGCCATCACCAGAAGGAATGTTGTGACCCAGACGGAGCCCCCACACAAACGCAGCTGCCCAGGTCTCCGGCTGCAGGGAGCGCCTGAGCGTGGCACTCGTACCGGAGGGTGGCAGGGACAGCAGCTGTCTGCGCTGTGGCCAGGTGGACGATCTGCTCTGCCTGGTGGCAGGGCTGAAGGAGGAAGTGGGAAAGTTAAGCAGTATCAGGGGCTGTGAGAGGGAGATAGATTGGTGGAGCTGCACCCCACCATCCCTGGGGCCAAGGCAGCGGATGAACGCTCCACAAGAATGTCCACAAAAAGCAGAGGATCCCCTACCCTCTTGCCACCAAGCAGATGGGGGGACCTAAGAGACAGGGGAGAATGGGAATAGGTCCCTCCTTGGGGTGGCAGGCGAATCCCCTCCCAGCCTCCCTCACCTTCCCAGCTGCCCTTACACAACAGATACGGGGCTCTGGAACTTGAGGGCCAGGCAAATGAGGAGGTAGGTGAGGGTCCATCCAGGGGGTTGCCTAGGGAGAGTCGGTCAGCCCCACGCATTACGACCACCTCTGTTAAGAAGAAAAGGAGGGTGACTGTCATAGGCCATTCCCTCCTGAGGGGAACAGAGGGTCCAATATGCTGACTAGTCCCATCCCACAGGGAAGTCTGCTGCCTCCGTGGTCTCCCTGGGGCCTGGGGTTAGAGACGTCACTAGGAAACTCCCTGGTCTGGTACGGCCCTTTGATTGTTATCTGCTATTAGTTATGCAGGTGGGCAGTGATGAGGTTGTGGAGAGAAGTCCAAGAGCAATCAAAAGGGACTTCAGGGCACTGGGGCGATTGGCTGAAGGATCAGGAGCACAGGTAGTGTTTTCCTCAATCCTGTCAGTGGCAGGGAAGAATGCTGAAAGGAACAGGAAAACTCACCTGATTAATATGTGGCTCAGAGGCTGGTGCCATCGGTGGAATTTTGGGTTTTTTTGATCATGGCGAGGTTTACACAGCACCAGGCCTGCTGGTGACAGATGGAGTTCACCTATCTCAAAGGGGGAAAAGGATTCTTGCACATGAGTTGCTGGTGCTTATCAAGAGGGCTTTAAACTAGGTTCGAAAAGGGAAGGGGATATAACCAGGCTCACTAGAGAGGAGCCTAGGGGTGGCATGCCAACATTGGGGGTGAAATTGATAACCCAGCTCAAGTGCATCTACACCAATGCACACAGCATGGGCAACAAACAGGAGGAGCTGGAAGCCATGGTACAGCAGGAAAACTATGATCTTGCCACCACAGAAACATGGTGGGATGACTCTCATGACTGGAGTGCTGCAATGGATGGCTATAAGCCCTTCAGAAGGGATAGGCAAGGAAGAAGAGGCGGTGGGGTGGCCCTTTATGTTAGGGAGTGTTTCATTGTATAGAGCTTAGCGATTGTGATGATAAGGTTGAGTGTTTATGGGTAAGAATCAGGGGGAAGGCCAACAAGGCAGATATCCTGCTGGGAGTCTGTTATAGACCACCTATCCAGGATGAAGAGGCAGCTGAATTATTCTACAAGTAGCTGGGAGAAGCCTCACAATTGCTAGCCCTTGTCCTTGTGGGGGACTTCAATCTACTGGATTTATGCTGGAAATACAATACAGTGGAAAGGAAACAGTCTAGGAGGTTCCTGGAGTGTGTGGAAGACAACTTCCTGACACAACTGGTAAGTGAGCCTACCAGGGGAGGTGCCTCGCTTGACCTCCTGTTTACAAACAGAGAAGGACTGGTGGGAGATGTGGTGGTTGGAGGCTGTCTTGGGCTTAGCGACCATGATATGATCGAGTTTTCGATTCTTGGTGAAGTGAGGAGGGAGGTCAGCAAAACCACTACCATGGACTTCCAGAGGGCAGAGTTTGGCCTGTTCAGGACACTGGTTGGGAGAGTCCCTTGGGAGAGAGTGCTGAAGGGCAAAGGGGTCAAGGAAGGCTGGGCATTCTTCAAGAAGGAAGTCTTAAAGGCGCAGGAGCAGCCTGTCCCCATGTGCCGTAAGATGAACCAGTGGGAGAGATGACCATCCTGGCTGAACAGGGAGCTTTTGCTGGGACTCAGGAAAAAAAGGAGAGCTTACCACTTTTGGAAGAAGGGGCAGGCAACTCAAGAAGAGTACAGGGATCTGTTAGTTTATGCAGAGAGAAAAAAGCCCAGCTAGAGCTCAATCTGGCCACTGTTGTAAGACATAACAAAAAATGTTTTTAAATACATTAACAACAAAAAGAGGGCCAAGGAGAATCTCCATCCTTTATTGAATATGGAGGGGATCATTGCCACCAAGGATGAGGAGAAGGCTGAGATACTTAATGACTCCTTTGTCTCAGTCTTTAACAGTCAGACCAGTTATCCCCAGGGTATTCAGCTCCCTGAGCTGGAAGGCAGGGACAGTGAGCAGAATAAATCCCCCATAATCCAGGAGGAAGCAGTTTACAACCTGCTGAGCCACCTGGACACTCACAAGTCTATGGGGCCGGATGGGAACCACCCAAGAGTACCGAGTGGCAGTTTAAAAGATTTTTTTCCTGTTTTTCTTCAAGAACAGTCTGGTTTTAATAAATGTGCATCCAGATAAGGTGGGCTTTATAACTGCAGAATTTATAACTGCAAAATCCTTTGATGTCCTGAGAGATATTTAGATCCATCTGAAGGCGTTACAAACTTAAAGCAAAGTACACAATTCTGAAATGTAATGCCACTACAAACTTAAAGCAATTCTGAAATGTGATATCACTAGATACTTTAGCTGGCAGGAATATGAATTATTTACTTTCTTCTTTTCAGATTATATATATGTCAGGTTCATTTTAAAAAACTTATTCTAATATTTAAATGCCTAACATTTAATATCCATGGGCACAAAAAACCAAAAAAATGTTTGTCGGATGAAAGAGCCTCCTCCAGAATTTTAATAAATGCCATTAACAAAAAATGTTATACTGACCTGCAGCATTATTTTTAGAAAAGATTTTACTCAGTACAGCCAGTACAGCTAAGCTCCAATAATATGCAAAGCATACTTCCCTTGCCTTCCATGTTCATCTCAGATTTTGTTAAATAATTTCTGTCACATGCAAAAGTGTTAATGGAGACATTATTAACATCAATAACCTGCATTTTTCATTGCAGTAGACTTCTATGTGTATTGCAATGAGATGCTTTTTCTTTCAAATCTAGTAATCTCTTTATTCATTTCCCAAAAGAAAACATGATAGCCTCTGTTTCAGCTGCTGCTAGTACCCTTTCTGCAAGCTCCATAGATCATTTTCTCTCACATCAAAAGCTACACATAATCCAAATCTTCACTCTTGCAGATTTGGTACAAGGCAGATATATTTTTCCTATTGACTTTCAAAATATCTCATGCTATTATAAGTCAATCTTGGTTAACATTGGGTAACTCTTACATTAAATTACATGAGCAATGAGTTTTATAAATTCTAAATTACAGCTATAAATGAGTTAACTGTGAAAACTGCTAGGAGCTGGCTCAGCAAAATCTCAAACCCTTCTGTCATAGTGACACAGGCCCAAGCTTTTTCTGACTGCACTATCACACGCACAGACCTGATATGTTTGATTTGCAGAGGAATGCTGACATTTTTTAAGAATTACAGCATTTATAGGTAGTGCCTACAATAATTACTAACCGAATTAACTCTCTTTCTGTGCTTCTCAGTTTCCATCAAACCCATTTTTATTTTTTTTAGCCTCTCTTTCCCATGTGTGTGTAGTATAGAATCTCCATCCATGTGACCATGTCCCCAAAAAGTGACCAGCGTAAGGAGGAAGAGATTGTGCTCTTTGCTGGGAGCTGAGTTATTTCCTCAGCCTTGGTTTGTGAAACACATACATACATGTTAACTTTTCCCTGAGCTCAGCATGGCCCTCAAATGAAAATTCACTGCAGAAGCCAACCCAGCATCCATGCAATACAGCTGCCTTTAGTTACTTACTTATGCCTGCAATGGGATTACCTATGGGATATCTATGGGCTTTACACACCTGGGACAAAGTTGTCCAGCAGGATGCATGTTAGTGACTACCCACTTGTGTCTCTCCCCAAGGCAAATGCCTTATTTAATTCTCTGTTTCAAGCCTGAATAGAATCAGCTGAGCCCTCTGTGAGTGGAAAATACCGACTTTCACAACGTTTGATTGAGACCTATGATGGCCGCTCAAACGCTCCCAGAGATGGATGTTTTGAATGTGAGGGGCTGTAAGTTTAGTTGTTCACATTCCGCCTGATCTGGAAAGTAAACCAGACTAAAGAAAAGCAAAGTCTATGTTTTCAAATGCACGTCCAAGTGGGCATGATGGCACAATGCTAATACATGTTAATGATTTTTTTTTTTAAATAAAGGACTCTGACAACAAATATATCCTTCTTTATGACAGGCTGCAGCATTTTTTACCATATAATGATGCATTAGTTATGCATGCCTGAACTAGTGATGCTTTTATGGGAACCAGTAGAGCCAGAAGTAGATCTTGAAAGACACATTTTAGAGAATGTTACTGCATGCATGTTGTGGACAGGGAAGAGAGACAGAGAAAAAAGGGTAAATTTTTGCGTAATGTAAAGGCCACCTTGTAGAAGAACCTCGGTTAAGAATATGGGATTCCCACCCTAGCTCTCACCACAGACCCCAGCATGACTGGGCAAGTTACTGAATCTCTTTCTATATTTGTAGATATACACTCTCTCTCACAAACATAAGTGTGTGTGTGCGCACGTGCACAGCAGGACTTTAAAACATTTCTGCCAGAGTAACGGTAAGACCGTTTGGGCAACTGAATCTCAGGAGGTGGGAAACCATTCACTTTTAGAGACCTGGTTCTGCTTTGTACAGGAAAATTGACCACACTTATGTGCTGTAGGATGATATGTAACTGTGCATCACAACACTGATTCCCACCCAAATTCTCTGGTGTGCAAGAATGCTGCAGCTGGCTTGTTCTGATAGCATTTTTATGAAATTTATGTTTTTCAGAGTGACACAAATGCTTAAGTATAAACATGCACACAATTGCTAAAGATATGCAGTATGGTATCCTACACACACACAAATAAATGTGTGCTCTAAATGTCCAAATGGTTCCTGTTCTGGCAAAGAAGCCCACAGTGGGCTCTGTATACCACTTCAAAGACCTTCAGGAGCACTGAGTTTCCTGTAGCTTCCCTTTCTCAGCTGCAGCTCTGGTCTGTGCCTGTGCTCCCTGCCACAGAGGACCACCAAGAGTACCATCCAGCCTGTGGTACCAAAGGCACTGGAGTCAGCAGGAATCATAGTCCCTAGTGAGCCACATATTGGCAGCCATGCTCATCAACACAGAGAATTTGTTCCACATGAGACCATGGGGTGCAACATCTATTTCTGTTGGTCCTGTGATGATTTCCACAAGGTACTGCAAACGTCTTAAAATTATTGTAACCACTGTAAGTTATTCCCCTGAGCATGGGTTAGTTAGTTGTAGTGGAGCTTTGGTCTCCTTTTGTGACGGTCTTTATTTTTGTTACAGACCTCCTCAGCTTTTCTTTGATCAGGATGTCCTTCTTTCTGGGGATGCCTTCTCAATGCAATGGGTGTTCACAGGAAGGGAGCTGCTGAAACTTTCAGTTGCCCTTGTGGCAGGAATTTCCTCTGGCTCCATGCTGTCTACAGCATAGGATTTGTGACATACTTCCCTAAAGGTGCAAAATCTAAGTTTACAAACAAACACAAGCAGAGGGATGCATCTGAGCATGACCAGGCTAGCACCAGCAGTGTGATCAACACACCTTAAGTGGCTTTTTGCCATTACACTGGCAGTTTGTAGTGAACTAGCAGCGAGTGAGTGATCAGCAACCACATTTCAGTGGCAGTGGCAGTGGCAGCAGAGTATTCACACCCACCAGCGATCGCCTGATCATGCTCTTGGGAACTGTTTTTAACAGCCAATTTTGCAATATTCTGAACATCTTGCAGCACCTGTTAATAGAAACGTATGAAGTGTCAAAATACACACACTTTTTAACACCTAGATGAAAACACGGTATAGATCAGAATTAATTGAATTAATAAATGCAAGATTTGACACAAAAATTCTCCTCTTGTGAGAATCCAACATTGAGTAACAATTTGCAAGGGCTGACCCATAAATCCAGCTATATTTACTCTATCTAATAAGTACAAGGCCCAGGGTAACAAAATACCACATCCGTAAGCACATTTTTACAATCAAAACTAACGTAATCTAGCACCAGAGTTCAGAACAGTTGTTCATCACCAATACTATGAAACAACAACTCTCCATTAAGGCAAATTATACACCATGCTTAACTTATAGAACTAGGGCCTTTAAGCATGCTGTCATAACATGCCCCTATTGGAAGATTGAACCTTCATTGCAAGTTTGCTGGACCCTACATGCCTGGGAAAAACACCCTACTTCAGTCTCCCTTTGCATGAGTCTGAGAGGATAGTTTGACACTTGAATGAGGATAAGCAGACCTGGCAATGTCTTTTTGGCCTTAGGTAATTTGTTCTTGAACAGATGCTCATTTTCACAGGAATAACTGTAAGGTATCATCACCACAAGATGGTTCCAACTGTGTATCCATGCCTTATGCTAAGAGGTCTGCATTGCAGGTCTTACTTTGAAGTTCAAGGGACTTTTTATTTAAACAACAAAACACTTGAGTGGGCCATTTGACAATAAAAGTCACGACCATGCACCAGCAACTGATTGCTGTGCAGGTAAGGCTCTGCAGTGACTGGCAACAGGTTTCCTGGAGTGGGAAAAGGAGCTCCACGGTAAACTGTGTATGTTCTCAGGTGAGTGTGAGAGCAGGACTAAAGGAGTGAGCTCCCAAGTAAGTCTGCACAATTTAATGGCCCACAACTATCTCGGACTATCACATGCTGGATAGTCTAGCCAGTAGACGTGGGACTGAGGTGAACAGAGAGGCTATAATCAACAGGAGGCTGGCCTCAGTAAATGCCATATGAGAAGGAACTTACTTTTAGGTTTTCCATCAAAACTGGTGTCTTTTTGTAGGGGTATGAGAGTGTTTATTTTCCTCATTGAGTAATTGAGGGATTTTTGAAGTCTCAGTGGAAAGTTCCAGAAACTTTTCTGTGGCAACAGGTTGGTTTACAGACCTGACAACAGTCATTGCTACTGTGGGAATTTCTTTAATTAGTAAGAGAATTGTTGAAAGATTCTTTGGTCTTTTTTCATGACCATGCCATAATACATAATGTTAATGTTCATTCCTAACAGTTGCAGTAAAAACATACAGGAAGCCTGAGAGAAGAAAGCTACAAAAAATACACATTATTGGAGGTCTGTCTTTGTATGACAGAAGACGGATTAAAATGATAAATGATGATGTACCTAATAAAGATTTTATAGATTGTGGTTTATGATATCTTGTAGCAATTCCACCCCACTGGGAGCAGCTTTTCAGACTGACAACAGCCAGTGATGACACAGCATCATTACAGTGGTAATAACTCACTTTCCATACAATCTGCAAACTAATAATGGAAGTTAATAACAGGACAAATCCATGGAACAAAGGCCCTCAGCTAAACTCTCATTAATGAATCAAAACGACATGAGATCTTTGACAATGAAGAGAATATGCTGCAGCAAAAGGTTCCACAACATCTCTGAACTCCGGCAGATAATTGGCACAAGCACGTGGAGGAAGGCAGTAAGCAAGACAACTGGTTAGGACAGCAATCTGTTGAAACAACTACATGCTAATGAATTCAAATGGAAACAACACTGAGGGGAAACTCCTTAAACTGAACTCAGACCATTTCCCCTCCCTTTCACAGAGAGGAGAGGAGAGGAGAGGAGAGGAGAGGAGAGGAGAGGAGAGGAGAGGAGAGGAGAGGAGAGGAGAGGAGAGGAGAGGAGAGGAGAGGAGAGGAGAGGAGAGGAGAGGAGAGGAGAGAGTGGTTCTCATTGTTCAAAGTATAGCAAACTACTTCCAAGCCTATCTTTAGAGAATTAAGTATAAAGTCACGTTTCTGTGACTTGTCTCTCTGTAGGTGGATCCCTCCACTTAGCCATGCAGTATGTGATATGCACAGAAATTTGCAGAGGTGACGGCTTTAGCAAATAGAGCTGAGCCTTTCAAAAGCACAGTCAAACAGTTTCCAATAAAATTAATGCACAAAATAAAACACTGTGTAGATTTTCGAAAGTCTCTCCCCCGACATTAGGAGAGTGCCTGGCAGCCACATCTCCTACCCAAGTCTGACTGTTCAACACCTAATTTGATGTACAATTATGCCCTGCAAGAGATAAGCATCCTGGACAGCATAGCAGTAGTTTATTTTTAGTTGTTTACACATTTCAGCTATTTTCCTGTGGGTTGACCTGTCCAGTCCTAAATTGCAAGTCTGAATGCAAACCTTTATGGCACGAAAATATCAGTCCAGGGGTATTTCTAAATAGGCACTGATGAGTGCATAGCTAGTATTTTATTTCAATTTTCTGCTTCATTTAGAGAAGTGGAAAACAACGACAGAACTGCACTATTTCCTGGGTTAGGCAGGTGGAGATCAGCCTAACTCAGGATAAAGCAGTGGGAGTACTGCAAACTAGAGAGGGTCTACAGAGGGAAAGCAGCCCCTCCCAGTGATTGCACTGACTAGTCCTGCTCCAGTAACATCTTGCTCCCATCAGAAGGGGATCCTGTAAAGGTGCTGATACATGTTTTCTAGAAAAACTGCCAGTGGGAGCCTTACCAAAGGTGACTGCTGCCTCTCCCCAGGGCTCACTGTGAAAAATCTCCTTCCTCTTTCCTCCATGACACCATCAATTTACAGCCCTCCCCGCTGGTGCAGGAGCTTATTACACCCATAAACGATAAAATTAAGGGCTTAGTTACAATCACACAAAGCTACTAATATAAGGCATTTATAGGCATGAGCTTTTCCCCTGGTGAAGCAAAGGGCAATCAGCTAGTTCTTATCAATGACTGGAAATTACCTCAAAGTGGTATGACATCTATACCAAATGCTAATGATGAGGGCAGTTAGGGTGCAGTTTCTGAGATGCTGGCCTTGGGTGAGTTTCCTGTGCCATGAAGGGGAATGGTGTTTATGTCCAGTCAAAGGCTCGGGAGACTTTGCTGGATGCCTGATGGTAGCAACGTGCAGGCTTTGGCTGGCTGTCACTACTGACCTGGCTTAGCCACTCTCTCATTTGTGCAGTAGGTTGCCTTAGGCAAAACCAAAGGGCTTACACAGCAAAATGAAAATCAGAAAACTCAGATGTAGTAAAAAAGGCTAAAAAACCCCACACTAATCAGGGGATGGGAATCTGTGATGGTCTGAGAAAGAAAAGGGATGGGAATCGCCAGTTTGAAGGTACACAGCAGGTCTAAGGAAGTCACAATGAAAACTTTCTCGCGAAGTGGAACAAACTGGAAGGTAAAAAACTTCTCCCACTGATTTTTGACAAAGCAAATTAGCCAGACTTACAGGTTTGATTCAGCAGTTGCCGCATCAAACCGTAGTTAAGGCTGTTTCATCCTGCCAGACCAGAGGCAAATACCCACTTGGCCTGACAGAACTGTGCACCTTATGCACTGCTGTATTTCTGGGATTTCCTGTAAATGCTAGCAGACCTCCAACTATCACTAGCCTCACAGGCCAAAATTTTCAGAGGTGTTCCTAATTCTGCAACTGCGGAGCTGGACAGCAAATCTTTATAAGTTGGAATATACCACATCACAAACCCTCAATGGAGTTTCCTTCTTATTTCAAAGTTACATTGCAGTGTAGAAATGTGACTGTAAACTTGTCTGGGGGATCAATAACCCTGAAAGGAACAGGTTATAAGAATAAATAGATTCCTCACCACCTTTCTAACTCTGACCCTCGAGTAGAGAAAACTAAAACACTGGGGGGGAAATGCTTTTTAAAATTGCCCTTAAAATAACTCAAGCATCTGTTTTCTCTGGTTTGTGAAGGGTTGTGAGACTGTGACAAAATGTCCCTATCCATGGAAAAGCAAAGAAACCAATAAGGCCCTTCCTGGGCTTTTTCTGTAAAAAGATTTGCTCTCTAATAACTGGGAGACAACCTGAAAAATGCTGAACAAAATTTTCCTTAGGAGTTTCAGACCAGAATAGCAGGAAAAGAAAATTAGGGGAAAAAAAATAAATCCATAAACTATAAGATTCCCCCCCCCACCGCCCCAAGTTCTTCCTCTTAAAAGAAATGGGCTTTCCATGAGATGACTTTCAAAGTCATGGAAGAAGTGAGAGGATCTGAGAGCACAGCACAGTTTTGTGTCAGCAGTGCTTATTTTGGAAGGCCATCATACTCTCTAACTGCTCACAGCCCCCTCCAGAGTGAGTGGGGGAACACACCTCCTGCAGGAACGCTGCCTTCATCAGCCATGTTACAGCCACTCTCAGTCCTAAATACATTCCTCTCTTTGCATGCTACAGATAATGGTTTTAGTTTTCAGCCTTGTTGAGCCTGTTAAATCTTGATCACTATCAATCTAATTCCCTGATGGTCCAATCTGTAACGGTACTCTGGCTCCTATTGCTGGAGCTGATGACTGTATTTGCTTAGTCAAGGAATGGCTCTCCTTGATGTTTAGTTTGAAGCAATGGTACTTTGTCGGCATTCCAGCCTGATTTCAGTTAAGCCTCCAGGGCTGTGATTACTCAGTCAGGACCTCGGAGCAGAAGTTGGAGGAGGATAAGAAAGAACTTCATGCAAGTTCTTTGTTTCTAAACCACTTTCTATGCATAAGGTTGTGCAATGATTTCTGAAAACGACCATGGAAAATACAACTTCAGGACAGGATTTACTGGTCTGAAAGCAATTGCTTTACACCAAGAGTTCCCCTGTCCTTTTGACTATGAAACTCACCCCCTAACTCCCTTCTGATCAAATGAAACATGGTAATTTATAGGGCCTGTGAAGATGCTGAGAAATAATAAACTTAAATTAAAAAAAGACCAGAGATTAAAAAAAATTTTTTCAATTCTTATATGATTATTTGTAGAACACTGTTCTCAATTTTTTGCAAAACACTTCAGAAATACCAGATTGTTACAATTTCAGTTTAGACTTTTAGAAAGGGGGTTATGCTGATGCATTCAAACGTATAGCTATCTGAAGTGTAACACGAGAAGAGAAGAGAAGAGAAGAGAAGAGAAGAGAAGAGAAGAGAAGAGAAGAGAAGAGAAGAGAAGAGAAGAGAAGAGAAGAGAAGAGAAGAGAAGAGAAGAGAAGAGAAGAGAAGAGAAGAGAGAATATTTCAGTTGCAAGGGACCTACAGTGATCATCTAGGCCAACTGCAGATACTGTGCTAATGGCTGTAATTAACCAAATTCAGCTAAGTTATTCAGTTAAATAAATAATATTGAATTATTAAAGTTCTTATAGAAATTAAAGGTCTCTTAAATGATTCTTCTGCACAGTCAAAATTACAAAGTTCACAGCTTTATCTAGTATGAGAAAGGAGTCGGATGCTTTTTACTTTCCAGCTAGGAAGCATAGACAAGGAATACCACACGTGGCATGATATAGGAGTAGTCAAAGTTACTTGCTAAGAAGCAAGCACCGCGTGTGCATGATGCTTCATGTTGCACAGGGGTATTTATCATAAGCTTACCCTCTGAAGAAAGAGAGATGGACTTTGTCAGCACAGCATGCAAATACTCTCATCAGGCACAGGTTGCCTGCTACCAGTGACATAATGAAAACAGTTTGAACACAGCCCTACCTACCCTGAAATCCCTCACACCTAAAAGCTAGTCATCATACCATATGCCCTTGCTCCTTATGTTATCCCGAAAAGCGGGTTCGTTCACCCGGTGTGCAAAATGCCGAACTACACACAGAGCGGAGGTATTTTATTTAATTAATTTTTGTGCAAAAAGTGGTGCTAGGTGGTATCCCACAAAGCTAGCACACCACACCAAGAAACTACAAGGCATTTATACACTTAAATGTGTCAGTCATAGGTAATATTCACAAGCAGCAGCTAATAACTGGTTAATTTCTTGTCACAGCTAATATTTACAAATGTCAGCTAATAAATGATCAATTTCTTTCTTGCTTCGACTTAAGGGTACAGCTCACTTTCAATTTACCAGGCATGCTTAAAGAGTAAGAGGCTTATTAGAAGGGGGGGTTCCTGGCCTACAGGCCTGATTTTTAGTATTATAATGAGCACCTTGTTTTAGTTCTTATCAACATCTCAATTAGTTGTTCTCCTTGACTATACACTTTATCACTCTGTTCTCAGTGTCTTCTGAGGCGGGATGTTTCCTTTGGTCAGTCTCTCAGCTATCCTCAAGAATATAGTCATAAAACAAGTGCTTCCCTATCTCTCAGTTCCCGTCTCTGGCCATCAAATTCTGTTTTGCCAAGCTCACATAGTTCATTGTTATGGCTTAGCAGAAACTTCCAAAAATTCCATTTTCTTCAGGATATCACTTGCAGGTTCCGTGTCTCCCACCCTTTACATTTTCAGTAACATGCAAATGCCTGAAATAAAGCCCCAGGTACTGCTGCCTTTACCACGCTGCTTAGCTTTTTTCCCCTTCTTCCCTCTATTATGTTGACATTTCTGTTCATTTTCACAGAAACACTGGCTTCACAAAAACAAAATCTAAGAGTTATAATAAACATGGACTGAAAATCCTACTCCATCCAGAATTACTGTACTGAAAAACACAGACGTTTTTGTTATAAACACACGCCTGGCCAGCTACTACTTTGCCTGCAGCTTGCTTTTATTCTTGATACAGGATTCAAAAGTTTAATGGAGCAGTTAGGAAGACAAACAAAAAGTATAATCCTCTGCATGCCTGCTGCAGCCTCAGGTTGTGGGTGTGCATTCACAGCACAAACAAGGGGATGTGTCATGTATGCTGCAGTGCTGTCTCTCTGAGAGTTGGGGAGTTGGCAGGAGACCTGCAAACCTTCTCATGCATCTTGAAATTCGGGAAGGCACTATCTAGAGGAATAGAAAGCTGTTTTATTTAAAGTCCAGGTTCTCTCAGCATCTCTCCTGATATGCAATTGTGTAAGAGTGAGTAGACAACAGGACTGTTTTGGTTTGTCCCCAGAACTTCACAGTGAGGGTTGGCATAAGGGAAGGCCTTGGGGTTGTGGGAAGAGAGACACTACTCCCTTCCTTCTCCTGAGTCAGGGGCACCAAACTCATCTTGGAGGCATGTGAACAGCTGATACTATCAACGTCATCAAAAAGCTGCTTCAGACACATGCCTCCAGACTGAATCAGGGTCATCTCTGCCTTTTCCCTTCATATCCTGTGACCTGCTCTTGCCCGCTGTCAGAAGAGATTTTAATGGACCTCTTTGTAAAGACCATTTTTTCTTTGCCCCCCTCCTGCCTTTTCTGGCCTTTGTTCATTGAAGTTCAATGGGTACAAAAGAAAGAAAATTGAAGAATCCTTTCTAAACTTTATGCTAAGGAAGCTTTTCCACATCCCAAAGCCAAATGAAAAATCTTCCAGTGCATAAGCAGTGCAGGGTGGACACAACAGTTTACACTGTTCTTCTCATGCACTCTGGGAAAAGGATGTCCCTACTTGTCAAATTTACAGCAGAAGGGTGTGACAGAGTGTGTATTTTGCTGTCAGTTCCCATGGCTGGGCAGTTCTGGGCTGCTCAGTGAGCTCTGAATCCAAAGCTTCCTCACATCAAAACTGCAGGCCTATCATGGCTATGCTAAAGCCCCAAGCCCAGCAGATTCACTGAACCCTTACAAAGATTAGCCATTAGACAGTGACAAAGCCCTCACAGCACAAATTGTAATTAGTACAAGCAAACGGGACCTTTTTATCATCAAGCATCTGTCTGCAGTCTATTTTAATCATGGTACATTCAGGTTTCCAAAGAATGGAAATTGAGGGCACAGTTATGTGCTCTGAATTTAAGAACAGATGCAAACAGATGCCTTGCTGGGCATGAACATACTGGTAATCTTCTGTATCAGAGAGGGAAATGAAACCCAATACAAATGGGATTAGCAAGAAGAGAAGTGAGGAATTTCTCTGTAAGCCAACCAGAAACCATTGTGCATTCATTGGAAAGAGGATAGAAAAAGTCTTGGGGCTTGATTCCTTACCTCATACCAATAGGCTTAAGACGTGATAGAAACCTGGCAAACTTGACCTTTCCACTTACTCTAAACAAGAAGCAATTCCATAGGGAGGGAGCTGCCTCATGCCGGTGACAGGGTGACAGAATATGGTGTGCTCATTTTAAATTGACATTGTGTAAAGCTATATGCTGGGTTATCTGTGGCAGCTTGTTCCTGCAGCCATAGCCTGGGTTGTAGTCTGCCTCCTACCTCACTTCTCTCAGAAAGTAGCGAGTCTGCCCTGTCAGTAAAGCCTAGATCCAACAACACAGCCAAACCTATCTTTGATACTTGAAGACAGGGGAGTTTTCTCACAGCTGAAATCCATGTAGGAAACAAAACAGTCCCTGACCGCTCTAAATCCCATCTTGATCTAAAGACCACATGCATGAGAGAACTCATTATATCCAGCAGGAGGTAGATCTGCTGGGTAATTATCTTTCTTATGTTTTGCAGGGGCAGACATTACATTTTGAAGAGACTGGTGGGAAGGTAGAAGCACTTCAGGCAGCCATTGTAAGAGAAATCTTCTTGCACTCCTTAGAACAGCCATCCTGCAAAAGCACCCATCAGTAAGGATTGTTTGGCAACACGCACAAGCAATGGGAAGAAAAGTAAAGTCATCCTGTTGAGAAGGCAGTCCTATGAAACCCCACCAGCCATGGGGCTTGAGTGTCTCATACATGTTGAGGTGTTCCAGCAACACCCATGGTGAATTGAAGTGCTCTTGTTATTTCACCAGTATTGTGGGAAGCAGTATAAACAATGTTTTTTTGTGGTGCTGCATTTCACAGCTAGACTGACCACTAGCAGCCTTTCTCCTCACTCAAGGCCTTCCTAACACCTCTCTGGTTTAGACTTTAATGACTAATAAGGGTTGAGCTGAAATGTCAGCCTTTCCCTGAGCAGAGATGCTAATAGTCACCTGAAAACTACCTCTGCAAAAGGAGGGTTTTGACTAGTTTTTCAGTCAGTTCTTGCAATTGCAGAAATGGGAGGGATGACACAAAAGAGGAGTCAAGGAAGCATGGCCGGAAGTTGGGGCAAGCTCTGACCTCCCAGATCTTGGATGGCTTTAGATGAATGTGAAGACATTGAGGGATAAAGATGCAGAGGTACTGAGCTAAGGTTGCATTTCAAGGCATTGGGCAGGTATAATAGGATACCACCAAATGCTGGAGACAACAGCTTTCACACTGTCTGAACACCTGGCCTGTCCACATATAAGCAGTGCTTCTGAAAGGCCCAGTCTACTTCAATAACACATTGAGACTTTTATCCAAAGGGCTTTTCCATCTCTTTCCCTCTTCTGTCTTTGCTAGATCACCTGGAGACCTGCTGATGTGGTTAGCAGAGGAGGCCGATAACAGGGACAGAAGGGACCAGTAAGCCATCCTTGCAAACATCAGAGTGTAATTAGGGCTGGCCATGCAGCATAGCCATCCCAGAGGGGACTAGACGGTGGAAAGGCTGACCGGGCATACAGAGATCATAACTGACTTAATTTGGGGTTACTGCAGCCTAACCCTTGTTCCTCACTGTAATGACTATGCCAACAGCCCTGTGTCATCACTGGCCTTAGAAAACAGTGCCAGAAGGCTCTTTGTAAATACTTTAGCAATGGAGAGAAAACCCCAAAGGCTATAACTCATTTAAAATCAGAGGAAAAAAACCCCAAATATTTAATTCTGCATACTGGAAATATGAAAGTAGCCAAAGTCATTTTAGCAGCTTCATAAGAGACTGTGAGTGGCAATTGTTTTGTTTGTTTGTTTCGCCCTCCTGAATTTATGTCAGCCCCACTAGACATCATTTTGTCACTTGCATCCCATTTTTGCCCTTGTAAGCCCTGCGGACATAGTCCTGATTTACAACAGCAAGAGGAAATCAGGACCTTGGCTGCATCTATGGGATAGCATGGGAAAATATCTGCAGCCAGTGGCATGCACACAATTCCCTTTGCATTTCTGTAGGCTTAGTCAGCACAACGGCAGGAGTTTCCCTGTGACAGTGATGAATACGTGTGGGTTGGTGTAGAGGTTGCCAAAAAAAAGGAAGTAAAAGGCTGTCCTCTTACAGAAAAATACTTTCTCCTTGTTATAAGTAAGGCACATTAAGAACAACATAGGAAAGGATCCTTGATGACACTCTTGTCTGACCAGCTTAACTGTTTGTTCCTGAAGCAGTTTCATCTTTTCAAATCTTATCTACACCAGTAACAAAAATCCCTGTGCTGTTCACACTAACTGCCCTATCAGCACAACTGGGCTTTACACAAGCAAGGACCCACTCCTACAGGCAGCCAACAGCCCAGGACACTTAGCTGTGCATGATAACGGAGCCAGGGAAAAGAAAGTGAGGAAGAGGTGTTTCCATCCCTGAGCTACAATCCATGCCTCTGTAAAAAGTTGCACAACATGTCCCATTTTATTTCACCAAATACATCCTGCTACTTTATGAGCTGTTAAATGCAATAGCTTGCTTTCTTTTCTGTTGAGGTCACATTGCCTACTGGACCCTGACTATCTGCTATTTGGACAACTTCTGTATGGTCTTAGCACGTGTCTCACAATTTTTAGTGAGTTTTTGTGCTCTTCCCAGTTAAGGATTCAGGTGTGATAACTAAAGAGGTGTTGCATCTTTCAGCTGAGTAAGCTTGTGTAAAGAAATTACTGTATCTAAGCAGGAAATCAGCTGCTGGCTTGCAAGCAGTTAACTGGTCATCTCAGCCACATTGTTCTCCTGGCTTTTCCCAGACATAGTTCCTCCTCAGTTCTCTGTCTGATCCTTTGGAAAATGTCACATCCAAGTTATGTTTAAGTGGAACCTACCTGCCTACTGCAAGAGCAGAAAGAGCCTGGCAGCAGCCAGAACAGAAAGGGCTTGTAAACTATAGTTTCTTCTGACCTTTCAAAGTTCTTCTTCATATGAGTACAAATTTCATGTGAAAACACTACAGGGTGAGTAAAAATCTTCCTATTTTGAATTCTTCCTGTACCAGACTGTTAAAATATGTGGCAGATACTTTGGTCTGAAGTGACATAATCATAATGCTTAATTATTTCAGAGCTGAAATCTACTGTACAGAAATTATGTTTGTCTTATACAAAAAATTAAAAAAAATAGAAGCTAATTTTATAATTCAGGACAATGATGTGGTGAAAGCAATGAATTTTAAAAAAGAAAAACATCACTGTGACTTGGCTATTCCAAAGAGGAAAGGTAGTTTCAAATGACTTTTGTTGGCTATACTGAGAGCAATTTTAAATTCCTGCTCTAGCACTCCCAGGACAAGCACTGCTATAGAGATTTCATCAGATGCTTATTGATGATGTGGGGATCTCACAGGACATGCACATCAATCAGAGGACATGACACAAGTTCTCATAAATTAGTTGCATAAACAGTATAACCAGTTAAACTTCTGCAATTTAACCAGTAAATACTTCATCTGAACATAATTATTGTGGAATGAGAATGGCTATTACCTGCTGAGCTATAATACTGACGTAAACTAACAAAACACATAAATAAGAAGTATTTGAAATGTACTTCTTAACTCACTATATCGCAAAAATTCCTTTCTATCTTCTAGATAAAGGGAATTTAAGAGTACTGAGGAATTCAGACATTAAATTACTGCATACTGGCTTTTCTGTGCTGACTGCTGGGATGAACTCTTCAGGGGCTAAATTCCTCCTGTACAGTGAGTCCAGAGAACTGAATGCCTGTAACAGCAGTTCAAGGTACTGTTGAAGGCAATGGAAAGGGAGACCTTAGAGCTGGCCAAAAGTGTACAAGGACTTAGGCAGAAATACAGGCAGCAAAATGTGGCCCAAGCTTTTGATGCTTTTCCATGAGGCATCCTTCTCCCTTTTCAGTTCCTTTTCACTTAGTGGATATCAGGTGTTTACATAGGCACTGTGTGACACGCCTCTTACTTTGTAAGACTCCCCTAAGTGACTACTAACTTCATCTCTCATCCTCAGTTTTGCTGTTCACAACAAAGATGTCTATGAACAGGGACTGTCTGGGTTGCCATGTGAAAGGTACATGTGAACTGACCTGCACCATCACTCCTGGGTCTTGCCCCTTCTCATATAAACCCCTTCACATCGCTTTCGCTGTGAGCCATGGAAGGAGAGAGAGCAGCATTTTCTCCTATTCTGTTCCCTGATGGCCACCAATTTCTTTGCTGAGGAGAAAGGCTGCTGCATAATGTGCCTCAGCAGACCTGGACAAGGATGCTTTATTTGCAACCCTGAGGATCCTTCAAGCAAACCTACCTGTCAGTTCCCACAGCTTGCTTTTTCACAGCATGTTGCTAATAAACTTGGACACTGCTGTTATGACAAAACTGAACAGTTCCAGCCCTACATCTCTGTCACTGACTTCGTGCTAGGCTGAGAGTTAAACCTACTCACCTGTTTCATCAGCACTGTTATTTATGGCAATATTTAGGCTCCAAGCACACCTAGCTCGACAGGATGCTTCTGCAAGTGGCATTAAAAAGTCAGGCTTCATGACTCACTGTAAATCAGTATGATCAGAATACATTCCTTATCACCAGCTGAACACCTGAAAGGCTTAATTCAGCCAAAATAAGGATGGAGCAGTTCAAAAAAGGAAGCTAGATCAAGTGATAGCCTGGATACGACCCAAGGTCTTCTAAATCTTATGTCTCACAGTGATCAGTCCCAGGTATTTCTCAGGTAATTTTTTGCCTACTACAGGTTGCCTGTCTGCTAGATTATCTCATCCTGATAGAGACTAACATAATACCCAAAGGACAGCATCTAATATCCTCTCCAGAATTTTCATCATAATTAATTATTATCTGTCTGGGTATTCTTGTAATTCATATAAGTTTCTAGCACTTCTCTGAATTTAACTAAACTCTTGGCTTCAAAATCTTCCCATGGCAGTGGATTCTACAGTCTAATTACATATTGTGAAACTGTCATCTTTAATTTCTACCACTGCCTCTGAATTCTTATATTTTGAGGCAGAAGTGTCTATTGCTCCATGTTTAGATTACTCCATTTTATATTTTCTATCATCTCCTGTTTGTCCTATTCACAAAAGAAACTGTCAGATGCAAGAGTACTGACTTAAAAAATACAATAATTTGATGTCTGCACAGAGCAGGAAAAGCCAAAGGCTGCTTTAACTTGATCTAAATAACAGATGCTTTTGTAAACCTCCGCAGTTTATGCCCTTTTCATACATCCCTGCCAATTCCTGAGCATTCACACTCTGCACGGTTAACTACCTGCTAAGGACCAATTTCTCCCCTACTAAACATTTGAATAAATTAACTGGAAAATGCTCACTTATACTGGCTGAGAACCTGGTTTATAGCATTTTATTTCCATGAGTTTTTCACAGAATTTAAATGGAGGCAAATTCTCCTTCTGTCTTCATTGCCTTTCATACCCTGCTCTTGAATTTTAACCCTTTATTTTGGTTTAGCTTAATTCTGAGTGAGAGCGCCCACATTAGGTTCTAATGCTGTGTAATAAATGTACTTCAAAAATTAATTCAGATCCTATTGCCTGAGTGTCCAATTGTAAACAGGTTCCAGAATATCTATGAAATACATCTGTGCAATAAAAGACATCATATAAACAAAAAAAAAACCAAAACAAAACAAAAAAAAACAACCAACAAGAAAAAGCAACTATTGGATCTTTTTGTCTTTTAAATCCATCACCTGGAGGCAGTCATTAAAAAAAAATCCCACAACACTAAACATTTCAGAGCTTTAACACCTTGAAGTATTTAAAGATAAAGTTCTGCTCTTTCTGAACCCCATGAGTGCCCTACCCCTGTCCCCCCCGTCTTGAGCAACAGACACAAATTTCTTGCTGGGCCTCACCCTGCAGTGGTACTGACACTGCTGAGACTTTCCTGACTTGCCAGTCTCCCACCGAGCCCTGGCATGTGCTTTTGTTTGATCTCTGCCATCACCTCTGCCTGTCCTCCTCACCTGGAAAAGCAGACTTTTTGCTGTGTTGTTTTAGTGTTGTAGATAAGGAACCTGAGGGCCATACTCCAGCACTGGCATTTGTCATCACCTCAGAAGATCAGCGACGTTATGCCCCTGTCCTGTCACAAATTCACTCCAAAGTTGTTCAGGTTCATAAAACCCTCATTTGAAATTGGCAGCTGTGATGGAATGAAATGTTTCCATAGAAGGCACTGCACAATTATTTCTTGCTAATGCTAAAATAGTGGGCAGGACACTCCTGTGGAAGATTTTCCATCCAATTTGTATTGTGACAGACGTGATTAGGAAGCTGACAAAATCAAGACATCACAGTGTATAAGTCAGAGCACAGAAAGGATAAGGGTTTAACTCTTGTAATAACAAAGTCAGCTGGCAGCAGTGCTGTTAATAATATAGATTCACTTTCTAAATTTTCCCTGTGAACTCTGCCAGCAGATCTAGTGGTCATCAGCAGACCACAGAAACAATTTGGTATGTCTGAGGGAGTCAGCTGGTTTGCTTTTTAATGAATGGCCATTAAAAGAAGATATTAATGACATAGATAGCAAGAAAAAACAGAAAACATTATAAATTCAATTATAATCATTAATTTTCCTGATATGATACTTATTCCCAAACCCACTAAAATGAATAGCAGCCACCCAAGCAGCCTAAGTGGATTCTGAATATGAATTTTACAAGCAAAATACAACAGCCAAGAAACCCAGAATGCAGCATGATAGCTTGAAATTTCTTGCTTCTGTTTCAGATATGAACAGTGACTAGTGTGTCAGAAAACCAGTCTTTTTCACATTTATGTTGGTTGGTATAAGAAAGTATCTCCTATTACCTCTTCCTACAGACCCTGCCTCAGGTAATACTTAGGAGCCCAGTATGCACAGCAGGAATTTTTAATGAGCTCTCAGTTCAGATTCCCATCACTACAAAAAAAAAAGGTTAAAAAAACATTCAGAATAAAAAAGCTGGTGTCCATCAAAACCAAATAGGAGCCAAGGGTTTGAAAACACACAATAGAAGAGCAATGGATGTGATATCCAAGTCATTACATTAATGCAACAATACTTTCTTCCTACTGAAAGAGCCCAGGACTTTATCACAATGTCACATCAGAGTCACTGGCATTTAGCCCTTGGAGAATATCTACTTCCTTTCTAAACGCTGGTGCAAACTTAGCTGGATTGACAGCCCCAGGCCCTGACCCGTTCAATTTAGCTACACAACAGGAACAATGCTGTCAGAGTGAGACGCCTCTAGCTCTGATGCCCAGGACATCTGTGAAAGGACAGTTTTGTCCTTCTGCCCTTGAGAGAGTTCAGTCAGTCTCGATCTTATGGGGAGCAAGATTTCTTTGCCTGTTTAAGATTGCCAGCTCACCTTCCAGCCCTTGCTTCCTAAAATCCTAGCTACTCTGTGGATATAGCAGACTTCAATTTAATTTGATGCAAAAAATTCCACCACATTCTTTTCCTGTCCACTGCAGACTACTGGAAGATGACATTTATCTGGTGGTTTTGGACAAGACAGCTTATTTCTAAAGAGGGAGGATATTTTCTGTGACTTAGGTGCTAGATCAAGTATTAGGCTATATGTACCTCAATACACAGGACTTTGCCAGTGATTTTACCATAGATAATAGAATTAGAAGATGTTGTTGTTTGGAAGGGCCCTCTGGAGGACATTGAGTCCAACCCCTGCCAAAAGTGTGACTTCCAGGTTCAATAAGCTTGCTCCAAGCCTTGTTCAGGAAAGTTTTGAGTATCTCCAAGAATGGGATTATACACCCTTTCTCAGCCCCTACTGCAGTACTGCTCCACTCTCAGAAGGATATTTCTACATTGTTACAGGGCTTAGACCCCTTCCTTTTTCTTGCTCTTTAGTCTGTCCACCTAGATACACTATCTCCTCCTGTTTGTACAAGGCTTTGTCATTCAAAGGAGACCATCTTTAATAATAATAATAATAATAAAGCCCTAACAACATTTTGAGATGCTTTTGGGAATTTCCAAGTATATTTCAATAATTTCAACACTAAGCCATGCAGGTCCAGTTTTTGAGTAGGAGATTGGAAAAAAAAAAAAAAAAATGCATTGGCCAAGCATTGTGAATAGCCTTGCCCAATAGCACACCTGCTTGGTATTACTATGCTGCTGCTTTTCTTGTCTGAATTTTCCCCTGAAAACTCATTAAGTGTAGCCTCAAACTGTTCTTCCTAGAGAGGAAGCACAGCGGACATTAACAAAATCAATCACGGTTCAAAGCAGGTCTTGAGATCTAATCACAATCCACCTTGAAGTTTGATTAAGTGCTCTAAAAACTTGAGGAAGAAAAGAAAAAAAAAGCCAAAAATAGAGTGCTGCTCTAGACAAGTACAGAATTGATGGCTAGGTGAGCTAAAAAGAAGATATGATAGTGTATTGTATTTCACAGAGACTTTAAGTCCCCCAAAAGTGCTTTGCAGCTCATCCTCTGCCAAACCATGGGGCTGTACATGCCTGAGGCTGTTGCTTCTTTCTGTTGCTGTTTTTTTCATCTAGGACTTGGTAAAATGTAATCCCTCTGATGTAGTTCAGATCCACATATTGACTGCTAAACGCAACCTATGATAAGCCAAGCATCAGCCTGAATTCCACCCAACCCTACCCCCTCCTCCCCCGCCCATCGTGCTCAGCCTCCTATCTTTGGGAGATTTTAAAATCTTTTTAAATCAATTGCCCCTGGCACAAATACAGGCCCAGGTCCCTCAACTGCACGCTGCAAGTTCACAATAAGTCCTCCTGTTGATCTCAAGGCCCATGTCCACATGTTTACTGACACACAGAACTGCTCACAGGATTGATACAGCTGCTAGACATCTGTTCTGATGCACTGCCCAGGATATGAACGCTTCCAAGCGATAGTTTACAGAAGTGACCATCAGGCTGCATGAACTGTGGGACTTAAACAAACCATCAGGGGGAACTAAAAGGGGGAAACTAAAAGGGGGAAAAAATACAGTATGACTCACTCAAGCATTTGAGGCAAAGAAGTATGGTAAGAAGAAACAACCAATTCTTTGCTTAAGAGTCACAGATCAGTGATACGTTGGTCTGTGCTGTAAATTTTCCATTGTTCACTGTGCAGCATAAAATCAGATTAGAGCATAGTTTATATAACATTATTACAGTTACATTTACAGCTTGTGAGCAAGATTTTAACAAATACATTCAAATAAATTAATAAAAAGCTGTATCTTCATATATATACCAAAGATATAGTGTTTAGTAGACACATGGGAAATTAAAGAACTATGCTGAGACCAACACAGCTAGAAAAAATAGGGTAATGGCATCACCGTGCAGTAGTTCACAACTGCTTTATACTACTTTTCCATGAGTGACATGCCACAAATTATATAGCTCTGGTGGTCAGTCTTGAACCAGTGACAGACAGGGTCTGCTCGCTCAGTCCCTGCCAGAGGGTGTCATTTGTCCCACTGTCTTTGAAGTGGAGGAGTGAATGGAGGCTTTTTCCAGATCCCAGGCCAGACAGTTTATCTAAAAAACAGCTCACTGTGACATTTTCATCCCTCAGACTGCTTTTCCAGAGTCCCAGAACTGCTTTCTCTGGCTCTTTTCACTGTCATCTCTTTTCCCTTCTGGTGTCCTCTCCATTTGCCATCACTTCCCATCCCCTCCAGCTCATCCACTTGTCCACTTCTCTTTTAACAAACTATCTCCTTCCCCAGCTACCTTGCCTATGATACTGGGCCAAAGCTGGTTGGTCCCAGGAGAGACACCAAGAGGAAAATACAGGACAGGAGTACCTTTTAGGAACAGTGAGGAGCAGGTGTCATTTTTCATTTGCTCTGTGTAATGAATTTTTCTTTCCCTTCCTACAACCCCATAAAGAGTCTCCCCCCACAACACACATATCAGGAGAATGGGCCACCGAGGACTGGTTGGATAAAGTTGTTGTGTGTCCATAATGAGAGAGAAGAGCATATTATGCCAGGGAGCACCAGAGAATCTAAGCAATAGCAGCCAAATTACCTCAAAACTGAAAGCAAGGTCTCTTCACCTGTCCTAAAACAGATCAGTGCTCCTACATAAATCTGAGACTGGCAGCTCTTGTCTCCAGCTGGGAAAGTAACAATTCAGTGAAGAGCCTTGTCTGTGCATGACTTACAGCCTCTTCTTTAGTCAGTTGAAGTGTCTTAAGCTTTCTTGGTGGTCAGTTTTCTCTGAATAGCATCCAGCTCCCAAAGCCTATTTTGTTGGTAAAATGCCCTGGCACTGGCCATTGCACATTGCATCAGAAATTGCACATTGCATCAGAATCCTTGTGCCTTTTCAGGAAAAGCTACCTTTATCTAATGCTTTTAGTGAGACATCAAAAACTTGCAGGCTGCTTGAACCAAAGGGAGCTAGGGGTGACAAACCTACTCTCTTCCTCTTCTGGAAGCCCTCTGCAGAGTTCTTGCACCTTCCACATGCACATAAAACAATACCATTTCAAGGCATCGCCCGATTGCAAATTGACTCACTGTTGTAACTGCTGTTGATATCCGTCTGTGTTGGCGCCAGGCTGTACTGAATTGACCCTTCAGAGGTGGCCCTTCCTGACAGTAAATGGGAGAAGAGAAAGGAGGAAGGGAAGGGGAAAAGAAAGGGAAGAAAAGGGAATATTTAGATAAACTCACTGAACAGATCTGCAGACACCCTCCACTACTTTTTAACACAACTTCTTACTGTAAGTTCCTCCCTCCTCCAACACACACACACACTCACATGCACACATACACACCTCCCAGCAGAAATCTGGAGAAGTTGGTTGCCTCAAGTCTTGCTTCAAGGAGTCTGGTTTGCTTTGTCTGACTGTCAGCCCACTGGAAAGGCCTTGTACTGGGGTCTTTAAAGAGGGTGGAGGGCAGGCAAACTGCAGAACCGGCAATGCCATTGCAACAGGTATGTGCAGGACTTCACTGTCAGGCAAGATCCTTGCAGATCAGGCTGTCAAGCCCGAGTTAATCTTTCAGAATTTCTTTAAGGACAGAAGCATGTGATAGGACCTGAATGTTAAACATGAACATGGCAGCTCTGCTGTCCTGTTCATTAACAGACATTGGATGCAGCAGAAAAAATAGCTTGGCAGCATTTCTCATTATGAATAACTTTTCCCTCGCAAAAGTGCAATCCAAATCCTCTTTGGCATGAAGGGTATGTTTGATTCAGGTCAGCAAAAGCTGTTATTAACATGACATGCCTCCTTAGCAAATTGCACATGTGAATTTGCTATGGAAGGAATAGGCCCTGTTGCAGAAGGTGCACAGGTACAGGCATCAGATTGCTCATGTATTCTTTGTTCCAGACATGCTGCATTATAAATGAGGCACCAGGGGTAGAGTGACAGCTTCTCAGCCTGAAAGCACTTGAGTCCACGTATTTTAACATTCGAGGTCATGCTCACTACATTTCCAATCTAGTTCTCCACTTTTTGGTCTTACTGCCTTCTCATTTGCAAAAGGTCTGGGTATCAGAGTTAGCTTGTATGACTCCCCTTTACCTGCAATGTTGATGGAGGACCCTCAGGTATGTGCTGTACTGCGAGCAACCCACAGAGTCTGAAAGTTTCACGGAGCCTTTAATAAAAATAGTTTCTGTGCTGCTGCTACAGAGCAAACAATGAATCCATAAGCAACACAGGTACATGGCCATGTAAACAGCAGGAGATTTTACCACTGAGGAGGAAAGGAGCTTGGCATCTGTCCTTCAGTCCAAAATCTCAGTCTGACTACTAAGGCAACAGGGAGTGAGTTTAAATACCATTCTGTAAATAAGCATTGTCTCTATTGAGCTCTTATTTCTCTTGAAATTATCTCCCTTCGTGACTTGTTCTCACAGAATTTGACCAGGCCATATGTACTACTTAATAATGAAGGTGGGTGATAAAACAGCATTCACATTACTTACAGAGTTTTTCAGAGAGGACATGCAGAATTAATTCTTCATTTGGAAAAGCACTGGGATGCACACATAAGCATTACACCATCTAGAAATGCTCATTATACTAACCGAAGAGCAGTTAATGCTAAGTTATTGCTGACAGATGCTTTCACCCATTTATACGAATGCAGAAGAATACCAGTGAAGTTAATTTGTGTCTTGCAAGTGCAAAGGCTGAGGAGGAATTTCACTTTTATAGTCTCTATCTTGCAGCAGAATCAGCTAAAGCAAGATATAAGGCCATCCCTACAAACTCTGACAGAATACAGAGTTTTAAGATACTATTCTTGAGTTATTTTGACGGAAGACTCTGGTCTCTTAGGGGCTTTTGTATGTTTGTTTGTACTTACATCTGCTTGCAACAACTTTTCACTGAAAATGAGCAATAGCCCAAACACTTTCAGACTCTTCAGAATTGCCTAACAGAAAAAAGGTAATTTGGTCATGAGATCTTGTTCTCCTGCTGTTTCACATGTAACAGGACCACACAGTTTCTCTCGCTGAGAGGGAAGTGAGGTGAGTAATGCATTGACCTATTGTTTTTTTAAAGATCGCATTATATCCAGAACTACTTTTTATGCAGTGCTATTTTCCTTGCTTTTCCAAAACAGCCTTCTCAAATCTACTAAAAGGCATCATGCTACCTACGTAGGCTTTCACTTGCTTCCTCTTTATCAAAGAAACCACTTCTAAGGCATTCTTATTGTTTATAAAGATTTTCCCAGAACTTGCCCTCCTCTATTCCAAGTCCTTTTGATCTCCAGCCTCTACTCGTGCTGTTCCTCACTGTTGTTTGCACAATAGCTTTGCTTTCTCTAGTTGTATATTGGTTTAGTACTCATCCATCACAGTTTTCTACCTTCTCCTTTGCTTGCCTTGTCTTTGTTTCCTTACTAAGGTATTTCGTTTGTCCAACATTTTTCAGTAAGTCACTACTGCTTTTAATATGTCTTTATTTCTTAAAACATTTCTTTACATGTCAAAACTGAAAATTCTCAAAAGTAAGGCCTCTCTGCCCAAACGCTGGGTTAACACATTTTGCCATCCTATCTTTCTGTGAATCTCCTGAAGGATTGCATCTTCAAAGCAAGAAATAAGAAACTCAAAGTGTTTTTTAAGGTGTAAAGACATACCCCATCTTTTCAGTGCTGCTAGAAAATGCTTATTTCTAGTCAATTGTCAACACTGCTCTTTTGAGTTTGTGAATCTTTTTTTCTTTCTTTGGGGGAAACTGCGAACTATTTCTCAAGCACTGAAGCACTACTACATACTAGAGCATTTTTATGTACCTACAAAAATATTTTCAATTAAAATTGTATTTATAGTTTTGGCAATTGTCACTATTTTCTTTCTTTTTTCACTTGTTTTATTTACAGCTTCAGCTCTTTGGATTAATTGAAAATCAGAGAACCACAACTTGATATAAACAATGAAAAGTTCAGACAAAAAAGAACAGTAGCCTTTGTAGTGGTGCATAAAAGCCTGAAAACTTGATCTGTTTCTGCTCAAAACCCAAAGTATTAAAGCTCTTAAACTTATATTTCTTTATGACAGGTAATGATTTTCAAGGCAGGGTTAAGAAAAGAAGGTTAAAATGGACCTTACTGCTGTCTTCAGCAGCCTCATGGGAAGGCAGAGCAAAGATAGAGGCAGACTCTTCCCAGAGATGCACAGAGAAAGAGAGAGAGACAGCAGGCACAAGATGCAACACAGGGTACCCCCATAAGATCTTAGGAACAATTTTTTTTCCCCGAAGAGGAAGGTCCCCATTACAGCAATGTCTCAGGGACATCATGTGTTCTCCATTCTTGGAGACATTCAAAATATAGCTGGGCATGATGTGGAGCAATCTGATATAGCTGGACTATTGTTGAGGAGGGGGAAGCAGAAGCAACCTCCAGAGGTTTTGCCAACCTGCATCATTTTATGATTTTGTGGCACAGGTATTTAGTAATCCTAAATTTCAGTATTTACACCCCACACATTTGAGAGAATAATCACTGCTAGGTGCTGTGTTGTCTTCAAGTGAGATACTTCCCCCCGCCTAAAAAAAAAAATATAAATTGGTCATCCATTATATTGTCTGCCTGATTTCACATCAAGTGCCCTATATAATTCAATCATAGATAGCTGCAGTGAATGGTATATGCAAAATACAAGACAGAATGATAGGGGAATCAAAAGAGAAAAAAAGATGCTCTGTTGGCAGATATAAATGCCAAGGAAAAGGACATATATAGATATTGTAGCCCCTAAAATCTCTTTCAGGGAATAGCCTTCTGTTCAAGAAACAAAGAAGCAGGAGTCTACCTACATACTTCTTCAATTTTTAAAAGATGGAAGCACAGGGCTAAATGAGTATAAATCTGGCCTCTGAAAGTTAGTGAATTGCTGGGTACCCTGGAAATGTACATCCAGCACGTGCAAGCTTCCTCAGCCATTTTGACACGAGGCAGAATTCAGTGCTTCACTTTCAGCCTCCCAAATTTGCACCATGGTGAAGAGAGAGCAGCCAGGGAAATAACCTGTTGCAAGCAGCAAGGAGTTTCCTCCAGAATGGAAGCAAAGCCCCCATAGGAACAAACACTACCAATTGATTTAATCTTAAAACAGATTTCTTTTTTTTCCTGCACATCATATGAAAGATAGTGATTCACAACAATTGTCCCAGCATTCCCAATGGAGTGATGTACCTGTGTCTGAGGTGTGGTAGTGACCCCCGACACTCAAGGCCCATAGTGGGGGGAAGTTTCACTGCAGGACTGGAGGAGCAAAACTCCTCACAGCGCTACAGCCTCATCAGCAAGGAGCTTTCAGCATTAACTGTTCCAGCCATCTTCAGCCACAAGGCTGAAGATCCTTGTGAAGGTCATGCAACAGCCACTCACTCTTTGAAATTGTGGTAGGCAACAGGGATGAGAGCACTCCTAATGTTCGTTGGTTGTAGTTTTTTTTTTTTAGTATCTATTATTCCTTTGAAGGACCAGAATATGTTCTCAAATTACAAAGCACAGCCCTGATGTTTCAGGAAAACAGTATCATTATCTCAACAATACCTAAACAAACCCTGATTTGTCTAAGATTTGTAAAAATCGGGCAGATTTGTTTCCTAGCAAATTCCACATAATTTCCTTCATTCTTACCCAAGCTATTGTTATTCATTTTAGAAAACCAGATCTGTCCCTTCCTATGCATTCATGCTAATTTCTTGGAGACCTCACAGTTTTAAAAGAAGTCTAAGGAATTCAACATGTGAATTACCTGGCCAGAGACAGACAGAGAGAACTAGGGACAGCCTAAAATAGCAAAGACCTCTGTAGTCAAAGAGATCAGCTACACTGAGGCTGAAAAGAAAGACCCTGATTTACCTGATGTAAAAACAAGAACCTTAATCTGGAGTTTTGACATTTTTGCTTGCCGCCCTCTTTACAGACTGTTCGATATTTTGGTATGGACTGTATTCAGTTGCTCACAAGAGCTGCAGAAGGAAATTATTCTGCAGCATGCTTTTTACTCTGGATACAACAAACACAGATTTCAGCCCATGGTCTGCCCAATGCTGAGCAGCAGGAATCCTAATTGCTGACTTCCTTTCAGCTGTGGGAAAAATCTCTCAAATCTTGACAGGGCTGTTCCTCCTCGAGGAATAGAAAGTCTCAGTTTTTCCCAGGAAACAGGATTCTTGTTTTCCAGCTCGCTTCAGGTTTTAACTAGCAGTTTTCGTCTTGCAACACAAGCACTGATTTAATGCCTTCCTTTCCATTGCCTGAGCTGCCACTTTCACTCAAAGGACAAACCACATCTTCCCTTGGCAGAAGTTACCCATTTCCATAACCTCATCCCACTTCCTTTGAAATTATTATCATTTATCATCCAGTAGCATCTAGAAGCCCCAGATATGAAGGCCCCACTGTGAGTTTTATCATTATATCAGAGAGTGAGTTCACAAAAGACTGCCTTGTTTTTCTCATTTAATGCAGTGCCTACAAAATGGAATTTCAGCTTTTTAACCTGAGGCTGTTAGTAACAAGCCATATATAAATCATAAAATCCCAGTGTATGCAGATGTCCACAGTGGGGAAGAGAAAATTACCTAAGGACTTAGCATTTGTCTGCAGGATGATTTTTAAAAGGTTAGTATGCTGCTTCAGGGAATATTTTAGTACTGCTACAGGTTGCCTATTTTCACAAATAGATCAAGACAGACAGTATATAAATAAAGCAATCTATAGCTGCTTCATCCAGACACAACCAGCTCCAAGAGTAAAGGTCTGAGATGTTTTTTTTCTGCACTAAATGAAATTCCATCAGACAACATGCCAGATTTACACTACTTTGAATTGCACGCCTCTTCCCAATGAGCATTTGTCCCTCTCTGTTGATTGTGGTGGCAGACACTACCTGTGCATCCCATTAACACTGCAATAGAAGCACTAGTTGTGACGACAGCTTGAGGTTGACATTTGCAAATCTCAGCTGAGGAGATAACCGTAGCTGTAGAGAGGAAGTTATTCTGCTTTGCTCTACCTCATAACTCCACAGCATATAAAAACTTTCTGAAAGGATCTTTAGCTGGTCTAAGTCCCCCTCTTGGAATAGTGTTTTCAAAAACTCTGAAGTCATTTAGCTGTTCCTGGAGTCATTATCAGTAAATCAGTAACAAAACACTGCTTTTAACAGCACCACTTTTGACAGAGAAAATACCAAAACTGGAAATTTGTTTTACAGTAAATTTTAAGGAGGCCTCAAAGTATTATCAGAAATCAAAATTTCTAAAATTTGCACTGTCTGTTAAAAGGGCTTAGTCCAAATACTACAAGTTTTCCTGTTGGTCTGGCTAAGCTGTGTGGACTTCCTACGACTCTCCTATCAGCATATATCCAGTCCATATCTTAGTGGCTTTATGCAGGATGAACTGTTAAGTGCTCTGGCCATCATCTGGACAAAAGATTATAAAGAGAGGTCAGAGTAGAGAGGTCAGAGTGGAAGATAATGCTTGCAACCTGCTTTAGTGACAGGAACAATCCAGATGATTGTGAAAGAACTTAGCAGAGGGACCTCGCAGCAAGACACTGAGAACTCCTATCTAGCCCTGTGGAGCTCTACACTCCCCTTTCAATCTCTCCTTATCAACAAAATCCTTCATAGCCTAATGGTAGTCCTAATTATAGGGCGGGAATTTCTTCTCATAAGGAAGTGGTTTACCCACTGTAGCACATTCAGTGCAGATGCTCCTTTAATATCTGAAAAACCTCCACTTGAAAGGCAGTGAAGCAGAGTGGTTCAGCACACACCTAAAGCTATCAGCCAAAGACCACACAGACAGGCACAATTCTCCTATTTCCTAAAACTGGAGCACTCAATTTTGCAACCCTAATAATCTTCTTTCAACATATTTTGTCTGTGTAATAAATAATCGCATGACTCTACAATACTTCTACATCATCACGGAGTTCTCCAGTACGACTTCAGGAGTAGCAGGGAGCACAGCTATAAATAAAACTGATATGAGTAGTATTGATAGTATCCAGCCATATCAATACAGGAAGTGACTGACAATAAAAAAATCAAGAATGATTGACTCCAGTGTCTGATGGCTTCAAGGCAGCTGCAAACAGAAACCAATGCTTTAGATCAGAGAAATGCTGGGCTTTCTCTGTGAAAACTCTTCAAAGCAGAGCTGGATTTTCCATGTTTTTGTTCTTTAAATGGCAGTGGATGGAGCATTTTTGTGCCCATCTTGAAAACCAGAAATAAAAAAATGTCAAAGTATTGGGAATGGGGTCAGCTTCTTGGCTCACATCAAGGAATCACTGAGATAGACGGTTCCCGGCATTTGTCAGCCATTGCTCAAAAATAATTACTTGATGACACCAGCAAGCCTATTTTTTATGTGCATTTAATTTGGAGTGAATGTGTGCAGTCTAGCAACTCTGTATGCTGCAAAAGACTTCTGCATACACCTAAGGGAAACAATTCTCTGCAAGAGTTTTCTTCCTGATATGAACTCATAACAGGCAGAAACTCTCTTGTCTGTGACATTTCTGTGAGCCATCTTTACAGAAATGCATGCTCTCCAGCAAATGCCACCTCTTCAGGTTAAAGTAAAGCAGCTGAGGAATTATATGATACAGGTCTATAAAAACATATGCATCACAGAGAAAGTGAGCAGGAATCATTTTTTCACCATCTCTTCTCATCTCAGGAACTAAGAAGCAACAGATGTAGCAGTTTCAAAACAAAAGAGTGATGCTTATTCATGCAAATTGTAGTTCAGCTTTGGAAATCCTAGCTACAAAGCACTGTAAATACTAAAAAAAAAAAATATTAAAAATTTAGGCTCCAGAAGCAACTGAACAAGTTCAAAGAATAAGGTCCTTGATGGGCTTCTAAGCACAAACACCCCACTTCTGGCTCAGGATTCCCACAGCCACTACTTGCCAAAAGTTCGGGCAATGCTCAATGAAGCAACACTATGTCCTTGCCCTGTTCTTGTAATTTCTTGTACAGGAGTGCCTGTTTGGAGACAGGACATCTGGCTTAGTCAACACTGGTCTGATCTGGTATGACTAGTTTTATGTGACATGCACTCCATAATGCTCCTTGATGTGATGGCTTTTAGGATCGGGGCAACTACACTTAGTCATTTCAGAGAAGAAAGAAGTGTATGAAATGGAAATTAATAGACAGTCACCTGTTTTGGCATAAGTACTCTTCTGGGGAGCCTGAGGCTTCAAGGTATACACTGTTGATAATCATATCTTATGTTTATTCTTCTTGGGGAATGGACGCTCCAGAACTCCAGAACAGATAGTGTGTAATCACTAGGGGCTGTGAGAGAGGAAGACAGCGTCTCTCAACTGCCTGGAGAGATAGGAGCCAAGAAGCAGGAGGCAGTTTACAGGAAGCTAAAAATAAATGCAGTTTATTGACATAGCCTTGTTTCCTTCATGGTTGTGTGATGGAAATACTAGGCTTACCCATTGTGTCATGAAAAAAAGGTCAGCAAGCCACAGTCACTTTGTGGCTCTGTTTAATGACAAAAGGGCCAAGCTGGGCAAAAAGAATCAAATAGTGGCAAAGAACACTTACACACTACTGCATGTGAGAAAATGCATTTCTTTGAATGCATTTGCCAAAATATTTATTATAATTCTAGGATAGATGGACAGAGTTTTTCAAAGTAACCAGTGACTGCACTGACATTGCTGGTGGGAGAGTGACAGCCTGGGTTATTTGGAGCTTGGTTAGCACAAAGTGCTAAGACCACATATTCTGAAGAGTAACCCAGGCTTTTTTAAAATCTAGCTATAAGTGTGCTCAGAAACAAAGAAACCTGAACAGACAGCCCACTTGAAAAAGCGGTCTAAGCATCTTTTAATCTTGCTTTCCTATGGATTCCTACATCCCAACCACCTTCTGTGCTTTCCAAAGAGCTGCTCTCTATGCCCTCAAAAAAGCCACCATCTGTGCCCTCATAATCCCCCTACCCCTTCTTTCCATGCCTAGTCTTCCATTACACAATTACACTGAAGAGATTGTAGTTACTCCTATTTATCTCTCCTCTCTTTTGGCTGTACAGCCAACCAATCCATGTACATCCTCACTACAAAGGAACCTTCCTCCAGTGAATATACAGGGTCAAAGCATAAGAATAATTTCTCAGCAAGTGCCCCTCTCTGAAAAAAAGAGAAAATTCTTTGTGAAGGTGCGTAGTGATTGAGTTGTATCTGGATGGTCCAAGGAAGACACACTGTGGATCAGCCTGCCCCCAGACACAGTATTATCATTACAGAAGGTAATCTATGCCTTTCTTCTCTGTTTAGCATGCAAACACCTTTCCTACAGTGGAGGTTTCTTAAATGTTTAATGAAAAGCATTGCTTTCAAACCACTCTTTAATCTTTAACAACAAAATTTAAATGCACATCCCTATAGCAAATAAATTCCGTTTTCCTCTATTAAGGAAGTTTATAAGATTGCACCTGTTAGAGTAATGTATCAGATGGAAATAAAGAATTTGAAATCATAAGACAACTTGTAGATGGAGACTTGAACCGGATGATTTCTAGCGTAACATTTTTACATTACTATTTTTCCATCTGTCCATATCAGAAAATCACACTACATATGGCTGTCAGACTCTGCAGGACCAAGTACATTCCTGCTCACACACTTTCTTTCTTAGTCCTTTCTCATTTTTATGTGCCTCACATAATTTGCCTGCTGTGTTTACTTGCACATATAATCAGTAAAGTCTTTATCGTTCAGTACAAATAACAAAAAAAACCCTCCCAATTCCAGCCTCTGAATTATTTAAAGATCAGATAAAACAGAACAACATATTCTAGCTTAATTGCTTCTTGTGTGGTCAAATTAGGTTTCAATAGAAAACTGAGAAAAACCCCTGTCTTTACACACAGGGGACTGAATAACAACACCAACTTACATACTTTTAAAAACCTTCTTTTTGGGGTGATTTTTCTCATTTTAATTGCAAAGCAGTGCTAAAGAAGTCACACTTTGTGGCTGAAAACCCTCTCAGAGCATCTGTGCAGATTGGGGAGGTTAGCTGAGCTTTTTAAGTATCAAAACATAGAATTCAATACTGCAAAGTACATTTCTATCTGCAGTACAGACAGCCTGAAATACAACCCAAAGTTGGGCAAAACTGCCTAAGAACACAAGATAACTCTGGAGTTGTGCCTTTTTCTCTGTTGCTATCATGAGCTACATACTGCTGAGTAGTTTGGTGAAAATTTTTTTGTCTGGCTGTAATTTGGACTGGGCTTAAAACAGCTGTACCCTGCACAGGGAACAGGCTATAGCAGCAGACTCTCAGCCTCACCCATTTTGGTGGAGGCATTTCCAACCCAGTTTTATACAGCTGCTTAACTTATTAAAAGCAGAGCCAAGCAGCTACCACAATGAGAAAAAAGGGAAACTACAACAACTGGAAATGGATGAACCGTTTTTTATATCAATGGACGGTGACATCGGAACAACAGACAGCTAAAAACTAAATCAGCTGCTTTCAAACTGGGACATAGTCAAAGTCAATACGCTAAATACAATAACCATCCTGGCTTATGCAGCTCCATAAAGTCTTCCCACTGCAGAAGTGGAGAAACATTTGTAGCTTGAGTGTTTTCTTCAGAAGTTTCTACAGCATGGGAATATTTTTAAATGCCTTTACACTAGTCAGAGTGTTTAACATTGCTAGATATGCAAGGATGAAGCATGGATTAGAGCTGACAGTCAGACTTAATATTTTTAATTAGAATTAGTATTAGAAAAATAGCCCAGAAATCCATAAAAGAAGGATTACAGCATTTGAAATAACCCAAGATATTGCCTATGATGTAGCAAGTCTCACTCATTCTCCTTTCACCTACACCAGAGCTGAGCTAATTTGAGCACGCCAAGATTATCCGTATTTTGCTCTGATACTTAATAGCTCCTATCAGAGGAACTGTTCACAGTTCACAAATGTTAATTAATTAAGTTCTAGGACTCTCTGGGAGATAAGAAGGCATCAGTACATCAGTTATCTTGAAGACCAAAAGCTTTAAGCCAACTTACGTATGGAATGAGAAGAACATAGCCCAGGAGCTCATCTTCTTGGTCCCTTACACTGACACTCACTTTGCTGCCTCTTCCAGATTTGTCAACACATGGATGGAAAAGGCCTGTTTCCTGGGAGAACTCCAAGCCCTTCCTAGAGCCTCCCTTCATCAGAGCCAAGCCCCTCTCCCAGGCAACAACAGAAGTTTTTTAGCTGATGGAAAGTGTGCGTTAAGAAGTGAATCGAGACCTGCATGAACATCCCTGGCCAGGAGCAGAGGCAGAACAGAAGCCAAGTGGGCAGATGCAGAAGGGCTTCTTAGCAGTGACAGTAATTAGCTACGATTAGTGGGGGTGCGGTGGTTTGTGTAGAAAATTAATTGTCACTTGGAGTCAAAGCCAAGCCTGGATGTCTTCCGAGCAGGTTTGTTCCACGTGCACCGTCGTTTGCTGGCCTGAATAAGGACCAGTAATAATATTGCCTCCAATAAGGAGGCAATAATTTCTGTAGTGCTGGATTTGCTGAATGAAGCAAGGAGGGTGCATCACTGCAGGAACTGAATGGAATAATCACAGGTCTCCCTTTCTGGCTGTAAGACGGGTGTATTTAAGACACTTGGTTCCAAAGGGCAGGCAGGCATGTGAATTAAATTGTAAGCATGCTTAATATATCTGGTCACTGTTTGCTAGGCATAAAGAAGCACTTTATTTTAAAGGTTGAAATATCTAGCTGATTGGATTGACTGTCTCAGAGCTTCAGTGATGCAATCATGGACTGGTCTAAAATAACTCCTCCTGATCCCAATGCTCAAATCCTTCCATGCATGGAAAGCAAGGCACCGTAGCTTCTCTGCTTGCTTTTTTGTCTTAGGCTAACACAAGGTTCACTTCACTGTTTAAGCTATGAAGCCTTCAAGGACAAAGGCAGATCCTGACTGAAAAAACAGTATTGCAGACTTTGTCTCTGCAATACTCCCTTTCCCTGTAACTCTACGTATCTCTTCTCTGGATGAAGGAAGAAAAATAAGGCCTCTTCCTACACATCTTGTCCCTAACAGTAGACTAATACACACCTTGGGTCTGACAGCATCTGGCTGCTGCAAGGCATGAAATCTTTGCCTTTTTCTTGGTCAGAATCTGGTTTCATAGCAAGCAGCAGGTAGGCAGTGTCATGTAAGTAAATGCACTGTCTGAATAGCCTTTGACCCACAGAGGTAGCAGAGATGGCCATTTCAGTAATTTCTTTAACTGTTATATTAGTATTTAGTAACCTCTAGATCATCTGTTAACTTTTCTTCTTGCCTCAATAAAAAGCAACTGAATCTAGAGCCATCTCCAAACTTTAAGTAACCTTCAAAATACGTTAATACTCTGATTACTTGGTAAACCACTCAGCTAATGAAGACAACACAGAAAACTCTGAACACTGATATTTGCATTACTGGCTTCATTTCAGCATCTTTTCCCTATACACAAAAAGATTAAAAGGTTTTAGGAACGGGATGTAGTTACACAGGTAACTACATTCATTTCCAGTCTCCGCACAGGTGAAAATTCATCAATAGTTAACCTTTTGGGGAACACCTGAGACTGCAGTTGAGCTCCCAGTTGTGTACATTGCTCTGAGGGTATGAACAACCCCCCCAATACCAGGACATGTAAAATAGGCCAGAAAGAGTGAAGAAAGAAGACAACTGCTCTGCTTCTCTCTTGCGTGGGCAAGGACAGACAGTTTATTCCCCAATAGGATTTAAGTATGTTTCTAGGGTTTATTAGGTTGATCTATAAAGGGATACAGTCATCTTTGGTGGGGAAGAAAAAACAGAGCTGCTGTCTAGCCAAATGGACATAGACTGAGATATCTGACTGCAGGAATGAGAATTACACCACACAGGGGTTTCCTAGCTAGATAAGCCACCATTGCTTAGATTCAGCCATAAACACTCCTTGTAACACTGGTCACACAACCTGCTGGTGGCTTTTTGATCTGCTGTTCCCACCTCTCTGCAGGCACCTTGCTTAAACTGACCTACAGGCAGCACTTGAAGCTGTACTGTTCCTCCAGCCAGGTCCATAAGCTATGTAGTCTTACACAAATCGTTATTTCAAGTCCTGCAAGTTCATCAACTGATATGTGCAAAAGATATCCATAGAGCAAGGAAGATTTCTCTACATGGGAGGAAGGAGCCTTTTGGGTCACAGTCAGCTAACTGACACACAGGATGCCCTGAAAGAGGTGTACACTGGGGTATTTTGTTTACTGAAAGTAGCTGTCCTACACTGGAAGGATTGGTTGCTTTCACTGGTTCTGTAACAGTGGAGTAACCCACTCTTGCTTTGCACAAAGTGTTTGAATAAATAAAGCTGTACTGGATTTGCATCTTAAAACTCATGTTTCTATAGAAACTATGTCTATAGAAAGTCAGTTAGGAAGGTCCTAGAAATCATCCTGCCAGGGACAGCAATGTTCTTTAGAAGTTGTCATCTATTTTTCTCTTTCCCTTTGCCAATGTGCCCAGAAAGAGGTTTTACTTTTTTGATCAACCTTGTTTCTAGCACGTGTAACACATAGTACTAGACACTCAATCTGACCAGCTAGATATTTCAACCTTAAAATAAAGTAGTTCTTTAAGTTCAGTGAACAGTGACTAGGTAAAATAAGCAAGGTTACCATTTAGACTTTAATTCAGCAAAATACTCAAGCATGTAATTACTTAAGTCAACAAAGTCATCAAAATAATTACATGTACCAGTTAACATTCAAAGACTTTCTGATCTCACAGTCAAAGCTGAGGGACATTGTACACTTGGGGGGACAAAACTTACAGCCTTCCAGCTGTAATGGGAGTTGCATTTGCAGAACAAAGGTAGAATTTTGTTCTTTGACCGTCAGTACATGTGCAACGGTTTTACCGCAAAGCTGTTTTGCACTGTAGTCATTGCAATCAATGAAGGACGGTATATGGCCAGTTAGACACCGGGGTGAATAACCTCCATTCATCCACAGAGCACTAATGCAACTAATATTCCTTTCCAAATGTGTGCCTGGGTAAAAATATATAGTTTAGCTGCAATAAAAATCTATCACCTGCATTTCTCAAGAAGCTGTTCAAGTGCCAAATAGATACCTCTGAGCTGTAATGATAAATAATGGGTTTCCTTTCCTTGCTTTACAAGTGCTGAGCTCAAACTGTAGGTTACAGGCTGCAGAAGAAGCTATGATAACTCACATCAGCTCTACAGATAGTTTAGACTATACGAGAAAGCACTTCTAGGTGGATCACAGCTCTAAACCCTTCATAATGCCAGTGTTACGGGAACTGCTGTATTCTGCACAAGACCAGGCAGCTATCAGACACCCAATCCAAGAGAAAAATATAGCCTGTTGGTGTATACAGTCTGTTCAGGATCTGCACATCCCAAGTCTACAGTTTCTCCAGTGAAAAAAACATATTTTATTGAGGTGCAAAAATTACAGACTTCATTCTGTATGGATTTCAGCACTATGACTATATTATGTGATGTGCCAAATGTGCACTCTCTGAAGTTAGTGTTCATAATGTCTCCAACTTGAATCCTACAAAATTTCATAAAGGCTGAGGTATACTGTAGTACTTCCATACTTAGGAACCCTCTCTCCTCTACACAGCTGCCCATTTTCATGAAACTTGGAGAAACTCGAAAGCTTGGAGATAACAACCCTGCTGCCAAATTTAGCTGAACTTCATCAGAAGGCTTAAATGTTATTTAGGAGACAAAGGGAATGCAGCAAGACTTACTGACCGAGGTACCCACCCATGCAGAACCTTCTAATCTTCATTTCCTTAGGAAACCAGAGTACAAAATCATGCTTGTAATATTCATGATTACCAAAGAAGGATCTTCAAAATTTACATAACCTTTTCCCAATTTAGTGTAATCTCTGCAAATCTGTAGACAATCTCAGCTGAGGATGTACCCTTCCCTGAACTCTCTTACCTCCTGAACTAGCTCTTAAATGGTGGAGCACTCAACAGAAAACCAAGAAGAGCTAGATGGTAAGCATTATGCTCAGTCTAGCAATTTATATCTTTTTATTTTTTTAAATGCATTTCACTTTCTCTCCCTCTGCTAGTGTTTTTTCGCACTGCAACCTTTCTTATGGGCTAAAGGCCAGTAAATGTAGCTCATGTGGCATGTCTTCAATTCACTTCACTGTAATAAAAATATTAAATCCCTCTTGCACTGTGGGCTGCCAGGTACAGGGCCTGTGAGCATGCAGGCATCTTCTAACACACCCATGTCAAGCAAACTATACTGAAGCTGTAAAGCTGTGGAGAAAAACCAGCAAGAGCAGCAGCAAAAACCTCCATTTGTGAAGCTCTCCTGTTTAAAGGAGACCTGGTAGCTTCTTACAGCCAGGGTACCCAGGTGCACCCTGAGTGGGCTTCCTGGGCTTTGCCATAGGAAAAATAAGGGCAGGGCAGAGTTAGAGGCAGAAACCCGTGGGGAAATGTAAACCCAATACTGGTACATTCTGGTGACTGATCCAAGCTCAGGTGAAGTCAAAAAGTGACTTTGCATTGACTGCAATGAGCTGCGGGTCAGACCCACCTGGGCACATTCAGGAGAGCTGAGCTTTGGCCCACCTCTACTCATCTTAAGTACCCAGCTGGTCTAGCATGGGCATGAGTGATATCAGAGCAATACTGAAATTAGGAAGAGTTACCTTGGTCTTCAACGGCAGCAGGGAGAGACAGACTTTGAGTGCATTTAAACCCCTCTCCTTAATCCTTTTTCCTGGCTCTGATTTCTATTAATTAGTCTTTGAGGGTCTGAAATTACATGCAACTGATCTGCAGGAGACAGGTAAGCAATAAAAAGTTTGTAGAACTAACTTCTGATTAAAGCTCCTGAATAACCCAGTTGTTGAGACAGGGTGGAAAAAGGGCAGGGGATAAATAAGGAAGTGGAAAGAATTAGAAAGATGTAATTTCAATTTTTTTTTTCACTGTAGAGCTTAAAATGATAAAACCCAGAGACCTCAAGTATGAGGTAATTTTCCCCAGCATCCTGCTTTCTAAAAATATCTGCTAGCTCTCTTCTTTCTCCACCTAATTAAAAGGACTGATGTCAGAGCCTTCAGTTATGTCAACAGCTGCCCTGCCTCCATTTCCCTCCTCTTTCCTACCTGTGACAGCAGATGCCGTGTGTCTGCAAAAAGCAGAGTCACAGGGCTCTGCCAAAACATTCCCCTTGGGTGTGTTAGGGAGGGGTGCGAGGAATGAACTCCACAATAGTGCAGGCAGGCAGAGGAAAAAAAGCAGAAGGGAAACCCTGACCAAAAGCAAAACTTGTTCTTTCTGTACATTCACATCTTCTGTTTGTCTCTGCTACAAAGTACCCAGTTGGTGGGTCATCCTCAAAGACTACAAAGTCTAAAAGAACAGTGTAGGTAATATCAATAAAAGGTGGATCCTGTTTGGGGACTGTGGAATAGGTTGGAGGTCTTCAGGGACTCCATTTCTCAATATGCACCTGTTACTCTAGTGTGTATATTTACATTTCATGGCCATGTAGCAGCCAGTTTACTCTATGAATTAGTATGCATTCACCAGAGTCTTTCCCAGGATGTGTTAGCAGAGCATAAGTCTGTCCTCACCAAAATACAGTGCTGAAGAACTAGCTCACAAACAAGTTGTGACTACTAGACACCTCATATGGTTCTCTGTAGGACATTGTGGTGAAAACTTAAACTGAACCTTAAAAATAAATAATGAAGCACTTAAATCTGGAAAATGTATTCTCCAAATTTCACTCATAACTTTCTGAATCTGCATTTAAGTAGATTCCAGGGGTGGCTAATTTAGATACCAAGTGTCTTTTCACTCATCCAGTGAACAAAAATTTTCTGTATGTGTGGTCCTTTCTAAAAGAGGAGGAAACTCTGGTGGATCTATGCCTGGAAAATATAAAGAGGAACCTCACAATGCTATTTCTCCTCTTGAAGATACTGGAGAGGGGCTATGATAGGAAAGATTGGCAGAAATAATAAATATTTTATCAGAAATGTACTAACAGGATTCCTTCCTTGTTTTGCAAGTCATCACTCATGTATGGCTTTTTATCCTCTGGTAACTACAAATCAAAAGACAAAGCGCTTGTCATTACCATTATTTTGCATGGTCTTTGGCTAGCAAAGCATATACTTCCATTTTAAATAAATAAAATTCTAAAAAGGAAACAATTATAGTACTGGTCCAAGCACTTAGGCAAGTTTCCAAAGACCAATTCTTCCATGCAGCATGTGAATCATCATTTCCAGGAACCCACAGTCATCGTCATTAAGATCAGACCACCTGCCGTAGTGACATACTGGCTCACAGAGCAGGACACAGACAGCTTGCAGAGCTGAGGGATAATAACAAATTCCAGAAAAACCAAATTAAAGATGGACACCTTGAAAAATGTACCTTTTAGTCCTTATTTTACCACTGAACTCCTCTGTGATCTTCGGTTCATCCTCTCTCTTTATCCATGTGGTCACATTCCCACAAAGTTTGTTTGACTCAGGTATTTAGCTGTAAGCTTGTCAAAGCTTAAACCTTCTTAAACGCCATCTGTACAGCTGCCAAGCCAAGGGGGACCCACCTGATCTTACATGCAGCCTATGGGTATAACTAGTAATCAGTTAGTTGAAATCTAGAAGGCTGCAACCTTAATATTTCATACCCTATTGTCTTGCCCCCTTGCACCACATGTGAAGTCTTTTGACACACCACATTCCAATGTGTTTGAACTTTTCCACAGAAATAACATTTAACTCACAGAAAATGGGATTGAGCACACTCATAAAAATGCTGCTTCTGGCCTGCCTTTCAAAACCTGAAGGAGGAATGCCTTGTCCAAAATGCAGACTCTGCTCTCATTTGCAGGTAGTCAGCCTGTGGTCTATGACTCTCCAGGTGTCTCCCCATCAGTTCCTGGAAGAGTTCACAAGGGCAGGGGCAAGCTTTCTCTTTCACTTGTGAAGGAATCAATACCAGCACCATTACCACAACAAGAAGGCTCTCCTATAGCAAGAGAAAAAAATATGGCACCAAAGAATATTCAGCTATAAATGGCATTAGTTAATTGCATACTTTTTAACAGTGTCTGATCCGACTGCTACAAGCACTTGATGATCTCCAGCGTCTGAGAAAAACCGGCCTCAGAAAGCTTTTCAATTTATTAGAACTGAGGCATAAATTATAAGTCAATACATGACAAAATAATTGTAAGTGCTTCTCCTCTCAACACTCTATTACCCAATGCCTAATTACGTTGACTTGCAGCCTGGCAACTCCATTTGAGTTAGGATCTGGCTGCAAGAACAAAACCATCTTGGAAAAGCACCTTGGTGAACACAAGGCTTCCAACATCCTTTTACAATACTGAGGTCACCTGATCAAGTGGGAAGGAGAAATCTTAAAGGAGGAGTGAGTCTCTGAGAACTGAATTTTCCATCTGTTCAGAGAAAGGCATAAAAGGAATGAAAGCAAATGACACAACGAGACTGAATTGACCAATGACTCAGTTTCATTGCTGAGCAAAAGCCAAGAAATGAGTTACATCCCTAGCACTGAAAGATTTTTCTTTGAAGTGCCATCTCCTAATGTCCTAGCCTTTGACTGAACAAAAGTTATGTGCTATACTACTGTGTCACCAAAAAATATCTGCTGCCAGTGAACTGATTGAATTAATTGGTTGTGCTGAGCATTTCTTTCCAATTAGAATGCTGTGAAATCAATGAAAAATTTTATACCTCTGGCAGGACTATTTTAAAATTTACACACATTTCTAGTATTGACAAATCTTAATTTGACACTTAATAGACCTAAATAATTTATGCCTTGATTCCCTCTTGTGCAGCTGATTCTGAATACATTCTACTATGGTAGAAGAAATTCTCTGAGGGGTGCATAATACCTAATGCCTAATTCCCTACCAAGGATCTGTATGAACTCTCCCAGCTCTTTGTCAGGAAGGGTCTAGCTTATTTTTGCCTCACTTGATGATGAAACGATCATCCTAAAATTATCAGTTGACAGGTTGAAGTACCAGAAGAACCATAAGAATTAGATAAATTATTTTCTCTTTTCCTTTTTAAATGAACCTGTTTTGTTCCATATTTTACTAAAGTGTGAGCACTAATGGATAAAATCTTGTTGGCTCAAAGCCACTTAGCAACCTTGAGGGCATGGTCCTTTGAAAAAAAAATTGCTCTGCAGCAAAGACAAAACAGGGTAAAAATACATCCCTTGTAAAGTTATAATTATGTGAAAGCAGGAAATGGCAGTTGGAAGTACTGAGTGATTTTAACTGGAATATCTACTGTTAACTACTATAGAAAAATGTAAAGACCAAAATGGACCATAAAAGGTCTCATTTACCTTGCTCAGTGACATGGACCAAAAAACACCCTGCTGTAGAGATTTTGACAGGACTTGTTTAGGCTCAGTGTAGAGTGCCTCTCTGTTCTAAAAGCTCCTTTTGTCAATGAGAATTTTATTGAAAAGAAATGTGTTTCATTTCCAAGGACATCATTCATTTTGGGTCCAAAGTGGCTCCTGCCCCACTTTAAACATTGTCTTATCTCACTAACTGCAGAATATTGTTCTTGACAAAAATTCACTACAGTCCCACTGAGGGCAAAGGGACAATTACTGACAAAAGAAGGAAGAAATCCTACATTGTTTTAGTTGCGCACTCTAATAGGTGCATGTCCTTCCCTCAGACATTCCATAATTTTGGCCAAGCAAGCCAAATAGTATCTCACTCATCTGTATTAGGCATTTCAGCAGCATTTGAGAAACTCTGCTATTTTTCAGAAGTTTGTCCTCTCTTGTTTAATTTCAGTGTGCATTCAGAGCTCACCAGTCCCGGTCCAAGCACCAGAGCATAGGGCGATCTCTCACCCTTGGGGAGTAGGGTGTCTTATACTGCATATATGCAACATTATTTCAGTTTCACAGTTGTGTGAGGCTCCCAGTCACTAGAGAATAATTGTAAATTTAAAGGCTGTAAGAAACCACAACTTTTTTGAGTTCATTTTCCACTTCAGTTCTTATTCTCTTTAAAATGCTGGATATCTTCAGGGAAAGGCAGAATAGTACAAACTCATGCTCAGGCTTTCTACTGTACCTTTACTCTAACGCCAACATCCAACCGCAGCCCACATGGAAAGTAGCATTTGGATAAGGATGATATGAAATGGTAGGGGACCTCAAGGACTATGATTTACTGATTAACTGTAGTTTTCTCCATACGGAGTAGAAGAAGAGTCTAGTCATATTGTATATTTTTGTAGCATTATAAAATCCCTGTATAGAGGCTAATACACTCTAAGCAAACATTAGCATGATACAGCTCTAAAAGATACGTTATTTATGCATGTAAGCACATTTCCAGGTGACTTTACACACAGATATACACAACTAACCAACCTATAACAATTAACTGTTTAAAAAACTGTTAATAATTTATAAACAGGGCTTTAACACGTACAGTGATCTGTAGTCCCATTAAGCCTGAATTAAGTCTGATTCAGCTAAAAGTATTAATGCTTCTGAAGCTGCCCAGAGTCCCAATGACAAGGCCCAAAGCCATGTTATTTTCATCTTGCTTTCAATACAATGCACCAACCTAAAGTCTCCTACATTCTTTGTCCTGAATTTTCATCATTTTTATTTGAATTAATACATTTATAAAGGAGAAAATTTGGACTTGTGAATTTTTATCATGGATTTTCTTCTTCCCTCCCCTTATCTGGATGACAAGAAGGAATCCTACTGTTCTATAGTGTAAAACTAACAACAAATTAAGGACTTAGAGAGGAAAGAAACCAGATTTTCTTTACATCTTCCATGGAAAAATGCCTGATTCTGTTTAAGTAAATGGCAAACTATAAACTGTTTCTAAAAAAATCATATTGGCCTAAAGATTCATTTAACGTTTTCAAGTAAAATTTCTTCTGACATCCATAGACAGAAGTTTAACAGGCTCAGGAAAGAGATGGTCATCCATTGGCATAATAATACAATTTCAGCCCAATTAAAGAGGGTAATCTAATAAAGCAAGGTCCTCTGTAAACATAGTACAGTGTTAGATTTTTAAATAGCTGAAGACAAGAACAATCCAGTTTATAAACTAATATAGTTTAGAGGCCTTATTTTGGCTCATGTTACTGAAAGCAAAAAGATGTGTTTTAGCAGACTGATGCATCACAGAAAGGGCCGTAGATGTCCCAACAGGCTGCCGGTCCCAATGGTGGAGAAGGCAGATGTCTCAGAAACAAGGAAAGCTTTTCTACTGTGACATGACATGCCAGAGGCATGAAGTTCCCCTCAAGAAAAGAGAGTCAATGGACCAGACAATTCACTCATGCAAAGTGGCAGAGATCCAGCAAAAATTTGCCCTAATTTATGGCAGATGAGATTCTGTCATGTTAAAGGCAGGGCTAACTTGCCATAATTTTAGTTCCCTACCCATGGAACTAAGCATACTTATACCATGCACACTTTTTAAATCAACAAAAAATAACCCTTACCAAAGACATGTGGTCAACTAGGGTGTGGTACATCTGTCTTCTGTGATCTAAAATATCTACACTACGTGGTCATGTGACAAGATTTACCCAGGTAATGGAAAAGGGGAAATTTTATCATTCCAGTGTTCCATAAGTCAGTACTGCAGTAGATACTTAACAGATGGAGGCAAGGGTGACAAACATGGACACAAGGCAGGCACAGAGCAACAGGGACACTTTTTCCGGGATCCCACAGGAACACTGTGGCAACATCCAGACTCCTCACTTTTGTGTGCCCTCTACCCATGTTTTGCCAAAACATGCAATGCGCGTCAATAAGTTCCCAAACTGATGAAAATATATGTGAAAATGAGCCCTAGAGTAACATCTTTCCACTTACAGTTAAAGCAGGCTCTCTGCCTAAAAACTCTTGAGCAATGACATGTATATCATCTCTTGCTGATCCACTCCCACTCCAAACACTTAATTAGGCTGGAAGCAATCCCAAAACATTAATTTCACTTTTAAAATGTCACTAAGTGAAATATAAGCAGACTGTCCCTGTCCTCCATCTGTAAAATAAAAGCTTTTCACCTATGTTTAATGCAACCATGACCTAAAGCCCAAAGGTGTGTCGTGGTTTCTAGCTCGATACTTATCTGGGATGATCACAAATTACATGTCCACATTTAGCATTATAGTAGCGTATAGCCAATTTAGGGACTGGAAACAGTCCAAGAGGCTCAGATAGGATGCTGCTTTGTAGGATATAATTTGTCTGATAAGGAGTTCTTCATAATTGGAGATGGCCTGTTTCTGATGTCTAAGCTAAATGAGATGTATCAACAGTTACTGCATTTTTCAGATTACTGAGCTCCATGCTTACATATGTCAGTTATGAACATCAGCTGCACCACCGAAGTATAATGGTTCTCCAGTGCATTCCCACATTGAAGAAAAATACAGTCCCCATGAATTCAGTAATAATACTGTAATTCACTGCTAACAGTCATGAGAGATACCTCAGGTATCTAGTAATGTACATGAACAACAGCAGTACGGACATGATAACCCTCAGTTAGAATATGCAGCATGCCTGTCCACACACTTAACACTGCACTGAAGCCACGCAGAGTCATAGGATCACAGGATAATTTTTATTGGGAGATACCTCATGATGTCATTATTTGTTCACTGGGTTTTGTCTTTTTTTCAGGGGCAGGTCAGTTTAATCACTGAAAACTTTTCAGCAAAAGGTGTAAGACCATGTAGGGAGGTGTTGGTAGCTAAAAGGCCGAGCAGCACCCGTTATAGTCTAAATACCATTCATGTCTTAACCACCTGAGGTAGGAGTGCTGTTATGCTCTTTCACATGGGTTGGATATGTTGGGGCAACATCAATAAACTACAGTGATGACAAGCCACACAATTGTCTTGCTGCAAGAGAGTCTTCTCAAAGGGCAATTTATTAAAATCATACACTCCCAGAAGAGCAACAGGGAGCACTGTAGTGTGAAAAACTAATTTGTACTGCAGTATTTCTATTGCAATTTGTAATATGATACTTATTGTCCCTTCTGTAAAGACATACCCAGAGTCTCACCAAACTCAGACAGGATCTCCTACTACAAAATGCCTTGAAGTTGCTGCAAACAAAAGACCAACAATCCCAATCCTAATAACAATCTTGAATTTTTCTACTTTTTTTTGTGTGAAGTAAATACACATAAAGATTCAAGAGGAGAACTTTTCAGACAGCTGTAAAGTTCTTGGAAGAAAAGAGTTTTCACTTCAGTGGGCTGAATCTCCCAGGCTAGTCACTATCAGGAGCTCACCACTGTGGGGGTGGTTGCTGCTCTCTTAAAAGAGCATCTCTGTAGACATGCAGACTTAACATTTAAACATTTACAGACTCTAGGCTGCAAATCTCTGTGCATCAGCAAGACTGAATATTAACACAAGTATACAACTGACTATCTTCTTATTGCAATATCACACAGAGGGCCCAAGCAGACAGAGTCTCCATGTGGGAGACAGGACAAGAAGTATCTCAGGGATTTGGATGGTCTTTGTGTGCTGCCCTCATTGGGTTTTCTCTGGGGAGCTGCAGAACAGGGTAAATCACAGTTAAACAGCAGAGGTAGACGTTCTGACAGTCTGGACAAAAAGGACCACAAATGAACAGCTCTACTCTGTATTTCTTGGTTTTCATTGAAAACACTGTTCGACTGTGTGCACTTCAGCACTTCAATGAGGCTACAGACATGCATATGGTCTCCAACAGCTAAAGAGAGTACACAAAACATTAAGTCAAAGAGCCACAGGTTAGACTTGCCATGTAAGTGGTCAGAGGAAAAATCTTCCAGATTAACCAACTCCACACAGGCACACCTTGAGAAATTGCCTATCAAGCATTATTCAGTGTGAGCAAAAGAATGTCAGTCTGCCTTCCATTACACTATATACATAGAGAGAGTGCTGCCAATTTAAGATGTTAATTGAAAATAGCTACTCTGCTTTTCATTCACAACCTGTTGCAGTCCAAATTAACTTTCTGATATAGCTGTGGCTTCAGGCACCTCTAACAAAAGCTGAGAGGCAGCATATTCTGGAGGAGGTTTTTCCAGTTGTTCAGAAGCATTTGTGCAATGTAGCCAGCTGAGAGCTCAATGCAGCTTCAAAATAGACACAAACAATACAGTCAATTTAGGGATGATCCAAAACTACTGAGTCGCCTGTGGCAGTCTGAAAACTACTGGCTGCCAAAGAAATCAACCTAAAATTGCAACACTTATGATTTTATGTTTATATCTCAAATGCTGGCAAAACTGTGGGCCTTGGGCAGAGTCCCTTGGTGAGAAGCAAGTTTAATCTTCAGTCAACATTATTTTAGCTGTGGAAAAAACAACGTGAAATATGGCTTGCAAAAGTACCAAAAGCTGGTCTAGTAATTACTGGCTCAGACTATTTATAAATAATGAGCAGTTGGCCTTTTGGAAATACTGCTAGAATATGTACTGCACGAGAAGCAGGGAACTGATGTCCTTGAAGATAAGTATCATCTGGAAATAACTGCTATTACAACAGCTGTATAATAAACAGCGAAGGATTCTCTACAGTATAAGTGCTGTACAGCTATGGGTCTGCAAAACACAGATAACTGACAAGCATTAACTATTTTTAACAAGGAGGATATGCAATACAACATAATTGCTGATATCAGCTATCTGAATTTGCAGAAGCAGTTCAAAAGGTGCCAAATCCTATTTCTTTGTATAAAAGATCATATTTACATCAAAAAATTGTATTTGAGTCTGCTGATGACTGCCATAGATTGTGGCCTACTCTTGAAAGCAAATGGGATTTTGTTAAGCTTAGCAACTTGATGGGGAACTTAAATGTCCACAGTCTTGTACAACTAAAACACTGAAGTCAGCACTGGCTACTCACATGATTTTATTTGGATTCATATGATCTGGGTGATTTTTAAATATTGTTGCAGCTCCTACAGTCATACCAGTCCATGGGAATGCCAGCATCACTTTTTTTTTTTTTTTTTTTTTAAAATTTAACAGTAGATATCTAGCCCTTGCAGCTGTGGAGAAACTCTTGCAAAGAAGATTGCATAAAAGTTCAGGAACCAAGAAGTAAATGCAAAAAGACCCAGACTACAATTGGGGGGCCTCTCTATTTCTTTAAATATGTTACTGATATTTTTAAAATCCTAAAACCCATCAACAAATTAGATAAACAATCCCATGAGTTCATGTCACAAATTGTAATAGCTGGAAAATTGCAAAATGGAGGAATGTAGAGGGAATTGCTCCTCTCTCATGTCAGAACATGCAAATTTCTAAGCAGGCCTGAAAAAAAAATGCCTGTAGAACCTGCCCAAGGACCTGCTGCCACAAGCCTTGTCAGAGGACAGGGTGGGATTCTGTAGAACAGTAGTAATAGCCTGCAGAGGACAGGATGGATCATATACTCCAGGGCTTGTCTGTTTGGGGACTTTTTCCAGCACAGCTATTCTGCACTAGCTCTGCTAGGCACTCATGTATCAGAATCAAAGGATTAACCAGACTAGGATCAGCCTGAATAAAGAATTAACTATTTGTGAATTGCAAGGAACTACAACCTTTTAAATTCCCACCCTATTTTAATCCTACTTCCTCCATCCTCCCCCCTCCACCAAGCAAACTGGGTCTCAGAAACCAAAAGTGTAGCTGCAGCCCCATGCTTTCTGAGAGAAGCCTAAAAAACACTGCACCACTGACAGCTGCAGCGGAGTTGCTACATTAAAAAAAAACAAAACATGACAAGTGGGTAGGGGATATTTTCACAGAAATGCATGCTAAACTGCACAGTACAATCATATGATGTCACTCGAGTTATTGAAGGTGATGCTTAGTTAAGTGCATAATACAGTGTGTTACAGTGTGTAATAACACTTCAAGTCAGTATGCTTCTGGGCTGCATTGAGTATTCTGAAAAAGCAGCCAGGGAGAAGTCTCAGACTGTGGCAGTTGCTAAAGAAAGAAGTTACCCCCTTTAGTACCTATAGCAGAGTGGAGAATATGTTAAAATTGGTTTCCAAATGGGTGGAGAATATGTTAAAATTCATTTTTCAGATAAAGATATTAGCTAAATTTATGGCCTTTTAAAACAATCTACAGTGAAGTGCTTTAACCATTGTTTAATAATACTGTACTGTTAGAGTTCACTGTCAACTGTTATATACTGTTTGCAGATTTGAACAGGCATCTTGGGGTCTGTGTTTCAAAGAACTGGTGGGCCAACTGGAAAAAGCCCACAGACAAGTAACAAAAATGACTCGAGGTCAGGAAAATATGACAGATTTGGGGGAAGAGAGGATGAAGTGACATTCTTTATAAGGGAAAAGACATGAAAAGTTTCTGAAACCTTGATGCAAAGAGGAATGCAGCACTCTGTTCTCTGTGTCTGTAGCAGATGGGACAAGCAGTTACGGCCCTAAGCAGCGGCAAGGTTAGACAAGAGGAAAAGCTTTGCAGCAGTGCAAAGGTTTCTTGGGGGCATTGTGGGGAGCCAGCCCCAACACTAGAAGTCTTTCAAATGAGCTAGAAGAACATGTTACAAAGTGACCTTTCAATAAAGAGATGAATGACACAACCTTTCAATACCTTATTGGGGTGTATTTGATATGTGCCATGGCCAAGCAATGGTAGAACTCCTGCTCACTAACTGGCTACACCAAACCACTCAGTTTTACTGCTGATTCTCTGTACTATCTCCAATGCCAAAAAAAGGAGACTAAGCTGCTGCCAAAATATAACAAACTGGTGAAGTTTAATCATGTGGGGTCCATTCTCCCTTTACCTTAATGCTTGCAGAGGCAGGATTTGATGCAGAGCAAGGGAGTGCAAGAAACACAAATTGTGCTATGGTACAGACTCCAAGAAAGACCTATGCCCAGCTTTCTGCCATGAGGGCTCTAGCAGTTCCCGTTGCCCTGCCAGTTTTCCAGGGGAGCTCCTCCACCCTTGTTTGGTGACTATGTGTACTTTTCCTGTAGACATTCCCCCCAGCATTACACAGCTACTGAGCTAGAAAACGCAATCAGAGACCAACTGCTTGTCTTTTATTGCATGGGAGTGTCAGACACTTCCACAAGCAAAGAACTGAGAGGCATGTGGTTTCTGCCTCCTGCCGACCCTGCTGTGCGGTGCGTAAGTGCCCCCTCTCTCACGAAATCTTCAGTTTCCAGCAGCACTACCTTTCCATCCTTGTGTTGATAACATCAGCGCCTCCACCTTTCCTCTGCCTACTTGGAACGTCAGAGAGAATGACATGAGTAAATATTTAATAATCCAGGCCTGAATTACTTTACAAATAATTACACCTAGCTCTGATAATTCTCTGGGGTCAGTGCACTGAAATTTTTGCACAGTTAACAACTGCATTATTCTAAAGCACTCATTATAGAACCCATTTAGGATGCTGCCAAGAAGCAGAAGCAAAGAAATTTTCTCAAGATGGAACATGCATGGATTTCATTCCTGTCATGTGCTGTTGGGAAGTCCCTGAGCAGCAGATGGAGCTTGCAGGCTACTCCTTGCAGCAGTAGATTTTACATCACTAAGTATAGTTAAGTTATGTCCCCATCTGTTGCCCCTCTACCACCTTTAGCTCCTGGTTAATCTCCACAGGCAGAAAGGACAAAGATGCAGTCTATGATTTTTGTCCATGTGACCAACATACTTAAATCATCCCTAAGATTTTCAAACATAGCTTCACTTTGTCTCTCTAGGTCAGCACTTCACCAATGCTATAAAAGTTTGGAATAACTATATTTGGCACTGAAGTCCACAGTTATAAATGGAACTAAGACAATCACAACAAATGGTGTAAGGAGTTACTGTAGCTGGTTTCTGTAGGACAGATACCAATGCTGTGGAATGGAGATGCAAAATGGTTTTACGCGGTGCAATGAAGTAGCAAATCATAGGCCTGGGCACAAAGACATAGACAAAAGTCCCACAGATGAAACACCCAAGAGGGATGTCCTGCAGCCTACCCAATTCCGTCAGCTTAACCAAAAGATGTGAGAAAAACAGGCACTGCAAAGCAAATATATTGGCAGATTCCAGGGAAATTAATATGAAGAAAACAGCATAAAGTGAGGTATATTATATTTACATGCAGATATACAGATCCTTTATAGGAGGGTTTCTCAGCAGCTGCTCCCATCACTTCTACAATATTCTCACTAAAATGTAAAAACAAGCAACAACAATGGCTTACAAGAAAGGGTGACAGGGACCACTGCTGTACAATACTCAGGCATTACTAATCTAATGGAATACCCATGAGGTTGGGTTAAAGTTTTGTGCATACATGTATGCATACATCCACACAAACACATTATAAAGGTGCTTATTCCCACCATGTTTTGGGCACTGTCCTAGCTGCCCAGGCCCATATGCCTACTCCAGACGATACATGAATTGAAGGACATCTGAAGGCAAGCAAGATCTGACAAGGATGGCATGAGTTGCTCCTCGGAACTCTTTTGCCTTTTGACCAGTTTAGGTGTTACAGACTCTGCAAAGAGAGACAATATATGAGGCAAGGTTAAACTCCAGAGATAACTTCCCCTATCCTTTGTCTCTCCCAGTATGTTTTAGATTAAAAACACACATGAAGAAAATGAAGTACAAAAGAAGAACAAATCAAAAGAAAACAGATGTCTTTAGACACCTAGAGCCTACTCTAAAACTTTAATTCTTTCACACCAGACCCTGGAACCACTGCATTTTGCCTTGAGACACTCCATGACTCAGCTGTTGAAAGAAAAGCAGTTGCCAAAAGGCAAGAAAAGCAAGAGGAAAAAGTCAAGCTGATATTTTCTAGCTGACAGCACCTTGACTTCAGCACAGCATGCTTCAACAATCTTTTCCATCTTTACCACTGGCTTCTGGGTGATGCCAGAAATACAGGGACCACCAAGCAAGCTTTGCCCCCTCCTCATTGTTTTGCTAAGGGAGATGCTACAAAAGTTTCACTCATTGCCACTTTCTCCATTTTTTCACACACAAAACCTGCTCCTCTCAGCACTCCTAATGCTGCTTCTCATGCTTCAGATATTACACAAGAGGAACAGGGAGCAAGAAAATAAGGCATCACCTTGAAAATTTGGCAGAAAAAAAAAAAGGTTTCTAGTGCTCAATTATCTGCAACAGGTTGTTAGCTACTGCTTTCTTCAACTCCAGTCCCACTCAGTGCAAGTAACAGATGCCCCTTCTTCACTGTTTATTCACTCCTCTGAAAATGGTGTTAATGCTGCTTTGACAAATGGCAGCTATGATCTACCTGGAAGAAACTGCCAGTATTGAGAGCAACACAAAACCCCTTGCCTTTCCTCAGGCATTAGAAGCACAAGGAGGTTGGAGTAGATGCTACTGCAGGGTTTGCCACAGCTGGCTGACAACATATCCCCATGCTGCTCACCTTCCCTATGTACCAGACCAAGAGGTGGGTACAGTGAGTCTGGAGCCTATACCACACCACTGATGTACCAGGCTTGCCCACTTCCTCCATTTCTGTGCTAAAACCATGCTCACTGTCTTTTGAAAGCTACCTCACTTTAACACAGGAGTAAGACAGCCACATGGGAATTTCTACACCTGACTTTTCACCCAAGGTCAGTTGTGCCTGATCCTATATACCACTTGGGCTGACAGGAGCATCCTGTCACAGCTTCAGGGGAATTTCTGTTTGGCTTTTTGCTGGATACCGTGAGCAATGGTAGCAATGCCAGGTACCACCTGGCTGCGGTCCCTGGCCTGGCACTGCTGACGCCACACTGGTGTGCAATCAACCCCCAGAAGCAAAACTCAGCTCACAGGCACAGAAGGACAGGGTATTTGTGTTCCCTCCTGAAGAGGCTGTGGTACTTACATAGTGCTTTATGCTTCCCTAATTATTCCACTACCAGTACACGAGTTGGCTATACTTCATTTGTCTGCACCCTCCACAAAGGCACTGGAGCAGTTCTGGCAAGGCACAAAATAAGAGCACCAAGTTTTAGTATCTGACTCATGCCAAATGGGATTGGCTACAGATTCAGTCTCTCTACCCAGTTAAGTAATTCATTTTTTCCAGTTGCTTTCTCCTCCAGCTGCCGCACAAAGAGCGGCAGCCCATGACACAGTCCCAGTTGTCTCCTCTCCCTGACTGCGCCAGCAAGCATGGCACCGCATGCTGGAATAGCCCACGATGGCAGGGGGTGACTAACATGCATGTCATCACTGCTTCTTTTTCTAGTTCCACCAACCTCTTCCGGAGGAAGCAGCATCTGTTAAGGAGAGGAGGACACATGCTGTGTGCAACACGACTGTCAGCATTGCTTGGGAAGGTGTTGTAAAGGAAATAGGAGCTCGCCAGGCAGCACCAGCTATAGCTTCTAGTGCTTCTGCTTTTCTGCCAGTGTTTTCACTGCCTTTCTCTTGTTAAAATGTCCCATGGGAGAGAAGTCGTAAAGGATTTCTTGGTGCTGCCACAAAGGTGAAGAATATTACATTACATCCTCTGCAACTCTGGTTTTTGGAAGGTATGCCAAAAGGTAAAACTGCACATAAAAATCTATATCAGTAACTTTCCTCTATAGCAAATATTTCCTACTCTTGCAGGAAACAAAACAGCCTTTAAGAAAAGTGTTTATTGCCCTGCAGTGTTTTGCTCTGATCTAGGGAATGCAGGACCAACATGCAGGCACTGCTGAAAATGGGTTTGCTGCATCCAATTTGTTCCTTGATGTCTGGTGAGAAGTCCTCCCTAACCATATACCTCAGAAGAACTGAGGATTCCTCCAAAGATAATGGGGGAAACAACATGAAGCTGTGATAGCCATGGCAAGACCTGCAGTGAGTTCATTCATGATAAGATTAATTATGCCAGGACATTATGCCAGCACTCTTGCTATATTGTTGTCATGGCCAGGTATTGCCATCAGCTCTGTATCAGCTCAATGCTGAATGCTTCTTCTTCTATCTATAAAGAGAAACTTGCTCTGTTACTTACTGTTGCTAAGCATTTGCCTTGCTATGTAAATCTCTGCACAGTCAACAATCTATTATTTGATGTATCAGTATTCAATGTACTAAAAATAGAAAAAGAAAGAAACATTTTAAAGTCTATGCAACAAAAAACCTAGAATGCCAAGCATCACAGTAACATAATAATAATAATATTAACAACAACAACAATAACAATAACAATAACAATAACAATAATAAGGAAATATGGTCTTTTTTCCCCATATGTGCTGATATTAAATATTGAACAGCAAATTTGGGGAACTCCTGTGCTTGTGACCACAGTGACAGCCACAATTACATTTTATGTAAGGAAGCCTAGTAACTATTCCCAGAGCAATGGAAAAAGATATGTTGAAAAACAAATGTGAGAGTTTGGTGGGATCAGAAGATGACTTAAAAACTGTTATTTACCCATTTTCTTGTACTGTTGAAGAGGAAGTGTGGTGGTAGTGCTGTTCCTTTAAGACTACAGAATAACTGTTAGCAAAGGCAAAGTAGAAATAGTTTCTTTATGAATTGTAAGACAGTTTTCATTCTGTCAGCATCTCTTTCTCAATGAAACTGTGGAGGTGACAAGTCCTTTGAAAACCTCTTCCCTAAAGCAGGAAAGTGGAAGCAGGATCCCTACTGTACTGTTTAAAATGCATGCAATTTAACCACTCTGGAGTGATGTTGGAATAGGAGCACATTTTCTCCATCCAATCAAATCTATTACTGTATTAATATCTGGATTTGCTTTCATATATTGTATCTACCTCTTTCACAAGCACAAGTACTTGCAGATGTATTCAGATGCAACACCCTTTATAAACACAAGACTGTGTACCTCACTACCTAGGGAAGACTGTCACGGGGCCTCTTGATTTGGAAAAAAGAGGTACATCTTTTGGTATGCCCCACCTTACATAGGAACCAGAACTTGAGCAAGGAAGCTGGGAGGGTAAGATTTCCCCCTAGGAGCTCTAAACACAGCTCCTGTTCAGCCTGCAGAGACAGCTTGTCAGATGATAACACATTCGGTATTAAAATTCTCTTGAATTGCCCATGAAAAAAACACTTCTTCAGGTTTCCTTCCTCCATGTGCATTGAAGAGCTGTGCTACATATTACTGCAGTAAAAAGCCCTAATGAGCTATATCCTCTTTGAGATTTCCAAATGCTTGACTTCATCATTGTTTCTGAGTGGTTCATTGTGCACACGGTTTCCACTGAGCCATTAGCTGACTTCTCTTTCCCTCCCTGTAACCAGTCTCTTTACCAATTGATCATGCTGATTATCAAGTTATGATATTTCTCCCTTCCTCTTGGAGACTGGGGAACAGAGGATGTAAGTAACCTGGTGAATTTCATTTGCTCCTTCTCATTGTCCTAAGGCCTCTGATAGCTTCCAGGAGTGCCATACATCCTTCTGGCTACCAAGCTGAACACTGTGTGGCAGTAGGGGGGAAGCAGTCAGAGCACATGTTTGGAAACAAAAGACCTCCATCCCATCTCTGCTCATCACGTGCAATCATGACCCTCCTTTCCCTTCTTATAGTCCTCACAGAAGTGAACGTTTCCCACTTTGTACAGGGTCTGGCACAACACATATACAATCTCACACATGCCTTGCAGATCTAACCATTTTTTTCTTTCTGAAGTTCATATCAATATGACTGTAATGCAGCTGGATAGAGAGAGGCAGCCTTCAAGATGTCAAAATGAGAAGTATCCCATTTTGTTGCTCAGGTGACTTACAGCAGGGCTAACCTGGAGAAAGTGATGATAAAAGCATGCACTGTAAAAATAAAATAAATACATAAGTAATATATATTCCATCTGCCAGGTCACAGAAAAGATGCAGAGAGCCAGATATGTTGCAGTGATAAAAGGATATGAATTTTTCAGCATTTGACAATGACTGGGCAGTTGACATTCCTGTTTGCTGACTCTCCTGAATTTGGAACAATACTGGCCTCAGAGGGATTATCTCTGAACTTTCCGGTAACAGAAAACTACCTCCTACACTACAAACACCTCACTGCAGTATTTAGAACATGCCGCAACTAGATTAAAAAAAAAAAAAAAAGACAAACAAACTAAAAACAAAAACCAAAAACAAACCTCAGAAAACACAGAGTTAAGACCGAGTGTTAATCTGAAGCTTGAAAGCAGGTCAATGTGCCACTTTTTAATTTTTCTCATTGACCCCCTCACCTCTAAAACCAGATGTCTCCAGTTGACAAAGCTCATAAATAAAATAGTTGCACTATGAAGTAAAAGGACAGTGGCTTCAGAAACATATAATTATTGGCCTTCGGAGTAAGGAGCCATTTCCTTATTTTATTCTGGGGCCATGATTCAGGCTCCTAGGTGAACAATGTCTTCAAGGGGCTTAGGATAAAAACAGTGGCACCAGTTTGCAGAAGTTCTCCCAGTCACTATTAAACTTTTCCTGTTTTGGAGGCTTGTAAGTTACTGTTGACTGACTGTAAGGGCAATCCATGCCACTGAGGGAATGTGCTGCGACAGCAAAGCACAACCTTATTTTTGCCATGCACTCAAGCTGCTCTCTGTTCTTGGGCTGGAACTTAGACCCTCTCAGGGGCACAATGACCTCTGAGCATGGACATAACTATTCTAGTGGTGCAGAGATGTCGGTGCATAAATGCCTGCTTCTCCAGAGGCAATAGTGCTGGAAGACCATGCAGATAGCTCCAAGCAAACTGCCTGCAAGTCAGTTTGAGCTGGGAAGAAGTGTGCCCTATGCTCTTGCAGTTTGGCTTTAGCAGCTGCACTCTTTGCTCTCTTGGGCCCTGGTGCTTCACTTCCTCTACAGAAAAACATGCCCCAGGAGTTCCAGAGGCCAGCTCTCCTCGATCTCTGCATTCATTTTGTCCCTGTTCCCTTTCACCTGCTCCCTTCCTGGGAAAGCAGCAGACCCTCTCATCTCCTGATCTTCCCTCCTTTCCTGACAAATGCATCATCCTTGCTAAGGTTTTTGCTCCCAGGCAAGAGGTTTCTGCTGACTGGCTGCAGCAGAGCTCGTGAAGGTCCAGCACACTTCCAGATTTCCTCACCTTAGTACTGCCCTTTCCCTCTCCACTCTGCCCAGTCTTCTCCAAGGTGCTTCTCAGGTATGGGGCTAGCCTGCTTCTCGCTCTCATTCAGCTGAACCTTCCTCTCCCTGTGGCAGATGTCTGTGAGATGCAAAGGTCCCAAGGAAGAACATGATTGAAATACAAGGTCATTCTTAAACAGCTTGCCAAAACCACCTCTACTTCCCAAATTCGGAAACCTCCATTGCATTTGTCCTTGCAATGAGTTTAAGGACAGTTTTGCTGCTGTGGGAAGTCTGGAATATGACATTTCAGAGGCAATCCTTTTAAGTGCTGTGCACAGTTTTATGATAAAGAGATAATGATAAACTGGGGATTTTCAGCAGGGGATACTGGTTAGAAACACATAGTAAAATTAACCTTCACCCCAGTGGCAGACATTCCTGTGCAAATTTTCAGTGTGGTAAGTTACTTGTGCAAGCTTCTTAACTCTTAATGTAGTGCGCTACACTCACTGACTGAATGTTTTAGCCAATAAAAATACATTTGTAACAGATGTTAGCAACTGGTCCCAAAACCTCAGGCACATTCTTGTAACCCAAAACACAAAAAACTTCTAGCCTGGGATAAATTATGCACTTCCAAGAAGAAGAAAAAAATGTCAGAAAGAACTAATCTGCTTTCAGCTTGCTCTGCAGACTCAGAATGCCAACTGGAAGAGTTAAGCAGATTGCCCCAGTTCATTTTCAAGCACACATGGGCACACCTTTAAGTAAAACTTCTCAAGAGGTCAAAAGTAAGTAATTTCTAGGTTGTTCTGGGTTGCACAGTAAATGCTGTTCTCAGAGCAAGACATGGGAATACAGACCAGAGGCAATTCGAAAAGCCCATCCAACCTATGCTGCCTTGCAGAACATACTACCACCAATTCATTGCTCTAATGAGAATGTGTTGTGCCATCATGCGGGTTGATCCTTCACACTGCTGCATGCGAGACAAACTTCCCCAGAGTTCTCACCACCAGGTGGCTTTCTTTAAGACATTCCCAGAGAGTCTTTTAAAATTTCACTAGGAAATTTCAAAATCCAGATCCTTCTTTCTATGTCTAAAGGGGAAGAGGGACATAAGTCTCACATTTGAGGCCTGGTAGCTGCAGGAACAGCTTCATCTGGGGCCACGTGAAGGGTTGCATCCCAGCATCCCAGCACTCCCATAGCCTGGGACTTCACCACTACACTGGTGCTGCATACAGGTATCCCTGAAGAAACTCACCTTGGGAACTCTGTATGGCTCAGAGCCTAGAAAACAGTAGCAGAAAGAGGAACTGAGTGGAAACCATCCAATCTCCAAGCTTATTCTGTATCCAAACCACAGTGATTCTCCAGATCATAGTAACATGCTAGAAACTATTTTTTTTTTTTTTCCCCACATTCTCTGATGAAGAAGGGAAGAAAAATGTTTCATCCCTGGACTGCCTGAGAGACCAAACAAGGCCATGAGAATGCCCTCAGAACCTGCGTGATGGTGGACACTAAACACACAAAGATGCTGAAGCCCCTAGGAGAGGCTTATTCTTGGCAAGTTGTGAAAAAAGTGCTTAGATTGCACATCAGAGGACTGTAAAGGTTTCTGAAGACAGTGCCATCTTCAGAAGGACTCCTGTGGTTGGTAAATATCCAACTGGTATGCATGAAATCAGGTCTATACCTGCAGGTAAGCACGTAGAATTTTCCAATCTCTGTTCATTTTCATTAAACCAGTAATGATGATGTCACTTTTCATTTCAGAACAACATGCACTGAAATATTCAAAGGATTGAAACAGAGAAGGGAGGCACCCCACCATGTTTGTGCCATGGATTTCAAAAGTTTTGAATGACACTCTCACACAGCTCTTTACTTCAACAACCCATAAGGGTAAGTATGTGAGCCCCAACTGTTGAAGTTAAAGGCAGTCCACAAGCCTTCAGCAGTCCACTCTGATCCTCACTGCATTTCTAGCTCAAAACCACTATGTGTTGTAGCTGCCTTTGAAGATTTTATCCCCTTTCACAACTTACTCTGCTTTGAATTTCTTTACCAGCCGAGTTTGGCTCTGACAGAAGTAACTTATTAAATTTAAGACTGGTGACCGCAACCATAGGCAGTGAAAATCATGGAAGGTGGAAGGGCCAGGGAGTGCAGAATATGTGCTTTTAATTAGTTTCATTTGTAACACACAGCTAACTTTGCTCATTGACATTTTCCTGGTGCCATGTGCTCAGTATACCATGCTCTTCTCAGCTATTTTGAGCCATTTTGAGAGGAGCAAGAGTAATTTTTATTACATTGAACATATTTTTGCACTGTTATTTCCCTAGACAATCACTTTGTTAGAGATTTTCCACCTTTTACACTTGAGAAAATTGCTTTTATTTAAAAAATAGGCTTTGATCCTCCTGGGAGGAAGAATCGCAGAGCTTCGATATATTGCGCATGGTAAGGAAGCTTTGCTGGACCTAAATCCCTCCACAAGCCTTTGAGTTTCAAACTGGGAACATCACCAGTTCAGAAACTAAGGTATGAAGGGACATGTACAATTAACTGGCTGGTTTGCTGTGTACAAAGGTCATCAGCATCACCAATTGACTTTATACTTAGGCACAGCCAAATTTAGGCCCTTCTCTCCCCAAGACACTCAGTGGCAACAAAAGGATACCAAGGCACAGGGGGGGTCACCTCACCTCTGGCCATTCCTGTTTTGTTACAGTGCTCCATCTGCGTGCAAAAGTAATAAGTCCCAGTCACTTGTAGAGCTGAGGACCAGGGGCAGGGCTGTCCCCAAGTCATTTTCAGTGGGAGGAAAAGTAAAAATGGGAACAGCACCACCCCATCTGCAGACAAAACCTGACATGAAGTGGCGGATGGAGGGGGACAGCATCTGAGATACCCTACAAAGTACTGCAGCTGGCAAGCCTATATACCTTGAATACTGCACCCAAAGGAGCAAATTCCCCAGTTTTCATTTATTTCAATGATGATTTGAGTGTTTAATTATTACAAGCCACTCTGAGGAGAGAGGGAGGAAGAGGGAGCCATATGAACACACACTCACAACTCAAAACGCAGTATTTGTGCTGCTAGCAAATGAATCTGTCAATGTCCAGAAGTGACACGTTTGGATGGCAGCCATCATTAACGGGCACATTGGAAATATCACTAAGTACTAATTACCAACTGCTTTGGAAAGTATGAATGTCAGTCTATCTAATAGAAATGATTTCACATGCATTGTTACTAAGTACAGCAGGGATGTAAGTGTTTCAAACTTTTTCCTTTGACAAATAGCCATGATTTGACAAATCAGATGCAGTCTATACTTATCTGGGCTGTGGTTCAACATAAAATCTTTTACTGTCATTCAACTGTCCAAAACATCAGTTAACATAAGGAATTTATTGTGGGGTGTTGGAGGAAATGAAATCAGAAGGTCTTCTCCTGCTGAAAAGGCTCTGAATGCTCAGTGCCATCCCTGAATTTGCTCTGGGCCATGTCAGTACTATAAGCTGGCAATTACACCAGCTATTTGTGATGACAGGCTTTTCAGTTGAGAAATTCAAGAAGAATAGCAGGCTTAATTGCTGCTGTAAAACATTTCTAGCAAACTTACTTTTGGTAATCTTTAGCATATAGCAGCATCTGAAAGCAGATATCCTCTGTAGCTGAAGTTTGCCGTTCACGGACAGGTCCAAAAGAGTTTAGAGCCTGAAAGCCCTTTCACAAGAGAGATTTTCCTCTAGTGAATGCCAAGAAAAGAGGCACCTTCACTATCTTCCCCTAATGCACCTGAGGACATGGGTGGGGGTAGTTTACACTGCTCTTGACAGCTTCAGTATTACCTAGAAAAGTCAGACAGTGAAATTGTAATCTTGCTGTGGAAAAGAAGATCATGAGGATGGGGAGTGGAGTGCCTGAAAAATACCAGGATCTCTGAGTAAAGGGGAGGTGGAGGAATGGTACCACTAGGGAAAAAAAGCATCAAGAATGACCTTGCCAAGGAACAGCATGACAACACAGCAATATCAAGAGCAATGCCACCTGGCAGCAGCAAGTGGTCTGCATGGGGCAGTTCTCCTTGGCAAAACAGCACATCCCAAAAGCAAGGCAACCTGCTGGCTTACCTTTTCTGTCCTTTTCCTCCGCCCCGCTTGTTTCAATTAAAAAGTAAATCCAGAAAATAGGCACTTAACCTGTCATGTGAATAAAATACCAGGTCAACTCCTGCAAGTATTCTGGGAACATTTTCAGGCCATTTGCTTCTGCAGAAATTGCTTTTCTACTACTCAAAACAGCACTCTGAAGGCAACCTGGGGGAGTTTTTGTGTTGTGAAATAGCACACACTGATGAGAGCTAGCTATAAACTCCCTCTCAGAGCTAGCTGAGCAGCAGGGTAAGCAGTCTGTGCCGAGCCGCTTGCTGCCATGTTTGGAAGGCTACGGCCCTGAGTTGCAGACTGAAGCAAACCCAGGTGTCTGCAGCGAAGGTCACCTCACCAGCAGAGGCATGTGCATGACATGCCTCCATGCACAGCAAGCCATGCAGCCCTCTCCAAGCTATCAGCCTTGGACATCCTGCCAGACTCACAGGATTACTCCATAAACTGAAAAGTGAGAAGCTCTTGCATGCGTGTTTCCCAATGCCTATGGACTGCATTTGTAAACAGGATGATTTGGGGTGCTCAAGCAGGGGTATCGTATACCTATTTTTGAGTGGATGTGGTAAGAGTGAGTGCTGAGTACTGAAATACCATTCCTTTCAAAGTGTCAAGAGGAGACCCAGCAGCTGAGACGCTACTTTCACCAGCCATGCCCAAAAACCGTACTTTGCACAGTCCTTACAGATGATTTGTGCAGGAACAAGAGAGCGTTTTTTTTTTTGCCATTTCTGAACATGAAAACCAGTAAAACTCTGAACATATAAATCTTCATAATAGACTTGTGAAATCTCTTTGAGCTTTATAGCTGTAATACTTGGTCAGGGTCACTCAATACTTCTTTTTCCCAAGTTTTGCTTTGTCTCTTTATACACAATTTTACTAATCTGTTAAAGGTAAGATTATTTACAGCTTAAAAGGACAACAAAAATCTTGAAATGAGTCCCATTTTGAGGAGGTGGAGGAGGTAGAGTGAAGACAGTTTTGGGTACCATGCAGTGCTCCAGGCCACCTCTTAGCCTTTGCAAACACTCATTATTTTTTCCATAGCCTATGTCACTAGTAAATTTTGTACAGCTGGAATGGCACCCTGTGGGACTCAACAGGCTGCAGCAAGCCCTTCACATAGCCTCCTCCTGCCCTTGCATGCGCTCTGCACCCCAAGGCGTCCCTGCGCTGGGGAAGCCTGATTCAGTGCCTCTGCCGGGCTACTAAAAGTTAAGATGTATCGCAGGCCTTGAATATGTTAAAACCCTCATGGCTCCCTCTCCTCCGCCCCCACCCCCACCCCATTACGTTTCTTTTGTCTTTATCACTCGATCACTCACCCCTCAGACCAGCCACCTGCTTCCTGCAGTTTCCACATCTTTCTCATGAAGATTTTTATCTTGCATAATAAAGTAGTCTTTTCAGCTATAGGGCTAAGTCAAACCCTTGTCTTAAATGCCTGCTCTGTTATCTCCATTGCCACAGGCAGTCCCCGTTCTGTGTATCTTCAAGTAAGAGAGATCCAAAAGGTAGGTTTGTCACCTCTCCGCTGTTGGCACTAAATTGGAAGGCAGAGTGCCCCAGGACACTCACCTTGTCTGTTTTCCTGGCAGAGGATTCCTCTGCTTTTCTGAAGCTGATCCTCATCCATGCCACGTTTCACACCTCAGCTGGAGTTGACTGACCCTCTCCACCTATTCCCCTTCTCTCAGCCAGCACTCCTCCTCTCACCACAGCCACTGCCTGGCACAGGGTACAAAAATGGCAGCTCAAGGCTCTGCTTCTGACCGCCTCCATCCCTCGCTGGTCACAAGCACTGCTTTGTAGTGTTTTCATTGCAACACAAGGCTTCTCACATGGATGAGCACTCTCCACACACAGCCAGCAGTTGTAGCCATCACTCAAGAGGGCTGCGGCTGCTACCAACTCACACAACACTTTGCAGGTAGATCAGCTCACACTTGTTTGAATAACAGTTGCCACGTTTTCATGTAAGAAAGATCCACAGGACCAAGCTGCCCCTGCCTTGACAGATGTCCAAGGTTTGCACTTGGTCTGGCTCCTTGTACCGAGCCAGGGAGTCCCCCATCCAAGTAGATTTCTGATACCAGAATGATCCCAGCATGCTTTATACCAAACAGAGGATGTGTCAATACAAAGTGCTGCAAAAGGAAATTTACATTTCTGTGTGGTAAACTGCAAATTTACAGCCTTCCTTTCCTTCAAGCAAATGCTTGCACTAACCCCTATCTGTAGTGAAAAATTCTGGTGGCTCAGGCACATGTAAGCTCAGAAACACTTCAAGACACAAATAGTCTTGAACAGGTTGCTGAACCCATGCTACTGCAGTACTTGACACCTACCAACTAATTTTGGAAAGAAGACCCAGCACTTAGATGCACAATTCAAGTTTATTGCAGCTTTGTTGCTCTGCTGCCAAAGTTGTGGGTTAGAGAAAAACTGAACATAGAAGTGACCACACAAGTGCTGCTTGAGATGGGAACAAACAAGCAGATGCTGTAAGCTATGATACATTGGCAGTTAGTGCTCAGCTTTCTTCTGAATTATAGTGTTCACCAGAGTGTAGTTAATGATAATATATTTCACTGATGCAGACACCACTGGAGGAGCTCAAGGCATTTTGCAGGCAGTAAACCATTAAGTTGCCTGAATATGGTTTTTGTCAATTACCCCCTTCTCCAGGCAAAACTTTATGCTGGTGTAATCCTGTTGAGCTCTGTTTGGTTATGTAAGCAACAAATATGACCCTGAATTTATGTAAAGGAACTTAATCGAGAAGACAGTGTGGAAAAGTAAGAGTACTGGGAATATAATTTCTAAGGTTAGCTTTACTATAAACAAGCTATATGTCTGCAGGCCCATCCTTGCACCTCTCCTGGTTATTTGCTGTTATAAATTTTATTTTACACTACAGTATCTCTGGAGTCTGAACTCAGTCTCTCTGATGACCATCAAGAGGATGCTCCTGCTTGATCAGCTGAGGCGCACAGCCTGGTTGCTTGCAGTAGCAGAGCATGGGAATGATTGGCTGCTGTTCCTCCTTTGGTACACAAGCAAGAATGACAGTGATATTCTGGACATGACAAGGGAGCTGCTATTTATTATTATCATCCACTTGGTTTGCAAGAACACAGAGAAAGATCTCAATGGGAATTTTTTTATTTCCTTTCCAACCTACAGCTTCAGTGTGCAAGGAAGTGACACCCAGATCAAAGCACATCAACATGGAATACCACAGGCAACACAGAAACAGAGCATTCCCGTACACCACAGCTGCTGTTAACAATGCCTTAAAATTCCTGCAACATCTCTGAACCAAGATACAACCCCACTGGGAAGCACTGGCAGACAATGAGGAGTTTCAAGCAAAAGCAACATTTCCACCTAGCTTAACCATTAGCACAGCCTACACAGCAGACGTTTCACTAAGGGTACACCTTTTCTCCACTGCTGTTCATGCAATCACCTTTTGTTCCTGCATAGCAGAAATATCCATTTTGTATATCAGCATCTCAGACTTAGCACCTCCTTTTCTTTTCTGTCTTCCACTTGGGAAAATAAAACTAACCAACATACACAAAACAACTATCGACAGCATACAACTATGGATGAAATTGTCAAAACTGCCTAGTCTTTTAGTTCTGTTTCAGACATCTCAATCTTGAAGGGTTTAATGATATCAAGGTGGTCAGGGGCCTAGAGTATGACCCAGAAAAAGAGGGTAAGGGGGCTGGGCTTTTTTGGTTAGACAAAGATGAGGCTGGGGTGCTCTAGCAGCAGCTTACAAATATTTTAAGGGAACTACAGAGAACACTTGCCATCAGTTGCAGGTGATATAACAAGGGGCAATGGCCGTGGACTGCACCTTGGGAGATTTGGGCCAGACAAAAGGTAAACTTTTGGAAGGTGCAGAAGATGAAGCAGCTCTGGATGGGCTTACTGGGGAGGTTTTCAAGACTTGGCCAAACATATGCAAAGCTGCCCGGATATATTGCTGGGGATAGCCCTGCTCCAAGGGGAAAGTCACTCTCCTTCAAGTCAAAATTTTCATATCTTTCTGTTTTTCCTTACTGAAAAGCCCAGGTATTCTGAGGTACACAGAAGTTTTTGACCACTGTATCCAGCAACTTAAACCAGCTTTTACCTGGTGAATTTTTAATGAATCTCAACAAATAAGCCACACTGGATCAGTACTGTGATTTTATACTGGCAACAACCTCACAGCAGATTTTTCACCATTCCAGTCACAGAGCTATTGAAGAAAAGCAGCACTAGGAGCAACTCCCAGAGGAGCCTAACTTGATTACCTTCTCCACACACGATCAGCTCTTAGATCAGTACCCTGTGGGTGACATGGCATATGGTGTGTGACAGAGGTATCCTGCCTGACTCTAATCATTGCCCTTTTTTAAATACAGTCAGCATCAGTGTCCACAAGGAAATAGCAGGGTGTTTTGCTGTCTGGCTGGATCTCAGATGGAAATCTCACATTGACAGAACCAGTGAAACTGTCTTGGGGGAAGTGCAGAATGAGGAAAAGGGGGAGGAAGAAGGACACATCTGGTAGACTGTGAAGTGAGGAAGTTCGATCATTAAAGTAAGTTTCTTGATTCTTGCGATAAACTTTAATCTGTTAGACTATTGCACACAGGTATATCACTTGTCATGATGACAAACGAATGACATTTTCCTCCCTCGAGGCCATTTGACTTCATCACATATTTCGACAGCTACATGATTCTGAAGACAGCACTTGCCAAGAGATGTCATCATAATTCACAGATATTTTCTCCTGAGATAGTAAAGATGTAGTTTAGTGAAAGTTCAAACAGAAATTAAGAGAGAGAAACTACCATGTGTCCCTGTATTTTTGATTGGGACTTTATTATCATAAATAATATCACAAACTAGCAATTAAACTGAACTATTCAAAACTATTGAAAATTAAGTAAGAATTACTCTTTATGATGTCATAACAAGTAAAAAAAAAGTGGAAGACTTTAAGAAGTTCTTCAGGTTGTTTGGGTTTTGGGTTTTTTTTCTTTTTTCTTGTCTTCTGGAATCTTAAATTCCCACTGTCGCTGCCAGGAATTTCTCTTACTTTGGGTTAAATTCAGGTGACCTGTACTAACTATCTTAAAAAGGTATACTCAGTCTGAAGGACAGAAAAAAGCCCATGTGGCTTCAGATCACATTATTTCAAAACAAATAATTTTGGAGTTTAGTTCAATCCACTGTTTCACGTGTGCAGTATGTCTTCAGTGAGCTGTCGTGTTCTAGCCTGTGCCTAGTCTGTGATGTCTTCAGGACAGCACATTCCCAATTTCTCCCCACATCTGCAAGTGAGGTGATGCTGGTTTGCATTTCTAGCCTTTATAATAACAAAAATAGCTCTTCAGAGCTATATTTTGACCAGAAACAATAATCAAACTCCATTCACTAACACACTCTTGATGTACAGACATTACTTTACATAGCAAGGAAACAACACAGGAATTACTACGGTGAAATTGATCACAGGATGCCAGACATAATATTGCTTTTTTTTCAGTGTTGTACCCCATGGCCACCCACACCTTGCAGTGTTTTAGAGAATTCGTATTTTGAAGTCAGAAATATCAGCCTCCTTGCTCTTGTCAGGTCAGAAAACTCCACCTGACAACATGGTCAGTCTCAACAGTTCTTTGTCCAAAGCAATCTAGCCTGGCAGAGAGTATCAGTCTGCTGCTCTTGAAGGGCAAAATGCTAAGTGTGGAGCAGGCATAGTCTACTGAGAATATTCACATCATTCACAGCAATTTATATGTGGGAAGTATAAAGTAGCACTCAGAAAATGATAATCCATATTCCACCTGAGCAGCAAGATAGTGTAAAATCCAGTTATGCAAAAGCCCCATCTTAAGCCCAAATACTTACTGTTTTAGATAAAACACTTCTTAGAATCCTTTCTAATTTACTCATTCTGGAATTTCATATCAAGTAGCTGGACAGAAAGTCTGACTTGATGTCAAAAGGGGTATACACTGTTATTGCAGTATAAAATATTTCAAATTTTAAGCATTTTCTTTTCAACCTTACTTGAAATCCTCTCATCCTCCTTTACGCCTGTGTTTTTGGGGTTTATCCAATTCATTCATTTTGCATATTACAACTACATCCAGGGCATCTTCCATCCTGATTACCCCCGACTTTGTTGCCACTTTAGAAACACAGATTATGACTATCTTCTAAATTTTTCAGGATTTTTTGTTCAGCAGTCAGTAGCTGATGCAGTAATACACATGTTCTTAGTCCTTCAGAAGTTAGGCAGTGAGATATAGAGCTTTTTGGGATCAGGGAGTTTTGGTGGTTGGGGAGGGACAAGAGTGCTGTGGCAAGCAACAAAGAATTGCATGACTACTTAAAATCTTTCTGAGGTAGAGCAAATTCCTAGGGAAGCACACACAGTGAAAAGGCACACAGATGTTTAGGCTGAGGTTATGGGGATAAGGGTTTTTCTGTGATTGCCTCTGTCCAGGAACCAGTGCATATAGTATAAACGAACAAGCTGTACACATCAAAATGCCCACAGCCTTAACCTGATGTTTCTTTTCCAGCAGGAAGCCAACCTACACCCCCATCTCCAGTACCCCCTGTTGCACAACAACTTCTCCAGGGAGGCAATTATCCTTTTGTCTAATGATTCTGCATCTTCATTATGAAACACATTTTAACTTGCACCTGTCAAAATCCTAGTGTGGACAGGACAATCGTGATATATTACAGATCATCATATTGAAGACAAATGAGTATTTACTCTGTCAGGCTACCATATCATAAAATCACTTGCCTTCTCCACACACATTAAAGACATTTTTCTTAAAGTAGGCATGCTTTCATTATTGAGGATCCTAAGTAGAAGGGGAGGACAGTTATTTCCCAGGGGAAAGAAGTTTATGCAAAATCAGATTCACAGCAAAACAGTTAACAAGTTTATTAGTCAAAAAAATACCTGCTACTTAGTCTTTTATAGACCACTCACTGTTTAAAGGCAACACAAATACACTACTGCTCAAAGGGAAGTGTTTCTTTAAAAATGCATAGAAGCTAAAATGAATCTTTATGATAGTATCAAGCTGGTCATTAAATGCTGCAGATTAACAGCACAGTGAGATGGAAGACACTCTTGGGCAATATCAGGTGCTGTATTTCGCAGTGTTTCATTTCCCTAAGTGTTTAATGTTTTCCTGGATATAAAGACTATTTATCACTTCACGTATGATTAAAATTAAAGGGCTGAAAGCAGTGTTGTTTCTTTGATTGGCCCCAATGCCTCTTTCACTGGATGGCTCTGGGCAAGTTGTTTCACTTCTGGGCTATCTGCAAAGGTGGAATAATAAAACAGATAACACCCACATTTCTCCAGCATTGCAGCAGTCTCAGTCATATGACAGCTGAGAGACTGCCCTTGATTCAGTGCGTTTTTATGAGGTACGCAGAAAGGTAACACCATGCACTATTACCTGTTCTGTGCTCTTCCTGAATAGCAGTTGAATGAACATGACACCATGCTCCACAGATGCCCCACATGAAGGAAGTTTCAATCACACACAAAAACTTCTTGAGACTTCAGTCTTGCTGTGCAAGGAGCCTACAAGGACACTACCTCAAAGCATCTGAGGTACAACATGGTTTAGGAGAAGTAATATGAAATGGTTATTCTCTGTTGTCAAACAATGGCAATAATCTAAAAACTGCAAGTTACAAAACCAGAGTTTGTCTTAGAAACAAGGGAATTGTAACTTGAGTAAGCATCTGAAATTTATTTCCATGGTGCAATATAACTTTTGATGTCATTTGCACTATGGAACATTTCAACAGTGTGAATGAATATAAACCAACATGAATATAAGCTTCGTATCCTTTGCAGAATTATTTTTCAATTAGGTCATTCCTATGAATCTCAGTTGACAGTCACACTAACGGACTTTCAGACAACAGTGAATACTTAAACTTGTGACTTTCAAAGCAGCAGGAAAGCAATACTACCAATGCCTGTGATTTTACTGAGAATTTCATCATGTTCTCTACAGGTTCTGAAGGTACACAAGTAGATGAGAAGCTCAATTTTCATGAAGAAGAAATAAAGCAAATTTCTAGACTTCCTAGCTGTGTAGGAAGGGTGAAAGACACAGAAGAGCTGCAACCCAAAAGCTCTGAAAGTGGAGAGAAAATTGATAAACTGTGCTGTGCGTTTTAAGATACCTGGTGATTTGAGGGGCTTTGAGATATTCTGGCAAGACTGACAGTGAAAGGGGACTTTGACAGTGACAGTGTGTGAGTTCAGAACCAATAAAGAAGAAATCCACAACCTGGCTTAGATCCTCAGACCTCTGAAATTCTCCTGGAGACATAAAAACCACAGTGAAAATTGGCTGGCATGAAGCCTAACATACTTCTGGAGGGGAAAAAAAATTACAGTAAAAAGCTATAATAATGTGCTCTTGCTGGAACATAAAACCACTAGGCTTGTGGTCCCCAATGCCGCTGATTTCATCCTGGGTGTTAGCTTAACTTGTTTACTTTGCAATCAAAAGAAAACTTACAGATAAAAAAAAATCATACTTAAGGAAGTGGCAACATTCATTCTTGGCATAATGCCAGGAAAAACTCAGCTGGGGACTGTCTGGCTTGTCTTATAAAATATCCACTCAGAAATATACAGCTTTGAAAAACAGAGTTGTCCAAGCTGAGCACAATGTGAATTGCACTCAGGGGTTGTGAAGATGCACATAGGTTACCCACAACACTCCAGGTTGCCTTCTCCTTCTTGAGCCTATCTCTGGGCTACTGTCCCTTGGCTTACCACCAATTTCATCCTGTCATTCAGCCAGCTGCTTGAAACAAAGTTTCTCAGCTACTGGCTTCCCTGTCACCCTTCATACCTGCTTCAGTCCCTATTTCTGGCCAGCCAACACCTGTTTTTAGGACAGTATTCAAAACTGTGACAGGAGACCAAGAGGTCCCACACAGGGAAAGAAAGCCAACAGGGAAGTTAGATGGGTGAAGTATTCATTCTGGGGTGGAGAACATAACACTTATTTACTCTGGCATACATTCCACAATACCGCCCCTCAAGGTAAATTCAATGCTCTGATATAAGATGGGACTTGCGCCACTCTAATTTACTTTGGTAGATTGACAGCAAGTAAGAATTTCAGGTTTCACTTTAAGAAATTTCTTGGCCTTGTAAGTGTGCAGCTTTAAACATGGAGTACACCCAAAAGACTCAAAACAGAAATCAAATACAAATGGACCCAAAATTTATACCTAAGTGCATCAGTGCACTTAGTGCTATTGCAAAGTTCTCTAGTCTAGACAACCTCCATACATTCCGGAAATTCTAATTTATTGATTTAATTAACTCAGACCACAGTCAAGACTTTTGCCAAAGCACAACCTGCTTCACAAAGAACTTGGCCTGGTCTTTTTCTAGAGTACATTATAGTATCCTCTTTTTTCTACCCACCACATATTGTACAAATCGTGGATCAAATCTGTCCCTACTGCAATTTTACTAATGTGGGACAAAATTCATTGTGAAGGAGTATGCAGGAAGATTATCTATCTGTACTTTCCTTCTAATGGTCACTAAGCTTGGAGTCTGACCTAATATAACTCTTTCATATATAAATGATGCCTGCATTAAGTACCTGACATGGCTGGCTTGTGCCTCTAGCCCTCTAGGAAACACTGAGGCAGGCTCCTGTAGAAGGCTGTCCAGAGCATCGATATCTACCCTTGCTGATTACAGTGGGTGCCTGGGAAGCCACTTAATTTAGTAATCAGACTATTTCAGTGCAAAAAAGTGCATGGTTTTAAAAATAGCTGGCATGGTCAGCCCATGAGTTCATGAAGCCCTATATTCTCCAGTAGGGGCTGGCAGCATAAGCAGCATTACTGCTTCCTCATGCTCTTGTTTCCACATCCTGCTTCTTAAGTATATGCTGCAAACCCACTTGTGCAGAGATAGTTTTACTGTTTATGTGAACAGTACATAGTGCAGTGAGGAGTGTGGTGCAAGTTTCCAGGTGCACAATATAACACTAAGAGCTCAGCAACAACACATGAAGGTGATCAGAAGGTAGGAATTAATTATTAAAAAAAAAGTGGATAAGAAAGATTCAGATATTTATACATCCTCTTGCTTGAGTACATGTGAAAACACTGGAAGTTAAAGATGAGCAAACCAACATTAACTTTGCAGTAAATGCCTGTTCTGACAACGGGAGCAGCAGGAGCCCTGATGTCCACCATGGAATAAGGAGGCTGCTGGGGGAAGACACAACTGTGCAGCCAGGTAGCTTTTCTCATGGCAGAAGTGGGGCAACCAGAATTAGCATGAGCTAATGGTACCAGACCTTGCTCTGAGATGAGACCAGCCTCGTAAGTGCTGCCTGGACCATGGACTGTATCAGATATATGTTGTGACAGACAGCTCACCAACCTTATTATTCTTCATTTAGTTATTCCTCAAGTCCACAGCATAGCTGCCCACAGCCCTGTCAATTTTACATGCTGATGCTTTCAGATGTCATGATTTTCCCAAACCCCCTGGGGTGATACAAATGTGCCACCATGGGTCAGGTTAAACACAGCATAACTAAGCAATATCCCGAGCTTGGATCAGAAAACCCCGCTGTGCAATGTGCAGACAGAGGAGCTGCCAGAAACTTATCCACAGGGTGTGGAGACAGCCCAACCTGAGTGGAGTCTGGAGTCAACCTGCGTGGCCTTCCAAGTTCTCAGCAGAATGGAGTCTGAAGAGGTTGTGCCAGGTTGTCTAGAGCCTGTCTATACTGCTGATGCCATCTACTGGCTAAATCATCACCTAGTCATGGCTACTGGGAAGAGCCTGCAGAGAAGTAGGTGCACACCTTATCTCCTTCTTGTGTGGGAAAGCTGACAGGTTTGGAAACCATGAGAGAGCTGATTGTGGGGAACAACCAGCAAAAGACCAAGGTATGCATGTACAGAGTCCCTTCCTAGTCCTTTATCTCTGCCCTAGTAAAAGTGCTGGGAAATGAAGCTTTGGAAGGAATTTTTTCCCTGTTGTTTAATGGCCTTTGAATGTTCCTGCCTTATGTATTCAGCACAGACCCACTCATGAGATGCAACTCACCAGAACTGAAGCTATCTCAAGTTGGAAAGCAGTGCTTCTTCTGCAAAGTGAATCTGTTCTTGTGCCTGGTATTGCTGCAGGGGCAGCCTGCAGCTCTGGCAATGCTCTTCTAGTGACGGCTGTAGGTGGCACACACTGAGTGTGCTTAGTCCTCTAGAGATCCCTCAGTGGGCTGGGTGCAGGGCAGGCAGAGGACTGCTCACTTCTCTCATTGATGTCCAACACTCGGTCGCTTCAAGGAGCTCTGAACTCAAGTGTTTTCTGTGGACTGAGAGAAATCTACAGTACAAGCAAGCAACACTCTGACCTGCAGTCAGATCTTAGCACGCCAGCTCTCCCAGAAGAGTAGAGAGCCAGAGGAAGAGCGAACTTACACGGTAACCAAATCAATGTGCATGTTCAAGTGCAGCTACTTAGCCAATGTAAAATCTAAATTACCAGACAACGAAACGCTCCAACAGTGTGACAGAAACTAAGAAAAGTCAGAGCATCTAAACCTTCTGTTTTTAAGATTCCATGGTCCTGAATCACTTACATTTGCCAGTCAGGTGTACTGACTAAAATTTTAAGATGTGGTCTACGTCGTATCTTGAAAAACAACAGAGGAGTCCCAGAGGGTGTTACTACTGATACACTTTTGAAAATGAGAGTCAATTGCTTTTGAATCGTCGACCCTCAATGCCATATTGTGGCAGTAACAGTGCTGATGTTGTGATCTAAGCATTTACAGAAAGTGATATTTTCTTCTGTTAGATGCACTGATCTAAGCACATGATATTGCTTAGTTTGTTTGGTTTCCCACCCCCCCACTCCCCGTCCCTCTTCATGCGGTGTGATCTCTTTTGCAGATGGATAATCTGAAATCTGAGACAAATAATCTTTCCATGGTGTTATGGAAGGGGTGTCACAGCTGTGTTGCAGAACGGGTGTCACAGCTGTGGTGGCCTTGGCTGGTACACTCATTTGTTCCAAAGACAATATTACCTGTCTCTACAACTCTGACCTCACTTTTACCCGCAGATCCCTTTTTAGGAACACAGCCTGATGTCTCCGGTAGTGCTGGTGCTGCCTTGCCTGGGCCCCATAAATTTTCCACAGGAAAATCAAACTCTAGTCACATATATTAGCTCCAAGTATCTTCAGACCTTGTTGCTTAAGATAATGGCCAGTCTCTTACTGTGAACTACAAGATGTACCATCTGCTAGACTTAAACTAAAATTGCCTTGATTAAAGAAATGCTAGCAAAATCCTGGTAATTAATGAGTAATATTGTAATCCAAATTTGCATTGCCTGCAGTTCACTAATTGTGCCCTTCTGCCTCTCTATTTTTTCATTTAAGATGCTAGCTATTTTCTATTACAAGTCCCTTTATTCTTGCACACCAGCTCCCTGTACAAACTTTAGTGTATTTTAATAATTCCTGAGACACCAAATTGTTGCAAGATATTTTTTCGCAGCCATTTTCCTTCCCACAATCTCCCTCCTCACTGTAGTCCATGGACTTTGTCTGAAGGATTTGTGCACATGGAAAGAAAATCAAGATGTGATGGGAATAATAAGGAACAAAAGGAGAAGAGGGAGCAGAGCTGAGACAGACTGTTATGACCTCAGGAGTACTCCTACTTCCCTTCATGGTTGTCATACCTAACATAAACACATTTGAACTGGATCGTCTCCTACAAAACATTTGTAGATCATCATGTCCAGTGGAATTCTGACTGATGAGAGCCTCAGTACCTGAGTTTCTGTATCAGGAAAACTGTATAATTATTTGCACTGCAATTTCTTGTGATATGACGGTGCACCAAGCAGTTCTTCACTGCTTGTCAATGTAACCATGTTTCATACTGAGTAATAAGGACTCTAAATATTGCCAACAGATGGTTGTAAAGGGATAAACAAAAGTTTTTCAAAACTTCCAATAATTTCAACATTATTGTGTGTGAGACATGATGCTCAATTAATATGAATCAAAAACAATGGTGGTAAGCCACTTTACCACAGGAAATAACTTAACCCAACATTCTTGCGATTGTAATTTATTTGATCATGCCTAGTGACTCTCAACGTCTCTCCAACAAACATTAAGTTTTACAAATGGCCAAAGAGAACATTGTCTTCTGACACAAAGTGGCCTGCCCTGCAAGTGTACTTTTAACAGCTAATTTCACAGAATAGTCAATGGAGCAGAAAGAATCTACACCTCTAGAAATTAATATATTGGGTGCTTTCATTGCAAGGTTCCAAGAATCACCTTCATGCATTGTGATCCGACGTACACGAAGGTGAAATGTTCAATGGCTGCTAGACCACTGAGTGGAACTGCTCAGGACAGAACTATCCATCACCGATGGCCCTTTTTTTAATTTTGCTTACAGTCTCAGGTGAAATTAACAGCAAAGCAAAGGATGCCAAGTACTTTAAAGACACTGCTATTGCTGTATAGTGAGACCCAGCTAGAGGCCATGCAACAACTAGGTTTCATTTGCTGCTCAAAAAACCACTCAGTGAAGATGCTCCTTCCCCTTTTTGGGAAAAGAAGGCATTGCTGTGTATTCCTTAATTCATTTGAACTTGAGCTATTTACAGAGTGGTGTCCTATTCCAGCTAATAACACATATCTCAAAAGGAGAAGTTCAAAGGTGTGGTTTGAATACCCATTTCAACATCAGGAAATACCCCATTTCTTTCCCAAACAGGGTCTTACAAAATATGAAGAGCCAGTGTGATGTTGGCTTAGAAGTACAAACATCTGCTAAAACATTTCTATGTCGGACAATGAAAAATGACCATACACATTTGCTTTTATACAACCGCACAGGACTATAGATATGGCTTAGCTTTTAGCTGGATTCCAAAGAAAATGAGGTCTAATTCAGTCCGTGCTTTGTAGCAGCTTTTAAAACCACATTGGCCAACTTCATCTAAATTTGACTGCATGGTAAGCTCTCAGTCACGCTCAGTTCTAAAAAATTTGTGAAAAAGAGATGGCAAAATAGAGCTGCCAGACACCAATCTGTTCCTGTAAAAAAAACTGGGCAAGCATATTATTCAGTGCCAGAGAAGTTTAACAGGAAAAAGGCTTTAAGAATGCCACAACAGAAGGAAAAGGCTCAGGCCCTCTGCATTTTTAGAAATTAATAAGGCAGTCAGAAGCACAAAGACCGGCTGGAGCATGTCCAAAGAATAGCAATGAAGCTGTTGAGGGGTCTAGAGAACAAGTCCTATAAGGAGCGGCTGAGGGAACTGAGGGAATGAAAAGACGTTGTAGCAAGGTGGGTGCTGGTCTCTTGTCCCAAGTAACAAGCAATAGGATGGGAGGAAACAGCCTCGAGTTGCACCAGGGGAGATTTAGATTGGATAGTAGGAAAAATTTCTTCACTGAAAGGGTTGTCAAGCACTGGAACAGGCTGCCCAGGGAAGTGGTTGAGTCACCATCCCTGGAGGTATTTAAAAGACGTGTAGATGTGGCACTTAGGGACATGGTTTAGTGGTGGACTTGGTAGTGTTTGGTTTGCGGTTGGACCTGATGATCTTAAAGGTCTTTTCTAACCTAAATGATTCTATGACTCTATGAAACTGGGCTGCTGTTTTTGAGGAAGTTGTGAACAGATCCATGAGTCCTTGCTCTATAATTCACTGGGAGCAGGTACAGAGACCTATTGATTTCACAGGGCAAAAGGAAAGAAAGGCTCTAAAATACATAGCTGAGGCATAACAGCAATTACAGACAAAAGATTCATGAGCTTCAGTGGAGAGTATAATGGAGAGAAGAGTCATCCTTGGTCCTGGCTTTCAGCAGGAAGGAGGTGCGGTTTTCCTGGGCAGAAAATGATTCTTCAGTTGGGCTGGCCTTCCTGCAGGACCTTAAATGCTTATAGCAAAAATCAGATCATCTCTTAAGAGACTGCAGGTCATTAGTATTGACTTCTACTGCCTGTGACCTTCATCACACTCTGAACAAAACTCCACCAACGTAGACTATCTTTCTACCATATACGGCATTTAAAGTCAGGATAAATTTCTATTCTGTCATCTGAGGATGAAGTAAATCTATATATGCATAGCCCAATTTATGGTGATATTTTTTCCTGAAGAAATGGGAAAAAAAACGTACTATAGTTCTAAATCTGTAATAGAGTCCAAGGAACAAAAACCTGTCTCTGTTCTCTACTCAGTGTGTCACAGAGGTAAATTGATGACACCTACAGAGTAATACAAGTCATCAGTGTAGTCAGCTTATGAGTAATTGGCCTTGCATAGACATAAAATAAAAATAAAATTAATTCCTGAGTTTTAAAGCTTCTGTGGTGCTTTGTCAGGGACAAATAGTCTATAGCATCATTTTGCAGTACAGCATGTGAGGACATGTGTGACTTACAGAGCCATCTTAGTGCTCAAGGGAGTTGAGACTTATACTTCACTGGAGGGACATGGTAACAGCTGATTAACTGTTTGGGACAGAGGGAACCCCCAGATTTAAATTTCTAGGTGGCCTGTGTAGCTCCTTTCATATGTTCTCTGGGGATAACACCGTGGTATTTGAGAACTTCTTATTTCCTATCTCTTTTGCTGGCTTGCAACGGAACCTTGTGTAAGTTGTTTAGTATACTGCCATTAGCTCACTTTTCCCACCTTGTAAAATGCAGATATTTACACTGGCTTCTTTTGGAAAATTCTTTCAGATATAATAGGTTTTTGCAATCAGTGTTTTCCCCACCACTAATACAAGCCACAGATAAAGATACCAGCACTGCAGCTTGAAAAATCAAATTACACATATATGTCAACAAAGAGGGTATAAATCCAGTGAATCAAAGTATATAATGAGCATCTTTCAGCTGAGGAATAAGTTTGTCTAAAAAAAGCTTTCAGTAGCAGTTCTGGCTCCAACAAAACATGCATTAAGTTTAAAATGCAGTCAACTACACAAAAGTCTTATCTTGTAGTACTGCAAGCAACCTGCCTTATCATCTTAGTTTTCTATCCCTCTTTTCACCTTTGCCATAAAGCTTTTGAATTAAATATAGCAGTTAAGTACAGTTTATCTAAAGCATCCCCAAACTGAAAGTTTATCAAAGTAAATAACTGAGGGCAAGCAACTAAAATGCAAAAGTTTCTCCTTAAATTGTAACAGGAAGGTTTCAACCCCAGAATCCCCATCTAACTCCCTTCTCAAAGCTAGCTGGTTAGCTGTCCTGGCAGCTGGTAAATAAATGACCTACATGAGCAGCAGATTTTTAGTTTGACAAGACTGAGTGAAATTTCAACAAATGTCCCTCACAGGCTTTTCCATTTATGGAGGATGTGGCTTAGCTGACACTTGGAATATTCCAACAACTCTTCAGAAGTCTTAATGGCTTGAGAAAAATTGTGCTTTATGGCCTCAGATTTAGGCCTGGCCAGCTTCTCCATCAATCACAGCTTACCACCCTCCAAACCATTTGAATCCTGTTTGTGCAGGGAGCAGCAGCACAGTGCTAAGAGCTGCCTGGGTGACTGCAGCAGGCAGGGTGATGCTCTCTCTGACATTTTCTATGGGCACTATGGTGGCAAGCTGCAACATCCAGTATTTTCAAGGTGTATCTGCTTACCAGGTTATGCGTGATCCTTCTGAGGACTCCCTGTCTCTGCTCATTGCCCCGTCCCCAAGTATTCACCTTTCCAGAAGGCTCTCTGCACACTGTAAAATCTTTAAGACCTACATAACCAATTACAAAACTGTCTCATCTCTGGGGCAAACTGCAACTTAAGGCACCGCTTCATGTTTTCTGTCCAGAGAGGAGCTGTAACAGGGTGGTGAGGAAGCTTCTCTCTGTTAAAACCAAACTGGATCCCAAATATCACTTTAGAAATTAATAAATAAGACAATGGACCAAAGCCCAGGCTATGAGTAAGAGATGGTGGGGAAGAGGGGGAAGATAATTAGCTGCCAATGCAAAGCATCCGGTCTGAAAACAGAAGGACCCATATTTGAACTCTTACCTGTGACTCATGAGAGCCAATGCCAGAAAGCACAGCTTCATCTCCCCCTCTGCTGACTCAAAAGAAAATATATTTTAGATGGGTGAACACTGGTTTAATACTCATGAGGAAGGTTGTTTCAGTCACTGATACTTTACACAGATTTGTGCCTGACAGCACCTACAAAGTGACTTACAAAGGAAATATCTGAGGAATAATGTAGGGCTGGCACATCCAGCTTATCTCTTTCAGACATGAAGTTTGCAGGACTGTGGGACATTACTTGAGCAAAATTCTCTCTGCTGTCCACAGGCTGAAAAAACTATCACTCCATGTGAAGATGGCTCTCACAACACATCAACAGATATAGTATGCTGAGAGATATAAACAGTGAGAAATGTTCTTGTTGCAAGAAGTAAAAGCACTGTTGGTCTCTCAGTTTAGAAATAACACCCTTGCCCATTCACCACAGCTGTGAATAATAATATCAGAAAATCAGATGCTGCCTAACATCTGTTGCTTGGCCTTACTTTGAAGCATTCAGTAAAGAAAAGCTCCCAAAACATCCTGTTTGCCTGTGCCACCACATGTTCAAATCAAAAGCAGCACCTGTTCTACAATATTTCACCTCCCTCTACAAATGCAAAGACCATGCATATGTGGTTATCCCACAGTTGCTCACCTCGTAATTGTCAAACATAAAAGCAAGCTAGTACTGTTCAGGCAGTTCTAATGTGTTTTAAAAGCATACCATACATTTGTTTCCCATACCACCTTAACTGTACCTTAATATGAACCCTCAACACAGGAATACAGAGTACAAAAACATATAATACAGATTTTGTTAAAAATCAAACAGAATGGAAGAGACTTCTTACTTTCTGATGCACAGGCAATTTTCAGTTAGTGCTACTACGCTTCAGCATGCCAAATTAATACTTTCTTAAAAGGATGTATTGGTACTTTTTTCAGCTGTATACTCAAGGCTTTCTGGTATATTTCCTCCCTCCACTTGCATCCACTTCGTATAAAAACACAAGGACAGCAGAGAAAAGATTACTTGTTCAAATACTAAGAAGTCACTCATGTTCAGTTATGGATTCCACACATTAGCACTGGCAACTGCACTGGCAAGTAAGTGTCTTCAATCCTGTGACTTAAAATTGGCCGTTGCAGAAACTCTCCTCACACAAGGTTTGCAATGTTTTTAAATCACTAGATGGCGATGTAACAAGCAGCTTTAAAAGAACTGCTGATCCTTTCAGGACAGAAAATTGTTTTTGTATGAGGAAAGATAGTTCAAGTGGAAAAAGTGGGAATGGGTACAATGTAAGGTGAGAGCATAATATTTTGCTTTACATGAACTTGAATAAAGGCTGCATTTGGATGAAAAAAGTCAGTGGAAGATTTTGAGTTAAAAGACTTCTCCAGAACCTGTATAAAAAGATTATTTTTAATACAAGTTCTATTTTTTAATGGTCTTATAAAGGGTCATTAGGTATTGGAAGAAATGCTACCATTGTGACAGAATGATTTCCTGAGGCGGACTATGACACAATGACCCTACGCACTTGTGTGTCTGTTCTTTGAAATAAATATGCTTTAAAACTATTTTACATTCCAAAATTCCCTCAGAAACAAGAATGAGACAAAAACAAGATGAAAATTTGAGGCACTTCCCTCTAAAGCCAAAAATATGCAACTTTTCCATTTGTCACTGCTAAAATTAGTATCATTGAAGTGACGCTTTATTAATGTTAATGGGATAACTTGTGTGCACTCACTTGCCACTGCCAATAAAGAAGGGTTATACGCTGACTCAAACAGTAAGTATTTGGCACCTATAAATTATCTGTGGGAAATTATTTCCAAGTATGGGATAGCAGCTGCTGCAAGTCTACATAAAACTGCAGAAACCTAAGACTGGGAAAGAAAGGAGAAATGTGAATCCCGTTACACAGTGTGAGATGCACACTTGAAACTTATGACACAGAAAAAAACTGCAAGAGATTGAAGTAAAAAGATAAATTATAATTCCATATAACTGTTGATATCAGAGAAAGCTCCAACCAGCTCAGTGCCTGCAAGTTCTGTGAGTGAATGCTGTGACTTTCCTCCTTTCCAAGTCTACTGTGGGCTTCTTTTCTGGGTCATCTAAGGAGTGTGCATCAACTAGGTTAGATGTAGATGTCTGTCTGCAGACCAATGGCTTTGGGACACTACATCCCAAAGCAGCAGCTTCACTTGTTGTGGTACTTCTGGAGCACAGAGCAGCAGCAAAGGGCTCTACAGGGAAGGTGGAAAGGGGAGCTCCCACGGCTGGATAAAGGGATGGGGTCACATTGTCCTGGCAGCATCCACGACCACCACAAAGAAAAGCCATATGAGAAGGGCTGCTGCAGAAAGGGTGAAATAAAATAAGTTAATGCACAAAGCAGCTAGCTTTAGGGAATGAGGATTTCCTGAGATGCAGCTTCTCTCTTTTTTGAAAGCCTGACCAAATATTTATCCCACAATATTTTTGAGTTTTTGAAATAAATATGAGTGTACTGCATACAATGGGACTAGCAACACCTGCAGACTCATGACCCGCTCTTTCAATTGACACCATTCAAATAGAGATTTGCCTTATAAAGATCACCTAGAAAACATGCACAATAGAAAAAGTTTTCACTACTTCTTTGATAGTGAATGTTTAAAGCTTTTCCTAGGAAAAGAAGCTGTCAGCTTTTTTTCTCAGATCATCACTGGTAGAGTGTGGAAAAGAGTTGAAGACTCACTGTTCAACTCCATGTTGCTTTATGACAACTAGCCAGTTCTTAATGGCTAGTGGAGCTGAACTGGCAAGGATTCCTTAAAGAAGCCTGAACAACAGAAAATCTTCTGCCAGAATTCAGCTACTATGTTCCCTGAATCAGGGGGAGCAAACAGAGAAATGCAGAATCTCCTAAATGCACATAATATTTCATGCTTCACAGTCAAAAAGCCTGCAACCTAAGTTAGGTCAGTGGAGCAAACCAAGGCTATTAATCTTTTCCAGTAGCTGAGGCTTCTGCAAGGCAGAGAAATTGACGGCAACATCCTAACTGTCTGCCAGTTTCAGTGATTTTGATCTGACAACAGAGAATAACAAGGTAACACTCTGAAATTATTTACCAATTAGTCCCACATATGATTTAGGATGACAGCATGTTCCTGGAGGTTATGCTCTAAGTTTGAGAATCACTCCCCACTGCAGTATGGTTAACCAGATATAGATGATGCAAAAACAAGCCTACCATTTTGGAGTTACACAAAGAAAGTCACAAAATGTCAGAAAGGAAAGGTGCAGAGATGCACGACACAGACTATCTGCGGTCACTGTGTTTTCATATGCAGAATCTGCACACCTCCTAATATCTTAGTAGTCAAAAGCAGCTGACACTCTCCCTCCGCACTAATAGCTTGCACACAATTAGACCCAGGAGCAGGGCAGTGCTGGGGAAAAAGAGTCAAGTAAGGTGAGGACTGGAACATGGGAGTTACTCCCTAGGGAGATAGTCGGGAACTGCCTGTGCACATGTAAAACCCATATTGCTGCCAAATCACTCTCTGCTTGTGTTTTTAAAAGATAACACATGGCAGGTGCTTGAGACTATAACAAAGCTGATTAAAAGTGATCTAGCTGAGCAGGAACTTTTGGGAGTCCTGGTTCCTATAAACACCCCTCTAGTCATCCCCAGGCAGTCATATGTTCTCCATTACTGCAGAACCTGAGTGCCTCACATTTTTCTCTCTCATTGGTCTATGATATCAGAAGAATTTTTACCCCTGTTTTCACATTTCTCTGGGACAGAAAAGCTGAGATCCTTGAAGGTATTTAAGTGCTGCTTCTCCCATACAGATTAGACTAGAGATGTGATCGATGCTAGTTCAAAACCCGAAAAACCCTGAGGATCTGAGATGGAGCCCACACAATTTGTCCAGGGCATATACAAAGTCTGGAGCTGGGGAAAAACAAACAAACAAACAAGAAAACAAACAAAAAACAACAAACTCAACAGTATTTTGTTTCTTCAGGTCATGTTTAACCACCACACTCTGGGAGTGCTGGGCTTGCCAGGACTGATTTCCACTATCTCATCTTGTTCCTAGCCTAGGTTCCCAAGATTTTTATGGCATAGATATCCCATCAGATGAAATGGGAGTCCAGTGTCTCAACATCTCTGTGCATTTGATTTTGTAAATTGCCACCAGCCACTTTCTGTAGATATCTTTTTATAAAATAGACACTGTTTTTATGATTTTAGAATAGAGCCGATGCTTCTCAGTTAAGTGTGTTTTCATTTTTAGTGCAGTTAAACCTGCCTGTCCTTTTCCTATGTCAGAAACAAGAATGGAAGACATGCCGCCTTTCCAGAAATCTATAAAAGCAATAGAGAAGGCAGGTATCTCCAGGCCTCTGCATGGAGAGCTCCTGAATTATTTAAGTAAATTAAGTATTGATCACTTTTCATGCAAAATTTTTAGACTGAATAGGTGGCTTGGACAGAGAATTAGGGTTGCAGTTTTTCTCCTGATTTAACTAGGTTGTTTAAATAACAATTTAGTGGAGAGAGAGAACCCAAGTCTTTATACAACCTTGTAACTTTTGAGGTGGAAGGGAAATGGCAAGGGGAGGGAAACAGGAAATCAACTGCATTGATTTAACATGTGGGGTTTCAATTTTTGTGGAATAAACTAAATATTGCCAAAGAACCAACAAGCAAATCTTCTCTCCCTACCAGAGATGGATATTGACACACAGTTTTCATAACACATCCAGTGACGCTTCTTTCAGCTTCAGGTGTAGTGAAACAAACTAAAAGGTTGAGATTTAGCTCAAATTGACAGAGAAAAAATCTGTTGTCAATTAATTCCTCCTTAAATCACTAGTCCAGACACATCAGGGCACTTTTCAGGCCCAACTATACAGGAAAAAAAGCCATAATCTACATGTAAATCCAGTGATTCATATGTGGTTTTCTGCACACATTCCCATTTCTGTTCCTGTATGGGACTTACAGATAGGAAGTTGCATGGAGGACACTACAAACACATACAGGATTTGGCATAATGGGAGGAAAACCTAGAGGTTGGGCAAGGCATAGAACTTGCAAAAGTTGTGAGACCTTGAAATATTATGGTGTGTTCAATGCCAGACTAATTACTGAAATGAAAATTGTTAACAACAACTGGCCACATGCTACTCACTACAACTTTTGTGGCTGGATCATCTCTTCCTTGTGCATTATATGGGCGTTAAGAGTCCCCAATAACCTCTGGCAACTCACAGGTAACCATTAACTTCACAACAACCTAGGCACATTAAAAAAGGGGACTATGTTCAGGTGTTCAGCTTCACACCCAAGAACCAAACAGCTGGAACTGACGTGGCACAAGCAGAAGTCATTGTTAGGTTTAGGTGGCCTAGGTCCCCTGCAGGCAATGTGAGTAGCAAAGGAATTGCACACAAAGGGAGACGATGACTAAAGTTCCTTTTCCACCCTCTTTTTTTTTTTAATAACATTTACATTTCACCTAGCTCTTCAGAGCTGAACCTTTGCAAGCCTCAGAAAACACACAGCAATACTGAATACCACTTAACTTTTCAGTGAGAGCCTTCACCTGTGTGCTACTAGTACTTGTGATCATCTTTCTTTGTCCAAGCTGCTTAAAAAAACATACTGAGTGATCACATACCAAAATAAACACACTTTTCACTTCCCTACCTTGTTAATGGACTCCTGCTGTTTCTGTAGTCCAGCAGACTGACGCAAAGCCCTTCAAGACACACATTGTCATTATGGACTGACAATCATCTACCAAAGCTGGCCAAAACTAATTTGTGGGAAAGGTGATAGTTTCTCTGTCAGCTTGTACAGCAAGTACAAGTCATCCAGAAGGCTTGGAGTTAGTTGACAAAGCTAATTAAAATGTCCTGCGTGCATCACCAGGCAGTATGATTCATTTATTCAAAGCCATTCCTCCAGCAAAAGACAAAAAGTGTGCATGATTGCAGTGTGCACGCCTGTCAGTGCTCTTCAATTGGTTCTTCAAAGTATTTGTAGTGCCAAGGAGAAAATATTCTTCCTAGACCACTGATGATAAATGATCTGTTAGGATGCAAACTAGCCAGTCAGAGTTTTTTCTTGGGTCTAACCTCCAATGTGATTTTCCAAAGTCTTTCATGCTTCTGAGTTTAACTGCATTTTCCTAGTTATCTGCTACCACCACAGAGCAACTAATCAGTGCTTTAAGAAAGCAGAGTTCATTAAAGCTGGCTTTAATGAAAGTTAAGAACCTTTGTTCATTAATTGCTTTGAAATTGTCCAGACTGATTTTCAGTCTGGATGCACATGGTGAATTATTCTATATTATGTTGCTTGTCCTCTTTAAACAGTGGTTTAGATTATTTACACAGATTATAAACATAGCAATCAAATATACAATTTGAAATGTAGGATATTGCAAGAATGGCTTTTTTCTCTAACTGTGATGGGATGATTTATGTCACCAAGCAACTGAAGAAATGAAATTTTTATAATTAAGGGAGGTACTCTGAAACCAGCTTTTCATGAATCTTCAAGCTCTCAGTCCTCTCTTTTTCCAATTAGCTTATCTCAGTATGGCTAAAATATACAGACACTGGCAAAAAAAAATTAAAAAAAAAAAAAGGGAGATTACCTGTACAGCTGAATCCAATTTATTTTTTTAATTTAAACATTTCAATTTCCTACATTTTCCATTACATCTTTGGCTCTCAAAAGCTTAGTGTAAAAAAAATGAAGGAAGCTGACTAAGGCTATGGACATGAACACATCAAAAATATCTTCTGTGATTTCAGTTTTGTCTCTTCATTATATTCAGTTCTGTTCTAGTTGAAAGAAACATTACATGTATTTTTTATTTTATTACAAGAGAAAGGCTTTTCTTTCTTTGATAAGTAATTCCTCCAACATCCCTGTAATGGTAAATTCAAAGTTTCAGCACGCTGCATTCTGGGAGCAATGCCAGCGACAGACTGGAGAATCTAGGGTAGCTTTCAGTATCTTTTCACTCCCATATGGAGATACTTCAAAACAGAAGCAGAGGTGTGTAATTTATAGTCACAGTATAGGCTCAGTCTCCCCCGCTGAAGTGACACACAGAACTTGGTCACTGAAGGCAGCACATGCACCACCCACTCCTCTGCTGTGTTGCTGTTTCCTGGTTTTATTCAGACATCTGTCAGTGATTATTAGCCACAATGACTGTAATGAGCTAGATATAATTTCTACTTAAAGGTGGCTAAGTACAAGTAAATTTTTGCTTCAGATTATATGCACAGGCTTACTGGGTGAAAACTATCTGTCATCAGTCCAGGTTTATAAGAAGAGCTGATGAGTGCCTCCTCCCGGCAGTACTGCAGACTGGACTATCCCTCTTAGCAATGTGAGCAACATTGCTCCCGAACAGGACACGAACAGGATGTGGCAGCCTCCAGCATCATGCATCTCCTACCTGCAACCATGCCACAGCTTGCTTGTGAAGGACGTCCCTAGGAAATCTATGGGACTCAGGCACCGTCTATCACGTGCCAGAAGTATTCCTGTGAAATGCTGGCAGTATTTTCACCTCCTGTGAGAGGCTTGATTTCATAGCCTGTCCCAGAGGGAGGAAAAAGTGGCTAGCCTGCTCTATGATCAGAGCATGAGAAGGACCAAAGTGATTCAAAGCTGCCCCCAAGCCCCCAGCCAGATCCTGATGTTTGCATCTGACAGACACCTCTTGGTCATTGTGTGTGGCTTTGTCTTTCTTTATAGCTTGGTTGTGCAGGGCTTTGCCTTCCAGCTACACATCTCCACTCCCATCAACACCTGTAAGAAAGGGCACCAACAAGGAGAGTTTGGTGTGACTTTCTCTCCTAACCCTAAGTGTGTTAGAAAACAGCACAAAGTAACACTTATGCTCTGAATCTGTTTTTTTTTATCATGGCTCCTACTAGCAGGTACTGATGGAGCACATAAATTGTATGGTGCCTCTACAGCCTGCTCCTGCCCTCAGCAAAGGGCTGCAGGGCAGTGGCTGGGAGGCCGGTACACTGCTTCAACTCGAGCCACTCAAGAGACAAAGAAAACCACATCCTTGTTCTTCCAAAGACTGCACAGCATGTGTGAGGGAAGGGCTTTTTGCTACACCCAGGTTTTGTGCATAGAATTTATCCTTCCAGAGTTATGATTTTCCTCACAGTAATAGCTCTTTGAAGCCAGACTATTTGCTCTGCTAAACCCTGCAGCTCTGCCTATCTGCAGCAGATTTATCAGATACTGCTATTATTATAATGCATTTTAATTTCTTTCACTGAAATTATAGGGAGAACAGCACTCTTGGGAAGAGCTATCCAAGCTGCTACATGAGTCACCCCCAGCAGAGAAACAGAACATTTGTAGCTGCAGTATTTTTTTTTTTTTTTTAGAAAAAAATCATCTTTGCTTGTCCATGGGCAAAACTTTTTGGTGCCTGCCTTAGATGTGTAATGAGCTGCTGTGTCATGCTAATTTTTCTATGACTGATAATGGCATAGGTTAAGAAGAAATCCTTCTGAGAAAAGATGTGGAGGCCTCAAAAAACATGGGAAGAATAATACAGTCTGAGAATATAAACACGTCATCTGGACTTCAAAACACTCATAAGAAATGAATAACTGTCAGCTAGCAGGACAACCCCTCCTTAATGTTTCCCCTGCTTCTTCTGGGACAAACAAGCATAATATGATAATAAACTCCCCTTATGATCTTTAAAGACTGGCAAAGGCAGGGGCCTTAGCAGGAGATTTAAGGGCCACTGGACAACTCTGTATAAAAAGTGTCTCCCATCACATACCTTTCAATATGAAGAAGGCCTGACCTCATCCCTGTTGAAGACATGCAGACAGCTTTCTCACGGTATTTCCTATTCAGCTCCCCTGCCGCCAGACCTCTGCAGTCCACCTGGGTCTCTCAGCTCAGGGCTGACAGCAGGTCCAGCTCCAGGGACCAGATGCTTACAATACCTATCAGCAACTGAGGTCAAGGTGTCTTTCACCTCCTGTTCTCAATGCCAGGGAAGTTAGGATTTGGTTCAAAGTCCACAGAGAGTAATGGGAACTGTTTCATTGAATCAGTCAAGTTATTCCATGGACTAAAGAGCTAAACAGTGACATTTTCACTCTGACTTCCCAGGAATAAAGCAAAAGCAATGCTGCCAGAACAATGCGGGAAGGATTAGAAAAATGCTGTTCCAGGGATTAAGAGAAGCAAGCTAAGCAGTGTATGTAAAGGTTTCGCTTATATACCTTTCCAGCCACCTGAGGAACCTGGATTTGATTATCAGCTCACTAATCTGGCACTCCTGTGTGCATGATGTGCACACTGCATGAAGTTTTCTGAAATATCGGGCATGAATCTAGCTCGGATCCCACCATCAACTTCTTTAGGAAACAGACTTAGGCCAGCCCTGTTTCTGCAGAAAATGTTACTGCACAATGTTCCTTTGAAACAGGATTTTCTTCAGCAAATTAGGCAGATTGGTCCTTTGCAAGTAGATTCAATCACGTGTAAGTACAGGAAGGCAGGAAAGCTACAAGCTGCAGCCAACAACCAGCAGGTACATCTCCTTGGTACCTTTCCCGAACAGTAACGTGGCTGTTACACCATGAGAGCTCAGCTTGGTTGGGCCCTTGGACAACCAATAGGAAGTGCCATCTCTGAACTAGGAAACACGTTTTTGCTTGGTTTGGGTATCCAGTTATCAGTGTCTTTCAGAGTGGAAAAAAGCACTCTTTCTGCCTCGCACACATTCTCACAGCTTAATGCATTTGACCTGGTTTGGCCAGCCCCCAGGGAATTCATGTCTGCTGCTTGGAGTTAGAAAGTGTCAAAGCATCCAGTGAGGATACATCTGGTTGCACATGCACTGGACTTGAAAGTTGTTTCCAGTTATCGTCCCCGCCTATTAGCCTTAAGACATTTATCACACCTAGGTCTGCATCACTTTATAATTCAAGATGTCCAGTCAGTGCTGCTGACATCTGGTTTTGCCCAGCAAATGCAACACTTGGCAGTGATCTCTGTTGCCTGCCAAGACACTAAACAGCTGTGGCAGGTGCTGCAAGTTGAAGCAGAAGAGATGTAGTCCACTGAGGGCTGACACCTTCCAAACAGAGTATCTGCACATATTTCTGGGTGGTGAGTTGTCGTTACGAACACATACCTCTTGCATCCGTTTCTCCTTCATTTAGAGAAAGGAGGGGCTGGTCAGCAAAGGCTGTACGTCATTCAGCAGGGTTGGTTTGGCAAGAAAACTGTGTCACAGCACAGGACACAATACAAGGCATTTTAAGTCATTCCTCAAGGGAATATCTTGGCAGAAGGCAGAAGGTTTAACAAGTCTATAAATAGAAAAAGGACCTTTCTGCTTATACAGTGGAGAGAAGAGGAATATACTAAAGAAATATTCTGAGGAAGGAGACTGCAAAATATTCACAGTGAACCACTTCAAACTGATCATCCCAGCTCTGGAGAAATGCTGTTTTCTGTCTGAGGGCTGCTTACTGACTTCCTTATTCAACACAGAGTAGTGCCACTTCAGACCAGCAAGGACTTCCATTGACTTCAGTGCATAGCAGCTGCACAAATGAAACTTTAAAGGCAGATTCTGACTTACCCTGATGGATGCTATCAGCAAAGCCATTCAAAAAGACTCAGATCATTCCACCAGATGGGATTTACATTCACTAACGTGTGCAGAGAAATAATTTGAAAAATCCCTCTCCTCTCTGCACCCTCAGAGAGCAGCTCTGCATTCAGCATGCATTTTGACCACCTTACTGTTAACCTCTCTTTTCCTGGGATCCACCAGGCAAGAAAGTGTCAGGCTTTTTCATTGCAACATGCATCTATTGCCTGGCAAAGGCATTGGGAGTCTTGGAAAACCAAATTTTTACATTTCAGTAACAGAGAAAAGCTAACCTGAGAGTTTCTAAGGCCTTATATCTGTAACAGATACAATTTTATCTGCTCAAGTTCAGACTTTGGGTTAAACTATCACTGCTTGCATCCACAGGCATATTTCCTGGGTTGTATCTTCCTATTTCTGAATCTTTACAGTTAGCCCCAAAGCATATGTAGGAAGCTGTGAGCACTTCCCAGCAAATATTCATAGGCCGCAGTTTTTGCATGGGTGATGCAGCCTAGGACTGAGGACTGGATGACCTAAAGGCTGTGGTCAGTGCTCCTGTGGGAGCTGGACTACTTCAGTGCAATTGAAGGATGCAGAAGATATGTGTTTTATTTCCAGCTCTGCCAAAGACCCTTTATAACATTTATCAGAGACCACTTCCACCTCTTTGTTTCCCTTTTTTGTTGTGCTGGAGGTAAGGCAAGGTCTGTTCTTTTACACCCAGACTCCCCAGCAGCTAGGAGAGGTACAGCTGCACTAGCAGGAAAGAGGCAATAGCAGGTTTTCAAGTATACACCTGAGCAAACACCTTGCTGGGAACACTGTTGTCTCTAAACTTGGTTGTCTGCATGACAGCTTGTAGAGATAACAGTGAAGACAAACTTCTTCAGGTTGGTGAGGCTTATATCACAGTCACCCTGTGATATGTCCTAAGAAGCTCTGACCATAAATTCATCCCACTGCAACACGAGGCAGCCTATAGCTTTGCAGATTAGACTTAACTCCACCAGCATGATGGTTCTGGCCAGCATGGGAAGCTAAAATTGTCCAAGACTGTCAGCATAGGTGTGTTTCCATGCCTGCATGCTGAACAGGAGGGGCTCTCGTCTTGGAGCTGTATGCTTCTGGGTACACTCCACTGTGAACTGTGTTCAACAGTCTTTTCTTTACAGCAGAGAAAATCATGGGGGCAGAGAAGAAGATCTGGAAAGGCATATGTCTGTGTGTAAATGAAGGCCGTTTATAAGAATGATCACAAGAGATTGTCTGAAACTCAAGGGCAACTTTAACAGAAAACAGATTTCTCTTTAACTCCAAAGAAAAAACTTTTAAACACATATACACTGACCCCTCCACACACATCTAGGTAAATTTGGTTTTGCTGTATGAGTGTGTGTTTGTTGTATAGATATATATGTGTGTGTGTGACTGTGTGTCTGTGCATAGTTATAAAGTTTTTAGAATGGCATGAGAAATATAAAGAGACAGAAAATCAAGGAAGATCCATCTGGATGCTGGCAAACTGAGATAATAGCACTCTGAAACCTTCTTAAGCCCTTATCTATGCACAACACCCTGTTTCTATGAATGTACAGCATTAGAACATATGGATGGCTGCTTTGAAGTAAGGCAACACAATTTCGGCAGCCCCTAAATAAAACAAGCGTTGTAGCCACACTAAAGACATAGTACACACCTTATTTCCCCTTGGCACTTGCTTCAAAATAACATGGGAACAGCACCACTCTGCTTCTGATGGTCAGGGAAGAAAGGCTATCCTGCTGGTTTCTGGTAGGGTTTGAATCATTTCTGCTCTTTCAGCAAAGATTTTACCTATGTTGACATAGATAAATTTGTATAGAAAGAAAAGCTGTAGAACCTTCTTAGAGGGGGTATATATGGTACTGGAACTGAAAGTGTCGCACCACCAGCATTACATTGCCAGTGCAAGGAACTAATCATAACATACTTCTTTTAATCTGCCCAGGATGTAAGTTGTGCAGTTCACTTAAAATTAAATGACTAGTTAAGAGAATCCCATTTCACTGATCTGACCCTCCATAGTCAGGAAAGCTTTCAACCTTCTTTCTACATGGGTAAGAGCAATGTCATCTTGTGGCAGTGAGTGCCAAAAGTTCATTATCTGCTGTGTGAAAAAGATTTCCTTTTAGTTTCACTGAGTGTCTACTCCTAGTTTCACAAGGTGAGCAAGATTGAGATATATTATAATGCTCTACTTCACCGAGGGTTATCTTGTCACTGCTCTTCATCCCTTGCCTAACTCAGGACAGGGTATATTCATCCTCTATTCAGAGACATCTCCCCAGCTCTGATTACTTTTGCTGCCTGTTTCCAAACCCCTTCCATTTCAAACAGACACAAGTGCAATGTTCAGGGCAAGCTTTTCCCTTTGTTTGATATAATTGCATTATCTTTATTTCAGCAGAGTTGTACATTTCATTCTGGTCCTTTCCTGCTTTAATACTTTGATTTTCTTTTTCTGGACTATTGTACTTACTTATTACTGCACTGTGAGCTCTTGCAGTGACAGCCATTCAGTGGCAAGAAACTTGGAGGGAAGATACTGCCCCCCACCTTTCCTGCATCTTTCTACAATCTAGTCATCTATTGTTTTCTTTCTTTCCCCAGTAAGGCCTGATTTGACTTGTATGCTAGAGGAAGGGAAAGAAAAATGGAGGAAAACTCTGGTCAAGATTTTTTTAAAAAAAGATGTGATGTCTATGTGGTAGAATAATGTCCTCAGAACATCCTGACTTGTGAAGAAATGTTTTAATTACATCTATGGCAAGAATTTAGGAATATTTTTTAAAAATAGGAAGGCAATTAGACATATGAAAGATAATGCACCTGGCATGAGATAAGACAGCTGATGTCCTAAGGCATCATCCTGTTAACCATTGCGGAACTCAGAGGAGCCACAGGCAAGCCAGGGAAAATAATCTTCATTCGGGGTAAGCTAGTTAAAAAATTTGCTGCTTTGGAGAAAGGGATTATGTGTTAAATATGTACTATACCAGTCCAGTTCTGTATAGCATGTTTAGATTTTATATATACACTCTCTGAGCTGGTGCAAAACAGGGAAAGTGGAAAAGCCTCTTGGAGTGTTTTAAAACATGCGATCTTCCCAGGCATAGACTCACCTGCAGGGATGGGGTGAGGGAGGGCTTTGAGCAGGAAAAGTTGTTAAGTGCTCGTTAAGTTCCCACATCACCTCTCAGCACACACATTGTCACTGCTCAGCGTGAGGTCCAGCCACCTATTGCCCTACTCAGGTTTGGGTCATCTTCATGGCTTTCCATGTTCATTTAGGCAGGGGTCCAGTGCTACTTTTAATTGCACTGTTGACTTCAGATATTCAAATTTATGTAGCAGGGGCAAGAGCATGTGACTTGAATTTCATCTCCAGCCAAGGGAGAGTAAACCATTTTTCAACAGCTGGAATGAAAGTTTCTCTAACATATCGTAATGAGAAAATCTCCCTGAGCTGGCACCAACTATGTACCAGACTCATGCAGTCCTCATTCATTTGTTGCAATCAGCAGACCAGTTAGACTGTATGAGCAGGTCACCAGGAGCAATGCTTGGAAGCAGCTAATCGGAAACTTATTGCCCAGTGGGACTCTTACTGACATTACTGAGTGTAAGATTAAGGTTACTTTCTGTGATTATGCCTTCATACAAACTTAATTGTGGTAGTAGTTCAAAATCAAGAACTGAAACCCAGCTAATTAATGGCAAGCATGAGCTGGCCTATTCAAGACCCACATGGGGCCATCATCTCATTTCATCACATAGATTTCATTAGAAAATGAAAACAAAGTACAGAAGTGCAGACCTGAAAATCTAAGAAACTGCAGCCAGAGGAGGAGGTTGGTGTCTCAGGAACCATTTTCTGCCTAGAGCAAGGGCTGGGCCTGGGTTGCTTGTTTCCTGCAGTGTCTTGTGTGGTCAGTGCAGCCTCAGGAATATGGGCAGTCTTTGCAGACACCTCTTTGTGCTAGTACAACCCAGGTGCTTCATGCATGTGTGATGCCTGCATGACATGCATGGACTTCCCTCCCCCTGCCAAGGCAGGCCATATTGTGGTTTAACAGGTCAGAGGATTTCAGCAACAGCTCCACAGCCCAGCCCGTGGGTTTCTGTTCCTGGGGTGCACCTGGACTGTTTAGCACGACACCTCTGGTAGGACCCTCCCTGTTCTCCCAGCTCCCGAGGCAGAGCAGTGCCTTTCTACATAAAACATTTACAGTACAAGGCCATCAAGAGTGATAAAGTATTCAAGAAGCACTGCCCAAGATTGCAGAGAGGTAACTGAGCAAATGGAGAGGGCAAAACAGCTGCTCTTCTGAGTAAGGGTGCCTGTGAACTGTAATGTTGCCTGGGTGCACAACATTACTTTGAGGGCATATTTTTCTGAGGTCGCTTTCCTCAGTCCTCCTCCCATTCACTCATCTAAACATGAGCTACTTTCTGAACTCATCAAAGCCCTCTGGCCCCAGTTGTGATAAGCAATGACAAAGTTCTGAGAAAGAAATTAATTTATAGCCCATCTACCCCTGTTCAAGAGTAGGAAACATTTGTTCCTTCAGATGCAGGTAAGGGTCTGATTACCACAAATGTCTAGGTATATGAGCTCTGTCCTCCCAGATGCTGTGAGGGACAGTGCATTCACCCACTTCCCACATCATCTTTTCTCAGTCAGCCTGGTGCTTGACTTCAAGGCCATGACAGATCTGCGCCTATGAAACAAGTACCTGAAGCACTGTAGTACTGCCAGGAGACAAAATCTCCAACAGGAAGTCATCCACAGCAGAGCCATACTGGGGATTGTCTTCATAACAAGCATCATTGCTTATAAGACTTACATGCAACCTACAACTGAGTAATTAAAATGGCTTTAACCTACAAGTAAAGACAAAGAGAGGTACCAAAAATCAAAGCGTAGGATGTTCATAACGACTAACCTGAATTCACAGACCGCCATGGAAGTGTTACTGACAGAACACAGCAAAAGCCCAGGAGTCAGAGAGATGTTGCAGAGAGACCTGTCTCACAGCAGTGCTTTGCCAGGCAGTTCACACAGCATGCCAAGGCCACCGTCTCCACATGCACACACAACCCAGAACACCACTCTCCAGGATATGCAGGGCAAGTCACATTGAGCTTGATGACTATGCCTACATCTGTAGTGGGGAGAGAAAAGGACTCTTTCACTTGCCACCACAACATGGGTCAGGCAAATACTACAAAAGTCTGGCCATTTGTTTTTTAAAAAATGTGAGCACCTTAAGGTGCTACTTTTCTAAACATATTGGACACTGCAAGGCTCTGAGAAGTGATGCCTTAATATCTTTAAATCTCTGAATGCAGATCCTTAAATCCCTGTCACAAAGTCAGTCAACGTTCTGTACAAGAGCTTTCCAGCTGACATTGCTATTTTAACACTGCCCCTATCTTATATTTCCCTTCCTTCCTTTGTTTTGCTCTGCAACAGCATGATTGTAACCCTCCGTGCTTCCACTGAGCATTCAAGGCTGTTTGGCTGCCTGTCTGCTGCAACCACACCACAGTTTATGTGTACAATTCATTTATGATCTCTGTGCTCTCAGGACCTGTCAACACAGGGAATTTATTGTCAAATAAGCTCAGGTGTGAATTTAATGTGCCATCATTATTCTTCCCTAACTCTTTGTGTGGGTTATGTAATTTCAGAGAAAAATGCCTTTGAGCTGTTCAACTTAATCCACTTTGAAGAAGTGCAAATAGAGTATAGTAACGGCAATGTTTACATAAATAGCTGGTGCTAAATAGCTTTTTTGCTCTCTTACCATAAGCCAAAACATTACTTACCATGTGCAGTCTGGAAAGCCTTTCATCTAATCCTAGCTAGAAACTAAAGTGATGGATCATACGATCTACTCCTACTGAATACAACGTGCCAGCCTCACTTTCTGAAGGACTCCCTGTATAGGGGAGGTCAGTCTGGATTATTTACTGGTTTGAATTGAAAGAGGAATACCTATCTAAGATTAACTCTTTTAATGCTCCACTCTTTACTCCAGACTGTGTAACTGATACCTGGCTCACTCAGGACCAGGCCCATTTCTTCTGACCACACGCCTGATCTGGAATAGACAGTCTAGAGTATCGCAAGAGGAATACATATACTGAACAATTGCAAGGTAGGCAAATCTTAATTTACCTAATTTTACATCCAAGGCATTCATTGTTATGATGTTCTGCTAAGCTTGTGTCACATAAAAACTCCCTCAATCTCTACTAGTGGAAAAATATAAGCATATTTATTTGTAGGGTTCACAAACACTTGTGAACACTGGGGTACCCTAGGACAGCTGCTCCCATTTACTGTGCAAGCCTTTGTTCCTTTAAGTGTAATTGCTGATTTTCACTGCCTCCTGTTCTGTTTTAATCACAGCTTTATTATTCGATGACAGCATAGTCTGAATATATGATGTGTGCATTTGAAGGATGTTGTTGCAGTTTTTTTAGCATCCCTGTTCACTAAAATATTCAGATGTGTAAGAGCAGATGGTGTTTTTGAGGCAGTTTTTTAATTCAGGACAGGGTTGGCGGTGGCAGCACTGTCCACAACACCTCATAAGTATGTTTCACTGCTTGCTATCCCATTCCTTCTCATGCAGATGCCAGGTTAGGTCTGATGTGTGATTAGCCTTTTCATTTGCAAAGCCCTGCAATTGACACTGATCAGTATCAGCTCTGCTTTTCTTCAATTTTCTATACACTCCTAAGTACTTAAACTGGGTCTATCTTTCAGAAAGCACCAGAGAGCTTCCGAAGAAGCCGTGCTATCAGAATTACATTCATCCTTACGGCAAAACTGTTTTTGTTCTGTTTACTGCTACTGTTATTAATCTATTCCATATTTACCATTATGCTTATTTTTATCAGAATAATAAAATGCACTTTTCAAAAATATAACACCCTAAACTAGATAGGACAGACTAATTACAGACCAGAACTCTTGCTCCACATCATTGCTGTTTTTGAAACTTTTCCATCACCATTTCTCTAATTGCATATGATGCCAAGACTCAAAATGTTGAATGCGCACCAATCATCTTTTAGTATAGAACACTTCAGAAGACCAGCTGTTAACGACTCTGCATGTACTTCTCACAGCATGGTAAAATGAGCCAATGACTAATTCAATATACCACATTTCAAAACCTACACTTCTTTTCTGTGATCAAATCTGCAAGATGGAAAGACCAAAGCCAGCAGAAGAGTGTTGCTTATAGGAAGACGCATTGCAAACAGAAAGAATATATACATTTTCCTATCACACTAGCCTCCACAAAATGTAGGGGGCTACTGTTTAAAAAGGCAATTTTGGAACACTTGCTGTAAGGTGCAGTACCTACAGGTAGGAATGGTTCATTGCCACTAGTAAGACTGGTGTCGGTGCATTGCAGCATTGACCGTGGTGTCATTGCAGCAAATAACTGTAATGTTTCCTGTACTATCCCCATGTAAGACTACAGGTATATAAACATTTTTTGTTTGAAACCGTGGTGCAGTTATGAAGAGGAATCTACAGTAATTCCCTCATTCTGAGCATTGGTTCAGTATGCAGAGTAGTTTTGGGATATGTGACGTGAATCCCTTTTGGAGGAAAACTTTTCAAAATCTCTGCTCTGGTTTATAGCAAATGCACTCCAGACCTTAAAGGGGACATGAGGGTTTGCATCTATGACTTTTTTGTGACTGCTTTGATTCACAAGATTCTAGATGCTTAATTCAGGGGGCTAGACTAAACCCAGCTTGAAATAAAACCTGAACTCCATACAGTGTAGTTGTAATGATCACAGAACCAAATGTTTCAATCTGCTGGACTGCTCTTTCTTTGACAAATTATTTGCTGAGTGGCCAGAGTCCACAAACACCAACAGGATCAATCTTTGTCCTGCCAATGGCTCTTCAAACACATGAAAAGGGGCAGGAATTGCAAAAGATAGCACATTTTGAAGATATCCATCATTGGGCACCTGGTGGAGGGAAAGACAGTTGTGCTTGACAGTTGCTGTGTGAAATGAATGAGTGCAGAATTAATCCAACCAGATTATCACAGACTCAGTGTGGGAGAGGAGCTTGACAACTGATCCACCATAGGAAAAGCATCCTCATTTATGAGACCTGCAAAAAACAAGTGGAGGATGTAAACAAAATCTCCAGGTGAAATTATGTCCTTCTTTGGAAATATGGTATTTATGATTACCTGAATTATGGATGCCTGTAATGCAAATTGATCAATGTTCATTACTAATGTGATGCTCTATATTTGGACCAAAGTTCCCGAAACTGCAGGCACCAATGCAGGAAATTTATTCAGTCTTGCTTAAAGCCCTGAGTAATCTTGAAATATTTGGAATCAAGTGTATGGTTTTTGGAGATTTATTTTAGAGGTCTGTATAATTTCCATGTAATTATCCATCACTGGGAGGAAGAGAGGACATGTAACCATGTATTATGAAAGTACAGGATGAGCCCAAGATAGCTGCATCTCCTAACTGCCAGTCCAAGTGCCAGTTCAAAATAGTTCACAAATTTGCTTCACCCAGCCACCATATTCTACAGAAAAACCACTGCAGAAATACTTCATGGCTATTCCTCCATTCAGGGACTTTCTCATAGCACCTTCAGTGCAGCAGGGAAATAAAAATATTGAAAAATCTCATGGACACTGACAGGTGCAAAAGAGCTGTCCTTACAACGTGTACATAACTATTTCAAGCCATCCAATATTCATGCATCCAGCTGCTCTGGTTGTTTTCTGGTGGCTTCTGAAAACTGCTGCATGAGAAAGTATGAACACTCTTTTAAAGGGTGCTGCCTGATTCTTCTGTGTTGTGCCATCATTTAGGAGAGAAAGAACACAAACACAGAGACTACAATGCCCTAAATGTGGAGAACTGATGAGCATTTGATGCCATTGGTTCTGTTCATTATGGTTATTAATAGAACATCCATGTTATATCAGGTGCAAAACCACTCAGCAGAGAAAATAATTTCATCCCTACATGTATCATAAAGAATCACATTGTACTTCTAGGTTTTAATATGAGATTTAACAATTTTGAAAAAATATGTTGTCCAAAAATTGAATAGGTCATTAAGCTATCATTATCACCCCCATAATTATCCTAAGGCACAACGTTTTATTCCTTTTGAGATTCCTTTGCATCATTATTCTGAACAGCTTCAACTATTCAAACAGATTCTGTGTCTTAAAAGGCAGACCATGTTTTGACGGGTAGGACATTTCTCTAGGACTCAGAATATCTGCTCCTAGGTGTTAAGTGGTATTGGCTACTCATTTCACTCCTCCTTGTCTGTACTTCCAGAACTTTGCTGTCTTGTCTAGTAAGGCTTCAAGTACTTTGACACAGATATTGCCTTTTATAAATCTGGACAGCATGCAGACAACTGGACAGAAATAAAAGGGAGCTAACTCACTTTCAGGGTCCCTGCTGAGGACTCTGAGGTGTTGCTCTAACAGAAAACAAACAATGACTCATGTCAGCTCTGGAAGCAGTGAAATGTTTTTTCCTTTAATAGAGAACACAACATGCAGCTCATAGCCTGATTGTTTCTGAAGGCTCTAAAACAGCCTTACGCTAGCAGCCAAATATTTGTGGTTCATCTAAAAATATTAAATGAATCTTATGTTCCTTTCAGCTTCCCAAAGACACTAAAGCATTGATTCTTTTAATATTTACATTTACACTGAAATGGACTTTCACTACTAATATTCACAGCTTCACTGACTATTTCTTCACAGCTTTTGCATCTGCAACTTAGATACAATTCAGACTTTCTGCTTCTGTCTTCAAAGAGCTGTTGCAGAGGGTTAGACTGACAGTGGTCTGTAAAATGCTTTTCTTCTGTAACAACTGTAATTCACAGGAAGAGGAATCCCTTGTGCTTTAAGACTATGATAGATGAAGAACAGGTAGCATTACAGAGGAAGTTAAATTTTACACCATTGTTCCAACAAAACCTGTGTATATCCTTATTTATATTTTTAGCCATTTAACCATTAACCTTGAAAAACAAGTTGAACAGACAGAATGAATGTGTTCAGATTAAAGACACATGTTTTTAGTTACAGAATGACAGTGAGATGGGAGAATTGAATCATGTACCCAAACAAGCTTGCTTCAGGAGATGTAGCTGCAGGTCACTCTTGCTTCTCACACAGAGCTTTTTGCTCGTGTCTCAAAACAGTTACAATGAGGAGGTGCCATCAGCTCCCCTTCCCCTTTCCTTTTTCAGCTACACAGCAAGCTGAAGCTCATAGGTGTGAAACCAGCCACTCAAGGTTACCTGGCGAAGAATCCATCTCTTGTGTTCCAGCCCACCGGGCCACGCCACCCTCTTTAAAACAGAGCAGTAAGCTGCGAGCACTGTAATTCCTCTGGTTCCAGCATCCATCAGACAATACGGAACAAAGGCAAAGACTGAGCAAGGTTGTTCACTTAAAAATGCAATAACTTCTTAGAGATAAGCACACTGGATTAAATTCTTTGGATCTATTACGCATGTAAACTGTATGGAAGCCCAGACATGATAAAGAAACTCAGTAGCTTAGAAATCTGTGTGCTCTTAAGAGTAATTGATTTTTTTGTCTATTAGTCTTTGCAATTAGCTTTACACAGCAGAGCAACTACAGGGGAAATCTCAATGCAATGGATTTTGTACATTTTTATGTACTTCGCGTTGCCCATAATTTCTTACTACTAGAGCCTCCTCCCCTGCTTATAGTGTCTTCCTTCACTGGCTAGCTGCTGTGGCAGTGTTGTGAAGGTCATCAAATAGCACATCACTGTGCAATGGGACCTCCATTCTTTCCTCCTAGAAAGCCAATGTGTTCATCCTTGCTCGGATTTACTGTTCAATTTGGGGGTCCTTTGTGTATGCACACTCAGTAGAGGCCAAATTATAATTCTGTTCACCTGAACAATTTCAGGAAGCACCTTTTTTTTAAACTCTCTAGAGCACTTTTACATATAACCTGCGGCCTTCCCACAAACTTGCTGGACCCAAGAGCTGCCCCTCTTTGGAGTGGGAACAGACATTCTGTAGCATTTTCTGAGAGAGTCAAGTCTGACGTACAAGACGTGGTTTCCAAAGCAGATTCCCATCCCAAAATTATTTTCTAGATTTCAGTATTTTCCAGTGCTGCCTGTGCTGTTCCCAGGAACTTAGCCACAGTGATTCCAGATGACTGCCAAAGGGTTCAAGTCCTAAGTTACATTTTGAGCACGAGTTCATGGCTGCATTGTGTATGGCCCACAGACACATGTTCAAAATAACTTACATTTTGCATAGTGACCTTGCACTTCCTAGATGCAAAGAAGGTCCTAGTGAGCACAGTGTGGTTCTCTCTTACCATGCAAGCAGGATGCAAACCTGGAATGATGCCATGCCACAAGGAAGACAGTGGTGTATCCAGACAGGGGAGGTGTCAAATGGGAGCAAGAGGGCTGTTGCCTCCTTGCCCTGACGTGAGACTGGTTCATATATCTCTGCACACATGGTCATGGTCCAGGCACGCTTCATGCTGTTCTTTCCTAACTCCTTTTCTGACGAAGCCAAATGTTGAGCCCTGCTAGGATTGGCCAGCATTAAACAATCTATGCTCACCTTTCCCCTTAAGGGAATGCTGGATATTTTTGGTCTGCACCTCGGTAATTTACAGAGACAGCAACTCCAAAGAGAGCACACTGCACATATGCTCCATCCACCTGTTAAATGCATTTGCCACAAGGCACAGGTTTACTAAACTTTTCTGACAGGCTGAAACAGAAGAAAAAATAATGTTCATTAAAACATACAACCCTTGTGAATAAGCAAAAGCATGCTGGGGTAAAAGGGAAATGACAGAGGATTTCACTGAAAACGAATCCTTGCACACTGAGAAAATAAGACCCCACTCTATATAGAAGCAAAACCACAGAGACTCCAGTCTGTTGCAGCCAATGAATAAAAATGATGGAGAATAAAGTTAGGAAACTTACCACTAACACAGAAATTGAAACTCCTGGTTCGCTTCCCTGGGAGAATTAATGTAAAGTTATATGGAGACCTTAGACAGTCTTAGCCCTTCAAAATAACATGATTCAGCTTTCCTTTATTAGCACCTGGCCCAGCACTGCACAGCTTTCTCTGCATGAGTAGGCCTCTTACTGAAGTTAATAGGCCTTTTCATATAATTAACTATTTGTAGGACTGGAGTTCAGGGGTGACAAACCATAAAAGTATGAAAAATAGTTTGCTGCATCAAGCAGAAATTATGTGCAGTTGGGGTAAACTCCGAGGTCACTGCAAAAGCGTGTGAATATATACACCTCACTGGCTGTCTCCACTTCCTTGATTTGGGTCACAGCCAACAAACCCCATAGTAAAGTACAGTTCTATTTATTGACTTCTCAGAGAAACCCAGATATATTTGTACATTCATCTGTTCTCAGCTTAGATCCAAAGACATCAGGCACCTATTTGAAATCCTACCTGTCCAGTACCTTTCCAGGTGTGCCTAGCTGCCACTTTGCCCTGGTCAATAAAGTCACACCATCAGCAGTCAAGGTCAGGAATTTTCACCTTGTTGCAGGTCCTGTCAGGGCTGCCTGTAAAGTTGTGAGGATATAACTTTGCAGTACAAATATGGCCAGCTTTTCAGCAGTGTTTTGTTATGGAGCACTGCACAGGCAAAAACGCATGGGAAGGAAGTGACTGAAGGCAACAGAGAGAGGTGGAAGCAATGCTCTCAGGTAGTGGGAATCCATAAAAAAAATTTTGTTGCAGAAAGATAGTAATGTAACTTTGTCTCCCCAACAGCATTTGATTCTTTTTGCCATATTGTGGACTATGCTGTTAGACTGAATTTCTATGACTTTATCAGAATACTTTCATGTTTGAATTTTTATCAGTGCACTTGGCTCTATAAGCTATGTTTTAAACTGTAAACTAAAGGTGCTTTTGTAACTTGTGATTTTCAGGCCATTAACATGTTATGAGACTCCTGCCTGTTACCATCTTGGATTAATCATACCCATATTACATTTTCATCTAGGAACACATTTGGTAGAAAAGATGATAATTATATTACCACTTTGAGGGTGCTTACCATCTTCAAAGCATCTTACTAATACTAGGTTAATTAATAAAACAAATGTACAGCTTGCATGCTCCTGGGATGGGTGCCACAGATATAGAATACATGAAGTAATGCTTCTCTCTGAAATAAGAAAATGGTCCTATAAAGGAATACCTAAAACAAGGAAAGGAGAGCAGGCAGGGGAGAATTAAAGTATTAAATTAGGTAATACACATCTGAAATTATACTTGAGCTAAAAATCTACACACTAGCTAGAAAATTAAAAATATCTTACCAAAAAAGCTCACAGATTTTCCTATATCCGTCCTCATTTTCTGGAGAAAAAATGTGAAAACTTGACATCAATTTATGGTAGCAGCTGGTTGGATAGTGACAAAATATTAAAATTCTGCAAAAGTGGGTTCCTAGTGTTGTCTCTTTAAAAATTGTGAAGTTTCTGGCCTGGCAGGATAGAGTAAAAATTGTGCATAACCTGGACCCTAACTGGTATGTATTGGGATGCATTTACTAAACTCCTGTGAGCTACAGGACCTAACCTTGATTCAGTTTTCTGAATGACTGTGTTTGTCTCAGGCTGTTTTTCCACTTTAGGCCCTGGCAGCACTAGAAAAGGATTTGTGAAATGTTACCCACTTAGGAAGGGAGGGGATACATTAAGGGAGCTGTCAGTGAGAGGCCTCATGGCTGCTTATATGAATACCAGGCAATGTGGAGACTGCTTTGATTTGATGTAACCAATGACAGTTAAAAGCAGATGACAAACAGGAGACTATCTACAGCATTGCATCCTTCAGTAACACCCTATTCAATGACTCTAGCTCTCATCCCTAATCCCAAATGCAGTTTATTTTTTGTGTACTTCTCCATGGTTAGAATCTAAGAGGAGGTATCTGGCCCCTGGCATCTTCAGGAACATTTAAATGTTAATACGAGCTAGTCACAGGACCCAAATCTGCAACTGATCCATAGGACAGGCATCTGTACCCATGTGAAGACAAAATCATCAGCTGAGATGAGCATTCATGTGTTTGAGGAGATAGGCACGCAAAACAGCTTGCAGGGGATATTGCAAGACTCAGGGTGTGAGACCAGCTTCCCCAAGTAAGCTCAGAATTGGGCCTGAAGCTTTATTCAATCAATCTTTCCCTACAACTGCAAGTTACTTAAATCACTACAACAATGAGTTGTTCAGAGAAGACCAGTAAGAACTACAAACTGGTGAGGTAAGGGTTTGAAGAGTGACCAGAAACACTAGATGCCTTCATTTAGGTGCTTTCAACACACCTCAAGCGGGATACCCAAATGGTGTGGTCACTTTTGAAAGTCCTCAGTAGGACTTGTATGTGCATGGCTTCTTCTAGTGCAGTGGGTTACTTGGTTGGAATAACAGCACCCAAAGAAATTCAGTTGCCTTTCCCAAAATGCCCCAGGAGGCACTAGTGCTCTTTTTTTCAAGTCACGAACCTATCTATCTTCCAATTTCCTCTCTTTTAGAGGCATTCATGCTCTCTAATGTTTCCTTTCTCTCAACTTTCTGCTAAACAACAAATTTTTTTAAAAACATTTTCAGCAGTAAAGTATTAAATGATGGACCAGAAGCAGGGCAGAAGAGGGTACCAAATAAAATACACCTTCCCAAAGGAAAGAAGAAAGATTTCTAGTGAGAAAAACATGAGCCAGCACTACTGTTGCTGGAAGGCTATCATAGCAATCATGATAAAAATCATGGATGTTACTAAGTATCAAGAGGGGCAATCGAGTCTATTTCTAAAAATGGGTCTTTAGAAAGCCACAAGTCTCTACCAGCAGTAGAACCAGTGTTTTCATTTGGAAATGGTATCAGTAGGCTGGTCTGATGTATACTCGGACTACCGACAATCAGTTGGTCTGACCTCATCCATGACAAAGAGAGCTAATTATCCCCGGCAATTCGAACATGGAAACAAATAGCTTACTGCTGACATGGAACATATCTGAAGTCAGATACTTTGCATTACACCAATCTTTTTAATTGTAAAAGTAAAAGAATTGATCAATATCTAAAGATGATTTTTCCCAGGTATTTTATTCTCACAGATAACAGAGCTACTCGGCATTCAGCATGTCAAGATGTTGGAGCACAGCTTTTCAGGGAGAATGCTCCATGACTAGCTTCAGTTATCTTCAGACAGCTGAATGCTCACAAGCTTTGAAAAAAGAGAGAAAGGGCTTTTGACAGTCAAACCTTGATTACTAAAGCAACAATCAAAATTCATTGCTGAGTAAGCTCTGGTTGGATTGCTAGAGTTCTGCAACTTATTCTCATTCTATTAATCTAGTATCATTACCGGAGAATACTTTATAAGAGACTGACAGTTTTATGCAAGGCTGGCAGTCTTGTTAAAATTTCAAGAAAATTCTGTTACTTGATTTTATTTCATAAACTTAGTGCCAACTCGATTTTTTTCTTAGCACATTTCCCACTTCCCACTTTCATGGAACAAAGGTAGGGTAAAAAGAAGTCAATGCTCTGAATATTTTCCCCATCATGACTAAGTGATGAGCCTGATAGATACGGAGTTCACACTGGTGAATAAGAGAGACACTGAGCACACATCAGAGACCACACTGGAGACATCCCCCATGCTGTCCTGCAATATTAGCTAGCAAACCATGGCAGCTAATGGCAGATCTTCACTGACAAATCTATCATCCACAGGTATTTATTCAAGGAAAGGACTAATAACTATCAAGGACAGCACTAGTAAGTATTACAGTGGTACTTAGTGATAAATAAACACTACTTGGTTCCTAATGGCAGACACTTCTGTCTGCAGTAGCAGTGTGGGAGAGGTATTACAATTGCAAGACTGACATCTAAAAGATTTAATTCACCATAGGGGGTAATTTGCATGGATTGAGTAATTGCAGTGGAGATGTTTGACCTGCAATGCTATGAAGGTCATCACAGGGTTTGCAACAAACTCTGTTTTAAAAGGCACAAAAAAAATTTCTGGTAATGATAAGAAACACTGGAGTTATTAATTTGCAGCCTTCTTAGAAATAAAAAACACATGTAAAAGCATAAATCTAAGCAAACTGAAGCTCTAGAGACTATTTCAGAGAACCATTATGCCATTATCCAAGAAAAATGGCAATAAAGCTGTACACATTTGCCACGACTACAGTTTCAGTCTTACAGTGCTAACACATTTTATTATGTGATTATCCATATTCAGATACAGTAAGAACAATAACACCCTGTTGAAACAGCTATGTATTAGGTCTCTGATCCTAATTTTTGTACCAGGTCTCCTCACAAATTGGCACATGTCTATCTCACAACAACACAGGGAGAAAAGGTAGAGTAGTTCACCTACCTAACAGGAGAGTCATGAGTATAGGAATTAGGTCCTCAGAAGGTGTTTAGCCATGTGACTGCCATTGGGATAAACTGTTTGTTTCAAAGACAGATGCTCAAGTAATACTGAGGATCTGCACCTGTGCAACCTGTCCAAGAGCAGGGGACTAAAGTACTGAGTCGTAGGTCGGCCCTAACCCCTGCGTAAGCGTCCTTCTCAAACAGCTATATTGACAACCCTGGTCGCCCCGAGGCCATCAGTTCTACCTGAAAGAAGCAACCTGTGCCCACACATTTGCCAGATCAGAATCTGTCCTGCTCTTCTTGGTGTGAGTGGAGGGAGAAGAAAAGGAACTTAGAAAATGGAGACCTTTCCTGACAACTCTAAAATTAAGAGATTCATCGATGTTTACAGCAATGCTGCCAAATGTCAGTGAGAGATGTGAGAACTGCTGCAGGATGACACCAGAAGGCAAGATGATGATCTTCAAATCCTTTGGGTTTTTCTTCATTTAAAATACTTATTTCAGAAGTACTGACCAACCTGTGGCAAAGGCTGTCTGTTTTAGTCAGATGCATTATTAAACCTATTTTACCCTAAAAGGAAATAATTAACAGGCAGCAAACAATGTATAAATCTCTGTTAAACACTGAAATAAGAAGAAAGTTGAAGTGATTCTCAGCATGTGTCAGAAGCAAACCAAGGCAATGGATCCTAATTTTAAAATATGTAATGAAGCCAAAATTTGCTTTATGAATTTATAAATCAACATTACTTTCTGAACAGGAAATGCTTAAAAGTTGATTTCTCATGATCTACACCAGGTGGCAGATTATAGCAGCTCTAGAAATCGAACAAAAAATATGGAGATGCGCCCATCTAGAAATTTATGTGGAGAAGCAGAAAACAGCTCATGATTTAAGTTCAACAAACACAAATGTAAGGTCTTGCACTTGGGAAAATAGAATCCAGGAGTGCAGCACAGGCTGGGATCTACCTGACTGGGGAGCAGCTCTGTGGAAAGGCACCTGGAGGTCCTGGTGGACAACAAGCTCCATATGAGTGAACAGTGTGCTGCTGCAGCAAAGAAAGTCAGCAGGATGCTGGGTTGCATCAGCAAGGGCATCACCAGCAGAGATAAAGAAGTCATTATCCCACTCTACTCAGCACTTGTCAGGCCACATCTGGAATACTGTGTTCTGTTTAGGTCCCTGCTGTACAAAAAAGATGTGGACAGGCTGGAGAGGGTCCAGAGAAGGGCCACAAAGATGATCAAAAGACTGGGAAGCCTGCCATATGAAGAAAGGCTGAGAGAACTCGGTTTGTTCAGCCTTGAGAAAAGAAGGCTTAGGGAAAAACTTACCATCATTTTCCAGTATTTAAAGAGTGGCTACAAAGAAGATGGAGATGCCCTTTTTACAGGGAGTCACATGGAAAAGATGAGGGGTAATGGCTACAAATTAATCCTGGTGCGATTCGGATTGGAGACAAAAGGAAAAGTTTTCACAATAAGAACAATCAACCATTGGAATAATTTCCCCAGGGAAGTGGTGGATTCCCCAACACTGGACACTTTTAAGATTCAGCTGGGGAGGGCACTGGGCCATCTTGTCTAGACCGTGCTTTTGCCAAGAAAGGTTGGGCCAGGTGATCCTTTAGGTCCCTTCCAACCTGGCATTCTATGATTCTATGATTCTATGATGTGATTAATGCTGTCCTACAATACATAACCCATATGTACAATGTTGTAACTCCCTGTGGCAAAAGCAGGTCCACTTCTTTAACTCAGAAGCATCTGCCTTTTTACCAGTAATTCAGCAAGGCAAGATCGATTCCAAGAAGATCCAGCCCAGTTTTTGACAACAGAGGTAAAACATCACCGTCCGGTCCCAGCCCTGTACTAGGATGTGAGCAGAGAGGATTACACCCATCCATCCTAACACCATCAGGTATAAACCCCTAAGCACAGCAGTGGGAGCTAGGGGCTATCCATTTGTCAGGGAACTGACCTGCATCCTGTCTCGGTAACGCCCTATCTTCACAACATCCCTTTAGTACAAGGCAATTCAGTTTCTCCTAGAGAAGCTGGGGCAGAGAGGAACTGCCTGGCTACAAAGTCTGCAGGCACGGTGGGAATGAAGCTGTGACTTCCCATCCGCTCCACAGCCCTGATCATTAACTTAATCATCACTGACCTCGGTGCTCTGCCTGGCATACTTCAAGGCAATGCAAAAATATATCTCCTTTTTCTTTCTGGGGAAGGCAACAGTTGGTGTTCCCAGGCTGCTAATTCCTTGCGTGCATAAGTCAAAAGGGTTATTGCTTCTTCCCACTCCTCCACTCCCTAACTACTGTTGACACTCTTGTCCTGCTGTTGCAAGGTTTCTCATTTTGATTTTTCCCTCATTATCTTTGCCTGGTATAGAGCGATGCAATTCTGTGCTTGCCTGGAAAAGCAAATATAACAAAACTCACCCCAGCTTTCTCAGTGCTGCAGTATCATTGTCCCTACCTTATCCCAGGCATCCAGACAGGCTGGAAATGCAAATATACTGCTGCACTTTATGTAGTGAGGGCCTTTCTTGAATGCTGCATTAGCACTGGCAGTTCCAGGCTTAGTTTACACCATCAGACACAACAGCACAGAAATTCAATGCAAAGCTATGCAAAAATATATGTCAAGGTAAAGACACCAAGACAGGATGGATAGGCCCACCAGAAAGGGCCTACCTGACTTCTGACACCTTAGCCTGTTTAGAAATAAGGGTAAGTTTAAAAAGCTTAGTGTGAAAAAGAAGTCCAACCTGCAAGCAAAACACTTTGGGGACAGGGTTCTCTGCCCTGCCTCCCCATATTATTGATGCTGGTGCTTAACTTTTGAATTTGTAATATTTAGGGTTTTGTTCACCTAGCCTGATGCTGATGGACTCCAGTTTTAATGGGACTGCACTGCATTTTATTTCTACTTATGTTGAGTACATTTTCTCAAACACCAGCACCCACCTTAAGAGATGATATGGGTTCCTGTGGTACTGGTAGCCAACTGCTTACCTCAGAACATCAGTACAATACAGAAAAAAAGCAAAGCAATACCATGCAATACTGTAAGCATTCTTTTTGAAATCATTTACAGTTATTCCTTTCTGCTACTTTAAAAGGCAATATTATGTCAAAGAAAATACTGTGCTGAAAGCGTGCAAGCAGTTGGGAGCCTTATATAGAGTTTCAAGTTTTCCCATTTTTGACAGTTCCTAGTGCTACCAGTGTCCTTGTAGCAGCACAGCATGTTAAACTGGGCCTTTGATTTCCTTCCACCAGCAAAAGGAGAGGGGAAGAAGAGTTACACTTCCTTATGTCTCTTTGAGGCCCAGCCAACACCAAGTAGTTGGCTTCCTGAGACAATAGCTCCAATACAGGCATTCAAAAGGTGTGCTTATATTTAGCCTGTTTTCCAGGCTGACTGATATGCAACTCCCACTATTAGGAATCCCAATATAAAAGAAAATTTTTGTAATTCAAGTATTCAAGGTCACTTGTGACAAATCTCCTCAATACAGAATTCTGAAGCACTAGCATGTGACAGCCTCAGAGTGCTATAAGTAACTCAGTGTTCCCTCCTCTATTTTATAAATCCAAGATTTGGCCTTATTTCTTTACAGACTTTGCTGGCTGTACCCATACACGACACTCATAAAAAACACAGACACAAATATGTACACTGAAATCCCTTGACATTTTAGTTTTCCACATAGAAGGCCTTATCATAAACACACCAACATTTTAAGTATTCCTTGTAATAGAGATTTGGTTGCCTTTGTAACAGCAAGGGACAGCCTTTTCTGTGTTGGGAAAGAAAATTCTAGTTTTAGTCAGATTTCTTTAAAACTTTTTTCATCTTGCTCTCAAAGATCTGTATATAGGCATTTAGACTGAAAGTATATCACTACCCTCTTAATGTGGTAGTGGACATAGAGGGTACTGATCAGAGGTGGAAATCAAATGGGTTGCAATGAGATAAGGTTGCACTGTGCCTACACAGATATGTCCTCATCCAGCCTCCCTAACAGACAGTAAAGATAATTGATTTTGTCATGGTGACAGGCTTCTATAAGAATTATCCACTGCTTTGTTGTGTATTTCTAAGAAAATTGTCTAGCCTCATCAATTAACTTCTCTCATTTTCCTCTCCTCCAGTCTCCTTTGGTTTTCTGCAGACCTGGAACAATATATGTATTTATTTGATCGTACTTTGCAGAAACTACTGGGTTAGGATTATGTCCCAAACTATGCTAGAACATCCATCCTTCAGCTTGACACCTAGATGATCCCCACACTGAAAGCACTAAGCACCCTTTTGCAATTTATACTTAGGGAATGATAAACCCTGCTAGGTGAGTGAGTGTAAAGGAAGCATCTACGGACAGGATCGTGAGCTACATAAAAACACATCAGGGACTTCAGAGTGTGCAGGAAGGGTGTGTGAAAAGTTCAGGCTAAGTCAACAGTACACAAGACCTGGCAACTCAACACTGCAATGCTATCTCTGCAGAAATATACCTGACCTTAGAGGCAAGCATACATGTACACATAACCAGAGCTCTACCCCAATGGGACAGCCGGCCATGACAAGTGGTTGCAGACCTTACAACATGAAGAAAAATAATGTGTAAGAACAAAATAATGTACCAGGATGGGTTTTAATACACAATCAAGGATAGCACTCCCCTCAGTAAAAAATGCATAGGAAAGTTCAAGCTGAAAGAAAATGAAGAAGGTATATAATCAACTTTTACAGAACTGATAACATACCTCTTAAAAAAGACAGCAAGGAAAACACTGAGGCTTTCATTTTCCCTAGCAATTTGTTGATTTTTAGATAAAATCAAGAAGACTTTAAAAATTACACAAAATCAGATTTCATTCTCTGGCTGCATTAAACGAAACAGAAGTGCAAGGACTGTGAACTTACTTTCAGATTGTTTGCTGATAAATACTCAATATTTCAAGAAAAAGAATTTTGCTTCTGCCAAATTTTTACACCCACACAATATTTTGAAAGGCTGGATGCACTAAGTAAGAGCAGGTTACCACAAACTGAGTTTTGTGCACCTTAATCTGAAAGAGACAGAAGAAAAGAAAGTCAAAGTCAAACATCTGACTGTTGACCTGGAAAAAAATAAAGGAACTACTCTGGGTACAGTGCTTAATGGATATTTCCAACTTTATCAATATTATAATCATCTGCTCTGTCCTCCTATAGACAAAGTCTAGGAAATTTTGCTTAGCAGTTCAGCCAGCAAGTAGAACAGTTGGGTCAGTCAAGTTTGACTCACTTCTTTTCAATTCTTACCTGTATGTCTCCATTTTTCTTTAGCGTATGCTTTTTCCCAAACACCAGAAAAATGAAAAGTTTAATTTCTTCCAGTTACTGCATCCTCTTATGTGAATTTCAGAGAATGTGCAAAAATGGTAAAAAGCTTGAGTAAAATTTTCTGGGCATACTTACAGGATTTCTCTGTCTTGATCATCAGATTTAGAGGCCTGTAACAGAAGCATGTCTGTCAGGCCACACACTAAGATCTGGGACCTGCATGTAATTGAGGCCTTTTTCCTGTGACCCTTGAGACTTGAATGCCGGTGTGGTTCAAATGTCCTTAGTTTAGCTGATAAAACTAGAGGATGCAGATATAAGGGGAATGACTGTCAATGAAGCAGCTTTAGGGATTTGAGCCGTATTTTGAAATGGTGGTGGGACATCCCATGTGCTCTCAGCAAGGCTTTGGAAAGCTAGAGCCTGCAGTGAATTACAGGGTCTCACAATGTAAACACTGTTAGGGTTCCCAAATTAGAGGAGCACTGCTTGACATGGTACTGCTGGCTCCTGGCATTCAGCAGAGTTAGACAGATCTCTTCAAATGGTGATTCATCTGAGGACTGAAAACCTACGTCCAGTCACAAACACATTCAAAGGCACAGGGACCAAGCTAGAATTTGGGCCATGTAAATACTCCTCTTAGCCTCTCAAAATATTTGGTTTTACCTACATCAGAAGGGCAAAGTAACAACGCTGTCTTCTCCATCATTGGGTATATGATACCCAAGTATAAGAAACATTGTGACAAGAAGGAGGTGTATGTGTGACCTGCCACATCCTCATTTGTGTTTTCAACTGAAAAAATTATTTAGGAACCAGAACCCCAGCCCACTCTGCAGATGATGGTACTGTAAAAATACTGACAGAGACATTTGGAAAACTATTCCTGCACACTTCTTGTTTGGACACGACATAATGATTTGCACAGCCATATCTTTGCTTGTCTATTTGAGTAAGTCACCTCACGTCTTTCAACAGACCTGGAAGATCATCTTTTGTGAGCAGCAGCATTGTATTGCTGGTCTCTGGGAGTGATCAGCACACATACAGCATTTCACATGCTCAAAAAAACTTGCAAATGCAATAACATGCAATTCACTCATAGAAAACCTATACAAACCCTATATATTTTCTATACAACTTAAATTTGTAATTGTTTACTGTTCACTAAATTATTTGACTGCAGATACATAACTCAAGGCCAAAGTACTTTCCACAGAATTACCCATTTCTGAACTTCTAATAAACTGTTCAGTTTTATTCTGGAATGGGAATATTGCTTTTACTAGCTTGGCTTTTAAGCGTTCATGAGTATATTTTTAGCTAGTGTAAATTGTCATAGCAACATTTCTCCCATGAGATCTGGATGTCCTCCCTCTTCTCTCCTTCTTATGTCAGACATAAGACACAAGGCAGATTTTACCACGTGCCAGAATTTTATACCATATTATTATACAATCACAGTGCATCACAGTCACACAACTAGTTGAAGTGCGATAGATTTCCTGCAAAATCAATAAATGTTTTTGATAAATGCAGCTTGTACCAGGCTCTATGCTCCTTTCTAGGAAATTGTGGGCAGGATGTGCACTAGTTCTTCTATGCTCTCCAGTCATTTGCTCTTGTTAGTTTTTGCTGTAGGCTGGGCAATAATAAGTCTACATCAGAGGAAGATGTTATCACAGGTCGTGAGCAAGATTGGAACTAGCTCCAGCACTGAAAACTGTGTACCCCTATAAAAACTGTGCAGGACCTGGAACACCACATCCACATTGAGTCCTACCCTGATGTGATGTGTCCCCCAGACCATCGGCAAATACTCTAGTTGGAGTCACACCTTTCAGTGTGGTGTGTACATATCATTTGGCAAAGCCAAGAACGTGGGTTTTTAACATTATCTCCAATGTGAACTACTTTCCCCCTTGGTATGGGAGAGTGAGGAGTATAATAGGTTTATTAGTTTTCCTTCCTATGTTTTTTGAAATCTTTATGATCTCCTATGCAGTCAGCTACTTTCATTGAAATTACTATAAGAAGGACTAGTTGTTGGTAACACCGAGATCTATCGTGTGTTAGAGTTTTACAGTAAAATTCCTTGTGAGGGCAATAAAGAGCACAGTGACTTTCTAATTTGAATTGTGACTGAATCTGTGGGGATTTAAAAAGAGTCTCCCAAAATACAAAGGTGGGGAAAAATTCCAGATTAAGTCCTATTATTTTATGTTAGTTTTGAGAAATCTGGAAGGACATGTGCTGGCTATAAGCCAGCAAGTTTCAAATGCAAAATTTTCCTTATATATGTGTACAGCTCACCAGGTAACACAGACAAGAACATCTGCTTTCCTGCTACAAACTATTGGGAACACATCTGCATGGACATTATCATAGTAGAACGTCATGGGAGGTGGGGTTAATGATATCAGGCAGGCTGAGTGTGAAACAGGTACTGTGGCCAGATGTGAGAGAGGGGAGAGATAGAAGATCAGGTGTGCTTTATTGTAAGAGATAAATATTGATCCTTTCATTTACAGATCAGCCATCCGCAGCTCTAGTGAAAAAATGGTCCTGGTGCCAAGGCAGCAATAGTCAGCTCACAAAGAGCAGGAGCAGGTAGGTCACCTTGTCTTACACCACTCCTATCCACAAACTCTTACAGCAAATCCAGAATCTAGTCATGCATAGACTTCAAAACTGCTGTGGAATGACTCTATGATTATCACAGAAATGTATCCACCCCCAAAATCTGTGTGAACACCTGACTCCAAAGCTCTGCAGAGAAGCATATCCCGAGTGAACTACAGTAGTGTGTATTTTTTACTATTCTTCTGGCCTCTTTCTAAAAGGAACATAAAAGAGATTTTTGATAACTTACCTAGAGAATTGCATTTCACTGTAATAAAAAATAAGTTTAATCCTTCCTAAACTAAGCCATCCTTAGCAATCCTGAGCACTCATCAGGATGGTTAAGCAAAAGGATAGAGGGCCTGCTAACTGTAATGTGTTTCCTGGCAAAAATGATTTTGCAATGCAAGATCAGATTCAGCCAGCTTACATCCCAAGTAACTCCAATAAAAGTACATATATAAGCCTGGGCAAAATGTGTCTTCCCATGCAGTGCATAAAATACTGATGATCATTTTCAAGATATAAAAAGCAGAGATCTTTAAGCTGTCTCATATGTTCATCCCCTCCCTGTGTGTTTTGGCTTCCACTTTTTTTTTTTACAGTTGTGTTACAGATCCAATGTACATGTGAAAGAAAACAGCTTTACAGTAACTAAGTGTTCAATGGAACAAAGAGGCTTTTTAGTCAACCTGTGTGCACTGCTCTTGTGCGAAAGTCTGAAATGTAGAGTGATTGAAGGTCTAGATGCTGTCTGTCTAAATCTGTTTCGTTAATAGCTCAGCAGCCTTACAGCCCAGCAGCCTATCCAGAGTATGTCTTTTCACTGATGGCATACAGGTTTGCTGAGCTTTTGACATAAGTATAAATTACTCAAGAACTGAAAAGAGCATACCTTTGTGATAACTCAGCTATCCCTAGAAAGACGCCTTCACTTTACAGCCTTGCTAGGGAAACCAGGGCTAGCATGTGCGCTTCTGAAACTTGAGACCATGCAGGACTGAGAAACAGCCTTTAGAAATCTAGCTAGACAGCTGGGACTGCAGCACTGCCATGGCGACTCCTTCAAGTCAACAGGGCTTCATGACATTTTCCTCCCTGGATCAAAGCACCTCCATGCTTTTCCTCCACAGCCAGCACTGCTATGTCATCAGGAAAAAAGGTGACTGCAAGCTGCAACACCTTGATGCATGCTGTCTATTAACACGTATAAAATCACTAATGCCACTAATTCATGAGTGTTTAATGGCTTTCCTCAAAGCCCTTCACAACCAATGAATGGGTCACAATTGGTACAGAAAAAAAACTTAATAAAAAATGAACTTGAAAAAATTGATTGCATTGATTAGGGTAATTCACAACAGGCATACTTAATTCCGTCTCTTCTCCAGCATTCTCTCTCCATCAGAGAGGAGCAGATACCAAATAGCACTGTTCTGACATTCAGAACCTATAGTCTGAATAATGCACACCAAGGAAATCCCTGTGTTTTAAGTGCATGGCTAAAGTACCTAAACACATGATAAAGAACTTATTGGAATCCAGGCTGTAGGAGAGGAACAGTATATACCAGCATATAACTGAGGAACCTGCAGTGGCAGAGAGCTGACCCCCTTCTCTTCTGGAGGAGCAAAGACTTTAATTTCAGGAATCCAACAAGTTGAAATTGATATCATGCTCCTTCCTCAGAGACACGCTTATACTGCAGAAGAAGAAACAGAACTGCAGTAGATGTTCTGCAAGGAGTTTCTCCAATAATTCAGGTGCTGCAAACATGAGATCACAAAATACAATCTGAAAACAACACAGACTAAAAAAGGACATGGGGAAAAACCCCCAACCTTCTGTCACTGCCCTACTAGCAGATATCCTAGTTCTGCCTACTGTACAGGAGGAGAGCAAGTCAGAAATACGGAGAATGGATGTTTTACAATAAGATGTATTTATCTGTAGTATACATCCCAATTGTGAAACCAAATGCCTACAGGTGAGTACCTCTGCAATGAAATTCTACCAGCTACTAACGCTTCTTAACCAATAACCCATATTTTAAAAACTCTTTTGCTACTTTCTGAGGTTTATACCTGAACCTAAACAAAGCAAAGAATCCTGCAACACACAAAAAATTAAAACATTCTTGGAAAGACTGTGAAATATTTGCATACCAAATAAGACTTTAACACTACCATCTGGTGACTGTTGCAGTGAGAATAACAAGAATTTCATGTGAGGATCTCAAAGTGCTCATGCAAATTTAGTCCTTACAATATTAACAAAGTAAATATGTAACACAGAAAATGCATTCTGATTCAGAGCAACTGTGTAGTCCTGTATTTTGTCTCCAGTGGTGGTAAATGTAAAAGGCTACCTGAGAGACCTTATCAGCACACACTTTCTGCAGCACATTGGTCAATCTCCCCAGCAACCACAGTTTGGGATATGTCTGAGGGCACCTCCCTGCCTGTTGCCCTCAGTAGCTGAGTGAAATAAACTTCTTCAAATATAAAAGCATATCATATAAATTTTGTTATGGTTAGGGTTTGCCAATTATAAAGTAAAAATCTAGGTATCCTGGTTCAAAAATATTCTGTATTTGTAAAGAATATTTTTACACACAACTTCTGCTAGTCCAAGTTGTCTGGAGTTGCCCAAAAAACCCATCATGTCAGAAGCCCAAGGATGATGGAGAGAAGCTTTGTTAAGCTGTTTGTAAGATGACAATAAAGATGATTGGATGATATTATCATTATTAACATCATCATCATCATTATTATTACAAGTCTGGAAAATCTAGTATTAACCCTTACAGAACATCCATTTTACTATGAGAAGTAAGAAATAATTACATAGACACTTTCCAAAAACAGATTCTGAGGCTATTCAAGACAGAATTTTTCTTTTTTTCTAAATGTGAAAATCAATTCTGACTATATTATTTTTAAAAAATCTTTTCTTTCACTGTTTGTTCTGCTGAATGCATTAATTTTTAACTGGCTCCTTTTATCTATTTGTGTGGGGTTCTCACAGTGATAGGCAGTACGATAGCCTAGCTGCTATTAAAAGGTTTTGATATGTTTTCATAGAATCATAGATTCATAGAATGTCCCGAGTTGGAAGGGACCCACAGGGATCATTTTGTTTTGGTTTGGTTTGGTTTTCTCCCAAAAATGAACAGGAATGTCTAGTGTTCGAGGAATATTGTAACAAGAGAGGCTGTATGAAAAGTTTTGGGACAGACTGTGCAAGACTGATGTAGAAGAGGGCAGGGACTGCTTTGTAAAGATACCTGCTTAGTTAATCTGTGCCACCCACTGCCTTGCATGCAGACACTTCACTATTTTAATTTGCACACGGCAAGGTGTGAGCAGGGTTCACACATCAGTTCTGACCAAATCCTGAGCTTCTGCAGACAGCAGCCTTGCAGAATCACACTGTATTTCCAAGACTAAGCAGTGAGATTAATTTCTTACCTTTTTTGTTAAGGAGGATGACTCAGGAGGTTTACCAAGGGTTAGTATCAGTTAATAAATAATGAGAAGTTTGTTGTCCATCCTGAAGTGTCATTGCTGCCAACAGGTAAACTTTGTTTCTTATCCTAGTCTGTTTTAAAGCCCTTGGTGGAATCGGACACATGATAGGGCCTGAAAAGTGATATATAAGCAAAAGAGCTTGAGAAGAAGATATCTACATAGCAGGATCCACATGGGAAGACACGACTGACAGCAAGCATCTCACCGAGAGGATTTAAGAAAGCAGAGATCATGGAAAAGAGATGAACAGGGAAAAATGTTAGAAACAGCACAAGGAGGTGGGAACCCAAGGTGAAAAACAGCAGCAGGCTCCTTTTAAATCCCTGGGGAAGTAGAGCATAGGGAGATTCTGTTTCGCATCAAGTACTTTGCTTAAAACACCCCATCAGTTCGCTAAATTAAAATATAACTCAGGCAGATTTGTTTAACTATAACAAATGTCTTTTCTGTGTCTTTCAACCCTGCCCATGTTCTGAGAAGTTGCTGTGCCTCTGTACTGCATGCTGCAGTCAGACTTCCCTCTCCAAGGGCCATACACAGACAGAGTTTCAACTTCTCTGGCTCAGGGTTGTTGAGGCAGTCTGACATGGAGAGTAATCAGAATATCTGAAGGCACTGGACTACGTAGTAGGATGTATTTATTTTGCCTTCCTAAGCACAGAGTTTAAGATGCATATTGTCAAGATTTTCTCCCGAAACATATGGACAGAACTTTTTTGAAAAAGAGGAAAATAAAAGCAGGGAGGTGTAGTAATGGACTCCGGGGACTGGACTTGTTAAAGAGAAGTTCAGATGATAAAAAGAGAAAGAAGTAGCCATTCTTGTTCCTTGACTCAGACAGGAAATCAGTTTTCATCCATTATGTTCCTGATGTAATTTTTAAATGAAAGCATTTCAATGTATTTTGCTTCCTCAGTAAGGCTTCAAACAGACTTAGCATTTGGCTTCACAGATAGGAAACATTAAGAAAACAATTTCTGAACCACCAGCACATGAACACCCTCCATTTCATTTCTGCCCAGAGAGGATTTAAGTCAAACTATGGGTGGATGCAGTCTCCAGCTTTCTGACTTAAACATAGATCCCGTCAGTCCACAATATGTCATTTTAGTCTTAAAACTTTGGATAACTGAATACAGGTGTATACTGTTGACCTTGCTAACATTCATTTGGATGGTTCAGTAAGAAAAGGCCCTGGTTTTAATACAGCTGGCATACCAAAATATGGCACTGAGGCTTGTCCCTGCTCTGCACTGGCTTCACATGTAATTAAGGTGTAATTACTACTTCCCAAAGTCCTTCAGCTCAAGGCCTCAGGACTTCTAGAAGCTCACTGTGATGAAGAAACCTTCTGGAAATAACCTTGCCTAGCAGGCAGCCTTGGGGACCTCAGCTCCCCTGTGAGGCTGAGCCATAGGAATTTCAGTCTGGGACACAGGAGCTCAGAGATTTACCTGCGCAATAGACCAAGTGCAGCAGAATTATTGATGAAATGTTCCTGGTGCTAGACTTTGTGAAAGGTTGTAACATGACTGTCACATATTGGAGAACTAAAAATCAATGTACTTTTTGACTCAGCTTTCAATGGAAATTACTGTTTCTTCTTATGACTCCTGAGTGCTCTCTCCCTCTTGCGCAGTTTCAAACAGCATCTGAGAATGAAATTTCCTGTCCCACTACTGCATCCCTAAAAACACCTGCAAAAATAACACTATTCTTCAAATGGTGGCTAAAAAACCCCCTAACCTACTTGCTACATGGTGCAAGGCCTTAGTTTCACAGGAGTGTGAGGAATGTAAATGGTTTACTTGAACTTGTATTGTTTTCTGCTGGTTTCTCTCCCAATCCTTTGTCAAAGGTTTTCCAGAAACTGTTATAGAGTATTTGAGTTGCAGGACACCATTGAATGCATAATGCCTTGTACCTAAATTAAAGAAAACCAGTCTCAGCAAGGGTGTTGTACTGGTCGATCTCAAGAAGTCCCTTCCAACCTTGGCGACTCTGCGGCTCAGCTAAGCTCTGTGCTTCAGCCTGCTATTCTCAACAGCTCAAACCCAGGCAACTCTCACTCTCTCCACAAACAACTGTCAACTGGCTTTTAAAATAAAAGACTATACGTTTGCAGACAAATGCAGCATCTGCATTTTTACAAATGCATTTTTTCAAAATCCATGTTATTACCCCTATACCTCTCTCATTAAAAAAAAAAAAAAAAAAAAAAAGGTGGGGGATTGAGGGGACAAACCCACCATAACCCTGACATATGGTATTTCCTGCTCCAGTACAATTTGCAGCTGAGATATGAAGACTGGACACAGGCAGCTTATATGGGGAGGCTTGTATCAGCAGTGATACAATGGTGGCTGCTGCTGCTGAATCTCTTTGTTCCTATCTATTCACTTCTCTGTAGCATCTGCCAATCTTGGGTTCTTCCTTCTCTCTCTTTTTTTAAATAAACAATATGCAACTGAGGAGAAAACACACAGGACTTTGCCTGGAATTCAGCTGGTAACACCTGCACTTTAATACATCACAGCTGAGCCACTTGATCAACTGCTGCTCCTACTGAAGGCAACTAATTTTACATAAAGATTAATGCTACCCCAACATCCTTTCTCTTTTCTATGTCATGTAGAGTATTTTTCTTTTCTTAATGTACTTTTTCTCAAAATACAATCCCAACTATGTTATAACCAGAGAAAAGAAAAAAAGAAAAAAACCAACCTTTCAAGGTTTTAGGCAGAGTGAACCTATACCTAAGTCTGAATAATTCCCTCTCAAAAGCATCAGTACTATGATTCAGGAACAGACCAGATCAAGAGAATTGGTGATGATCTAAGTTGCAGCAGTTGAGCTTTGTCCAGATACAGTCTGCACAAAACTGAAGACAAAAAAGGCAGGTCTCAAAGTAGGGTACAGAAAACATTTCAGCTCTTTCCCTACCCTGGAGCTTAGCTTACACCTCTTAGCATGAGCTTGAGACCTCCAAAAATGGATGTGGAATGAACCTGTCTTCAGAGTGGGCAGATAAGACATACACCAAGCACTATCCTGAAATAACATTAAAAAAATAAAGAACCTGAAAAATAAATACTATAGGGTATCCATCTTACTCTGAAACACTCCTGACCCTCAAATATGCGGTGCTAGTAGCCTTGAAAGGATAAAACAGACAAACTAACATAAGAAAAAGCAGAAAGTAGAGAGTCAAGACATGTCTGATTTATTGCTCTGTGTTTAAGTTACTGCATTAATTAGTTATACACTTCAATTTCACCTATTTTACCTCAGGACAGAAAAGGATCACTAAACTGAAGACTGCAGTGACCTACCCTGGGGAAGCGGTATGCTTTGGAAGAATCTAATTTTAGAAGGCAATGTAATTTTGTTGATTATGTTAATAGAAATGCCTAAATGCTTACTTTGCAGTTCAAAAATGGTTGAGGGAGATCATGACTTACATTGAAATGTTTTTGCCATTTTGGTTGGAAATTAGTTGATGCATTTCTTTTTTCCCCAGGAATCAAAAATGCCAAGCTTTTTTAGCAACTAATAGCATAAAATGTTCATCTGATTCTGTACAAATGTCCTTCTGGGCTCAAACATGGTCTCCACCAGAGTTCTAGCATCTTCCAGAAACTACTCTGTTAAGTTACAGTAGCCGCCTATCTCGAAAAACACATCTAATAACTAAAATTAAACTAAGTCAGGTCACATCAAGTAGTCTCTGGCTGGAAAAACTGTGAGGTCAGACACTAGTGGGCCTGCTTTTTGATGAGGGGCAATGGGGATAAATTTACATCATCTGAAGATCTGCCCTCACAGCTTCTGCTGACTTCATTAAGGAATATGAAGCATATCATCCTAGGGAGAAAATAAATGATGAAGTAACAGAATGAGAACATAAAATAATTGGGTCTGGGCTCCAAACCATGTCACTACAAATAAGAGGGCAACCTGAACATATTCTGATTAGAAACTCCACAGGGTAGCTTTAAATCCAAGCCTAGTTGGAGACACCTGGGGTTGTACTCCATATTTGACATGCTTTCCTCTTTTTGGCTTTTTTATCAGTCTAACTTATTAACACCCAGATTTAGGGATCTTTTCTAAGAGAGTTACAATCTCCCCATAATACTCCCTTCCACCTTTAAATGACTGACCTCTACTATCAACGATAACTTGAGCTTAATGAGATTTTTATGCCTGGAATTTATATATGAATTTCTTAAGAGTTAGCAAATGCTACAGTGCTGTTTCATGTGAACATGCTAGGCAATCAGCAGTCTACAAACTCAAAATATTTTTTCCTTTATCTTTACTTAAATAAAAAATAATTTCACTTGGTCTGATGTTATTCTCCCCCTCCGCATTTTTGACTGATTCTTATCGTAACCTAAAATGACTATCAATGAGAAATACATACTGGAAGGAATTTTTTAGCTCAACACAGCTGAGAGAACTGTGCTGTAAGCTGTAGCATTATTCTTTACAGGTACACAGGAAGAGCTGATCCACAGTTTGTAAGGAGACTGTATGAGCTGATCCTTGTTTGGAAAATGTACAAAATTCTGTGGGTGTCCACGTAGTTTATCACCATCTTTCCAAGAAGGAAAAGAAATAATCCACTGCTAGACACCCAAGAAATATCTAATAATTTTAATCAAATTATATGTTGTTATGCTTGCCCAAAACAATTTAGAGGCAAACTGACCAAATAGTCAGTGTCTGGCACCCCAGTTACTGCAGGAGTAAGTAAAAGACAGCCTAGCTGCCTTCGGATTTTCAATTCTTTAGAGATTAAGGAGGATAACCTCCCTTGGAAGTTTATAAGAGTCCATGAGTTGAAGGGATTTGAAATTGCCCAAGACTAACAGATGAGTGTGGATACCATTTCTACAGTAACACACCTTAAAAGCTAAAGATAATGATACAGAAAGGGTGTGTTTTCATTTTGATGCTAACAATCAGCCACATGGGTGAGTATGTACCCAAGCTTTTACATATTGTCAAAATAACAAAGACATTTCTTCTTAATTATGACTCTAACTCGGAGTATCTGTTACTATAGTGTTTTTTTAAAGAGTCTCTTGCAATCATCATAATAATAATGCATAATTCAGAGCCACATTAAAAAAGACAAACAGTTGGCATGATAACCTTGAACTTGCTGTGGAAAGCAATAATGCAATGATCCCCAAATTAAGAAAAATAATTTCTGAGGAAAAGAGCAGAATTACATAAGAACACAGAAAACAGACAGAAAACAGGGTGTGAATTAGGGCTAAATGAATCTTTCAGAGACGTCAAAATAGAGATTTGTTACTGAATTGATTTCTTATTCCTTCCCCTCCCAGTCCTATGATTTCCATATTGCCTCAATATACAATAGTTTTCCTTAAAAAAAAGAAAAAAAGTTATTTAATATACGCTGGAGTCTTCAACATATTTAGACAACATAGATTTATCTTCCAGTTACTCTCCTAGGACTTGCAAAGCAACATATTCAGATAGACCCTAACTCTTGTTAAAGAGAAAAGTCTATTCAAAGGCATCAAAGACTCAGAAGAAATAGTGGTGGTTTCTAAATATCAGGTTCTAAAGATTTTGTGCATCTGCCAAAGCAGAAGTGTTTGGCAGGCACATACAAAGTAGCCTGCATATCTTTAGTACTCAGTTCTGATATTCCTGATCACCTTATTTTTTGAAGATTTTGAAAGATGGGATGGAGGCTAGGGTCTTGGGATGGTTCTGTTGAGGGAGGAATCATCTCCAAAGCCTGCTAATAGGTCTTGAACAACGAGGTAGTGAGGGGTCAAAATGGCAGCAGTACCCCAGCCAATTTTGACAGTCTCAGCTTTCAAACTGCAGTAAACTAAGTGCAACTTGGATGGTTTTAAAAAGAATCAGAAGTTAAGATGCTCTGGTATGGCACCAGAGCTGCTTTGAACACAAATATCTGAGGCAAGAAATTTAGCTGATTTAGGAATAATGTAATAACATAACAACAGAAAAGAGGCTGTTTGAAAGACCTTCTTCTAAAGTAGATGGTAAAATCTCTATTGATTTTTGAAGGGAAAAAAATTGGAACACAGTTGAGTCCTTCTGAAAATTCTACCTGAGGTGACAATTAAAAATGCTGTGCAGCTGTTTGGAATAAAGTCTGATCGGTAATACATGCTTTTATTCCTTAAAATGTGTGTTCAAACACCTCTTCACAAATCAGTAGTCTATTTACTACATGTTCCTTTCCACCTATTTTTTTCAGGCCATAATGTTTACTTTATAAATGAACCAATAAGAAGTTGAAAGAGGACATAATTTTGAGGACCCAAATGTTGCATGCTGCAACTGCAAAGCTAAGCATCTAAAATCTTCATCCGCTTTCCAGAATCTTGTGTCCTTCTTGAGTCCCTGCAGTTCTCAGAACGAGTTCACTCCCTCAAAACATGCTTTATTTCTACTTGTGATGAAACCTCTTTTCACTTGCCTTTCATGTCCCTTGCCTACTATTATTATGACATAAACAGAAAACAAAATTCTATGATATTTTAAGAAAATTATAACTAAAATGTTAAACTAGTCAAGAGAAATTAAGTTTCAAGCTTCTTTTCACATGATCTCATAAGAATATTTAGAGTAAGGTTGTCTTTTTGTGTGAATATTCATACAGTCACTAAAAATTACAGACTCATTAGCTGTATTTGTCAAGGATTTTTCTCCTCAATCTGTACTTTGAAACTCCTGTCCTTTGAGGTTACTTCCCTCCCTAAAATTAAAGAGAAGAAAAATAGCATCTTGTTGTCCTACTAATAGTTTGGGAGATTTATTTTTAGGGATTAACTTCTGACTTTTATATGCCAGACTAGCTGCTGCTTGGCATTGGTGACAACCCCATGTAAGGCATCAACTGAAAGCCCTAGTGTGTAGAATGACCGGGTCCATTCTGAACACTTCTCACCAAAACTGAAAACATGGGTTACTCAAACATGTATGGCAGTCCTATTAAAGTAGCAAATTGTTTTTCCAAACACAAAACCTTCCTTCTGTTACACATTCATATGCTGTGAATGATGTCACTGATCTAATAGAACCTTTATATCAAACAAAGAAACAGCATCTCAGTTTCAGTCCCACAGTGAAAACTCTTGCTGGCAGGACAATTCACGAGTTTCCTGCCACCCTTGGGAAGGAATGGCAAGGGTGAGGTGGAGTTCCTCTCTAGGGAACAGAGGACAGAAATTTGCCCTTTTTCATGCACATCCACAAACTTTCAGAACTCATCAGTCAATGCTTCTGAAACTTCTGCCTGTATTGCAGGCACTGACCACTACAGAGATGATCCTAGTTGCTTGATATGCAGCTCTTCAAACTCATACATTTCTTTCGCATCAAGAAGCATAGCAAGGCCATTAGCTAAAATAAGTGATGACTCTGCCAAAAACTTTGCTCATTGGAAAGAGCTTAACTTTAAGCCTAAGCTTCTGAATCTTTTGGAAATGGGATTTTTTTTTTTTTTTTTTTTTTAACTCCAACCTTCAGCTGATTTCACAACAAATCATGCAAAAGAAGCTGCTTTCAAAATGGCTCTTGCTGTCCATTAGGCTGGACCAGAGAGGACATATTCCCATGCTACCAAAGGGAATGGGTTAGGAAGATTATTGCCAGGCACTATCATAGGAGGGAAATGGTCTTGTTTTCTGCATGAAGGGAAAGGGGAGAAGAAACTGGAGGGATGAAAGAGAAAGCAGAGAGAAAGAGGAGATTCCTCCAACCCAGGAAGTCCTTCCAGCACCCAACCCTGGAGATGCATCCAGGTCAACAACTTGTTGCTCAGTGGTGAGAAATAGGGAAAACACCAGTGAAAAGTCTGCTGAGGGAAAGAGGAGGGTGCAAAGGAAAAGACCACAGGTATGCTCCTGAAAGTCTCAGTATCTCGAACTGAATTCAGAGGTACTGAAAGAAGGATTTCTGTACCTTTTCACCAACTCAAGTCTTAAGCTGAAGAGTACCATATGACATTAAAGATTCATACAATTAGACTTTTCACTTTCATTTAAGCATCTGCCAAAACCACAAGCCTGCCTTTGTCATGTATTAAAATAATACTGGCCTCTTATCCTCCATTTTCCCTCTTGGTCATTTTGACTTAGGAAAAAATCTAGCCAGCAACACAACACATAGCTAGCCTTGGACTAGACAGAGACAGGGAGAGATGATGTCTTAGAAAATGGAATGAGAAATTGAAAAACTCCACATCTGTTTCTGCTGTTTCAAGAGAACCTTTAACGTTTTCCTGTAAGATGAGTGACAACTACAAGAAATAAAACTGGCTGTCTTACACAATGTTCTTGCTCTGAGCTCATATGATGTTCACTTGCCAGCACATAACTGACTCATCTGCAAAAAGCTTTGAGATGCAGTGGTGAATAATGTACTGTAGAAATGGAAAATGTTAATCTAATGCCATGCAAAGATCTGCTAGGCGTAGTTCTAGCTGCTGAGGCACAGGGGGAATGGGAAAATAACCAATAGAAAAACAGCCAGTTACTAACCTGTGTGAAGATTTCACTTTAGAAAAGGTTAAATGTGATTTTTTTCCCCACTACGTTAAACTTTCCATTTGGGCCAACTCTGGCGTTCAGAGTGTTTTTGACCTCATTTGCTGGAGAATTAAGAGATGTGGAAATATACTCGAGCAATTTGTTCAATTGACAGTTCAGCCAAACTACTGTCAACCAATTGTAGAATGAATTCATGGTTTAATCTTTTGCTTAAGTACTTATGCTGTAATAAATCATTTAAAATAGCTGCCTTTTGGGAATGCTTGAAAAAAGAAATCGTGATGCAGCACAAAGCAAGTGTCTGAAATGGAAGGGTAAAGAGACGGGTATATATAAGTAAACTGAACAACACCTTATTTATTGTCCTGATTCTGAGGGAAGCGTTAAGCTGTCTCTTAAGTTCCCTTTGAGAACAGCTCTGGAGTGGGCTGTGTGTGTAAATGGGAGAGGGAAGAAGCCTTTAAAGCACGCTGTGCTCAGAAAAGTTCTAGGCTTGCTCTTATATGCATGTTTATCTGGACTTTATTTGCTCCATGGCAAAGAACAGTACAGGGTGTTGCAGAAAGCCATAATACTCCAGCTCCAGCTGAAGTATTCAGCTCCAATTGTCAACACTTTGTGATGGTAAATAGGAGGGATTCCTTTCCTTGGATCCACCCTGACACAAGGTGATGATATCCTGCTGCAGATCACAGAAAAAAGAATGTCTTTTCCATTGGGACTGCTTAACAGAAGGTTTTGGTTAAGCGTTATCCCAGAGGTACTGAGCTGGCTTATCCTAGGTAAGTTGCTGGTTCAAGTAAGAAATTGAGACCCTTCCATGGACAAGCAATATAAGGCCTTCATTATTCTTTAGCTATACAGAGTTGTCACAATACCTTCTTTAATGTTAATTACAGATAAATTCCCATATGTTTCTCATCTGATTTATTAAATATTGAACTGAACTGAGGCTGATTCAGTTTTGGCTGGGCTGTGAGAGGACAAAGGCAAAATCACTTTTATACTGGTGGCCCCAGTTGTATGCTGGAAGTTAATCTTCCTCTTAAAACAGCAGTAATGTATAAAAACAAAAACACAGACTAGGCACTCATCCCATTTCACTGAGGTCCAGGAGCCAATCCAGTATATAAAGCAGATGCTTAAACCTTGGAGACATCATAACTTCTGATAAAATATAAAAGTATAATTCATAAATAAATGGACTATATCAGGCTAATAGTTCTGAGGAAACCTTCCCCTCTACCACCACCTCCTGAAGCTATGATATTCTCTACTCATTAAAAAAAAGAGACAAACAACAAAAAAGGCAACTGGGCTGTATGCTACAGTTTTGTTTCCAAAGCCAACCATCTTTTTCTACAAAGATTTCAAAGTTAAGCACTGCAAAAATCTTTGCAAGCATGGAGTAAAGCAAAGTTCACAATAGGTTACAGCTACTTTTGCATTAAGCTTCAAAACCTCTTGGTAATTTAAACATCGTCTGACAAGGGTTCAGGAAGGGGAACAACTCCATTGTCAAACAGTGGAAACCATGAAAAGTTCTCCTTTAACCAATTATTGCTAAGAAAACAAGGAGAAGGAAGAATTGTTTGCATTTGGACAGGGTTTTGTTATTTGTACTACTTGAGTTACTCCCATTAAATCACAGTGAAGTGCTTGGGGAGGAGGAATGTATTCTAAATTCACCTTATAATTTTACCCACTGGTGAAAGAAGTGCAGGGCTATTTTTAAGTAGTTGAATGAAATCAATACTCACATACCGGACTGAGATTTTCAGGACCTGTAATAAATTCCCCCAAAACAAATGAAAAGCAAGCCTGTAATTGTCCTCTTAGCATTGCAAATCTTCCCAAAAAACATCCCTAAATACGTATGAAGGGTTATCAGATTGAAATGGAACTAATGAAAGGAGGAAAAGGAAGAGGAATCCACTGTCCTTGCTACACTTGTATAGCATGCAGATGCCACACTAAGAACGGTGTGTCAGCTAAAAGAGATTTCTTGCTATTTTTTTGCTAATTTCTTCTTTTATGGCATTTTCTTCTTAATTTCTCTTGCTGTCATCTGTAGTTAACTATATCTCCTTTGTAGCCCTTTTTATAAGCAAACTTTAGCACAAATGCTGTCTCAGTAGTATTTAAGGAGCGACCTACACTGGAAGCAAACAACCTATTTGTTTGTACACTCACTTTTGTTCCACTGATACATCCATCCATCCATCCTGAAGCCCATGTAACTGTGAAAATGATAAGTTAATCTCATCCTGTATGCACTTTATCAAGTAAATTTTGGTTGTCCTTCTACAACTGAAACAGTATATATAGGTAAGCATTTGCAAATAAATCGCTTGTCTAGTCACAGTGACTTTAATTTGGCCTACAAAGAACTAAATGCAGATTGTATGTCTGGAAGGAACAGACTAAAGCTATGTAATCACAGTCTGATAGCTTACAAATAGTATTGTTGTGCATTATAACAAATACATTGGAAGTAAAGACAAAACAAAGAAGTTGGACTGCACAAATAAATAATAATGGAGAGTATAATCCACTGCATGCAGGGTATCTGTCAGCATGGACAGTAAACAGACACCTTAACTTCTTATTGCATCCTCTCTTCTACAAAGGTATATATTGTTATCAGCTCTCTAACAAGGAAAAGACCATGTCATATAACACAGGAGATAACACAGCAGTACTTCTAGCAAGATGACAGCAGACTGGATTCAAGACCGTGTCCAGACACCCTGGCATTGGAGCCACCCGTGATGGCATTGGAATCGTCAGAGAAGAAACAGGAGATAACAGGGTCATCTCAGCTTTCTAAGGCATCTGACCAACAGATTGGTCAGCAAGTGAGTCACTTTCTGTTCCCCAGGAATCCCAGAAACAGTTATTGATGCTGTGAGGGCCACATATGTAGATAGATAGGTCCACAGCTTGTAAGGGTAACCTAGCACATTACAGCGAGGTCCATCATCACACTACTGTGAAAGATGGCTTGATGTCAAATGTCTACAAGATGTCAACTTCTACTGATAATATTGTGCTGCAGATCTAAAAAGATACACTGTGAGAAACTGATAATCTGGGCAAAAAAAGATCAGTTCACTTTCTCAGCCATTTGCAGGAGGGAGTACAGCCTGTTTAGTGCAAACACAGTGAAATTTTTCCAGCACCTTGACATTTTCTGCAGCAGAAACATCCTTTCTGACTTAAAGTTGCACCTTCAACTATATTTCTGAACCCAGGTCTTCAAGTTATTCCAGTAAGCACCTTCTTTTAACACACTGCAAAAACTGTATCTTCTTTTTTATAAAGCTTTCTGTGTCTGATGGCAATGTTCTCCTGCAGGTTCATTCCCATCTGCCTGAAGAGAGGGGCTGCCATTCTCAGCAACATCTGGGGAACACGGTGGATGCAAGGCCAGCATCCATGCGGACAAATTGCTGGATATCCAACAGCTGCAATCTTGGAGTCCTGCCCTGCAGCTGCTCCTCCTGTTTTATCTCCAAGACCTGTGTACCTTGTCCTCATCCAATGTCTGGTATCTCATGTTCTATGAACAAACAGTTTGAATTTATTCAGTTGTTTTAAATAGGAGACTAAAGTAAGTCTCTGAGGCCAGAAGGAAATCATTGAGCAGGCTCGGTTTTCAGATGGTTCTCTTTTACACATTATATGGTTTCCACCCAGCACTACCTCTGTCCCTACCAGCCTGACTACCTTCAGTTCCCCCTGCTGTTTGCTGTTTCTCAAGGACCGTGATGGATGTCCCTAAGCATTTCAGGTTTCAAGTCTTCTGATGGATGAACACTGTGACCTTTTAAGAGCTATCAGCTAACTTGCTAGAAACTGAGACGCAATTCAAGAACTTCTCTATTTCTTGGCCAGCTAGCCAACACATTACTTGGATTTCATGAGGTCAATGTTAAGAGTTTGTCTGCATTTCCCTGATCTTTTGCCTGTTTTGGCCCACCCATAACTTAAGTATGAAGAGCACATTTGCAAATATAAGGATTATTAACTGGCAACTCAGCAGACAACCAAGGCCTTCTGACGTCAGTCTTGACAGCAATATCAGCTATGCAGCCACAGTTTATCAAAGGATAAAATTTTCTGTTTGAACATAATCCCTTCTACCTATCAAAACTATCTACATAATGCCATGTGTCACTAGCCTGTCACTGATTCCATAAAAAACAGATTTCCTGGGGCAATATGTGGACTAAATGGATTCTCTCACAGCCTGCGGAGTCTACACATTTAACATTTTCATGAAAACTTTGCTGTTGGTAGGTGTCTACATTCCCTCAGTAGATTATTACTCCCTCCAGTCATGTTCACCCTTTTTCTTGTTTAACAGGTGAAATGGGATTTTATATCAGGTATTTTTTTGTTGGTTCTATAGACAAGTTGTGAAATTAAATGAAACACAACACAAACAGAAATAAAAAATACATTAACTTGCTCTGGTCTTGTTAGATACATTGTCAGTTTCTGCTTTGAGATTCACCCTTTAGTCCCTTCCAATATTACAAACCTACCAGTGACTGACTTTTGCTTTGCAAATTTTGTATAGATGAGCTGTTATACTCTAGTTGCACAGTACTTGCTCCTACTTGAACTGGGCTGAGCCATTTTGCTTTGCAGACTTGCAACTACTTCCACATTCACTGCAGACAGGTACGATACCTGCTGTTTGTTTACAGCATGTTCTGCCTTTATGCTTTGCCAGTATGAACATTTGATTCCGTTCTCAGAAGGAAATTGCTTGAATGCAACCATTTTAATATAAAAATGGGCCATTAATTTGTCAAATTAAGAGAGGTCCTCATTAGTGCATTATTCACTATATTAATATTCCTATTGAAGTACCAAAAAAAAATCATATCAAAATGCTTTATTTGTGGAACGAAGAGGGAACAAAAATGGCAGTGTAAGCCCCTGGGAAGCTACAGTCTAAACAGAAGGTTAAGGACACTCAATGTACACAAACAGCTTGAGGTGGCGAAAGAAACACACACACACAAAGGAGTGTCAATTGTCTCAGGTGCCAACTAGCTTATTGCTTTTTTTTTTTTGGTGAGCATAGGTTTTGCACAGATCAAGGTGTTGGTGAACATTCTGAATGCTTTTGGATAATAACTCCAAGTCTTCTCTGTGCATATGCTGGAGAGGACTGTCCTGTACAACAGCATGCATCAAGGATAAGGATAAGGACTTTCAGACGATGGACTGTCTTTCCAGCACAGTGTTCAGGAATCTCCTAGGTTACAGGCTCCAGGTAACACACTCAGATGTTGGTAAAGCAAATCAGATTTATCTTCTATCACAGCTGGAGGGACTGCAAGGATCAGCAGACACAGAAAAACATTCTGCCATTTCACTAGGCAGTCTCTAAGGCATTCCATTGCTGGCTTAAAAGTAATTACCCTTCAGTCAGCTGGAGCTTAGGCAACCAGAGGGGACCTGCATTCCCTTGCTTTTTAATGGATCCTGTAATCTAACACCCCACCAACATTTCTTTTAACCTCTAGTAAGTTTTTTGTAAAGATGAATAAGCATTTCTAAAATAACAAACTAGCACACTGCTTGAATATTGTTCTCTGTTTCACAGGCACATTAACAGTTACACAGCTAACCACACTTGCAGTGTTCCCTGGTCCCACCAAGTCTGAATGCCACGCTCATGGAAAGCACCTCCAGACAACACTAAAAGCATCTTTTTTTTTTTTGAAGATGGATAGAAAACTTACGTGCCAGTAGACTGGCTTAAATAAGCTACTTTAAAAACTGAGGTATCTCACCTTTCAAGGTCATTACCTCTGTCTGTGGAAATTTTTATACTTCAATGGGTAAAGACAATTTAATTTTCTTTCTTTGAGAGAAAAACTCAAAACATTTTTCTGACACTTCCTATTTAATAGGAGAAACTGAAGGGGAAAAAGTTCATAAACTATTTAATAGAGGTAAAAGCCAACCCAAGAAAGCACTATTCTGAGACTATATTATATACAAACAAATATTTGTATTAAACAAAGCTGACATCTTTTATTCACCTAATCTGAATAGTCATAAATATAAGAACACTGTACATGTGCACTATTAATTTAATTTTAGAAGGACTATGCAGAAGGTTGTTTTGCATATTAAAAATATTCCCTTGTTATTGTTACAAAAGTGAATTTCTGATGACTGCTGTTGATAAACAATTGGATTATACAATGCTTTAGGGAATAAATTTAAAAATAGAATCACAGTTTTCTTGTAGGGTCCTTTTCTGCAAAGTTTATTTGTGAAGAGAAAAAGAATATATATTAACACTTTTGTCTTCCTCCACTCTCCCAACCAACTTATGTCAGAGATATCCTGGGATACATAAAAAATAGAAAAATGTCTAATCAGAAAAAGGTAGCTTAGGTTCTAGCTATGACAAGTATCTCAGTTCATCAGCTTTCAAAATAATGCAAAAAGAGGAATTAGAGGAGTAAGAGAGCAAACAATAATCCTGTTCATAACAAAAGTATGGTAAACTTTGAATAGAAGTTGTTCTGAAAGTCACACATAGATCACTTGCTTATTTCAACATCCGAGGCATTAAAAAGTATTGACTGTGATTTTTGAGTTTCTAGATCTCTGCCAGCTTAAAATATCAGGCAATCTGCAGAAATGCAGTTGATTAAAATTCAGTCATTTTGATAAATCTATGCTAATTTTAAAGGGGTGAGATCATGCCAAGAGCTGAACAAACTGCAGCTTTTCTACATGAGTGCTCCACAGCATGCAGCAGAAACTAATCTACGATTAAGTTGAAATCTTCTTCCTAACTTATATAAAGCTTGCTGAGCAGGAGATAGCCACGTGAAAAGTTCAGTAGGCACTATTCTGATCTATGGCACAAAAATGCAAATGAGCCCATACCTTTGGTAGAATTACCCTTATTTTTTCAAGGGTAAGCAACAGCAGAATTATCCTCTAACTGTTCTATAAAAGACAGCAAAATGAAATATCCCAAATTAAAGTGAGTAGGCTTTCTGCCACAGGTAAACAAATAAAATGTTATGCCTATTATCTTTATGCATAATAGAATAAATGCCACCCACTGTATTGAATTATGATTCACAATTTAACTTTCTCAAATTATAGTTTGCAATAACCAGTGTTAGAGGTATGATTATTGGATTGTAAATTATTTCAGTATGCCAATAATGTATTTAACATCATAGCAATGTTTCTTTGTAATCCAATTTCTTACTATTGATTTCAGGTATTACAATTATGATGCAAGAATTTTAGTTATAATAAAAAAATACAGTGACTCAAGACAGTTAGCCCTTTAGTATTTGTCAGAGAATATTTGTCCCTTCTGTTCTATTTTCCTGTGAGACTACAGATTTATTTAGTTTGTTAATAATTGCTGTTTAAAGCTGTTGCTGCTTGGTCCAGGCCACCGCATAGTGTCCTGGGTATCTCCTGGGAGTTTACCCTCACAGTTCCCCATGAGACAGGGTGAACTGAACAACTGAGGACCTTAATCTTTCTGGGTAGTATTCAGACCTCCTACGGCATCTGAGCTCAAAAACCTGACAAGCTATTCAGGCAGCTTGCTAAAACTTTCAAGCTTCTAGCAGGTTCGTTCAGCCAAGCACTTAGGGTGGCTTGAAAGGTCTTTACCAGGTGGCTGCTGATGGTGCGTCCACTGCATCGCAAACAAGCCTTGGAAGTAATGGAGAAGTTCCCCTTTGCCTCATAGCACAGCCACATGCTACTGCTGGACGGCCTGGCTTGGCTAGTGCCATATATGATGATTCTGTCACACCAAGTGAACACCCACCAGCTGTCAATGCAGTGGAAGTGCCGAAGCTGCTTTTGTTGGTGTGTTTTCACAATAGGCCGCCCAGCTCTTAGGGCCTCTCCCCTGCCTTATTGACAGCTCCAAAGCCTTGCAGGACTGGGTTTTAATCCTCCTGGGAGGTCAGGGAAAAGATACAGGAAGGAGCTGCTGGTCTGAGTGCTGAGATTGCAAGATTTCCTGCCTGGTAGGAAGACCAATAGCAAAGCAGAGCTGAGAGACGCTTTTATCACTTGTGCTGGATTACCCCCTAGGCTGTGTGGAAACAGCTTTTGGTAGTCCGTGTCTGTCCGTGGTCACTCCGCAGTGGTGGAGCTGTGCAGTGCAGCACTGTGCCTGTTGCCTGACAGGCCTGACGACTGACCTGGGACCAACACGGAAAGAGCAAGAGTGCTTCTGAGTACCAGATCAGGGAAACAACAACGCGAGGCGGCTCCCTGCTCTGCTGTGCAGCTAGAAAAAAGATGTTAAACACTGCAAAAGGCTCAGAGGAGAGCCACCTAAACATCTCATCAGCCAGAGAGCATACTTGTTATGAGGAAAGAAAGAAGGCTGATTTTTCAGCTTACTGAAGAGAACGTTGAGAAGTGCCAGCCTCTGTGAAGTAAAAGCCCTGTATACAAGAAAGGATTTTTCTAGTTTCATCAGGTCAAGGGCCTAATGAGATCCAGTGGCAGGGAGCTCAAACTAGTCTAGTTCAAACCAGGACTCACAAAAGACTGCAAGAAGTGGAGAATAATTAACTGCTGGACGAGGATGGCAGGGGAAGCAGTATGTTCTTTATTTCTCTGTCTCACATGTGGAGAAGGAGCAGATATCTTTGCAAAAGAGCTGCTGCAGTTTAACTACATCCTATCTGGGAAACTGCAGGAGTCCCAGGTGACATGACCCAGCCTGTGCTATTCAGGAGGTCAACTAAATCTTCATCATGTTGCCCTTCATCCTTAAAGAGTAACGTGATAGCACCTAGTGCCAGCTTGTACCAGGCGAGTTAAAACAGGGTTTGCTGTTGCTCAGCAGTTGTTCTCACCTCCACAGCCAAAGACCCCAGAGAAAACAGAGTCCCATAATGGGCGTTGCTCACCATGTGCTTTATCTTTATATTATACAGACCTACATAATTTATGGCTCACTGGAGCTATGGGCAATCCTATACACACCAGCTCACAGTGACCACAGTACTGCCCAATTATCTACTCCCATCTACTAATTTATTTTGGTTCCCAAGCGGCTCAAATGCACAGAATTGGTAAAAACAAGGGCTGAGGAGGACTCAGAAGCTAGTTCCATTCTGCCCTGGAAAAATACATTTTCTCAAATGCAGTATCAACTGCTACAGAGCTCTCTGGCTGTTCAGTGCTAGGATCTGGCACTCTCTCACAGGTCTTTCTACAGACACCAGCAATGGCAGTTCTATCTAAATAAACCAGCATCTCTGTTACCTTCTGTATTACCCCTCAGGATATGTTCAGCTGCCTCCCAGTGGAGTTTTCTTCTACACCATTACAGACAGGCCTAACTTTATCTTTTCTTTCTTTTCCCATTCTTCTGTTTTTTTTGTTTTTTTTTTTTACCAGCACACTCCTTCCTGCTGTGCTGCAACTCTTTTCGCCCCTGCTGGAGACCGCCTTTTTCTCATTCCAGTATTTGGCAGTCTCTGGGAACACATGCAGTTCAGGAAAACAGATGGGTTGCAGCCTACCAGGTCATTCAGCCGGTAGGAAATTGATTCTTTACACCACCATTTTTCTTCCTGGCTATTTAAAAGGGCCCAGTCATTCTGTGGTAATCTTCCTGATGCTAGTGTCAAGGCTGAATTGTCAGTCCTGTCACTGTAGTTACACTGGGAATGTAAATAGAGACACAAAATACATAGAAAAACCTCATCAGTTGCTGTTCAGCTCAGTTCAGAAATCTCTGTATGTTATCCATAGAAAATGAGTCTGTCCTAGACTAACAGTGTCGGCCAGCTGCTGGATCATAATCATCCTCAGGGAGGACCAAAGGACCTGCATTTTACTCCTAGTTATGCCTGTGTACTTGCATAAGATAATGGCTCTCCATGTCTAGCTTTCTGTTCTCACTTTTTATCTCACGTAACAAGGAGTAACAAGGCCTCTAAAAGCAAAGATCTCTCTCCCAGAGTCTTCCTTCAGTAGAGCTGTGGTTTTGGCCAGGGCTTCCTTTTCGACCCACTGTCACTAAATATAAAAAAACACCCTTTGAAGAAACTTTTCCCATCTTTTTTTTTTTTTTTTATTTGTGCATGTACCTAAGATAACTGCTTTGGGCACCCTTCTTTAACCTCACTGAAAGCAGCATGCAACAAGCTGCATAAGCAAAATACTTTGTCTGCAAAAAGGCAACAATATTTACTGACTTTCTAAAACCTCTGAACATTGCTTCACTCCTCAGCATCACCCAGAGGTGGTGCTGCACATCCCACCACTTTAAAAAACATATAACATTGTTCTAAAGAGCTCTTACACCAACTTGTTGTCTTTCTGCCCCATGAGCACACAAGTATCAATGTTCTCAGTAAGCCTGAACTTAGACATTTTTCTTTGCAAAACCTGGGCAATTCTAACTTCCAAAGAGACTAAACAAGGATCACCCACTATGGAAAACATGAGATTCACACTTTAGTCCCCACCTGACTGAGAGCAAAGAGGCAGTGGTCACAGGGGCATGCTAGTGCTTTGTACTGTGGTGAGCAGGAACACAAAAGTCTTTTTGATGGATGTGTCACAGTTTCAAAAAAATGAAAGCTCAAATAAGCCATCGTGACAAACATGTGCATTGATTGTTAATGGTTACATGCGCCCAGTATGGAAAAATGGCCAACTGCACACTTGATCCCACCCAAACTCCTTGACTCACTTGCTTTCCCTACAGTGAAAACACTCCTCCATTTCCTGCTAAAGGATAACAAGGGTACACTGAATCAAATTACCAGAGTACCTTTCTCCACCCCTTTGAATTAAAGCAAAGCATCTTCATAGAGGTGAGTAATTTCTTGCTATTTCACCTTGCAGCTGGTAGTTTTTTCCATTTCTGCCCACTTCAACCATAAGATAGTGGGAAGTGCCAGAAACAGTTCTCAAGAAATAACCCAAGAGTCAGCACCAGTTACCATGGGCTCTGGATCCTACAACCCACTATTATTGCAGCAATCTGGATGCCACCAAGAGAAACCAGACCTGTGTTAGAGGGAGCACAAGCTGTCCCAGACTCTTAAAGGATGAGATGTTCATACAAACTTTTGTCTGCTGTTCCCACATTCCCTTGCCTCAGAAGATCAGGAGGAACAGACCTTTCTGCCTCAGCTCATGTGCCTTACTCATTCAACACTGGCGGTGGTGCAATGGAAAAAAGACTATAAATGTTGCCAAGGCCAACCCATTAGTTAAAAATTGTGAAGTTCCCACTTGAATTCCCTTACTAATTTCTTATATTTTATGTAGTCACAGAAGATCTGAAATCTCTGGAGGTCCAACTACACTCTGAGCCGATTCCCACATATGACAGCATAGTGACTGTCGAATGTGACACTTCCTTAGAAGTAATAGGTCTCTTCTTCTTAGCCTTCTGTCTCCAAACTAACTCCATCCAGGCAAAAGTTAGAAAATTAACTGCAATAAAACATTACCAGAAACGCAGTTGCTCAAATGCATTCTCAGATTTGCCATCACAAATAAATGCTATTCCCTCAAGGTTACTAGTCAATGCCTCTTAGCTGGTTTCAAACAGATGACTCAGAGACTGAATGCAAGCCTGTCTTTCCTACTGTTATAAATTATTGTCTCTCCTCACTGTTTTCAAGAGCTTTACAGTCTAGCAGTACAGCAGATGCTAATAAACTACCACAGCCTTTCTAATTGCTTCCTAATGTCTTTTTCTTGTGGTGTGTATTTACAATCCAAATATCCACAATTATTGTGATCAGATTATGTCTACAAACCACCAATTACTGGCTGGCTAGAGATGCATCAACACAATACTATTTCTGTTTGAGAAGGTTACAGTTTTGTGTGCTTAGACTGCAAACAGGAAGCTTGCACCTTTCCCCATTTATCTTCTCATCATTGTTTCCCAGCCTTTTGTAACTGAAGAAATACCATTCCTTGTGCCTGGGGATAGAGAGGGGGGAATAAGACATATTATACAGTATTGCTACAATGGCTTTAATCTACAGCTCACTAGAAATTAGACTATACCCTAAATATTGATTTCTTAATTTCACCCCCCTTTCCCTTTGTTTGCTTACATGCATGCAATGAAACCCATATTCCTGGTTTTTTTTTTTCATGCAGATTCACAAGCAGTTTCGCATGGTTTCTTTCCCAATGCCTTACGGATACCCAGTGGTAGATGGAGCATGGCTTTACAGCTTTTAATGCTTTAGAAATGCTGTCATTAAGATAACCTGGGGAAAACCAGACTAACACTGCCAAATATGTCTGTGACAGACGGCAAAGCACAGGGCAATAATACAAGCAGGAACCCTAGAGAGCAAAGGTAGCAGGGAGTATTTACAGCACGGGACAGTGTTAGGCTACATAGGAAATATGATCAAGTCTTTCAAAATGTCTGAATCACCATATTTTGCCCTGAGGACAATGCCAAATAAGAAGATGCATTTCAGTTCATATCAAAGTGTGGTTTTATTTCTACCTTCTATGGGTGCAGTCACCATTTGTTTCAGCTGACTATTTTTGGGAACTGTATTGCTTAATTTCCTTTTCAGATTTTAAAACTCTTTTTCTTCCTCCTGTTATTTTTTTAAACGGTGTCTTACTGGAGCAGGGAGCTCTCTTCAGTATTTGCTGGTCTGGTGACTGGCACAATCTCACCTGTTTCTGATGCAAGATGGTGTAAACAGAAAACTTCAAAAAGATCTAGTCACAGAGGAGAATTCAGACATACAGTGCCTAGCACATGTTCTCTTCTGATGGAGTGATGGGATAAGACCCCAGCAGCCAGATGGAAAGGGTAGGATCATTGTCCACATGTGTCCAAAGTGTGGGAAGAGAAGCATATTCCTAGAGGGAGGAGACTAAGAAGGGTCCCACCTCCATCTATTTGTTGCTTAAACTCTACAGGCTTTCTGGTGGTGTGAATGTCATCTGAATTTCGAGAGACAGCACAACTCCAAATGCAATTCTACGTTACAGGTGACGACTTTGAAAGAAATGTTTTGCTGAGCTCCAAGGACATTGAAGCTGTTGATTTCTGCACAGTTGGTAAGAGCAAGTTTCAGAACAGGACTGTTTGGGGGTTTTCCTCTGCTATTTTCTCATCATGCAAGGTCCTGATAACTTTGTTGGAGAAACAGTGCCGTTCCCCCTAAAAATCAGTCCTGTCTATAAATTAATGATATTCGTTTGTAAAACTTTTGTTTTACAACAAGGTAATCTAACCCATTCTGATCTTATTTGATCTTCGTTGCAATGACACTGAAATCACTCATCACTTGAAAAAGGACTTCCAAATTAATATACCATGCCATCTAGTTCTTAAAGTATTTTCACTTTATAATTCAACCTGGGAGTTAAACAAACTTATCTTCTGCAAGTGGGGGACTTCTAATAAGGTGCTCCATATAATCAAAAGCTTTTAGATCCACAAGTTTAATGAAATCAAATATACAAGCAAAACAAATTTTCAAGCAGTGGAAGATGGCATGCAGAGAGATGCAATATCTATGTGAAGAAAAGGGAGGGAAATAAAAATAAATTAGCAAATCATTAAGAGATTTTACAGTTGAGATGGAATTTAAAAAAACAAATAGTATATTTTATGATTTTGCTTTTCAAAAAGATTTTTAGTTTGTTCTTTTCTCACAACATGAATTAAAACCAGTTTAAAAGTGGAGATAAATTTAGAGCTAACATTGCTCCCCTGCTCAAAAACGTCACAAACAGAGACCTTCCCCATGGAGAACTGTGTGAGGTAGCCACTTCCAACGGGTTCTCCTGCAGCTGCTACTTTTGTGCATAGATTGCAGCAGTGCTTGTTGTCAGGCTCTTTTATCTTAATAATTCTTTGAATGTCAGGCATTTCAGAGGACCTTGTCCCTAGTTTTATCTTCTTTAAAATTACATGTTCATCTAAGACTTTTACACATTTTGGTAGGATTTACCTTTCTTGACCTAGTGATAGATTAATAAAAAACAGTTTGTATAAAGAAATACAAGATTTCTGTTGGAAGGACAGAAAATATATACTTGACTTCTAGTGAATAACACAAAAAATATTAACAGATTTTGACAATGAAAATACTGGACTTTCCCTAGGGGAAAAAAAAGAAAATTAAATTTCTTTAATCGGAAAACTGAATGCATAGCTTTCACACTCTCCTTTTTTGACAAAGGGACCCCTAAATTGTGAAAAATATTTTTGCCAAAATTTGCATGTGTTCCTTAGGAACATTTTCTAGAGAGAGAAATTGCATTTAATGGGATAACTTATGTACTAACAAATGAAAAACAGGTATATGCATAAGTTCCTGACATTTGTGAGCTTGAGTGCTTTGCCCAAAGCAACCTAAGAACAATTTAGCAGATTTTTAGGTCAGACCAAAGACTCTTGGGTCCCAGGGGTGATAACCACAAAGCCATCCTTACTTTGTGGTAGCCTGGATTCTTTATTCTGCATTCACTAGTAAGAGCTACTATAGAGTATTTCCATACAAGAAGCTATAACACATTTTCCAGAAGGAGACATGAAGCAGTAAAACTCTTAAGGCAATATTTTGTTTCAAATTTCCTTTGTATCACCAATTTGTCTTCTTTCGTGCCTTAAATGCTTTTTATTTTTTAAATAGGAATGAATGACAAATTTCATTTGTTACAGTCTCCTTAAACACTTTAGGATATTTTTGCATTATTCAGACTAACAAAAAATAATGCACACTGGAAGATTGACACTGTAACTATTGGTATATTAGTAATACCACCATTTCTCATTCTGACCAATTCTTTCATTACTGGATTCTATATAAAAGCAGCACCAACAGAAACAATCTTTTTGTAGTGCTTACTTCATTGATATATAAATAAATTTGATCAAGGATATGTGGGATATTTAACAGAGTAGGGTGTTAGTTTATGTTTTAATTCTTTACCACAGGAAGGATATTCCACTGATTTGATGAATTTCTATTTATAAATAAAAATTTGTAAATTTCTATTTACAAAGACATTTCATATTTTTCACTGAGAATACACTGAGTATAATCACTGAGTGGGAAGTGGATAGGATGGGGCTTCTGGAGAATAGTCAAATAAAACTAAAAGCTTCAACTTTACAACGATTCTGTCTGTTTATACATCTGTACCATACTCTTTCTAACATTACCTTTATTTTCAGGACACCTGCCATTTGACCTGAATTGCATTCATGGAGCAGACAAGGGGGATTCAGGCCAAGTGTTCACAAAACACTCAGGGAAATTGTTAGCACTGAATATCCAGGCCTTGAGCAGCACCATTTCAGAGGCTTGTTCTTATTCACCCAAGCAATTCACAGCTTAATTCCAAGGATAGTCTTAAAACCCATCAAGATTTCGCTGGAGGAGATGCCTGAAGGTCAGCTGGTGTTGCAAGGACCACTGAGGACTTTCTTATTGAAGGAGAACCAGCAATAGGAGCCTGAATGAATAAGCCACCCCTAAGCCATGTTCCTCTGTCTAGGTTAGGTTCAGAGCTCCAGATGAGGGGAAAAGGCAGTGTTGGGAACAGCTAAGGCCAGCAGCCAGGAGTTGCAGGGAAGGGAAGGCGCTGTGACTTCACCCCTCTTAACCATATGCATGGCGCTCTCTTCCTTCTGACTGCAACCCTCCCTTTCCTTTGTCTGACTCTTTCCTGCACAGGTTTTCATCAAAGTAAAGTTGATAATTGTCTCTGCCAAGAAGCAACCGCTTGGCCAGAAGTCAAGGTTTCAGTGTGACATAATAAGTAATTAAAAAATGAGAAGGGTTGGAGCAGTGGGGGCTGTGCTGAGGACCCACCAGTGCCAATTTGCTTGAAAAGTTTCATTTGAAGAATTGCATTTTGCAATGAGTGGTTTTTCTTCTCTCCTTGTCAGACGTGATTTTTCCTGGATGTGGACTGTAATACAGATTGTCCTTTTTGTTCCCTTCTGAACATTAAGCTGTGGGTCCCTCAATCAGACAGTAATAAATTTTATTCCTTTTGGGGAGAAGAAATCAAAAGAGCTTAAAAGTATTAGCCTGTATCCTGAAGTTACAGCTTTTTTACCACCATAGTGTTCCTAGGCCTTCTCAGCAGGAGAAAGGGGTATCATATCCTCAGAAGCAGACACAGCCCTTCTGCCCTATGTTTGCTTGGCACTTAGCAGCATCAGGGCAGGAAAGGTAAGCACAAGGGTAAGTATTCTCACATACAAAAGCCATAGCTAGGATGTGCTGACAACAGTTAAGGTAAACCACGACCATTTACCTAGTCACATAATTAACATCAAATGCAAACTACATGAAGGTCACTGGTCCCCCGTGTACCAGTTAAGAAGCACTCCTGCCTGTCTGCCTGCCTGCCAGACAGGTGGGTGCAGCCCTCACACACCCCCAAGAACTGCCAACCACTGTTTTGTCTTCACTGAAGCAGTTGGTAATACTGACATGAAACCTTTCAGCAACAGATTTCAACAAGGCAAACAGAGGTGAAAAGCAGCTGCAAACACTATAAAAGGTGTGGGACATCACTCACTTGCCTTTCCTAAAACTGACAATCTAAAATCCCTGTTTATGATGACGGCTGTTAGAAGCATTGTCACCAACACATTGAATGTGTGGGTTTTTAAAGCCAAAGCAGACTTCACCATTTAGTCATGCCCCCCCCCGCCCAGATTATCCAGAAAACACCACCTAATAAGAGATGGTTCTATTACATACATCTAGTAATATGGCAATTTCTCTAAAGAAAACTTTTCTCATGTGTATCTTGAAACTGAGATGTGACCTGTAAACTCCAGCACAGTTAAGTCCTCCCTAGTAATTCACAGCAAATCAGAAAATCTAGTTTAAGCAATCATCCTTCTTTTATTCTTTAATAAACAAAGAAAATAGGCATGAACCTCCGGGTTGTCTATTTCAGAAAGATCCTGGGGATTTGGCTACATCACGAATACATAGCAATCTTATTTGTTAAGTAATTTGAAATCAAATTCATACTCAAATCTGCTACAGAGAAAGACATTAAAGGGAGAAGGCAGCAGCTTTTCTGTATCATCACATTTTCTTCACAAAAAATGTGGAACCAGTTCCAGAATATCAGTTAGTTCCTTTGGACTAATAAGCACTGCAGCATACCTTCAAGACCTGAATGAACAACCTATTTTTCTTTTTTTCCCCCATTTTTTTTTTTTAAACACAATATGGAAGAAAAAAAAGAACTTGCACTTGATTTTCAATAACCTTAAAGAAGAAAGACTTACTATACAGCTAAACTTAGCCAGACACAAAATAACCAAAGGCAATACACTTGAAACCCAGCTACTTGGTGTAAAGTGAATGAAGTCGTGAGAGACAAAGATTGTTTCTTATACATAATCATTTACTCATATTCACTTCAGCATTTCTGTTGTTCGTGGGTCAGCAGCAATGGTGCTCAGAGAGATAACCAGCCTTTAACCTCATCAACCAAATATTGACCATTATTGTTTTAAGAAGAGCCTCTCTCCAAAACTCCAGACAAGTGTTGAGTTACATAAAAAAGCAGTTTATCAAGCACTTCAAAATCATATTTATGGAATAATAACTCATTTTCCCTCTGTCTGCTAATTCAGCCCTGCACCAACAGCTTACTCCAGGGCTTACACCATTATTTCTCACCTCTGAGCAGTACCAAACCAGTGTCCTTCTTACCTGTGTCAACCTCCTTACTCCCACTTTTGTCTTTCCTATTTCAAGTGGCAACATGCTTACCAACAGATCTTGCAAGGGGCAGGTGGAAGTGAAATTTCTCTTCAAATATCCTCAAGAAGCCTGAACTGTAGGAGCTTGCATGCAGCATGGCATAATGAGCCTGAGACCTGTCTGGTGATTGTTTACAAAGTGTACAAATGAACAAAACCAAAAAACATATCTGGACACTCAGAGCGATGACTGCATAGGATTTCACTTGGGCACAAGTTTGCTTTTATATTCCTTGATTATAAGCAGTTAGTTTGCTCTCATGTCACCATGAACTACAGCTGTTCCTGAACTTGATGCAAGGAAAACCTTCAGTCAAGTACCTGAAAGGTTACTGAAAAGACCTTTCCCAACAGCCTTCCTTCTGTAACAAGCAACAGTGAGAAAGCATTTCTGCTTTCCCACCTGCAGGAGGGTGGGGAGTGGAAATGATGCACAGTGCAATACACAAGCTCCCCATGCTGCGAACAGAGGCAGGGCTCAAGCAGTTACCAGGTTTTAGAAATGAGCAAGTCTTAAGTACTGGGCAGCCACATCAGATTTTCCAAACTGCAGGCAGACCGTCTTGAGACTTCTTTGTTGGAAAAATTGTCCCCCCTCCCCCTCCCCCCCATTGTTCTATATCTGTCCAAAAAGTAAAATAAGTTATTTCAAGGATGTATATCTCTCCAATTCTGACTTCTGTTTGGAAAATCTCTGACAGAGCAGAACTATTCAAAGACTGGTACTTCACAACAGCTTTTCCTTCATTTTGTTATGACAACTGAGAGCCTGAATCCAGTTGCACCAGAATCTGCAAGCCCATTAATACACATTTTTGCCTCTCCTTAGCAGACTCTGGCACACGTTTATGTTTATCTGGGTGTGCCAATGTCTCGTGCATTATCTCACAGGCTTAGGTGTTTTCTTACTTAGATTAGGATCCCAAATATGTAACAGGGCCCATACAGAGTCCTACCTGACTAGCAGCAGGACCAGAGCCTATTTCTGTAGGACTTCTGGTAGCAAGCATGATTGGCATTCACAAAACAAGTGGAAGAACAAATTAGCCAACAGAAATGCAAAGCTTATTTGCTCATATTAAGTTAAATGGAATAAAGTGCTTGGATGCAAACAGAAGAAATGTACTTTAAAAAAATCATTGCTACATCTCTGGCAGTACAAGTGCCATACAGCTCACACTACACATGCCTTAGTCCTCTCTTATCCTCTCACAGGTGGTAAAAGTCCATTCTCTCAGGAGATGCTGTTGTCAGTGTTGATGGCTGCAAAACACTCCAGAGCAATTTCCTTTACAAAAGCATGATGTCAGGTGACTTCTGTGCAAGGAATGATCAAAATCTGATAAAATGGCATTCTCCCCTGAGGTGACCCAGAAGTCTTTTTCACTGTTTTTCTCATCGAGGCTTTTACAGTGGTTTAGTTTTTTCTCTGTACTAAAAGAAGTTTAAGGTTCTTGCTCCCTGGGAAGACAAAAATTAGGGCTCCAACTGACTGACAATCAGATAAAAATTCCTTCTGAATTTTAAGAGAACCTTAATTCAGCTGTATGGATGCAAAACACTTTTACTGAAGAATGCAACTCAGAAGTTTCCACCTCATTTTGAGATGATAACTTGGGCTTTCACATCTACATGGAGCTTCTAAAAATGCTACCCATTCCCAAAATGATAATACAGTCATAATTACTGTACACATGTGTCATGAGAAAAAACATGAACATTTGTGTTTTGTACAGGCAGGACAGCCACAGGAGCCCACAGGTTTCCATGTCTGGCCAGTAGCTCATGAGCATGCCCTGACACTGCAGGTTGCTGGTTGCCCTTCTCCACCTGAGAGGATGTTGGGCTTTATCAAACAGCCTGGTTAACAAAAGGATTCCCTCTACCAAGGAAACTATTTTACAAAAAAACTCTAACATTTTTAAAGGTGTGTCCTGCTTTCCCATTTCAGATTGGCTTGGATGAGCAATAGGCTATCTGTGCCTCGCAGGTTGGCCAGGACAGCAGTGAACTCAATGGACTCTTCAGAAATATTGCAAAATCCTTGTTCAGGCATGTATTTTGATGACTAAAGGCTCCAATTACTTATAATGCTCCTTTTACAAACTCAGGTCAACCCAAGAAACTCAGAATTGGAGCTCAAACAACCAGGCCATGTGAAATGGCAAACCTGTAAAACCACAAACTCTGATGTGAAGCCTGCCAGGTGGAAAGTAGGAGATGGCACCAGGTCTTTGTACTCCTTGACTCTGACTGAAGCTGCATTTTGAGAGCTAGTCCAGCTTGGCTTTGTGAATAACAGCTCTTGTGTGGGTATAATATCATGACTCTAATAAGCAAAATTGCTGGGTCATCCTGATGAAATCCCTGAAGCACCATAGCAAGGGCTGACCTTGTGCCTATGAAAGTAAGTAGGACAAAATTAGGTGGCTAGCACGTATTAAAATCAATACAACAGCCAGTGACTGGGTGAGTAAACAAGAAGATTTATTTAAGCTCTTTATACAATATGGTCACTACCAATAATCTGCATTAGAATTAGATCTCTGATAGGAGGTGGAAAAATAAAATAAAATAAAATAAAATATAATAAAATAAAATAAAACCAACCAAATGTAATACTTGGAAAAGGTGCACTGTTTTTTTCTTTTCTTCATTGTTTCTTTTATGTGGTGGGGTTTCCAGGCAGTATGACAAGGACATAAGGTTTCATTTGGCCTATTTCACATCTGGGCAACCATGGTTTCAGTTTTGCAAAATTCAGTAAGATGGATGTGATGGACACATAGGTGGTTTCACGTGTGGCAAGCACTGCTGCCCCAGGTTAGAATAGATGCGAACTTAACAGAAGCAACAGCTAATGACCAGATAGTGATTTACTCATGGTAGAGTCAGGATAGGCTTTCCCACATGCTCTTTGCTCATCTGATTGTGTTACCTATGGTAAAAATTATGATTTGACCTCTCTATCAACATGCTTCTAACCTCAGCTTCCCATTCTGAATGGGAAATTTAGAATCCTAAACCATTCTAAAGCTCTGTTTAGCATGTGTTAGGAGAAAAGTGGCATTTTCCTACTTATTCTTTGGGCTTTTGTTTGGTTTCTCTTCAATTAATGAGTCTTTTCTTTTGTAGAACAATGAAGATGTTTGACGTTCATCTCAGTCTTTTTTTTGCAGCCAAGATATTTCAGCAATCCAGAATACTGATTTCTAAATCAAAGGTTTTATTTTTAATACTGTTTAACATTCAATAATTTTTCTTCTGATAACGCAAGGTGGATGATTCAATCCAAGTGACAAATAAAAAGGTGAAAGAACATATGAAGCTCCATGACACTATGTGAGAAATGTGTTCCAATGTGTGGTAGGGCTGAGGAAGGTTGACTAAGTCTGAACAAAGGGGCAGGCTGATTTTAGTCAATGGTCAAAGATTTCTGAAAATTTATTATTTTCATAACCACAGAAGACAATCTAAGCAAAAACTCACCTGCACAACTTTCCAAAGAGTTAAGAAGAGATAAAAAAATAAATTTTTGCTGTTTTCACAATGTATTGTTTATATTCTTCCCACAAAATGTCTCCTTACAATTGCATTCTTCCAAGTAGCATTACTTTATCGTTTAACTCTTTTTGAACATGTATGAATAGGTCTTTACAAATCAGGCTCCCTTTCATTCTGTTTTGTGAAAGTAAGGGAATAAAATCATTCTAGTCCTTATGGTTATCATTAAATAGCTGGAAAACTCAAATAGACTACACCCTGCAGACCTTAAAGGACTACTAAAATCTTGGCATTTCTAAACTTTTTGTTTCTTCCTTAATCTCCCAGTGGCTTAAAACTGTTTTCGTGATGTTTTGGCAATTTGATCCATGTTTGAAGCTTTGAAATCTGACAACATTGGGAAAAAATAGCAGGGCTGGATTCAGATCAGTTCAACAGCACACTTCTGCAAAAAATCAGGGTTTTTTTACTATCCATATTCACCAATGTGCAGGTGTGTATATTAGCTTTTCATCACCAGCCTAATCTTCACTCGTTTTTCTATTGCAGGCCTTGTTCCAGCTTTTGCTAACAGGGCTGCAGTGTCCTCTTTAGAGCTGACAACTGCAATTCCTTTGGTCGCCATCCTCATTCTCACTCTGAACTTCTGCCTGAGTGCTCTCTCAGCAGCTAACCTATATCTGCTGCTTTCCAGCTGGTGGGCAATTGCATTCTAGTATTTCCTCTATGTATAACCCACTGCTGTGAGAGCTACATTTCATGCATTAGATCCTCCCTCTCCCAGGGAGTGCCACAGATGCAAGGACTGCGAGGTCACTAGTTCCTCTGTAGGAATGAAAAACAGACTGAAAATGCTGCAGGCATCTCTTGTACAGCCAGGCTGTGTGACTGCAATTTATCGATTTGGTGAAATGTGCCAATGCAAACGTACAAGGTCATCCCTAACTCATCTCTCTGGACAGGGGTTATCCCTCCTGATAATGCAGGTTATCAGCTACAGACACTGAGCCCTGGGGAAAACCCCTATTCCTTAATCCCAAGGAAGAGAAGAGCTGCCTGCTGCCACAAGTCATACTCATCTCCCTTTCTGACTGCAGCGCGCACTGGAGTGGAGTGGTGTGCTCCCTGCAAAGCACAGCTTTCCCGTGTGGAAAAAGGATGCATCTGGAGCTATCCGTGATTCATGAAAAAGCCCAGCATAGGCATTCAGACCAGTCTGTTCTGTCTTCCCTAGTGAGAAAATGGTTTCAAGTAAGGGGATGTTATTCCAGAACAATGAAACTAAGAATAGTATGTGGTAGAAGAAATGTGGGCAGTATTTTAGCAAATATTTAGCAAAAGCCAGAGGAGACTATTCCATCCATGGAATGGAAACTTTGCTCCCTGCAGCAGCTTTGCAGCACAGACCAAAAGATCACAGAGTATCTAAAACAGCACAGAAGTACACTCAAGGATAAACTGGAGCTTGTTCTTGGTTTAAAAAAACCACACACTTAGACTTAAGACCCAGGATAAAGTATTGGATCAATTGCACTCCAGCCTAAAGAGAGGTAGGATGGAGGAAGTGAAAGAAGGATCCTGGTTTTACAGACACAGTGTTAGACTTTTCCTTGCTCTGAACTTTCCTTGGTAGTTCAATTCTGAGCAAAATGAGGGGAAATGTTATTGTGTTTGTGTGACCATTTCATAGTGGCAGAAATAGCTTTGGGGCACAGAGTAATAAGCAAAGCTGTTTGCAGGAAAAATAGTCTCACTTGCCTTTCCAAAGTACAGGATGTTAAGCAGATTTGTCTGCAGCCAGGTATCCCTGGCTCAGAGGAAATTTGAAGCTCAGAGTCTGCTTTTGGTCAGAACAAGAGCAAAGTTTTGTAAATTTCTTGTGATCTGGAAGCATTAGAGGAAAAACTGCTTCAGGAACACCAGCACTAGTATTTTCAAACAGCCCCAAGACTTTAGGAGATTCTTTTTCAGCTTGAACATTTCCTAAGATGACAGCAAAAGAGGGAAAGCAGACACTAGCACCTGAAGGCCCTGAAATCCCAGGTGCAGCTGTGTTATCATCAGGGATCCCTTTGAATCTGGGTCAGACAACAGCACAGGAGATGGAGACCCTATGCTCCTGGGAGTCAGGCGCAGGACATGGACCTCACAGGTTCAGGAAATGTGCAGTAACCTGGAGACAATCCAAGGACAGCGACAAGCAGCAATTTTCCAGCAACACTCAGCTCTATCAGTGAGTTTCTGAATAGGTCTTACTTGCAGTTCAGTTTTACAGAAACTTAATCTCCAGTAGCTTCCTGCTTTTTAAAAGATCTCCATAAGCTTTGTATTTGTTATATATAAATTTGTTCTACAGCTTACTGTAATACTTCCTTTGCTTTTTTAATATTATAATGTAGAGTTTTAGAGTAAAGGTGGTTTTCAGATCATCCTCTGCCATGCTTTGTATTTTTCTATAGGGCATTCCATTTTTGCTCAGCTTTTCTACATAGTGGAGACAAATAGGTCGGGAAATGCAAGAGGTGTTATTTTGCTGAAAAGGTATTATTTACTGAATACCTAGCCCTAATTTAATCTATTTGTTTTAACACAGGTCACCTGCAAAACCTTTTTAAAAAGTTTATGTTTTATTATGAAAAGAGTAGAAGTGTGATATTTTCATGCTTTCAGGAAAAGATTTTCTCCGCTCATTTTTTCCTTCTAAGGAAGGTTTGGCTCATAACTTTCAAGTGTTTTAATCTGATTTCTCCAGTCCCAGGTGAATAAACACTTTCTAATAAATGCCTTAATCAGGAAAAAAATGAAGAAGTTCATCTAGCTCTATGATCAGTATGATTTTTACTGGGATTTGATGTCAGCACAGCTGCAGAATTATGTCAGGCCAGTGCTTTGAAAAGACAGGTCTTCATAAACATCCTTCTCTGGGGAAGAACATAGTCTAAATAGCAATTAGACTTTATCAGCTCAAGAGTAAAGCAATGCAGACAGGGGAACAAATGAAAAAAAATCTTTTATATCAATGTTCAGGATTTAGGCATAATGAGTTTTGAAAGATCTGCTCCTATTCTTCCCTACTGCAGTGTACTAAAAAGCAAATCTAACAGAGGTCAAAACAAACTTTTACTTTGCTTGGCAATACATTCACATACAGTTTGAAGTTAAACAGGTGTTCACAGTGCTTAGTCAAGGCCAAGACATCACTATCCAGCACTTAGCACACTATAGCCTGCATTACATAACTATGGCATTTTGCTCTAAGTGACTGCATTATCATTACACTAAGTCTGGCAATTTCTAGTTGAACTGTCCTGGCCTCACAACACAGGAGTCTCTGCTTATTTTTACTGCTGCAAAAACAATTTTGGAAAGAAAAACATTAACCATGGTGATGGTGTTCCAACAGAAAATACTACAGAGCCAGCATAGCACTGGCATCTCATGGCGTTCAAAGAATATATCAGGTTCAATTCCTCTGGCAGGTGGCACTGATTTGGAATAGCAGTGTGGAAATGAATATGCTTTCCTGCTTCCAGCTTAATCTGTGCTGTTGGGTGAGGAGACAAATACCTCTTCATCGCAGCCCAAGCTAGACTCTCTTCTTCCTTATTTCTTCACAAGGCAGAAAAATAGAGAAGAAAAAGCATATTTAGAAATCTTCTGGAAAGAAATATCTTCACCTCTCAACTTTCCTTCTCTACTCCCTAAGCAGATTAAATAGCTGCAGTAATCATTGAATTACAGTCACTACAGCTCAGACAAATACAGCAGAGAAACACACAGCCACTGTGGCTGAGACACAGCAACAGGATCAAGCCATATCCCAACAGGATAAGAGCTGCTTAAAAGGGGAGGCAGTGGCACAAGGCTTCCCTTGGCAAGTGCCCTTACACACAGCCCCTTCTGCAAAAGGGAACCAGCAGCTGGGTGCACCGGTGCCCGGGACACCTTCGTACCCAGAGGGCTGGCATCAGTGCAGAGAGCCCCTCTTGGGCAGCAGCCTGCCTGCTTATACAGCCACCAGGACAATGGCAGGCAGGGGCATCCCCAAAGCATTGGCCGGAGGGAGCAGAACAAGGAGGGACCATCCCCTCCCCAGAGGATAGTGCCTGAGGAATTAAGGCTGGTTGTATTATGCTTTGCCAGGACTGCCCCACTCAGCATTGGAGGTGGGATACAAACAGGGAGGCAGACCTTCCCTGTATACAGCTACCCCCCACAGAGCCAGTAATGCAATACTTAGGACAGGGGAAATCCTTGTGACAGATGCATTTGGCCCTCTTCACAAGGAATGATGTGCACAAAAAGGGATCCTATAAGCACAAGTCTGACAGGGCACAGCTGAGCCCATGGGACCCAGATTTTCTTCTATCTTTGCATACATGTTTCTCAGCAGAGATTTTTGGGTCATTTAAGGTTTGAGCATCTGCACTTACTCTCACGATTTCAGTTTGATCTTACGCTTACACAACCAGAGCAGAGGGATATAGGCTGTTATTGTATTGGAGGAAAGCAAGGGAGAAAATATTTCAGCACACTGAAGTGACACTGAAGTGTCACTTCCAAAGAGTAATTTCAGATGCAACTCCCTTACAAATGAATAATTAAATAAATATTTGATGAGGTGTCTTTACTAGTAAGACTGGCCTTCAGAAACTGGGGACCCAGAGACCAGGGAGAAAGTCTGGCGCAAGAAGGACTCATCTCTGGTGGAAGAAGATCAGGTTAGAGAATACTTAATCAAACTGGACATGGGCTCCGATGGAATGTGCCCACAACTGCTGGATAAGCTGCTTGGATGTCATGGCGAGGCCATGCTTGGTAATCTTTGATTGATCATGGCAACTGGGAGAAGTGCCAGAGAACTGGAGAAAAGCAAATGGCACTCCTACCTTCAAAAAGGGCAAGAAGGAGGACCCAGGGAACTACAGACCAGTCAGCCTTACCTCATTCCCTGGGAAGCAGGAGCAGCTAATCCTGGATAGCATTTCCAGGCACACAAAGGACAAGAAAGTGATTGGGAATAGTCAGCATGGAGCTACAAAGAGGAACTCATGTTTAACCAACCTGATGAGTTCCTACAATGAAGTGACTGGCTTGGTAGATGAAGGGAAAGCAGTGGATACTGTCTACTTGACTTCAGAAAGTCTCTTGACCATGTGTCCCATAAGATCCTCATAGAGAGGATGTTGGAGTATGGGCTGGATCAGCCTACTTGCTTCTTGAGTCCGTAACACAACACATACATTCCAAGCACGGTGGTGTAGGACTGAACCTGTTCTGCTGAACCGAAAGACAAACTGGCAGGAAGTTATCTACCAGGATTTGGTGCACATCATCAGACTAACAGCACCCTCCTTCAGACCTGTGAAACATCCTTCTACAAGTACAAGAAAAGCAGGAAAGCCAGGCTGAAGCAGGGCTGTCACTGGGGCAGGGCATCCAGTAGGTCATGAGCACCTCTGTGCCAACCTCTGCTACTGAGGCTCCATGTGACGCCTAGTGATTCACCATACCCCTGTGTCATGTCCTTGTCCTCCATGTGACAAGCGTTGCCTGCTGTGTCTCTGGGTTTGCAGTTTCTCACACGATCCCTGCACAACTCCAAAGCACAACTGAGTCTGCAGCTGCTGTCATAACATAAATGTTGGTAAGTAGGAGTGTAACCACAGAAGAGTAAAAAAAGGAGAAGAAAAAAAAAAGAAAAAAGGCCATGAAAACAAGCAGACATGTATAAACATGGAAAAAAATTAAAACTGACAGGACAAGATACCAGAGATCCTTGTATAAACCAAGCATATGCAGAAGTACTTTGTACATGTTTTAACTAAATGCAAAGTCAATATTGTTTCTCAAGCCATCCAGCATGCTGTCTGAGAATTGTTCTGTCTTTCCAGATAAGCTTGTACTTTATAAATAAAGGTAAGTCTATTTGAAGTTCCATTCCTTGGATGGTGAGGCAGGTGGGTTTATGCTAACTGTAAGAAAATGGGGAGGCCCAGCACAAAAGGCACTGTCCTCACACATCTCCTCTCTCTGTACTTGCTCTGACAGCCAGGTCAGAGCCTTAGCTCTGTGGGGGAAAACCACCTTCCCTTTCTATGAATTTATTACTTCAATACTGCTGTAACAAAAGCAATATCTTAAAGCTGAAAAGTAAGCCTTTTCTCCAAAATACACTTTAACACTTTTGGCACTTTAAACATGTATCTTTTGTAAAGGTACTTTTGATAGTGAAGAAAAGTGGAGATAGATCTGATTAAATCCTCCTTCACTCCCTAAGCAACCAAACAAAACTGGTGGTTGTAAAGGAAAGCTTGAAGCTCCAAAATTATTCTGAACTAGGGATTTACAGAGTTGCTGGGGAAAAGAACCTGAAAAGCTGATCTCTTAATTGCAAATATTTTTTGCACCAGAAACATCTAATGACACATCAAACTGCTTTTACACACGTAGTGCCACTGGTGAGCTTATAACATGCCACATCATGCGGCAATGAATGCCTAGCACTGATTCAGACATTCTGGCTTCAAATGATCCTCTCCCTAAGCTCAGAAAAGTGCCTGGAGAACTCCAGCAGTCCCCAGCTGCCCACATATCCACTCCAAGAGCCATGCATCTAATGGATCTCGGCAACACCTGAAACTTGTCAGAGACCAGATCCAAGACGAGAGAGATATGCTTGTTCATTCTGCAGCCATCATTTTCTCAGAGTGGATTCTGCCAGGCTTCTCGAGGTCCGCCTTTGCAGTCAGCCTCTGAAAAGCCCCAAGAGTCCACAGAGTGCAATGGAAGCAGCACAGCTTGAGCTTTTCTTTCTGGCTGTGTGATCATGAGAACAAGCTGGAACAGATGCTGTCAATCATTTCTAGCTTGCATAAGGGAGGCTCTGGTAGAACTAAACTGAGCTAATCTCTTTTTTTCCTCCCCCTCTCCTCTTTTGAACCATTTCCTAACACGCTTATTAGCCATACTGAAATCCTGGACATTTCCATCATTTTCCCAGTTGATGATTTTTGGATAAGTTACACTATCTGTCACAGCATTGAATCACAACCTGATGTTTCTTGTAGCGTATACATTCATTAGGTATTTCAAAAAGTCAAAAGTAGAGTCCCACTGGCTTAAAAAGCTTGAGGAAAAAAGAAGGGTAAGTTTAAAAGTACAACTCCACAGATTGGACATCTGGCCCTCACAAATATCTGAAGTCCATGACAAACCTGGCAGACAGTTATGTGTTGTGTAAATTGAAGTGCTGGAAGCAACCTGGATGTAAAGTAATTATGCATATCCATAGGCATAGACCAGGTCCACAGGTGTGTAAATGGTAAGAGTCTTGGCTGGTACAAACAGCACAATCTGAGTGACTTTTCTGCACTTGGAGCCATTTGACAATTGTGAGATATCTTTACTAACATATGTGGTAACACCCAGGAACTCCATACTCAGGGAGTCAGATTTATTTTACAGCTAAAAAGCTGATGACATTTAAGGTCATTTAATTCATAGGAACTCCATGTGTAAATTAAGCAATGTGTGGCAGACTATGCCATCTGGCACATATCCTCAGTCACCACAAACTCATTAACCCCACAATTAACTTGTACTGGGCAGGAGCAGAAAAAAGGTCAGAGTGTAAGTTTGTGAATGTAAAAATAGGAAAAACAGCCAGCTACAGAAACAACCGGAGCCCCACTGCAATCAACAATGCAAGCTGACAGCATGTAAAACCAAGCAGTACCTGGTAGAATATTACTTTGGTTTTTAGTTTCATAATTTGCTGCATCATCATGGGAGCTCTGGCAATGGTGACTGGTAGCATAGTGTGCTAATAGTGTTATTTTATAATAATAGCAAGCTATTAAGGTGTCACAATGACAGAAAAATATTAAACAAATTGGTTAAAGGCCACATTCTCTAACCAGCAGTATTGTTATTATGAAATATTTGTACATATCAGAGCTCTATACCATTATTTCTGTGTTAAATTTATATAAAGACTACATGTATTCTCATCCTTTTGATGGAAAATAATGCATTCTGCAGCTGCAAGTCTTAAAAGAGTAGCAGCAACTAACAAAAATTAATGCTGGTTGTTACAAGGCAACAGAAAAAGGTGCTTTAGGAAGGTTATTTTGTTTGTTTTAATTTTCACATCCTCATTGCTGAATGAATGTTTTTTAATTGCAAAAAAAAGAAACAGGGGGTCACATGTTTGGCCAGTGTAAATCACTGAAGCTCCACTGATTTGTGGAAATCTGGAAACTGTAGCAGAAGCAGGATAACTGCAGGTTTGTCCTGTTTTCATAGTCCTTCCTGGGCATCTGCAGCTGGATACTATTAAACAGACCCGCAGGCCTGCTTGGACATTTGTTTGGACAAACTACAGCTGTTCTTATGTATTTTGTAAAACTATACTGGTTTATACTACACGAGGCCTCTGCTCTTATTTTCCTGCTGTCTTCATGCTAGTGTCATGATCTCAGTGAAACGCAATACTTGCTATTTATACTAATCACTTCTTTTACTTGAAGAGACAAAAAGTGTCATAGAAGCTATTGGGGAGCACTCTTGGGGATGCTGTTGGAGTGCACTTACTCAGGATAATTGTTTTTTTAGTTATGACATAACAGCAACCATTTTTAGAAGTTTTCTTTGAAAAATCAGGTGGGATTTAGAGCAGAGTAATTTCATGAGGCTGGACAGGAAACTGGCAATCAAATCATTAAGACAGGTGTGAGATTCTCAAAACTATGTCCCTCCATCCTGAATGGCTATACTATCTATAACTTAAAAGCCTTATAACACCCTCAGTATTGGCACACTTTCAAATGTGTTTCAATCTTCAGGCATACAGTGGCAGTCATAAATGTTTTGCATGCACATAGTGTAGTCACATCCAATGACATGTTCTGTAATCACTTGGTCAATGTCTTCGAGCAAGGCTTTGAGTTTTGTCTCCTTGGAGACAGCTGTGTCTGCCAGTTACACTGAACACTGAGATTCTCACAAGGATTCAAGAGTTTTTCGTTCATTTCTCTTGTGAGGGCTCCACTTCTACTTTCAGTCACCGCTTCATGTTAGTATTTGTCCATAATGGGCATTAAGCATGCTATTTGTTCCCACCCTTTGAAACTGAAGCAAACTTCTTTTAAAACTTGGCTTAAACACCCGACTGTTGCTGTATCCCTTATTACAACTACTTTTCATTCCAGCTGTTGGGAGAAGACATTTAGTAAGAGGTAGATTAATGGTTGCAGTTGGAGGAACTAATCCAATGTTGCAACTCTCAACAGATTTTAGGCTCTTCTTTTCCATGCCCAAGCAAGAATACAACGGCCACAGCAGGCTGGACTCAGGGCTGACTTACGTCCTGCTCTCCCTCCAAAGCATGAACTGCGGACACTCAGCTCATCCAGATGAGAGGTCAGAGTATCAGAGACTGAGCCTGTCTGTTCCCCTGACTCTGAGGAGCCCTGGCTGCTATCTCGGGTACCCAGAGCCGAACATATGTCCCTTTTCCCTGTCTGTCTGAGGAGTGACTAAGCTTGGTGTGAAATGAGGAAATATCATGCTTCCCACAGAGCTCAATGACAGGAGGATCCAACCCTTTAATTGCACCAGATTGTGATAAGCTTTAAGGTAGCATCTTGATAACAAATGTTAAAAGTATTGCCAAGACACAGTGCCTGTGGACCAGGACTTTAGAGAAAACAGATCATGGGAAAAGTGGCAACCTGTAAAGTGTTGTCAGGATGCCTCTGACATGACATTCTGACGTGCTTCTCCATTAGCCTGAAGTAGAGTTTGAACTTCCTTTGAAATCAAGTGAGAAACCTCCCCTGGAACTAGGGGCATGGGACAACACCCTCACCCCATGCACGCAAGGGGTTTCCAAGCAAGGAATGCCTAGAGGCAACGGGGCTGATCCCCTTTGGTTGGTCTGCAGTAGCAATGAAATACAAATTAAATCAGCAGGCCTAATTTGACCATCAGGTCAGCCTATCTGGCCTTGAATTAATGCATGAGTTTAAGATGTCAAGGTGTCAACTTTACAGGAATTTAGCTCTGAAGCTAAATGCTGCCTGCAACTTTTATTAGTGGAATATGACAGGAGCCAGTTCTTCACACTCAACTGATTTTACCACTGCATCCTCAAGTACTCTTCTCTTTTCCCTTGCTCCTCTCCTGACCATCTCTTCTGCTAAATGGTGTCCCTGGTGAAGAAACTGAAGATGGTGCTTAACTTTAAATTCACATGCTAACAACACAGCAGTATCTGAAACCTAGAGAACAATCAGAAACTGACATGCAAAGAAAGATCAATTTATTATAAATACAGCTTCAAATGAGATAAATATACCAATACCACACTAATTTTATATCTAGAGAGAAAGCATGCAGATAAAACTTGCATTTACGGTCAAAGAAATTTCACTGCCCTAATAATGCACTCATGAGGTTAAGTGAAGTGGCTGAACGTGACCTAAGTACTTACACTTCAACTCAGAACTGTTAAATCCCTATGTTAATTATAATCAAGCCAAAGCAAGGATAGGCACAGCTGGAGAGAGAAAGGATATTCTAGTAATTGAGAGAGTACCCACCAATAAAAGACAATCAAAGAAATTCTGCCAAAATACAATGCTTATTTCAATTTTCCATGGACGTATTCTATTTTCCTTCTGTGCAGTTATTCCCTTTGTATTTTTTGTTTATGAGACAAAGATTTTGTGGCCTGAGACGAAGTGCTGAACAGCTTTACCTCAAACATGGCAGTTACTCTGCCATCACGTTTTCTGCTTGTTCCCATGATTTGATGCATATTATTTCATTCTCACCAAACTGCATAAAAGAATGGAAAGTAACTTTGGGACAACATTTTTGTTTTGAAGACAAGCTTGTATTTTATTTTTCACATGAAATTGATTAAGTGTGTACAGTTTTCTTCTAACCAAAGGAGAGAGTAAGTAGTATGAAGATCAGTATTTTACTTGAGAAACCTCCTAAATATATATAAACTAAGAACAACTGTATAGAGGCTACTCTCCATGTTTCCATAGCAAAGATAGTCTCCATTCCCATAAAAAAAAAAAAAAAAAGGTAGCATTTGCTTGGAACAAAAGAACCTTAAAAACATCCTACAGGTAAAAAGGAATCTCTTCTCTTCAAACAATTCCAGCTTATAGGACCTACTTCAGGACTTTTCTGGATGTAATTTTCTCTTTGTCTGTCTTATGAGAGAGAAGAGAGGCTTAACAGTTACAGTAGCTCATGTGCCAGTAAGATGTGGCAAATAAAACCCCAGGGATTTCGGACATAAATACTTGTATAAACCTTTTTCACTACTGCTGCTCTGGTGGTGGATCATTTTCTGAAATGGTATGTATTCATGCTGATCCCCATCTGCTCAGGGCAACATCAGTACTACTGTATGTTCAAAGATGAGGGCAGTAAGCATGAGTCATTAACCAAATTACTCTTGCATATATGTACATCAAACACCCACAGGCCCAATTACACATAGGTAGCAAACCCATATCTTGTTCTAATTCACTGTTACTCATTAGCAGAAAAAATTGCAGAGGGGAATATCTTATTGTGAAAAACAGCTTTTAAAGAATTGGTGACAGGTGGCTATAAATGAGCTTGAAGTTAATAAATACATGTTACTTTAGGATTTGCAAATAGGTGCTCAATTATCTTTAAGTAACACAGCACTTCCACCTTTCCAAAAGAGTATATTCAGTACTCCACCAGAGCTACACAGAGGCCTGCTAGCACTCAAGTGAAGGAAACATGCCCTCTATTAATAGAATCATAGAATAGTTTGAATTGGAAGGGACTTTAAAGGTCATCTAGTCCAACCCCCTGCAATGAGCAGGGACATCTTCAACTAGATCAGGCTGCTCAGAGCCCTGTCCAACCTGACCTTGAATGTTTCCAGGGATAGGGAACCTACCACCTCTCTGGGCAACCTGGGCCAGTGTTTCACCACACTCACTGTAAAAAATTTCATCTGAATCTACCCTCTTCTAATTTAAAACCATGACCCCTTCTCCTATCGCTACAGGCCCTACTAAAAAGTCTGCCCCCATCTTTCTTATAAGCCCCTTTTAAGTATTAAAAGGCTGGAGCCTTCTTTTATTATCTTCTCTCTATTCCTGCTATTGATGCTCAGATGTTTTTCAGAAAGCAAATGTCTGATACATACTCTGATTGGTTGATGTTGCCTCCAAACATCTCAGGACCTTTAAGAAGTCTTTTTTGTCACCTAATAATTCATGTGCAAAAAGAAGCAGTGAGTGTTCTACCATGTGCCCGCAGGTGGGACTTTGACCAGCATAAGCAGAAGGGCAAAGGAAGGAAGACCAGAAACACATGCTCAGTTGTAGGAGCAGCAGTCAAGGAGAGAAAGGGTAGGAGTAGTTGCAGTGCAAGGCACCATCCTTATCCAGAGCTCCTTCTGCAGCAGAGCTCACCAGAAGGGGCACATTAAGAGATAGTCCAAGCAGGCTGAGCCATATGACATGGCAGCAGGCTCCAGTGCAAGGCTGTGCCCAGGAAGACCCTGAGCCCAGGGGCCATGTAGAAGACACACACTCCATAGAGGCAGCACATCTCCAGTACGTGACCAAGACAAGACGGGTGAAAAGCACTGTCTTCTTTTTATGTTTCTTGTTCAGTTTCTGTGTAAGCCATTATCCAGCATTGAGTGGTCAGACTGTACAGTTCATCAAAGTTCCTGCTTACTTCTGGCTACTCAGTGCATGCAGATGTGCAAATGCAATAAGCAGAAGCCAGTGGGATGGGTACTGTAGTTTTGATACAGACCTGAGCTCCTGAAAGATCAGACACACACATTTTTAGTCATCATCTGTAAACAACAGCAGCTGGAAATATGAAGAAAACAACCTTCTCACCTGGATACTCTATACTTACTGATATACATATATATTTGAGGCAGAAAGGGGCCAGTGAACAAGAGGATATATAATAATATGTGAATGTTCTGATTTTCATGTTTAACAGTTATCCACAAGACTGGTTGTGCTTTTTGCTTTTTAGGTAGTGCATTTCATTTTTTTACTCCTTTTACCAGTACATCAGCTACTCTGTTACAATTGCAGGCATGCTCTACAAGTCAGTAAAAATCACAGTTTCAGTAGGCAGGTAGGTATGCTGAAGTCCTAATGAAACCAGTGTACAAATATTTGAGTTTGTGGTCTTATGAAAAAAGATGAGGCTTGGAACTGTCGCAAAAGAAAGTGGAAGAGAAGATCACATAATCAGCTGTAGGCTGGAAAAAGGAAATGTGTCTTACAATTTCTTTTTTAACAACAGCAAATACTGGAGAAGAACCTCCAGTCACTAATGTTTACACAACACCAGACAGAGAGGTCTCACAGTTTTCTTGTTTTTAAATAAGTTTGCAATGAGCTAGGTGAGTTGCAGATGTCAAATAGAGTATTACAACAAAAGCTCTTCTGACAAGCAGAAGAGCTCAGTAGTTACTCAGTAGTAGCTCTTCCCAATTGCTCTCTCATCCAAGAAATGCTTGCAAGTTTCAGCCCTTCACTAGGCACTTGAACAAAGGATCCAGCTACAAAATATGCCAGAACCAGTGCCACCCTCAAGAGCAGTAGATGTTGTGTTCCACTCTGGATGACTGATGTGTGACTGCCCAACACAACTTCAAGCCCACAATTGCTTGGGAGGACATGCAGAAGAAAGGAGACAAGCTGCAGTATGTTCCCATCAACTGCTGTTCCTCATGGAATGCAATAGCAAGGGCAGATGAACTGTGCAGAAAGAAACCTGACTGTCCTAGAGGACATCAGCTGAAACTAGGTGCAGTGAATGCATCTTGCAAGTCTGAAACTGCTTCCTTTCTCTGTGTGCCAAAACCCATTTGTCCTAGCCACGGCGCAGCAATGGGCAGCTCAGATCTGCAGCATGCACTGAAAACTCTCCCAGGGAAATGTGGGCTTCCTCCCATCTCACATGAATCATAGTTGCAGAAGACTACATACACCAAATGCTTGAGGACATCTGTCACCTAGATAGCAGTATGGTTGGTAGTGGTTGACACGAGTGGTGAAACTGTCCTTACATGAGCCAGAAACATACTAAGTCCCAAAATCTGGGGGGGAGCACAGATAACGTCACATTGCTGGCATAGCTCTCACTGGAAGCTTAGTTTAGTTTGAGTTTCTGAACTGCAATACTGAGAGGCTGACCTACAATATTTTGTTCCTGCTTATACATATACATTAATTCTCCTTGCCATTCAGCTCGCTGTGACACCTACAGTAACCAGTCACCTGTCAGCAGTCAGGCAGAGGCGACATGTCCATTCTTCTTCCTGCTCTTGCTCTGCTTTCTTCTACCACATCATCTCCCACCACTTCTTCCAGCTCTTGTACAATGCAATAGCCATGAAAAGAGATCTCTCCCTGGCACAGGGATGCCTTTGGTGTGCGCTGACACACATCTGGGATGCACCTGTAGGCCAAGTACTAAGTGACTTACTCTCCTCAGAATAAGTGACTTACTCTTCTCAGCATTGAGTGTTTTTTTTCAAGCATCCCTCTCAAGGCCTGTATTATTCCTGTACTACCAACTCTTCGTTGACAGCCTCATATGTATCTAGAAATCCTGTGAATCGTGCAGAAATATGCAGCTAGGAAAAACAGGAAAGAAACAAGCTTCACTGCCTGTTCTGGTATTAAATATTAATTGTAAGCAAAATAATCAGAAATGTGCATATGAAAGAGAAACTTACGAGATCTGCTTTAAAACTTTAATCTAAATTTTACAAAGCTAATTTCAGGAGGGCGTATCAAAGCATATTGTCATTATGTATAGACAAAAAGCATATCTCAGTTTTACATTAACTTCATACTTCCAAACTGTAGAACTGTGTTCCAGCCTTGCTCAGTAATCTAGGCAACACTTACAAGACTGGCTGACAGATTAGCCAGCTTGGTGGTACCATTATCCTAAAGGCAGAACTAAAATTCACATTCGCTGACTTTTTAATATTTAATTTTATTGCTAGCTTTGGCACCAATTCTTAATTCTGCCTCTGCCTGCATCTGAAAAACATTGCACCTGCATGCCAACTGTTGGATCCAGTCTGGGGATCAAGTGTAGGAGCAAGCCACACATTTCACTAACGATCCATAAGATGGACTCAGGCCTATGCTGAAGGTGGCTAATGATGCTGCGAATGAATATCCCATTGCTCAGGCCAGGGAGTCAAGATCAAATGTAGGAAATGCAGGCCACAGCATTCCTTTCTATGCCTTTGTCTACTGATGACAGCATGCACAGATCAGATCAGCTTAAAGATCTCTGTGTTGTTCTTAACAGACCTTCAGCTGGAATCTCCAGCTGGAGTGTGGCCCATCCTGAATAAATAAGGGCATGGAGAAGAATGTGCTTTGCCTTAGCATCACCAAGATCATGCCTGTAGGCAGGAAAAAATATTGCTCTGCTTTAAAGCTATAGCACCAATGCTGCCTAGAAATTGGTATGCATCTAATGTGCTCAAACACCAGTCCAGAGAGGGTTGTTCTGGTTCTGTCAGCCATACTGAAAACTGGTTTTATTTTTGCACCCATAAGGCAATCTTGTGCCATTGGATGAGATCAGTATGGAACCAGGATGCAACAGTGGTTCAGTTTCTACCAGTCTCACCGTGTTACTCATACCCACCCTCTAAATTTCTATCATCCCATGGACAGAGCTCAGTAAAGGGCACCCTCACTCTACAGCAAAAAAGAGCTGGAAAAGGAAAGGGAAGTGAAATATTTCCTTTCCACAGCCGGTGACAGAAAAATTAGTGTTTCTCAGCCAGTCACCAGAGAAATAGACATTATTATAAGTGCACCCTCAGCAAGTTTGCAGATGACACCAAGCTGAGTGGTGTGGTTGACACATCTGAGGGACAAGATACCATCCAGGGGGACATGGACAAACTTGAGAATTGGGCCCGTGAGAACCTCATGAGGTTCAACAAGGCCAAGTGCAAGGTCCTGCACCTGAGTCCAGTATCAAACAGGCTGGGGAATGAAGGGATTGACAGCAGCCCTGTGGAGAAGGACTTGGAGATACTGGTGGATGAAAAGCTGGAGATGAGCTGACAACGTGCAGTCACAGCCCAGAAAGCCAACCGTATCCTGGGCTGCATCAAAAGCAGCGTGGTCAGCAGGTCGAGGGAGGTGATTCTGCCCCTCTGCTCTGCCCTGGTGAGACCCCACCCAGAGTGCTGCATCCAGCTCTGGAGCCCTCAGCACAGGAAAGACATGGACCTGTTGGAGCAGGTCCAGAGGAGGGCCAAAAAATGATCAGAGGGATGGAACACCTCTCCTGTAAGGACAGGCTGAGAGAGTTGGGGTTGTTCAGCCTGGAGAAGAGAAGGCTGTGGGGAGACCTTATTGCAGCCTTCCAATACTTAAAGGGGGCTTATAAGAAAGATGGGGGCAGACTTTTTAGTAGGGCCTGTAGCGATAGGAGAAGGGGTCATGGTTTTAAATTAGAAGAGGGTAGATTCAGATGAAATTTTTTACAGTGAGTGTGGTGAAACACTGGCCCAGGTTGCCCAGAGAGGTGGTAGGTTCCCTATCCCTGGAAACATTCAAGGTCAGGTTGGACAGGGCTCTGAGCAGCCTGATCTAGTTGAAGATGTCCCTGCTCATTGCAGGGGGTTGGACTAGATGACCTTTAAAGTCCCTTCCAATTCAAACTATTCTATGATTCTGTGATCATAAAATGAGCATAACTTTGCAAAAGGAAAACATTAACCTCCATGCTGCAGCAGCTAAATTGTTGGGCTTATTTACAGATGAGGGAAGAAGGGTGGTAGTCAACATGACTGGCTTTGGTATAAGAGAAGGATGCCTCCACCAGGAATGCTGTATAAGGGGAGAGCAATTAGAAGTCTACATTCCCATGATACTAGTAATCACATTGCAGTCAACCTTCTGCTCACTCAAAGGTATCAGGATCACAGTTCAGCAGGTGAGTGGGACAAAAGTCCAGCCATCTGCAGTGTAGCCTAAACAGTTTCCAGAATTACTCCTCAGAACAAACTCTGTCCCAGCACCTCCATTTGCCTCTCCTCATGGGCTGTCCCACCAGAGGTCTCGGACAGTGAAGGTGGCACACGGCAGTTCCTTGCTGACAGTATGGGCCCTGCGCAAACACATTCTTCACAAATGTGTTACACAGAGTTATAGGGGCTGTAACTACTGTCTTTTGAAAATATAGAAATGGAACAATTAACCGGCAAAAACCCAACTTTTTTTGTCTATTAATGTCAACGACGAAGGTCAGTAAATAGAGGACAAATCCCGTATCACAGATCTGTTCTTTAGCACCAGGCATGAGAAGTGCACTTCTACCCTTAGCCATTACAGCATGAAGCACGAGATTCTTATCCTTGTTTTAGTTCACATAATTAAAATATTATTAGCACTCATAAAACATTTCTGTCATTTTTTTTATTCCAGACACAGTATTTAACCTGATTATCACCAAACAATAAATTTCCCATTTTCATTATGTGCTTCACGGAGCTATATTTTCTTTTATCTGATCTACATTTATAGGCATTAACATTCTCTCTTCCTCATTGTTCTCTATTATGATATTTGGTACAGAGGGTTTGCCCAGTTTCCACAATAATTTTCCTAGTTTAAATTATCAGTAGCCTCAGAAGGGTCTCACTTAGGCCTACTTTACAGGGAGGCAACGGAAGTGTCTTTGATATTAATGAATAACTATGGGAGCAAACTCAGATACTGCTTCATTACCAGAATTAAATAATTGTACTTTTAAGCACTTCTTTTTGTAGGGGTTATCTTGTTCATCATCTTTGTGCTTACAGGGCAAATAACTCTATGCATCACCTTGATTTTTGTGACAGGTATCAAATGCCATGACATTTCAGAAAAGGGTGGACCAGTATTTTGTATATGATTAAATAACATTTTCTTTCATGTCCCTCTTGAAAGTATGAGGCACTGAAGAGCTTTTCCTGAAGTTTCAAACACCATGATAAGAAAGTATCTTCAACCATCTGCCCATGCCCCTTTCTCCAGAAGGCTGTTCAAGGCCAGGTCCATCAATATATTTAAGGAATGAGACAATTCATGGCATGTGTTGTATTTTCTAAGACAAGCTGTTGCCATACCTTTAAGACTACCCAGATTTTCTCAGATCCCTTTGGATTAATAATAGTCACAAGTGGTGAGAGTCTTCAGCAGAGTTTGTACAGAGGCTATCTCTTTCCTTTACTAACTCATTAAATGTGACACACCCCATCATCTCCAGCACACATTATCTGCTTTCCAGTTTGAGAGGCAACTTGCCTTTTTTTGCTAACTATCATTAACCAAGCTCTAGTTCATAAGAAGAATACCAGTATTCTTGATTTCTCAAGAATTTTCCTCAACCAAAAGATGTCTAACTCTGGAAGTCATGACCTTAGTGGTATGCAGGCCAGTTGCAAGAGACAGGCAGAGCTGCCAAAACAAGAAGCCATCCCTGTCACTGGTGAGGTTACCAAGCAAAAACCCATGAGGAGTGCTTTGGCGTCCTCAGCACTAGACTGCTTCTTTCAATTCTTCTCAAAGTGCACAACTGCCAGCAAGTCTGAGACACACACATGGGCTTTCAACACTGCGCTGGAATTATCTTCTCATTTTGGTCTTATTACAACTACACTTTTGTTTGGGAGACCCAGCTGCAGGATTGAGGTCATCATGTCTTCCCTGAAGCATAAATTATTTCTGCAGGCTTCATTTGATTTGCAACTGTACCACACTGCAATATAGCACCAACTAAATTTTCTTGTTAAAAATGTCTGCTTTGGGCCCAAACATCCTCCTTATGCTGTTTCACCAATGCAAATATAGAAGAAGTGCTGAAATTGGAATATTACTTTTCGGTAAGTGATGAAGAAAAATGTCATCTGAATTATATGCAACACCTCTGGATCAAGGGAACAGGTCACTGATTTAAGGACCATAGCCTGCTCATTTTGCATGCGTATGCATGTATGCACACTAAGTTTCACCCACCAACCTCCTACATTTAAAGAGCATTAAGCGTGCAAATTCAAGCACTCAAAGGCAGAGTAACACAAGAATAAAATGTGCCTATTAGATTTAATTCAGCCCCCTCACATGTATGAATAACCCTCAGTTCTAGTGAAGTGGCTTTATTTTCAAAAGAGATGACAAAAACTTCAGACAATTTCAAAAGGAAACCAGAAGACTTTTCAACCTATATATCACTATGGAAAAGCAGTAAGGAAAAAACTGGGTTTCATTCTTCGTTTTCTACTTACAATAAAACTGCTTTCCCTTAATACTGCAGGTTAGAGAATCCTTAAATAGATACCAAAGTATTTCACAGGCTCTGGAAAGGCTGTGATTCATATTCAGCAGTGCAAAGAGTACCATGGTTTAACAGACTCAGGTTCAGACAGGTTCTGCAATGCTGAGAAACCAGTCTCCTTATAAATGCTGAGTGACAGCAGCAGCAATAAAGCAGTCAGGGCAAGAAGCATGCGCCTTGTGGAAAGGTTTGACTGTTCCAATAAATGATGATAAGCTGTTGCTTTCAAAGGTAAGTATTTTAAAGACCATATTCCTTGTGGTTTCTTCTCAGAGAAGTTTTGCTGGAATGCTGCTTTTGAGAAGTATGAAAAATAAAGCATTGATATTATTAAAAGTGAGAATAGAAATTAATTCAGCTATTAAGCATTATGTACCTCCCAGGTGGAATTTATGTACGTGACTTCCTGAGCTCCAAAACATGTGAGGATATGATCATTATATAGCTTTTTAGAAAGGTATACAGCCAGAGAAGCACTTTATTGGTGCCATATTCCAAACCATCTTGGGCTGAAGTTGCGTTGCCAAAGCTCTCTGCAATAGTGTATTCAGCTCATCCACTCTGAGATGAAGAAAAGGGCAAAAGAAGCTATGCTTTGCTCTCTCAACACACTTTCTTTTCCCTAAAGTAATAACATTTCATTTGAAACAAGACCCATCAGGCTCTTTAGGAGATGGAACACATCACCTTATGCAGTCATGCGAGCAGTTCACATGGACTAGGGTGCTCCAGCAATTAAGGACATGGCATGAAATTCAGGAGACATAGTTTCTTCTGCTCCTAGTCCTGTCTTTACAAATAGTTAAAGGGGTTTTCCGTCATTTCCATCAATTTTTCCTCATTACTCGGACCACAAACTGTGTACTGGCAGATACTGTGTATCTGTAAAGACCTAATCCAGTGAGATCCAAACCTTGTTTGGGACATGCAGAGGCAATGGTGAGCATGAATGAAAACTGCAAACAAAAATAGTGCCACCAGTGGGATGTTCTATGTCACCTGCATTTGAATTTCTAGATTTTGCCCAGGAACTGTTTGATCAATGTGCAACAGATAATGTGTAACTGAGGCATCCAAATGAACTGTCATTAAAACAAGCAAACACACAAAAAGCCTTCATTCTTTTCTAATGGTGTTTCAGGAGGCCTTCATGCTAAAAGAGAGATTAGAGAAAGCTCAGTTTTAGAAGGTTCAGAAGGAAGTGAACTAAAAAAAATTTTTACCTATCCTGGCCATTTCTTATTTTGCAGTAGCATCACGGAGTTATGACTGGAAGCTGTAGAAATGGAAAAATTATTATTATCTGGCATAGCTTACAAGAAAGGCCCTTGCATTAGCACATTCATCTGAAGTATTTTTCTCCTTCAGTGTGTGTTCAAGCTCCCTGACACAGAAAAAGGCCTCCAAGCATGAAACATCAGTTATCACTGCAACGTCAGTGCCTTCTTCACAACAGCACACTATCTTCTTTACATTTCAGCAAGGAAATGCCAGTTTGTCAGACACAGCTGCAAGATGGTGTCAGGGGCATCACTGTCTCCATTAGTGATGGGGAGGACATTTGTGAGGCTACACAAGCTTACTTCCTACTACCCTCTGAGAGGCAGAGCTGCTTCTTCCCTTATTAGCCTTCATTGCACACAGAAGAAATCCCAGCAAGGCTGCCAAATGGTATGACTGGGAAATAACATACCATTTGTGAGGAAGGAGTTCATACTCAGAGAGCTTTGATCAGTGCCCAGGTATGATGCAGGGCTTGTCCTTGCAGGGTGCTAACTGCCCCACTCATCTGCCTACTTGCTGCCAGTGGCATAATGTTAGTCAGCCCCATTATCTGTGCCTTTATACAACATAGGTGGCATAAATAAATGAGGAGCCATATCCCTCTCGCTCCCTTTTTGTTTAACCAATTCTGCCTTTGCCTAGCTAAGCAAACCAATTTAGGACAACAGGTTTTCAGTGTAATTGGCTGCTGCTATAACAAACCTTGTTCTTTCAGGAAGGCAATAACAGCTGCTGCTGCTGCCAACACTGAAAAGAGGAGCCTGCATGGCCACTTTGTCATTATAACATGCTCCCCTCTTGATTTCCTGTATGTTCTTCAGCAGAAGAAGAATGGAGAAAAATAGATGTTGTTACTAACACTGAGAAGGCACCCCTTCCCGGAATCCTGGTTCACAGATAAAAGAAGAGGCTTTTGTGTTTGTAGCAATATGAAAAAGATGCTCTTGCAGGCATCTTTACATTCCCACGACCCAGTCAAAAGTATCTTGGCCTACAGTCCACTCTCTAACAAAAAGCCAGCACAGCTGCACATTGAACTTATTCTAATATGTTGTAGGCACAAGAAGACGTTCCTCAACAAAGGGAAGTAATTTGGTTTTTCTTCCATGAAATAACAAGTCTCTGGTTGATTAAAAAATGAAAAATTTAGGTTATTAAGTTATGCTGTTATATGGTATGCTGGTTTTCCAGGCAGATCTGAAAAAAATATGACATCCTCTTGTATTACTCTTTCCTCTAGGAAACCTGTTTATCAATGTTAATTTTCTTTCTGGTGCCTTCTGAAGGGAACTACTGAAGTCAGAGCTAGCCTCAACCAAAATGGAGGTCTGAGTCTCTCCAGTTTCTAAAATGCTTAAAATCTAGAGGCAAATTATATACCTGGGCTCATTTTTAAAAAAAAATAATTGGTGCTTCTGCTTTCAGTATTTGACAAAAATGAAAGTCAGCCTGTATTTAATCAAAACTTTCAAGTTCAGTGGTGTTTTGAGCCCTCATATAAACCCAATATTAACTTAAGTTTCATGCTAGTGGAAAAATTAGTCCAGTTTCCCATACTCTGGCAGTCCAGATCAAGCACATCTGGCCATGGCATGCATGGGAAATTTCACCATTTTTGTGCTAAAAGGTGGCCATGTGGGAAGCAGAGACAGAACGGACACATAGTAATGGGTCATTTCATTCTCGTTATCTACTAATTCAGGGACTGTATCTTTGAATTAGAAATCATGAGGAAATTGTCTTTGGTGACCTCTGATCAGCAGGTCTATGTCAGTCTGCAAAGAATGCATACATGTGCCCTTGTCTGTTGTATACCCTCCTGACATGACATCCCTGAATCCTGGAAAACTGCAGACTCTCGCAAGTTTTGCTTACTCGTCCCTCAGGAGTTTGTAAATTTGCCTTGTGGAGGACTTCTATTTGTTATCGTCCTGCATCAGGCAATACCAGTTCTACTGAGAGGGAGTCTGGCTGGCATTTCTGCAGATAAATTTTATGTATTGCTCTCATGCAAAGTTTCCCTAGATTTTACCTAAGTCAGGAAGGAGGTTTGCATGCTGTAATTTCAAAGTCTGTACTCTCACCTTCTAGAATCTAGCACATATCCTTCATATTATTCTGAGACCACCAGGTGAAAAACATGGCATATCAAAATTGCATGCAAACTAAACATGCATCCCTGGGAGGTGAGGAAGAAAATCCTCTGTAAGAAGGGAGTTTCATGCCAATAGGAGCACTCACTGGTGTGTAGTTGACAGGAATCAGAGGAATCCCAGTCAGCCTGAAGGTGTTATGGACTGGACCATACAGAGAAGCAACCCCTTCCCTACAAAGCCTATCTGGCCCCTGTCCCCCTGTCTCCTGCTATCATGACAGATAATTTCTTCAACTTCTCTTTCACCAAAACAGAGAAAAGATACCAACTCTTTCTCCTCATGCAGGTACATCATAACACTTGTGCTTACACTTAATTATAGGTAAATTGTGGCCAGCAGGATTAGTCCAAGAAACAAAGCCTTAATTTGGGAATTCGGACACAAACTGAAACACAGGATGTTCCTCCTGAACATCAGGAAATGCCTTATTATTGTGAGAGTGTTAGAGCACTGACACAAGTTGCCCAGAAATGTTGTGGAGTCTCCATCCTTGGAGATACTCAAAAGCGGTTTGGACATGGTCCTGGGCAACCAGCTCTAGATGGTCTTGCTTGAGCAGGGGGGTGGGACCAGATGACCTTCAGAGGTCCCTTCCAACCTCAGTCACTCTGTGAATCTGGCTGTGCTAGCACAGATCTGGCTCACTAACTGAGAACGTCTTCTGTCTGACTAGTGTGACCTTGGGTCTGTCTGCACATCTCAGTGAAGACAGTCCTTTTATTTGCCATTGTAAACCATGTCCAGCTGCAAGCAGAGCATTCCCATAAATAGATTTCTTTAAAGCATCTGCTTGACACAGCACAACCAATCAACTATTAAGAAAGAAGGTGCACAAAAACCAAGATTAGGCAAAGATAAGAATGTAATTGCTCTTTTTTCAGTGTCTCTTCTGTGTCCTGCTTCCCACCCACCATCAGGAAAAGAACAAGCGAGGGATGACTGGAGGGAATAACAGTGTTCTTGCCAGTGAATGTTAAAGCAGCAATGCCTAGGTTGTGCAAAAGGAGGAGCTTCCTACATGTGGTAGTTTCCTCCCACTCATCTTATTAGAAGGTATGACACATTGCTTTTTCCTCCTTTCTAATGAACTTGCCCCTGGTGTAAGCAAAGGTTTCTAAAAATAAAGCTGCCTCCTACAACCTCATAGGCCGAGACCCACTCCTTAGAGAAGCTTCATTATTTATAATCAAGAGAAAAAGAGCAACTCTTCTCAGGTACCTGGGTCTGTTTGCTTCACAACCTGCAGCAGTCCAACTATAATCCTGTCTTTGGAGCTAGTTGTTGGAGCTACCATGAAGAAGATCCCTCCCCACTCTTCAGAGGCACAATTGGACCAATCCCAATTTCCTGTGTCCAGGTAGGACCATGGATATAAGCCTGTTTGTCTCTTCCTCAAAGCTCACAAAGCACATAGAGGGACTGCTGGGAATGAGAGCTAAACTGAGCTAGAAAGAGTCAGACCAAAGTCCTGTCCTGGCACAGTCACCTCTGCCTCACTGTCTGGATGCCATATCAGGTACAGTTTGATTTGTATCCCTGATAACAACTTGAGGCACTTCTTGGGCCCCTATGAGCAGTGCAACAGGGAAAGCCAAACTCTTCCTGAACACCTCCACTGAGCTCTCAATTCAATTACCTCTTTCCTTAGCTGAAGCTCCAGAGGCAAGTTGTGCATTTATTTTAAATATCCTTTATGTGCATCACTCCATTCCTCTGCTCTTTTAGCAGAAGATCCCAAATAGCAACAATGGCCTTTGTTTTCTTTGCTTGAGACTTCATTTCAGCAGCCTTCCTGCTCAATACAAAGTCCAGTCCATCAGCATCATCTCCACGCAGTTATCTGGAGCCTTGAGAAGCAGCAGGCTACATTTAAAGATCGGAAACAGGTCAGGATAGCAATCTGTTGGGACTGAGCATTGGTGCTGCCAGGAAAACAGCTGGATAGCAACACTTCATCAACTTTAGGGAAGCTATTGATCCAACTTTGACCTTATGGCAGGAACAGTGGGTTGATGTGTAGCATCCATATTGGTAACCAAAGAGGTCTGGGAGGGAAAATATATTTCAAGTCAACAGTCACCTACCTCTCCTGTGATTATTTGGTATAAAGCAAGGCTCCTTCCCCTTTATGTTCCTACCAAACCAGGGAAACAGCAGTCTTTGCTAGCACAGGACTGCCTGTATGTTAACTTCTTTTCCACTTTGCACTTTGGAAGCAGCAGGCAGCAATTAGCTCCACTCTTTATTTATTACCAGTTTAATTTTTCTTGCCAGCTGAAGAGTTCTGTGGCAGGAAAATGCTGAGGCTAGAGGAGGTGCAGAAGAAACAGCCCTAGCAGGTGAGGAACCTGTGAGTAGAGCTGGTATGTATTCTAGTTTGGTTACAAGCTCTCAAATCACCTGTAAGGAAACACTCTGTCAGACCCACAGACTGAGAGGGACCAGATTAAACAGAGCCCTTTTTGACTTGAGTCCTTTTACCCACCTGAACATTCTGAACATTTTCAGTTCAAAAACTGCTTGTTCTCCTTTTTGGGTGGCTTTCCCTGAATACTGGAATGATTGGTTTTATTGCTGCTAATACTGACAGACAGTGAATTTCAAAGCCTTGTGAATATTTCATGGAAATGGAAACACAGCACAAATAAATTTACATAGATATATTTAACTTTGGAAATTCATTGAAAGTGATTTTGAGCAAGACTTTAATAGTTGGTATTCATCAGGGGCTGAGAGCGTGACATATCTGACCCAGATTTTCACACTGGAAATGCTAATACATGTAGCCATCATGGGACAGAAGCTGTGCTTACAGACCAGGCTAATGAAAAAAAATATTTGTCTACTACGTGAAAGAGTAGAAACTAGGTGAAGGCAAAGCAGTGAAAGCAGTGCCTTGCACAAAACATCTCCAGCTATAATGTCAAAGTGTTATGTAGTGACCACATGATACTTAAAACTCAGAGGGACTCACTTTCATTCAGTTTACAGCTCGTCATTACTGCAACTGTCAGGAATATATACAAATTAAAATGAAAGGATTAACTCAGTTAATGAATTATTCTCTGTGAATTATTTACTTGGCTCAAAAAATAGCCACAGTTTTTGCTGCACAAGGAGAAATTTCAAAGTCATTCTACAAAAGCTGCTCACTAATTCCTTGGTGAAGACAGAGCTTGTAGTGAGAGGGTATAAAGCAGAGCCTGAGCAGACTGCGTAAGACACTTCAGGTGAAATGCTGACTTAAGCGAGTTTTGCCATCTACTTCAGAGCCAGTTTCCCCTCCAGCTCAACACTGATCACAGCTGTCTAATAAACAACTGGTGTTCAGATACTGCAGGCAAACATGTGAATTTTTATACATGCCTTTTCAAAGCCAAAGCTGACAGCTTCACACAGCTGCCTGTGCCTATGTACCCTCTGTGTGATGCCAATGCGTCTTGTACGTACTTATGTAGTAAAGTCAGATCCTGCAGAGCACTGTGCTATGATCCAATAGAGCATTTAAATGTGTGCTTACACTTGTGCAGCCAAGTTGCCAACATGAAGCAGGTATGAAGCAGGGCCACAGCAAAGACCCCACCGCCTTGTAAGATGTGATCTGACACAACATATATTTTAACTATCAGAGCAACGTGTTTGTGGTAGTTTTGAAACAACTGGAGCAAAGCTTTAAAGTATCTTAGGACAAGTAAACATAATGGTTTTGTGGGGTTTTTTTAAAGCAGAAAACAGGAATCATTCCAACAGACACTTTAGATGATGTGCCAGAAACACATAGTAATGATGATATACATTGTAAGGTTAAAAAAATTTCTAAATTCCAGCATGTTATTCAGTCTTCTGTTTTCAAAAATTACTCTCACATCCTCATCTGCCAGATTGAAGCTGATATCATCCAATTAGTATAAAAAGAATTAAGAAGAAAAACTCAAAGGCAGACCTTGTTGCTGTAGTCATTATTGTCATTATTATTCTAAATGATAAAGTATTTCTTATAACCACAGACCATAAGGAGGGATGAGGCATCGTGTTGCTGGATCAGCTTAATAAGAACCCCCATTTTCACCTTTGCTTTAAAGACAAAATTTCAAAAAGCTAAAACCAGACTCTTGAAAGCAAACATATGGAAATTCGCTGCTTAGGGTTGGATGGATGGATAGACTCCACAGCTGGGCTCTGCTTCCACAGCATTGTTTACAGGAGGAAAGCTTTAGCCAACTTACCAAAGTACCCTAAGTCATCACATTTAATATTTTCTTTAAATCCTTTAGTCCCAAATTGATGGGGAAAGTGTCTAGAGTGAAAGAGGGTTATGTTTTGCAGGTGTTTATTCCTTTTAACTGTACACAGACAGCAGCCTTTCTCAGCAGAAATAATACCCTAATCTTAGCAGAAATCTCAACTTTCCCTGTGCTTGTCTTTTTGGAGTCTCTTAAACAAGGAATCAGTTTTGACATCTCTCTGTCTTGCTGTGAGTGCCACAAATTTTAGTCCATTTGCTTTAATGCATCAGGTCCTGTGTTTATGGGATTACACTAGAATCTCAGCTTTTCTTTTAATTAAAATGTCTTTAAAACAACCATGAAAACAGTAACACACAATCTTTGAACATCTGGGCTTGATGTGTGTCAAACAGAAGAACTGCATTTGCCCAAGGAAGCTTATAAGTAATGTCTTTAACATGAAACACAACACAAGATGTGTCACTGTGGTGGGTTTACCGGCCATCATCACAGATGGCAGGGACAGCAGGAAATGTGTCTGCAAGCAAGGTGGCAAAAGCCCTGTCCATGTAGCTTTTCCTGAAAGAGAGCTAAGTTGGGCTCTCCTAGTACCTCCCTGCTTCTCTTGCGCTCTCAGAGCTTGGGCAGGTGCTCAGATTTTGATGCAGTGATTTAAAATATTACCATCATTATGCATTAATCTTCTTTTCTACAAGGATAAGCAAAAATTGTATATGTCCTGGTCCCAGCATGTTAAGAGTTTAAGACTAGTGAAGAAGAGATTTTCATATAGGCGTCTGTGAAATTCCTCCCCTGTGCAGCATCTTAAAAATATAATATGCTTGTCCAAAAGCTAGTCAAGTATTTTATAGTAATCAAAGTCTGATGTGACAGAAAACTACTCCACACTCTGCAGATCAGTGTTATTCACAGTTTGCTTTACAATTAAGATGTATGCTGTTAAGAGCAGTGCTGAAAGAGCAGTTTATTACCGCTGAGTTCACAAGAAATCATCTTTGGTCCTATAAAAAGCAACAGTATCAAGTTATTGGAAGTGTTGTTGACTATAGCTGTAATAACTTGTCTTTTATATGGAGTAATTTCTCGTTTTTAGGACACTCTTACAACATGCCACCAGTTAAAAAGAAATAATTTGCCTCCTACTTATTGTATCCTTCAAAGGCTTCTCTGGAAAACACGGGGACATTTGCTTGCCAGAAGTGTGCCTCTCATTAAGTGAGTGTCTCTGAGCCATACCTTCAACACCAAGCTATGAATTATAGCCTGAATAGAAGTGGCTCCAAACTGAACAAAAATGTTAAGAAAAATACCTGCAGTGATGGAGCAACTGCTGAGGAAAAGACTTAGCTATTGCTGTTCATGGTATTCTGCTGCATTGTAACCCAATTTCAAAATAAAGCAAATGAATAGAATTAAACATGAGGGAACAATAAGTCACATTAATACACTGTACTAAGAGAGTTACAGCAGGGGAATTACAGAAACTGACAATGCATTAGTCATCCACAGGCATTTGCAGCAGAAAAATTGAGTTGCCATGGAAGATGCTGATGGTGTTTAAAAACTAAGGAAGTGAGAGTCTGACAGTGTGGGTGTATCTATGTTAAAGATACTGGTTGTCAAAAGACATATCTGGGCTGAGGTAGGCCTGATCTAGCACCTCTTTGTTATTTACAAACCATCCTTTTGCTATCAGTGCTATTAAGACCTACATGACAGAATATGTTTCTTGGAGAGACAATGTTAAAGAATTCAGGATTACAGAGCTGAGAAGTTATCAGGAGGAAAGTAACACTATTAGGAGAAGAACAACTCAAAAGACTTCTCTATATTGATGCTAAAGGCATGTATTTCAAGGCTGCAACAGTGGTGCTGACCATTAACCAACCAATCCAAAGGAAAGGAATTTGTGGGAAGTCTCTTTTCCGTATCTCTGTTTTCTTCATTATTTTTCTACTCAGTAGGATGCTTTGACTCATTCCCCGAGTAGGACTAATCATCAAGACAATTAAAGCATGAGACTTCTTCCCAAAAAATGACACCGCAAAGCTTTTGTTCCTTTAGCTCTGTGATTCCAACATACCGTGTTTACTCATCTAAAAGTCACAAGTGTGTCTTGGTTTGTCTTTTACCACAGACCCCCCGACATGTATTTTCAGTGGAAACACAAGCCATTTTGATTTATAAGCCCCTGCCAAGAGTAATTAGACCCTGTTCTCTAACTGTCATCTATATGGAGCTAGTGCCTATATGATACTGCCTAAGGTGCTAGGCAAATCAAGTCGCTTGGCAAAAAGAACTGCCCCAGTACTAGTAGTTCAGTTTCTTCTCCTCAAACACAAGCGATACCATTCCCCAGGTGCTCCCCAGCATAACAGAAAAACAGAGCAACTGGCTCAGGAGTAGCAAAGCAAGACAGCTGCTCTGGGGAGGTGAGGAAAGAGATGCTGGGAGTGACTAGCCAACACCATTGCAGATCAAGAAGCCATTTCAGTATCACAAGGACACATTAGTTCCTGGACTCTCTGATGCTCATGATTACAGATGGATGTTCCTCCTTGCTACATTAGCTATCCTGACAGCACTATGATGTTTTGTCGACCATGAAGCTAAAAGTCACCCTTGAAGCTGAGAGTAAGTTCACAGGTAGTGCAGCCAGAGGCTAGTTCAGAAGTTTTTCCTGCCACAAAGATTTATGTCATAGAATCATAGAACCATTTAGATTGGAAAAGACCTTTAAGATCATCAAGTCCAACTGCAAACCAAACACTACCAAGTCCACCACTAAACCATGTCCCTAAGTGCCACATCTACACGTCTTTTAAATACCTCCAGGGATGGTGACTCAACCACTTCCCTGGGCAGCCTGTTCCAGTGCTTGATAACCTTTTTGATGAAGAAATTTTTCCTACTATCCAATCTAAATCTCCCCTGGTGCAACTTGAGGCTGTTTCCTCTCATCCTATCACTTGGTACTTCAGAAAGAGACTGACACCCACCTTGCTACAACCTCTTTTCATGTAGTTGTAGAGAGCGATAAGGTCTCCCCTCAGCCTCCTTTTCTCCAGACTAAACAAACCCAGTTCCCTCAGCCGCTCCTCATAGGACTTGTTCTCTAGACCCTTCACCAGCTTCGTTGCCCTTCTTTGGACATGCTGCGGCACCTCCTTGTCTTTCTTGTCATGAAGGACCTTAAACTGAACACAGTATTCAAGGTGCAGCCTCACCAGCATATGTCAGTAAACATTCGTTCCCATTATAGCCAAGCACTTCAGAAAGACAAATGAAAGCAATAGTGTTAGTTTCCCTCTTGTAAATGGCAATAACTGACCTGTCCAGGAAAATAGGGGGAAGTTGCAGTGCAGAGAAGTGCAATGGCATATTTTGATTCCCCAGCTAGCTGGCTCTAACAGCTGGGCCACACTGCTACTCAGTGGATTTTCTTATTTTCCCAGGCATTTCATGGCTGTTCTCCTGTATCTTGAGTGTTAACATCCTTTTTCAAGTATTTGATGTGCATTTTTCTTCATAATTAATTTGCTTAGGTTCTCCAGGGTGTTTAAGAATTTCAGTTTCCTGGTATGCATTTTGAAAAAAAAAAAAAAAAAAATCTGACTCTTTCATTGGTTTTTCCTTATGACTGTCCTCATGACTCAAGCCAAAGTACCCCTCTCCCTGATCAGGCACAATTTCAAGGTGTCCATAAACCACCAAAGACCACAAAAGTTCAAGAGAAAAGGCCAAATGATTTTTAAGGACCATCTTGCACCTGAGGAAATGCCCTTGTAGAAGCTGTAACCCCTTCAAAGCATAACAACTCCTCTTTGTTTATTTATACCGTGGTATCCACACAAACATCATCATCATCCCCCCAAGCCCTACATATTTAATTGGATTTCAGAATGATTGGCAGAACAATGGCAGGAAACAAATTCCATTAGCCTTTTCAGTTGTGGACAAGGCAAAAGAAGATGACACTCTGGTCTCTACAGAGCCATTCAAAAAAGGTCTGTAGAGAGCCTTTATGTCACTCAAGTGTCATGGGGAGAGATGGGAACAAAAAATACACACCTTGACAAATTGGAAATGCTAAAAGAAAATCAGGTGTCACATCTCAGCAAATAAATGCTCTGACCACTTCAGAGTGTCTGCCTATCTCTTTTCTTGAGATCATAGCAGGACAAACCACAGAATCATAGAATATCTCGAGTTGGAAGGGACCCATAAGGATCATCGAGTCCAACTCCCTGCTCCTTGTGCGACTACCTAAAACAAAACCATATGACTAAGAGCTCCATCCAGATGCTCCTTGAAGTCTGACAGGCCATGACCACTTCCCTGGGGAACCTGTTCCAGTGACTGACCACTCTCTCAGTGAAGAACCTTTTCCTAATGTCCAGTCTGAACTTCCCCTAACACAGCTTCATTCCCTTTCCTCGTGTCCTATCGCTGGTCACCAGAGACAGGAGCTCAACACCTCCCCCTCCACTGCCACCCCTTGAGGAAGCTGTAGACTGTGATGAGATCACCCCTCAGCCTTCTCTTCTCCAAGCTGAACAAACCAAGTGACCTTAGCCACTCCTCGTAAGTCTTGCCCTTAAGACCTTTCACCGTCTTGATCACGCTCCTCTGGATACACTCTAATAATTTGATGTCTTTCTTATATTGAGGCACCCAGAACTGCACACAGTGCTTGAGGTGGGGCCGCAGCAGTACAGTGTAGAGTGGGACAATCTCCTCCCTCGAGCAGCCAGCTATGCTGTGCTTGATGCACCCCAGGACATGGTTGGCCCTTTTGGCTGCCAGGGCACCCTGTTGACTCATATTCAGCTTGCCAGCAACCCAAACTCCCAGATCGCTTTCCGCAGGGCTGCTCTCCAGCCTCTCATCACCCAATTTGTATGTATATCCAGGATTACCCCATCCCAGGTGGAGACTCAGGCACTTGCTGTTGTTAAATTTCATACAGCTGGTGACTGCCCAGCTCTGTAGTCTATCCAGATCTCCCTGTAAGGCCACTCTACCCTCAAGGGAGTTCACAGCTTCTCCTAGTTTAGTATCATCAGCAAACTTCCTTAATGTACACTCCATTTATAAAAACATTAAAGAGCACTGGCCCTAAAACTGAGCCCTGGGGAACCCCACTAGTGACTGGCAGCCAGTCTGATGTAACCCCATTTACTTATATCTCTTCCAGCCCGACTCATCAGCCAATTGCTCACCCAAAGAGTTATGGACTTGTCTAGCTGTGTGCTGGACATTTTGTCTGGAAGGATACTGTGAGAGACAGTATTGAAATCTCTGGTAAAATAAAAAAGACCCACATCTACTTGCTTCCCTTGGTCAACTAGATGGGTGATCTTGTCATAAACGGAAATTAAGTTAGTTAAGCAGGACTTCCCTGCATGAACTCATGCTGGCTATGACCTACGACTGCATTGTTTCTCAAGTGTTTTTCAGTAATTCCCATGATAACCTTATCCATAAATTTACCAAACACTGAAATGAGACAGGCCTGTGATTACCAGGGTCTTCCTTCTTTCCCTTCTTGAAAATTGGGACAACCTTTGCCAGCTTCCAGTTTACTGGGACCTCTCCAGACTCCCAAGACCGTTGAAAAATAATGGAGAGAGGTCCCACCATGACATCAGCCAGCTTCTTCACTACCCTGGGGTTAATCCCACTGGGCCCCATAGATTCATGCACATCCAGCTGGAGCAGCAAGTCTCGAACAAGTTCAGAGTCGGCTGGGGGTTTATCATACCCCAGTCAGAGTCTCCCAACACATGGCCCCAGGGCTTCCAGGGCCCATTATCGGGGTTGAAGACAGAGGCAAAGGCGGCATTAAATGTCTCTGCTTTGTCTACATTCCTATTTGTGAGGTGACCAACCTCATCAAGCAATGGACCAATGTTATCTCTGATACTCCTTTTGCTGTTATCATATTTAAAATAGCCCTTTTTGTTGTCCTTCATAGTGCTGGCAAGCTTGAACTCTAATTGAGCTTTGGCTGCATGAATTTTCTGCCTACAGTGGCGAACAGCATCTAGTCTGAAGACCTGCACAGGCAGCCTCTAGGCCTTGTCCCAGAGATCTCAGGGTGTATAATAATTGTGGGACAATCAGAGAGAGTAAAAAGTCTTGCTTTTAAATCTCCAAGTGGTATCTTCCTCTAATAGAAGGCAATTATATCATCTTTAGCTTGTTGTAGAGATAGTAGACTGAAGCCCTTGCAACTCTTGTTTCCAGCCCTTCAACAGGGTTTGTAGTTCTTCTCTGAAATTCTCCTATTATCTAGTTTTCTAGTGTTCACACAAAAACTAAATGTGTGAAAGATGAAACTCCATGATGTTTATAGATAAGGAGTCCTAACATACCAGTAGATTTTCAAAAGAATGCCCCTTTAGATCCTGCACCAGAGCAGGCTCTAGTGTTTTGTCAGCGTTCATGACCTGTGATTTCTTTCCACAGATGCTGTTTCCAGACTACTCCAAATCCTGCTTTCCTATCAAAGGGTATAGTCCTTGTTTCAAAGCTATGACTTGAATATAACTGTATAAAAATGCATATGGTTGAGTTGCATCCAATTTACCAAGAGATCAAGGCCACACTGTACCAATAATTTCTTCCTGTCCTTAACAGTCTGCAACATTTTTATGGTTTCTTCCAGATTACTATTTCAGAATACCAAGCCAGTAAATAGTTACTGTCTGACTCTACAAAGCTTGGCATCCTACTTCATGTTGATTTCTAAAATACTTTGATCTCAAACCTTCTGTTTCACAGCATGTAGGTAGCAGAGACTGCATGGCTACAAAAATAAAACTAATACCATTCACCTTCAAACCAAACCAGATTCTCATCAACTTCTCCAGTATGATCTCTGTGTGAAAAATTGGCTGGATACACTCTGGGCATTTTTCTCTCAATTTGAAACTGAACCGCAAAAGATTTTAAAAAGTAAGCAGCCTAATATATGTGCAGCTGTGACTTAAGCTGACACAGACAATGGTGGCACATTGCAAAGGGCCATGATTCAAATTTCATTATAACAATGACAGCATTGTGTAAATGCTCCCCACCCCAAATTCACCCACCATTATGACCTTAGAGTGAGCAGTGAATGAAATGACAATGATGAATAAACACACACATCTCCAACACCAAAGCAACTTCAAAAAACTGAAGTCCTTCTTGGGGAGGATGAAAACCAACAGACTCATAGCCTGTCCACTTTCAGGGACAATGAAGGCTTTAGTTTACTACAGCAAAAGGCCTTTCTGACCTACACGTGAGGACAGAAATGCAATATACTACACTAAAGCAGGCACTATACGCAAAGCAAAAAGGACAAACTAAGGTATTTTATTCTTCTTAAGAAAAAGATGAAAACTATAGACTCATGAGACAATAACAGCCTGGCACAAAATAGAAGAAAGGAAACTAGAATACATTTCAGGAAAATGGACCTAAAATCAATTTAAAAATTTCAACCTGAAAGAAACAAACAAACAAACAAAAAATTGCAATATTTACCTTGAGCAACAGATAAACTGTCATATATATGAAGAGAAACTAAGGTCCCCAAACATCTCTCTACATAGTACCTATCCTAGTTATCAATCAGTATTATTCTTTTGCATAAATAAAAGCTCTAAATCTGTTTTCTTCTACTTCTATACCCACATGTCAGTGTCTAAGGAAATGCATCATATTTAATAAAACTGGCACCATTTGTCTATGTTTTGCCTGTGTTAAATAACACAGGGCAGCCAAAACGTTTTCTGTGCAATCTTTTGGATAGTTCTCTCTATGTGACATGGATTGTTCTAATTATCTGCTAGCCAGGTTACTAAACATTATATGGCATTCAGAAAAATAAAATGCCATAACCTTTGTAATAAATATTCAGAATAAAATATTGTTTAAAGCTTCAATGTCTTGCCATTGAAAAAACATGAAAAATAAATCTGAAATGTGCCTCTAAATATGGGAACATGATCCTTTCTGTTAGAGCGATGCTGAGAAAAACAAAAGTGAAAAGTAGTGGAGATACATCAACACTTCAAAGTTCATCTGCCATTAAACCACTATGGAAGATTAATTTGTTGAGAGAAACTGTAAAGATGGAAAGCTTTAATTAAGAGAGACAAAAGGTGGTCACACATTGGAGCGTGGTCAGGAGACCCTTCTTAGTGTCCAGAGCAATGTCTAAAAGTTAGATAGATTAATTTCAAAGGGATTTATTAAATCAATACCACAATACAGCAGTCAATAGTTATTCTATATTATTAACGCAAATATTGAACTTCTTGAGAAATGCAGAAATAGCAAATGCCTGTGAAAAATAGAGGAAGTTTAAAAAAAAAGTTGGTGTTTTTTATCAGTATCTTTTTTCTTTTATAGATGTCTCCTATAAGTAACTATCTGATAATGTCAGTTTAAGAAACAATGGCAACTCTGAGGTATGAAAGAAACTTCTGAACTCCCAGTAACAGTAAGATTAAAAGATGACACCAGATTTTTTATCTGAGAGGTCTCTTGGGACCCAGAGTTAGGAAAGCACGTGCAGTTAAGACAGCATTAGACCATGAATATAGCTTTCATATGTATTTAAATCTCAAAGTCAGTGGATCTAATCAGAAGCATTAGTGTTCAAAGTCACTACTGCAAATCACCAGTAAGAGCAAAAGTATCGATCCTGCCTGCACCTGCAAAGAGATTATTCATCATTCCATGTCTGGACAACATTTTCAGAAGCAAATACAAAATTAGCCTCTTAGAACAGGAATTATACATGAAAAGAGGTCAGAATTGAAAATGAAAAGCATGGCCAGTTACAGTTAAAAATCTGAAGAAGGTTTAAATTTAATTTGCATTTGTAAATGGGCTACTCCTATTCCCCTTGGCTCCCGCTCTATTCATCTTCTGAAGATGTCTCGGAATACAAACCTAACTGAATGTTTCTCTTGACCTTCATAACTTGTCAATAAAGTAAGACATTTTCACAGACATAGCAGAACATCCTGTCCTGCCAAAAGAAAATCCCAAGTAAATTAAAGGATTGCAAATCTGGCTCCAAGCCAGACACAAAACCCTCATTTACCACAATTGGACAAAAACTCCTTCCAGCTGAACAGATACTCAACTGCACAGCATCCATCAAGCCACTGCATGCTTTTTCTACATATCAGGAAGAAAGAAGTGTTAAGATACCCTTTTAGGTTTTATGTGGTTTCTGGTTCCTTTAGCAAAAAACAGGCAGATTTTCAGACACCTAAGAATCACTCACCCTATTTCTCATACAACTTCTTAACAGGAAACTGGACACTAAAAGGATTCAAATGTCCAGATATCCATACCCATTCAGCAGTTTTGAAGCTCCAGGTAAAAATGTTTGGAAAAGATACCTAGAAAATCTTCTGTTTTCTTCTATGTTGTATGTTTAGGATATATCTTTGTTCCCAAATGTTGATACTTTTGCGAAGATTTATGCCTAAATTCGGCCCCAGAATCTTTTGAAATATGTATTTACCAGCTTGATACCAGTGCCTTAATCTTCAGCAAAATATCCAATCACCTCTTGGAAGGGTATTACTTTTCACATATAATTGTGGTTTTTGAAAAAAATGTTAATCGCCTGAGAGTTTACAACTTCAACCATGTCAAAAATCTTCTTTCCATCTGGAAAATACTCCCTAAATAAACTTTATTGTGTTTTGTTTTGTTTTGTTTAAAATTCAAACAGTATACTAAAAGGAATCGCAAAAAGGTTTGATCATCAACTACAGTAACTTCACCATGTGCTCATTTCCACTGCAATCTTCAGCTCACGGTTAACAGGAAGGTATTACATCTCTACTAAAGAAAATTCGCATTTCAACAATATTCTATCTTATCTTTCTTACTGTATTAAAGCATTACCACTCTTGAGAAGGATGCATATTGAAATGTGTATGAAGAGGGACAAAAACCTGGTTTAAAAGTGAATGCAGAAGTGTTGCCTATTAGAGTACATACACGTACTGAAACTTTCAGCTATGCAATTTACCAGATGTCAAGGGAGAAATATTACTTCAGAATATTCACTAAAATATCCCAAAATGCCAAACCACTTCCCAATGCAATTTAGGCTGGACTATAACAATAACTTCAGGGGCTGTTCTTGTGCTGGTGAAAGTCAATGAAAGTTTTGTCACTGACTTCAGTATAGAAACACAGTCTAATGTCAGTCAGAATTTTGGATACTTCCAAAAACCTATCGGAAAGCTGATTTTGTCCAAAATGTTTAGGATCAACTTGCTTACGGTGCTTTAGGTTTCTGACACAACACAGAGTAGAAAACATCAGTTAAAACCTCCCTAAACCCATGCAGGGCTCAGCAAAACACTTAGGCAAGAAGCAAAAGAAAGGGCAGAGGTTCTCTCTGATTAAGTTTAAACATGTGTGACCTGCAGGGGACCACTGGCAACAACCAGCTGCCATAAATAAACAAATGTCCAGTGCTCATAATTTTCAGCTCTCAGACAGTGATGCACAGAGACTGGATCCTGCTGAAGGTCCCCAAGGGCCTTACCTCACTGCCAGCTGAAGCAGCTGTGGCAAAGCTTTTGGTTTCAGCACTGCAGATCAAACAACAGCCACCGCAGCGTTAATCTCCGCTGTCTCCAGGAAAGCATTTGTTGAAAACTAGCAATAATGTGATACTGCTATTATTCTTCCATGAACAGCAGAAATAATACTCATCAGCACATCGGGAAACAATGCCCATTCAACAGCACAATCCTTCTCTACACAGCTTTCTCCCACCCCAAATTAAAATCACTGGCAAAAGGTGTCAGTAATGCACAAAGATGCCTAAAGAGGCCAGCAGAAAATGCAGATGCTTCACTTTCATACACAAAGTGGAAGAAGCCACCCATCTTTAGGATGAAGGAATCAACATGTGCCAGTAAGATACCCTGCAGGAACCACAAAATTTATTTTATACCAATCATTTGTCCCCAGAATATGCAGTACTGGATTCTTAAGCACCAATGCTTGAGAGCAGCTGGTCATAAAACTCTGCACTTCAAAATAATTAATGAAAAAAAAACCTATAAACATAAATGCTGTTTTTAAAAAAACAGTATTGAAAAACTCTAACCACCAGCTGATTCTGTGAAAATGTGTTCGATGGCAGATGATATTCACCTATGAAAAAAATCAAAATGTTTTTGCTGTCTGGGGTTTGTATGTTTCCCATGGTTAATCATCTTCCAACATAGAAGGAGTACAGTAGAATTAACTGTTTTCCATCAGCCTCATACAGTGAACGGGCAAACATGAAAGCTGAGAAGAAAGAAGAATGCAGTCACCATGTATGTGGCCTGCCCTCACATGAAAGACTGAATGTTTTGGACAGCTGTACCAAAACCTAACTGAGTTCCTATTCACCTGTTATGAATCAGATTCCCTCCCACTGCTTGACTCCCAAATGCTCTCACACAAAGAAAGTGCAAACATGTACATGCAGATAAGCACTAAAAAACTGACAACAGTTCTTGTCAGAAAACAGGTGGATTATAAAAGAATTTTGACTGTTGCCATAAAAGACTTGATAGCATGACCAAAAAAAGATGCAGTACTATGTAAAGATTAGGGTTTTCTGAATGTTCCTTTTTAAACCTCTGTGTTTAAAAAAATCGGTATTAGGGAAATATTTTCAGAATATTATAGAAAATATATGGACTAATTTACACTGAAGATTTCAGGTTTTTATTTTATCAGGAATTTAGCTTAGCTAAATACCTGAGAGGCCTAGTGTATGCAAAAAAACAGACACATCTTTGTCAGAGTTTGACATTTTTGGATGTTCCTTATGTGTCCCTGAAGTGGCTGCTTCGTCCCTGCAAGTGAGAAAATCCCTTTGAAACATGGAGGTACCATAGCATCCCGCAGATGCAATACTTCCCAAATTCCTTCTGACTCACCAGTAGTGATCTCCTGCATAGACACACATGATGTGGGGCTGACAGCTTGTACAGTCTCAACTTTCCCTTTTATTTCCCCAGAGCACACATACATTTTTCAAGATAGCATGTGAAAGTTTTTCTGAGTCATAAATTGCTACCAAGAGACCTTGGCTTGGATGCTGGTTTTGGAGCAATTTGTGGTATCAGTTGCTAGCTTTTCTCAATAGCTACAGGACCATCACATACAGAGGTACCTATAAAGCAGTCAGGTTTTCTGTCTGCCCTCCAGAACAAAGTGGTATATTTAGCTAACAGTATCATTTCGAATCTGAAGCTTTGTTAAGTCAGAAGAGACTTTCCAGTGGTTGAACATAAAGAGTTTTAGTTAAAACTTGGTGAAGACATACATTGTGCAAGCATGCTTAAAATGTTCATTACTGAGCTCATGCATAAAGTGCTAAATTAAGCACAGAGCTTTAGGGTAGATGCTGGAGACTATTTGTCTATTCAGCAACAGATTTGTCTTCCACAGTGTGCTCTATCCATCGATAAACTGATACACCAGTTTACTGAACTATTTTAAGAATGAAAATGCTGCTGTGCATGACTCGCATTTTATTAAGGTAATGACCGTGATGCATCCTACTGAGATACGCATCTCATTGCTGAAGATGATCTTGGCGGGAGAGCAACAATATACCTGTGCTATTCCAGAGCATTACACAGTCATAGAAGAGATATCTATTTGTGGACAAAAGAGATGTTTGCAATCAAATAAATAATTACAACTGCTACCAGAATGCAATCAAAACACATTACTAATAAGCACTAGCATGCAACCCCTATGCAAATTATAGATATGCACATGCCTACATATATAAATGAGGGGAATGGTTTCCAGGTTGCCTAAAAATAACTATTTAATCCATGTTTCTTTATTTTCTTTCCCTGCAAAACTTAAATAATCCCATTTCATATTTAGATCTATTACAAATTGTATCTTGCAAAGCAGATATTCTGATGTGAATAATAACCAATACTATTTTGGAAGAAAGCTATCCATACTCGCAGATGTTGCTGCTGCTGGCAACACACATGGAAGCACCTGGGCAGTGAGATTGGCACATGAGAAAAACAGAGGAATGTTCTGCTCATCTTCCTCACACGAGTCATCCCCAGTCAAAATACTGAATATAGAAGCGTGTGTGTGCATAGAGAAAGGAAGGTCATGCAACCTTGTTATTTCTAGCATGTAAATTGAAACAGTAGTAAATTAAGGTGTGTGTGAGGTAGGGGGAAGTTGCACCCTCCTTTCGATGCAAGGTCCACATCACAGCATAGACTCTACGGGTACCAGAGGCAGTACTGAAACTCCCATTTGCCTTAAGGGCAAAGGATTGGGCCCCAGGCAAGCAGGGAAGGTGAGCACTGCACTTTGAAGGAGCCCTTTAGCACCTCAAAATTCGGCTGTTAGGATTAGTCTCTCTGTCTTAAAAAAGAATGACTGACGGGCAGACTGGGAAGGCTGGAAAATCCAGCCTGCAGAAGCCAGGTAGGAACGCTACCCTCTGACTTCGCAGACAGAGTGAGTGACAGGCAGCTAAATCCCTGCAAGCATAAGGAAAAAAAAGAAAACCCCCACAATTCAAGCAGCTGTTGAGGCAGCAACACAGATGAAATCTCAGAAGGGTCTCCCACACAGGGTGCTTGATCAGGATCAATGTCTAGACCTTCAGTGGTGTGCTTATCCCAACAAGAAGTACTATCCAAGAAACACAAAGAAATAATTTCAGAGATTGCTAACTGGGGTGGATTGCTTTCAGATTACAAAACCAGAACCCTCTTGTAAACATGGAAAATAATAGAGTATTCTGAAGAGGTATCAGTCATGCCTCCACACTGCATATGCCTGCTTTACACGACAGATTTCATAAACATATATATATTGAACACATACAAATATATAAAATCTATTCCTGCTTATATCATGCTCTAAACATAGGATTTATACAGCTTTACATATGTATATATAAGAATGAAAGAGAAATACATTCAGCCTATACAGCTTCATTTCAACAAAACATGCAGAGCACACGAACTCTAAGTATTTCCAGACAGTGGCACATCTTTTCTTTCGAAGAGATATATTAATCAATCTTAGCTAGCCTCAAACTGATGTTTGTAGATAAAACCATTTAAAATGAACTATTGCTGGAGTTTATTTTCAGTAGTATCGGGAAAAGCTAGAAACCATAAGTATGAAGGAGAGTCAAGTGTTTAAAGGAGGTTTCAAGTTTGCTCCCTCCCCTGAATTTCAGCACGGTTGTGAAAGTGACAGTGAAATCATGTCACTATTCAAAGAGTGAGCTGGCAACATTTGAAGTTTAGAATAAACTTTCTTATTCCCACCCATCCACTTGATTAGAAACATCTGTACGTCAGGGAGAAACGTGACTCCTTAGACAGGCCTGCTAACCAAACCAAAATGATTTAGCACACAAATCCAGGGGCTGGATTGCTACAGAGGAAGCCTGTAACATCCCCTAGAATTGCCTGTGTGCAAGCTACTGAATAAAGACAAAAATAGACTCCTGGGAGCAGGCAAACAGCAAGTCAACTATTTTTAACTCAGGTCTTCAAATGCATTTTTAAGTTGCTTGCATTTAGGAGCAATCCCTTAAGCATCTACAGGCGGTTTGACTTGATGAATAGGCATGAAAAGTACTTTTCACATGTTCTGCATATCACATGTATATTATATAAAAATAAAAATTAATTTATTATTAGATTAAATGGATTTTAGGCACCCTGGTGAGTACATTTAAACAAATTTTTGTTAGTACAAACATTTTTGCAAAACAAATTTGTGCCTACATAAATACAATTAAGCTGTTACTAGTCTCATGATATTGCTTTGTGGCAATCTCAAGAAATGAAAAAAGAGTTAAGTGCCTGCCTGTGGTCAGCACACACAACACACACACACACTGGCTTGCCAACTGGTTCTCATCTTCAACTGTGTAAGGAAAGAGCCATCTATAAAACAGTATCCATGACTGCAAAGCTGGCCCATTCAAATACATTGGATACTTGTGCCTTTTGTTACTGCCACTTGAAGACAGTAAAACACATTGCAAGAGGGGATGGAGTACTTGTAGCAAAAACATCTGAGCTGCGCAGCAAGCATGACTGAACAAATATACTGCTATTCCTTACATCAGAGCCCAGTTCTGCCAGCTCTGGGCCAGTGCTCTCCTGGCCCTTCTGCAGCTGCAGCGTGGGAAGCATTTTACAGCCCTGCAGAATTTATGGGAGGACACAGGGGTCTGGCATGAGCAACAAGTAGCCTTAGGTTGACTGCCCCACTTTGTCTTCTACACAGAGGTGAGGAAAGCCAGCTGAATGCCAAAAGATGATCTCTGCTGAGGCTTTGCCTCCCAATCGATCTGCTTCTATGGATTTCTACACAGATGTTGTATATTTCTTCTCATTAGTCACATGAGCAGTCCAGCATGGAAGCCTGTAGCATTATTTGCACGACTAAGGATGCCAGCAGAACACCTACAGACCTAAGCCTTCATGAATGACAGCTCTGCCTTCAAAACAGTAGAGAAAATTTATGTCCATAGTGCAGTCTGTTTAAAGCCAGCAGAAGCACTTACGTGATTAGAGAAAACAGGGAAGGAAAAGTTATGAATGTGAGGCAGCTCATGACTTTCCCGAATTGCTCTTTTTTGTCTCCCACGGTCTCAAGAGAAGCAACCAACACCTCAGTGGGCACAGGAGCAACATTTTCTTCAAAACAAACTCAAGCAAAATGACCTATTCTCATCTCAGTAAGAAATTCATCAATTGCTCTAGTATCATTAATCTGAAAAGCAGAGGCCAAAGTCAGCAAGCATGAGATATGACTTACAAGCCGGGACACACCAGCAAGTGAAATACAAATCCCACTGAACCACAGAGGAGTTTGGGCAGGCATTGAAGGAAGTGTAGATCTTACTAGCTGTGCCTCCCCCAAACCCAAGATTTTCACGGAGTCCCATTTAGACAGGCCTGAATGCCTGTGCCAGCTTTCATTCTGTAGACAGAACCTTCACCTTTAGAAATACACTTCGCCAGCTTCCGTGCAGCTAAGGAATAGTCCTTGCCCATGGCCAGCACGTCTGATTATACAATAGCCTCATGATCACACAGTTTAATGCCTCTCGGCCTTTGTCTGGTAACGCCTGTGGTGAACAGCACTGATTACCTTTTAAACAGGCAGATTCCTTTCAACTTCAAAAAAAAAACCCCATTCTTCCAAGTACCATACATTTATGTCAAAATGCTTGCAGAGTTCGGCTCCCACTAAGTCCAAGTGAATATCTAGGAGCTAAGACCTGTGGATAATGGAATGCAAAAGCATGGCTTCGTCACACCTACACACACAGCAGCAGCAGCTCAGAGAAAGGAATTTTTCTGAAGATTCAAAGATGAACACAATACCAAAAATGCAACAGTGCAGTTCATTTTTTATGCAGATGAAGAATATTTATTATAAGAAATGCTGCGGAATAACGAAGGAGCACGTTTAGCTGCTGTAGGAAAGAGAAACCGAGCATTGGCTGCAAGAAGGCAAGGCTTGAAAAGAAGTGCATAGTTACTACTTCTCTTCGATTCAGAGAAGTTTCCGCCATAAGGGATGGATTTACTCCTAGGAGTAAGGACATATCGTTCCCCAACGGTCAGCATAATTCACGGTGTGGCTCGAGACTAAGAAAATGAAAGAATAATGCAGCTAAGCTTCAGCTGACCTCAAATTCATTTAAGCTAACGCACAGCAAAACCAGAGTCTGTGTTGTCACTTGGAAGATCGCAGGGTCCGCGGAGCTACTTTATCTCGTCTGTTGCAAGCAGATGCAGAGCACATATCGCCCAGAAATGCAAACTGAAAACCCCAGCCAGTTCTGGAGGGCTACCCGGCGTTGTGTTTGTGTCACCCTGTGTTCTAGCTAATTACTCATGGTCTCATCTGCCGGCCGCTCTCTGTGCCGGCCGGATCACAAGCCCTGCGGGCGGACGGAGCAAGCCTCGGGCAGATATTCTTCTCATCGCGAGCCCTGCGACCACCCCGCTCCCGCCGAGGCACCACCGGCGGGACTCGGCAAGGCGGGGGCCGGCGAGGAAAGCCCTCCTTCCCGGCGCGCCCCTCCGCGCCGCCCGCCGCGCCTCCGCACCCGCCGCCGCGCTCAGCACCGCGGACAGCGCCCCGCGGGGACCGGCGGGGGCCGGGACCCGCCGCCGCGGGCGCGGGGGAGGCGGCCTGCCGGCGGGCTGCCCCGCCGGGGCGCGCACACGCACACGCACACGCACACGCACACGCACACGCACACGCACACGCACCGCGGCGCCGCCGTCACTCACCACATCCCCCGCAGGGCGCCCCGCCGCCGCCGCCGCCGCCGCCGCCGCCGCCCGCCGCCCCCGGCGCCGCGGACGCCCCCCGCAGCGCGGCGGCGGTGGCGCCGGGCGGCCGCGGCTCCATGCGGAGGGCAGCGGCGGCGGCTCGCCTCCCCCCGGCCGCCCCGCGGAAGCCGCCGCCGCCGCCGCCGCCGCCGCGCAGAGCCGGAGCGGGAGGGCGGGGAGCCGCGGCCGCATGGTGCTGCCCGCCGCCCCGCCCGCCGCCCGCCCCCTGCGCACCGCGCCGCCCCCCGCGCCCGCCGGACCGGGACCCCCGGCGGCCGGGGCTCTCGGCCGGCCGGCTGGAGCTGCCCGCTTGGCCCCCCCAGCCCGCCGAGGCGCTCAGCAGGCATCTCGTCCCTTCGTCAGCGACTCTGTTTCGTTCCCCCGAGCTCTCCCTCGTCTGCTGTCTGCCACGCACGTCGCATGCTCCTTTCGTAAATCACAGTGGGCAGTGTTGCTCACGGGTGGTCTGCGATAACCGGAGGTAGTTCGCATGCCTCCTAACAAGTTCCTTGCCGAGAAAACCCCTGCCGAGTCTGCGCTGTGCTTGGTCGGGGCATGGACTTGGGCAAGGGTCTCATGCCCCCAGTTGCTTTCACATGAAGCATGCACAGGGCAAGAACTCCACTCCCTTTATAGCTTTTAGTCCCCTTGTGTAAGGGGACACAGTAGGCGAACAACAGTTAAAGCACAGACAGCGAGGTTCACTGTTGGAAGAGCTCGCTGAAGAACCAAGATTTCTCACTTTTAAATGAAACCCCCCATCCGCTGGTTCATAGATTCCTCCCTGCCTCACAGGTGGGCCAACCCGACACTTTAGCTGGTTTCTCTGGGCCATGTCCAGTCAAGTTGGGAAGATACTCAAGAGTGGAGAGCCTGCAGCCTCACTGGGCTCCCCTGCCTAGGCACTGAGCACCCTCACAGGGAAGATAGGTATCTTCCAATCTCCTGTGAGTGCCCTATATTGCAATGAGTGTCTTCTGTCCCTGGTGCACCTCTGAGAAGAGTCTGCCTCTGTTATCTCAGTGCCCTGCTGTGAAGGAGCTGATGACAGCCAGAAGAGCTCCCTTTCACCATCTTGTTCCCAAGCTGAACAAAAGCACTTCTTGTTGCCTCTCCTGCCATGTGCCATGCTCCAGCTCCTTCTGCACCTCAGTGGCCTCCATGGGACTTGCTCCATGGTGTCAGTGTCTGTCTTAAGATGATCTGGCGACCCCAAACTGAATGTGGCATTTGCTAATGCTGAACTCCAGGACATTCCCATCAGCCCATTTCTCTGGCTTGTCAAGGTCCCTCTGAAGAGCAACACTCTTCTCCAGTGTATCCGCCATTCCCCTCAGTGCGGGAGCATCTGCAAACTTGCGGAGAACACACTCTGTCCCATCATCCAGGTCATTAGTAAAGGCATTGCACAGCCTTGGCCTCAGTATCAGTATTTCAGAGGGACACCACTAGCAAACAGCCACGAGCTAGACTTTGCACTGCTGATTAAAATACCTCGAGCCCCAAGCTCCAGCCAATTTTCCACACACCTTCTAGTCCATTTATCCAGTGCATATCTTTCCCATATCCCTATCCACTTGCCAGTTTTTACTGTATCTAAAGGCAAATCTAGTGCATGTGGACAGCTTTGACTAGTGGCATGCTATAATCAGGTATATGGATACCTGGACTCAGAGTACAAGAAGTAGCCTCCTGCCTCTTCCCCAGTATGTGCACTTCAGCAACAGGCTCTTGAATAAGCCCTTAGCAATGAATAAGAAGGGAAAAAACAAAGAATAATTTTAATTTTTTTTTGCTGAGAATACTGATTACTTCAATGCATCCCTAATTTGAGCAGTGCCTAACAAAGAGGTCTGATTTGCACTGAAATCTGTGATTGGAGCTCAGATATTTCTAGACAGCACAGCTTGCTGATAATTTTTGGCTTTCTGAAAAGTGATGCCTTGAAGACTTCCCTTTGTGTCATCTAGTCTCTCCCCTAGCAAGCAGGCCACCCTAACTGATCACAGGCCAATGACCTAAATCCACCCTTGCTGTGTGATCTGACTCCTTGATTTCAATACCCAGTCTGCCCGAGGTTCCCATGTCTCACCCTCTAATTTTAATAACAGAACTAGTGTTTATTCTTTAAAATATTGGACAACCTAGCAGGAAATGATCCCTTTGTATAAGAAAATGCTCCTATTTTTTTTTCTTTTCACATATATTTGCATTTTAAAAATAAAATGAAAAACAATTTCTCCCCTTAATGCCAGAGTAGGTTCACTAATTCAATCCAGAGCATTACTAAGTTTGTGTTATAGTCACCGTCTAAGTAATTACTATTCTGGGGAAAAGTCTCAATTTAGGAAAGGATTTCAGTACATGTTTATGGCTAAAGATGTGCTTAAACCTACAGCTATTCAAAAAAGCACTGCAGCCTGTACTTGATCATGTGCTTAGACATCTTGCTGACCCAGGGCTTTAGTCTGGAGGAAAAAAAGCAAACCTACATTTGATCTTGCAGGCATAGTTAATAACAGCACCCAGAAAGAATGACAAAAAGTAGTTCCATTTGTAGCATGATTACAAAGCTACTTAGCGTGAATTCAATGCTCCCAGCACATCTGTGTAGTAAGAAGTATGGATCACATAAGTGGATATCCCTGTGGCTTTTATGAAATCCCCACATAGCATCATGCAGCAGGCAAAATCAAAGCAAATGCTCAGTACAACTTCCAAGGCTTCAGTACATATACCTTCCACTCTCTGGTTGACAAGGAAGCCACAGCTTTTGTGTCAGCTCCAGTGGCACAACTCAGCAAGCCAATTGCTTGATTATCAATGATGAGCAGATAACAAGAAGCAGGTCCTGACAAAGCCTCTTGTATATCAAGGGTTTTATGAACAGTTGTCAAGACTTCTGCCTCATTAAGTAGATCTATGTTCATATGCTCAGAACAAGTCTGAAACTTCAAAGCCACATGTAACTCGTCTAAGTGTGTGCTGACAACATGGATCAGACAAACTTGGGACAAACATATGCATCAACCTACTGTCATACTTCCGTTTCTAAATATCAGGCCCACTGCAGAGAGCAATGTCTGTGTTTTACAAGTAGCTCTTTGTAATTCATGCCAGCCAAAGGGTGCCCAGTCCCCCTCACAAGCTGTGTCAACACAGACAGATTGCAAGACTTTCATTCCTTCTGCCTTTTTGTAAGATCTGTGGACAACACGCAGAGGAGCAGCACAGGAAGAGCAGAAGTCGAGCAGGTGCTGACTGTCTCTCTCTGTGAATCTGCATTTGGTGGAGGTAGCTCTGGATGGGCTGCAGCAGCAGCAGTGGGAATTTTCACCATGCTGTATCCTGCTTGACCCAGAGAAGCTGCCTAGCCCTTGTGCACAGCTGCTTTGAGTGTAAGGGGAAAATATGCTGATTCTTACAGATGCTCAGTGTCTGGAAGAACTGAACCACCACCCCATTCAGCATCCTTCAGGCTGAAACTTTTCCATCCCCCATCAACAGACCTAGAAAACAGCCTAAGACCCTAAGATCTGAGTTATTTGCCTCTTTTGGTAACTACTGTGTACTCACTGCCATCTTCATCAGCTTATTTGACTTTCTGTGATGTTTCAATTTGATGGCGTTCCGGAGCAGGAATACTTCATGCTTATTAAAAAAAAAAAAAAAGAAAAAGCTGAGGCCTAGTTACAACAATGTCTGATTAATGGCAGGCAGCATTGGGAGCCGAAATATCTCTGGCACAAAATTCTGGGGTTTTTTTCAGCTGCTTTCATGAAAGTGAAGCAGCCACATCATTTCTGAGTTACAACAAAGGTTAAAAGCAGCAAGAAAGCAGGATCTTCTTTAGGTTGTAAGAGAAAGTGGCCAGGGTCCCTCCACAGCTCACATATGCCATGCTTTCATTGTTTTAGGTGAGAACACAAAAGTAAACATAGTAGCTTATGCATGTAGAAAAAAGCATGGGGGGGGGGGCACAAAAAAGACCAAGTGAAAAAAGAAGCAGCCAGTTTTCCCTAAAGAAAAATGAGAATTCACACAATGTCACACCAAGCCCTGGCGCTATGGAGTGATGAAGCAAAAAGCACATGAATTTTGCTTTTCGAACTCTTCTCCTGCAGTAGGATGACAGTAGCAGAGATGGCCACATTACAGTAAGGAATATCTGGGGGAAGGCTGAGGACCAGCCTTACATGGAGGGATGTTGCATTGCTTTTGTTAATTTTTCAACACATCTTCTAATAGGAGATTCTGAACCAAGCGTTCTGCAGAAACATGGAAGTGGTAAGGAGTGGTCCCTTGTGAGTTCAGGCAGCCATGTCAAGAAAATCCTTTTTAAAAATAATTCTGAGCTCCATTTTAACAGAAGCTTTGGGGATTTTGGCCAAAATACTTCCTTTGGAAAGCTATCCCACAACCTTATTTCTCTACCAGTAAGGGATTCTTCTAACTTCCAGCCTAAATAGATACTTGGCACAAGAACTTCAATTATAACCTGGCTGATACCATTCTTTATCTGAAACAACTCTTGTTCTCCCCTCTTCCTGCTCCTCAGTGCTTATGAGCAATTCAGCATTGTGTCTAAGTCTTCATCGTCATGGGACAAAAAGACAAGTTATTTCAAACTCCTCTTCTAATAAGGACCACTCCTCCTTTCTGATAATTGCTCTACCAGCTTTCCCCACCTTGATTCAACATCAGTCTGGTGGTTTGAGGGACACATACCATTCCAACCACAGTGACTGAGGGCCAAGACCCCTCCCTGCCCCAGTCACTGGCACTGAGGCCCCACTTGCTTTGGTAGCTGACACCACAGGCCTGCGGCACTCACACCTCTGGTTTGACTACAGTTGCTGGCACCAAATCCGTCATGCCAGTCCCCCAAGTAGATGGCACTTAGTACTTGCAGCATCCATGCACACGGGATAGAGAGTGAGACTATGCAGTTAGTTAAGGAAGGATTTAGTAAGGAAGTAGGACAGATTGCAGTGATCAGGCACCAGGCCCAGTCAGACCAACGTACCGACCAGCCTCAGCTTACACACAATCGGCTACCTTTACACACCCTTCTGTCTGCCCCCTCCCCACTTCTTCTTCCCCAAATCCTATCCCATGGACATTCCCTCAGCAGCTGGCACAGTCCCACCAACGCCTCCAGCATCCTGCACCCTTGGGTTTGCATCCTTATCAATTGCAAAGCACCAGTTTGCCTGCAGTTTCTTGATAGCCCATCAATTACCGTGATTGACCAGGTTTGTTTCTCATCTTTGTCACTGTTACATTTGTCTGTCACGTTTGTGTCTCTGCATGTCTTGTTCATGGCTCCCCCCTTTTCCTTAGGATCCCATCTGTCAAGGTGTTTGACCAGATAATCACTTCACAGGTTCTAACCTCTACATCCTTCCAAGACCTTGTGCCTCCTTCCTTCTTAGTCTCTAACACAGATAAGATAATTTAAAACCAGGGAGAAACTGAGGTATCATGGCAAGTGTTCCCCAGTTGGACAGCAAGATAATAAGGGAGGCAAGCATGGGAAGGGCCTCAGGACTGCAGCTCCCTTTGCCAGCCTGAAACGACTTACATTTGGAATTATTGTAGTGTCCTATTTCCATGGAAATTGTCAAAATAGTTCAACATTTATACACAAACATACACTTTGTCACAGTTTTGTAATTGGTTTTCATTGTGATCCAGAACAGAAAGTATCTTTTTACCCACAACTGTAGCTTGAGTTTTTCAAACAGCTCCAGTTACTTTATTACCAGGAGTAACTAGACATCTTCATTTTTCATTACATCTTTGGGACTAGGAATGACATAAAAAAGGAAGAGACAGAGACAGAGTAAGAAGATAAAGAATATCCCTACAGACTAAAAAGCTAACCAAGTGTTTGAATCATCTTCTTAGCAGCAGCTCATGAAATGTTTTCATTGTAGTCTGTATTCTTTCTTTTGAAGGATCATTTTCAGTGGAGAATTAATTTGAAATGTTCACTGGAGGTTTTTCAAAACAGGAATTTCCTGCAATACCTTCTAAGAGAAACACCCAGCAGGCTGACCTTCATTAGAACTATTTCCAAAAGAACTGTGTAACAAAGGTATTTGCAGAAACTTACCATTTCTTTGGACCCCATTGTGAAACACAGTAGAGCAGTAACAGGTATAAAATAAATGATGTGTGGAGAGCACAGAACTGCAGTTGTAAACTTCTTCAACAGGCTACGTACACCTGTTCTGAAAACACCAACGAGCATTTTGTTTTAGGGTTTTTCTTCCTGGGATTACATGCATTAGCTTTGCCAGAGGCAAAGTTAAAATGATAGTGTTCATTGGTGGCATGTGTTGGTGGCAGAATGACGTTGCTGTTTGCCACAACAGTCAGCCTGACTTAATATGAGCCTTATGATGGCAGTGTAGATGTTTACGAATGTGACATTAAAAGATATGACCCAGTTGAAACGCGTGTGGCCTTTTATCTCCCTCTGGTGGCTAGATAGCAAACCAGGACTCGACTGCTGCCTCTGAGCTGGCAGAGCCAGCCTGTCTGTTCAACCACCTCCACTTCGTATATTCACAGACACTAAGGGTTCAACCCCAATGGTAACTTTGTCTCGGGCATCTTGGAAAGTGTTGGCACTTGAGGGTTTCAACTGCTTGGAGCTGCATGTCTCAGGTGGGGTGAGGTCCCTTTCCAGAGCAACCAGCATTCTCACCCGTATGGATTTCTATGTCCCCTCTAGAAGCCATACATAGGACAAAAAACCCAGGATTCTGTGGCTCAAAAATTGTCCATTTGTGGAGCCTCAGCCCAAGAATTATTCTGTGCCTTGGCAAAGACACCTTATTTGCTTTATCCAAGATGCAAGGGCTGTTAGTCTAACAGATTACAGAAGAAAATACAACACCGAGAACCACTTCTCCTTAGCATATTAATTGTGTTTCCTCTATCATAGCAGACAGAGAAGAGTGCTTTTCAAGTATAGTATTTTATGCTACTGACAGGAACAACCTGATAGCATTTTTCTTTTTGCAACAGAGAAACAGGCATACGCTCTCTGTTGATAGCTGCTGCAAAACAAATGCTCAGTGGTGAGGATCTAAACTTATCTCCACCTTTCGTGTACAGTGACATCTCTGTAAGAATATTGTGTTGTAGAAATGCAGTTTCCAAAGTATCTGTTCTGTTTTTGGAGTCTCACACCACTTTGGATCTGCTCATCACTTTGCAAAGGGGTTGATGTAGAACAGGCAAACATGGAAACTCCTGTTCATTTCGAGTCTCAGTCTGAAAGTGATACCAGGGCCAGAGCACAATCTTCCAAAAGTGGGTTTCAGGATTCAGCATATATTGTAATGACACTAAAATTAAAAGATGTTTTTCTCATTAATTTTACTAGAGACAGAAATTCATGCACCTCACCAAACAATAAACACAAGACACTGCAGGAAGACCCTCCTTAAATTGTGACAATGATAGATGCTTTCTTCTCCCTGTGCAACTCACTTCAGCTAGAGCTGATCCCCTTGTTTATTTCCCTATGGGAAGAGGAAAACAGCAGTTCCACACCTTTAACCTATACCCAGGAGCTGATCTTATGTTATATGTTTTTAGTGCTGAATTGAACTTGGACAAGGTGGATGACTCCTTAAAAAAAACACAGGACTTTGGAGGCTGCCAAGCTTACTACTTTGATTTCTCATTGAGCTGCTTCAGCAAGAGGAGAGGCAGAAAGGAAAAGACTCTTCTAAGAAAAAAAGAGGCATTTTCTACCAGTTTCAACAACAGCTGACAAATTTCCTATGACTAGGCAACAGAGAAAGGGGGAAAGACATGGACTTAGCCTAGGTTATTAGGAAACTGAGGGAGCAACTGGAAAGGGCAACCTGTCATGCTTTTTCCTATGTTGGCTACGAAACAGTTACAGGAACCAAAAACTGGATCTTTTCACCTAAATAAAGTACTTAAGTGTTCACATTTGGAGAAAATCTGTCCTATTTACTTGCTTTTATACCAGTTTATACAAGGTAATTTTTAAAAGCTTGTTAGTGGTGTGGGTTTTTTTCCTAAAACCTTCTTGGCAATTAAATTCCATGTGGCTTTCTATACATCGGGATTTGGATTCACTGCCTGCCAATATGCATGTTTGACTACAAAGTGGTTTCCCTCTGACCACCTTCAAGCACAGAAATGCACCCATGCAGTTAGCCTTTTTGTTGTTTTAATATCACTCTCTTTTTTTCATGCATAAAGAGTCTAAATTTAAATAAAAGTGCAAGTACCTGAGAAAAAAATAAGAACTGATATTCAGTTACATTAAAATCCTGTGATGCAGGCAGGATGTAGAAATATTCTTGTGTAAATGAGAATCAGGCACGTACTTTGAATGTGAAACAACTTTGGTTTATAATGGGGCTGAGACTGCTTTATACAACAGGAGCCAAATTCACAGCTGGGCAAGGTTCCTGCATGCATCAGCAAAGACTTGCATCAGGCCCCTAAGGACTTCAGTGGGACTGAGTTAGAGCCATGTGCCCACATGGTTTTATGCAGAGCTCTGAATCTCATACAATTCTTGAGAAAGCTGTATTATATTATTGAAAAAAATGTATTATACACTAGCCAAAGATCTGTGTCATCTGTGATTGTCATGCGTGTCTGGTCCTGTTTCAGTATCAATTGCCTATGTTCACAGAGCATGTGACCCTGTCATTCTAGTTTTCTGCCTCCTTAGAGGCTCAACTAAAAAATGTTATGTCTCAGCTAATTCCATTTCTTGACTTACACAAGCAGAATCATAAGGGAAACAGCCCAATGTTTTTTTCCAAGACTGAGTGACCTCTTTTTGAGTATAGCCCTAGAGGTATGAACTTCCAAGTGCTGCTTCTGATTCTTGTTCTTATCCTCTTTTGGAAGATGGGTGCAATAATAATAGTAAGAGAACCATAGCTTCTTTACCAGCCTGCTACACGAATCAGCTATTTAATATCTGAATGGCACTTTTAGCCATAAAAAAGTACAAAGTATTCTGATTTGTATATGTTCCTCTTATTCTCTAAGTATGAAGGCTAAGTGTCCTTCTCAAACAGGACAAGAATGCATGTTTAAGAACAAGAAACAATAATGTAGGCTGATCATCCTACCAGTATGCAAAAGCGGCACATGATCAAAACTTGTCTGCATTTGTATTGTATCATGAAATCATACATAACTTTATATACCTTTTTCTTCAATAGATTAACTAACTAAAGGGCTAGGTGCTAACAAAACTAAGTGTCTGCTTAATGGAAGTCCACATGGATAAGAAATCAGTTGAAATGTGTTTCTCTAGCAGGTCCTAGTCTAGCATGGTATTTGATGGTGTACTTAAGGACAAACACAGTCCTACTGAAGTCAAAAAAGTACAGCATTAAATGGATTAACTGCCTGGCTGATCCTGGAAGGGACAAAGTGGGCAGCTGCCATGGAGAACCTCCCTGCACGTAGAACTTTCACTTGGTCCTTGAGACATGCTGGGTGGGCTAACACAGCCCAGCCCAGAACTGAGGTGGAGCACTGCCTTCCTTGTATCCTTCCCTGTGTTCCCATGGTGGTCACAGGAATTTCTGTGGGGGACAGTGGGGAACAGCATCGAACCAAGGGTTCAAAGCCAGAAACTCTTGCAACAAGACAGCTCATGCTACTGATGAAGTGAGAAAAGAAGCAAAGACAGGACATGGGATGAGCAGGTGAATACTGCTGGGTTTTTTTTTTTCCTTTTTCTTTTTTTTTTTCTCCAGATGAGAAAGATGTGTGAAGAAGTGACACTTTTAGAGAAAGGTGAGATGAGTAGGTAGGGAAGCATGTATTTCCACACTCTTAAAGAACTGTTCTTTTACAGTAGCTAGTGGAAGGAAAACTGTGCATGGCTATAAAACTCCCTTGGCAACATGCCTGCAAACCAGTGTGTTTTCTTCTGAACATGGGTCAGTTTGTACCACATAGGGGACTTAGCTCTACCCCACTGCAGATCTACCCCACAGCTATGCTGCACCGATCAGCAATCTCCATCAGCTTAAAAGTACCCATGCTGCATGGTCTGAACTAGCAGCAAGGGGTAGTTTGCTTCCTCCATGTACTGCTTCCAGTTGGGGTGGAGTTCATTTTCTTCATAGCAGCCCAAATGGTGCTGTGTTTTACACTTGTAATGAAAATAGGCTTAATAACAAAACCACCAATGTTTTAGCTATTGCTGGATAGTGCTTGCTCATTGGGTCTGTTTCTCACTCTGCCCTCCCCCAGGGAGTAGTCTAGGGGTGGGCAAGAGGTTGGGAGGGGAGAGCTGGGACCTGAATTGACCAAAGAGATACTCTGTACCACATAACATCATGCTCAGCAATAAAATTGGACAGGGGTGTGGGGGGGGTAGTTTTGCCCTAAATAGCCATTAGTTGGAGACAGGCTGGGCATCAGTCTGCTGGCGGGAGGTGGTGGGCGATTGCCTTTGCATCACTTGTTTTTTTCCTTTTTTCCCTTTAGTTATTAAACTGTCTTTACCTTGACCCATAATTACTTTTTGTTTCACTTTTTCCTTCCTGATCCTCTCCCCCATCCCATTGTGAGGTTGAGGTGAGTGAGTGACTAGGAGGGAGCTTAGCTGCTGACTGGGATCAACCCACCACACCATAAAGCAGGCCAAGGATAAGTATTGGTCCAATGAATCTCAGCAGGCTTTTTGTTGGGCCATGTGGGTGCTTGGAGAGAAATTGTGTTATATTCAGACTTTTTTTTCATTTTGTCTTGCATGAAAGGGTATGTTACCACCATGCCTACTCTTCTTGCTTATGGGACTCATCTTCAGTCAGGTCATAAAGAGTTTCTTTATCTTCCCCTGTCATAAGCAGACTTCCACCAGGTCACTTCCTGATTAGAATTTTCTTGTTTCTTTCAAATAAACTTTTAAAAAACTGTTCCAGTGCTGACACACTTGTCATCACAGCAGACACATGGTAGCTGTCCAACAGAACCAGCCTGCAAGTGTCACCCAGGCTCAGAAACACTTCTCCTTGGCAGGTAAATCCAGCCACATGACAGCTTTGAAGATAAAAAGCAAGCATGCGCAGTAGAACAACCCATCTGTTTTCTTCAGTTCCAGCACTCCTCTGAGATGTACAGAGGTTTTAAAGGGAAAATCAGGCTTTCACAGCATCCTTACTAAACCAAGTAGACATTCAGAAATAAATTAACTACAGATGCCACGGAACTAGTCTGCAGAAGTCATGTCCTGCTTCATTTGGAAAACCTAACTGATAAGGTACTAAGTATAATTATATTTACTTCGGCTGGAAATCTCTTCTTTTCCCATGAAAACAGTAGCAAGAAAGCTATACATAATGACAAGCAGTATTTAGATAAAAATCTCTAACATTAATTATATATCATCATGCTGTGTTCAAGTATACTTCAGTTTATCTCCTGTGCAGTGGTTTGTTTTGCCCTTTAATACCATGAACAAGCAAAGTACTTCCCTAACAAGAAACAATTTAGCAGAAAAGCAATTGCTTTGGAAGCATTCTTTCTGACCAAGATTTGTTGTGTCTGCCTTCTCCCATTCTATTTTGGCTGCTTTGATTTTCTCACCTGACACAAAAGACTGGTGTTCAGCCAGCAGATTTATTGGTACAAGTGAACTGATGTGATTGCCTTTCTGTGTAGGTGAGAGCCAGGACTGAGAGTACTTACTCTAATCCTGTTCATCACAGGGAGAGAAGAGTGCCACCAGTTTCTGCAAATCTATCCATGTACCTGAGGTGATGAGTTTTGGGGGAGATGTCTGAATACAGAAAAGTTTCGTGTACCTCCACCAAGCACTCCAGATGTCCATCCACTTGCTGGTGATCTGGGAAACAAGCAGGCTCTGGTAGGTTACTGGTTCTCTTTCTACAAGACACTGCTTATTGCTAACGAGCATGCAAACACACTGAGCTGGGGGAAGAGAAGCAAGACATTATCAAGCCAATGCTTGTGTCCCACCACACTTTAGCTGGGGAGCTGCGTCAAAAGCCTTTCTTTAGGAGATGCAGGTGGAACTTGTTGTCATCACAGCAGTACACAAAGGCAGGAGGATGTGCAATATATACACCCCCACCACTGAGACACATAAAAGTCCTGCAAACACAGCAGAAAGGACACTTTAGTTCTACAGTAACACATGAGAGCTTTAGGAATCTAAACAAGATCTCAGTGCATGCAAAGCAAGAAGAGATGTGTAGATGTGGCACTTAGGGACATGGTTTAGTTGTGGACTTGGTGGTGTTAGGTTTATGGTTGGACTCAACAATCTTAAAGGTCTTTTCCAACCTAAATGATTCTATGATTTTAAGAGAAAACATTCAGCAGCAAATGAGAGCAAACCCTTGAGTAAGTTGTTCACCTAGGCTTCCCCAAAACAGAAGAGAAACTCCTAAAGAAAGCACAAGGACTCTTGCCTTCTTCCATTAGGACACCTTGCTGAGTCCTGGGTAAGGTTAAAGCCACAAGAGCTATCACTCCAGTTGCCCGAGCAACAAATGGTCCATGACAGCTTAAGAATATCTGGAAGGTGAAGTCTTTGTGACATTTCTCCTCTCTACCACCAATCTCATGGACTCACAGAGGTATAGCAAGAGAATGGCTGAAGAAGGCAAAGAAGTCCCAATGCGCATTGCATTTCCTGGCACTGCTCTTGTTGTTCAAACAGGCAAAAGAGAGCCTACAAGATGTTGTTCTTCAAATCAGACCTTGAGATGCTTTTGAAAATAGTATCATTTGAAAATTAATTTTTTACAAAGCACCCCACAAGACATAGGACTGTTTCCTTCCATCCTCAGAAACTGAAATAACTACTTCAAGCCTGAATTTTTCTCTTTATCCAAGTACAGGTCCTACGTATTAGACATATAATGGTTTTTAAATTGACATTTCATTCACTTGGTTGTAATACATGCAAAGAACGAAACATTCATTTCCCTGTGTAACTGAGGCTTAGTCTTTCTCCTGTGATGAAATTTGTGACCTGGGCTTGAAAGGCACTATTGCAAGGCTTCTAGTCTTCAGGTAAGCTACTTAGATGCAAAAGCAGAGTGTTAGATTTTGAGTCCATTTCAAGAAGCACCAAGTTGGCCCCTTTCTAAAAAGGGCAGCAATTAATCTTTTAGGACAACCACAGAAGAGCCAGACAAACAAGACTTGGTCACAAATGCTTGACTTTCAGGACACTGGCAGGTCCAAGACTGTTGAATAAGGGAAGATCTTTGTCCCCTCCAACTTTTTAAGTGTATCTTAAAAACTCTAGTGAGATTTAGGTGGGATGCACATATCAGGCAGGCCCTTTGAAAAAGGGCTGATTAACCTTTTTAGAGTGCATACACTGGAAGATCAACCTAGCAAACAGTACTAATGGAGAAAATCGCCAGATCATACGTTAAAGCAGAACGTTGGTCACAAACAATATCATTTTCTGAGAGATGAAAGAGTTAGATTTTTTCCAACTTTTTGGGGAGAGAGAAAATGAAGAACCTTATCTGAATTAGATGGAATTGACCCAGTTTTGGCTTACATGAATTTCTTTCTTTTAAAAAAAATACGAAGAGAGTATTGCAGATCTGACTTCCCAAACCCTCAGTCCTTTGCATTAAATAGCTTTAGGAACTGGAAGTCCGTAGAATTTTGGTATATTCTGAATTGCACTGATGTCAGAAAATGCCATGGTCAGTTGATAGAAAATGTGCCAAGTAGCCCTAAATTATTACTTCTACAGACTGCCATAAGAAAGAAAGGAAGCTTCTTTGCTGATGTTAGTGACTGTAATACTTATGTCCCAAAGCCTGAAATGATTATGGAGGGACATCATTTCTCTGCCTGGTTTCCTCCTCCCTCTCTTCCCTCTACCCACAACAAAAATACTGGACTACAACTCTGTACCACAATCTCTGGCCATCCCACCAACAACAACCAGAACAAATAACTCAGTATTAACTGTTAAAACTCAGTACTCATCCCATCCACCACCTGGCTTCCCTTTACCATCTCTGTGGACTTCTTCCCAGCAGACATTCATATCCAACAGGACGTCAAGTTCTTTCGAAATCTACTAATTAGGACTGCAACAGCTGATACTTCCCCAACTTTAGCCTGGCTTCCTGAGAACATTCAGCCTTGTTTCGTCTGCACTCACTGACCTCTAGCAACTTTGGGCCTTGTTGACCAATTGCACTGTCCTGAAAGATTTTCAAAGATTCCTTTCCTACCTTTTTAACAAGGATAATAGTATGTTTATAAGAAGGATATTCTATTAGTGCCCATGGTCATGGAGAAGATTTATTGTGTAAGCTTAGCCCTTGGACAACAGAAGACAGAATCATAGAATCATACAAGCATTTCCGTTGGAAAAGTCCTTTAAGATCAAGTCCAACCACAAACCGAACACTATCAAGTCCACCACTAAACCATGTCCCTAAGTGCCACATCTACACATCTTTTAAATACCTCCAGGGATGGTGACTCAACCACTTCCCTGGGCAGCCTGTTCCAATGCTTGACAACCCTTTCAGTAAAGAAATCCTTCCTAATATCCAGTCTAAACCTCCCTTGACACAACTTGAACACATTTACTCTTGTCATATCACTTGTTACTTGGGAGAAGAGACCAACACCCACCTCACTACAACCTCCTTTCAGGTAGTTGTAGACAGCAATAAGGCCTCCTTTCAGCCTCCTTTTCTCCAGACTAAACAACCCCAGTTCCCTCAGCCACTCCTCATAGGACTTGTTCTCCTGACTCTTCATCAGCTTTGTTGCTCTTCTTTGGACATGCCGCGGCACCTCAATGTCTTTCTTGTTGTGATGGGCCCAAAACTGAACACAGTATTCAAGGTGCAGCCTCACCAGTGCTGAATACAAAGTGACAATCACTTTCCTAGTCCTGCTGGCCACACTATTCCTGTTACAAGCCAGGATGCTATTGGCCACCTTGGCCACCTGGGCACACTGCTGGCTCAGATTCAGCCGCCTGTCAACCAAAACCCCCAGGTCCTTTTCAGTTGGGCAGCTTTCTAGCCACTCTTCCCCAAGTCTACAGTGTTGCATGGGGTTGTTGTGACCCAAGTGCAGGACCCAGCACTTAGCCTAAATATATATATATTAGATATAAAAAACAGAAACACAACTAGCTTTACAGAATGAGGAGCTTCGTGGGGAGCTCATGATCAGAGGGATGGAACACCTTTCCTGTGGTGAAAGGCTATGATGGTGCTTAGGGACAAAAGCTTCAAAATTTCTTCCATTATTTGATTTTAAGAAAATTGTAGAGCTGAGTCTCTGAAGTGTTGAAACATTTTCTCACAAATGTTGAGAATTAAAACATACGGGGGAAAAAAGAAAACCTGTGAAATCCTCTCTTCACCTGCCAGACCTACAGAGCAGGCCCAGGTGGGAGGAGGTGGTATTGGCTCTCTGGCCAGTTAGCCACCATCACAGTCCCTCTAGCAGAAGGGAGCAATTAACAGTTATGCCTGAGTGGTCCCCTGCGGAAACAGAGAAGGAGAATGGAGGTATGCACCACAAAGCACTGAGCTGCTCAAACATGGAATGCAGGAGGACATCTGGAGAGGGACAGAGAACAGCAATTCTTCACCCCTTAGTACTTCACCAAGTGGTTATCATGCAAGTGTGCATTTGGTGTGGTGTGTGACATGCTATATATATTGTAAAAAGCTTGACTGTGAGCCAACTACCTAAAGCTCTGCTGACATCTGGTGCTGAACAGAAAATTAGTATGAGTTTTTCAGTGCAATTAAGTTCTCAAGTTTGAAGCAGTATCTTATGAGACGAAAGCTGCATTTCTTGAGTCCATCTCCCAAAGCAGCAGTGTTCCAAATAGCCTGCCTTGTATGAACACATGTATAGAGAATCTCAGTTCAGACAGATCCTTTTTAGGGATATTTGAAGTGAACAACCACCTGGCAACTGGATGTCACATATTGATCAGAGGGAACATCTGATTTTTGTCAATATTTGAGTTCCTCATAGAGCATAGAGTTGATTTTGTAATTGAAGATAATCTAAACTGGGATGCATTATGTGGTTTGCAATATACTTCTTGAGAGAACCGAATAAAACACAAAAAGTATTTATCAGTTTCCTCTTCAAAATCTGGAGTGCTTTAACATTCAGGGTATTTTAGAAAAGAGTCTAAATTTGAGTAGCAAAGCTTCTGTGGATCTCAAAGTCTAAGATTTGTTTCCAAGTTTGGGATCTTAATTTTTTTTTCATTGGATTTGTCTACTTTGCTGTGAAACCTGCCCTTGACAGTATTAAAGGTTTGTCCCAACATTATCTATGCTCAGCAAGCCTTTGCTTGTAATGCTGTGTCCTGTAAATAAAATGTAAAACAGAACACTTAATTCAGTAATGCAAGGACTTTGTGTAGGAAACACTAAGCGGCACATGACAAGAATTGTTCATTAAAGAGAATTTTTTGTAGGCTTGGGCCTGTTCTTCATGCATTTAAAAATAGTAAATGTGATTTTTCCTTTCCCACTTTGTCCCTTGCAAATAATTCATTATCAGTTGTATCAAATAACATAATGCATGATTTACTGGTCAGACAATGATCCATTTAGTATCTTCCTTTCTGCATCCAGTAGCAGATGTTTTGGATAAAATTAAAAACTGCCATAGACCAATATGTCCCTCAGTATCCACTCCCAAATTCCAGCTATCAGTGGTTTATGAACTAAGACTAACATTAATTCTAAAACCTATTCCTCTCTGCTAGCAGGTCTAACAGCTCCACTAGTTTAGCCTATTCATTTTTTAACTCTTTTACACATTTGGGCAACTTGGTGACCAATGACAAGGAGTTCCATAGTTTGTCTCTACATATTTGTCTTTCAGAAAAGTAAGAGAGACTCCGAGAGAGATGTTATCTGTTTTCATAGCCATAACATCCTCATCTCCAATAGCTAGGGCTGTGTAAGGGTTTCTAGGTAATACTTTTGCACAAAGGGCATCAACTATTTTAACTTTGCTAGTGAGGTAGCCAGAACTTACACTTCTCTTTCAACTTTGATTGTCCACCCATTTCTGTAGGTCTAAATACAGCAGTTGCCAGGAACAGAACTCAAGGTGATTTGTAAATCAATATTAATTTTTTAACATTACATTTTGTAAGACAATCTCAGAACAAAGTTATTTCAAAGGAGCTCCTAATTTGTACTGTTTCTGTAAATTTTCAGAAGGTATGAAACTGATTAAATATATCATTTAACCAAAAAAAAAACATTGCTGGAAATGTTTCCATGCTCTGTCCTTTTTTTCCTTTCTGAAGAAAAAGGGTGAGCTATCTGCCTTCAAGTTGTGGAAGCTCATGTGTTACACAACCACTCAGGATGAAATAATACAATTTAGTGCAAAACAGCCTGAAACAAAAGCCATCACCATTTCCATGTAGGAAACTTCTGACACATAATAGAAACATGTTAAGTAGACTGGATGTATATAATCTGTCTGGATTTTAAAGTGCTTGTGAGTGCCTTCCATGGAAAATCTTTGAGGAAAATACACAGGCATGGAATGGAAAGAGGAAGTGTGACAGATGAAACTAGTCAGGAGAAGACAGATCAAGCCATGACAATGAACAGCCAGCCCTCAACATGGCAAAGCATATAGTGTGTTTACACATGGTTTACATCGTGAAGAAGTTAGGACATAAGAGTTAAGGCTGAACTAAGTCTGAATCATTGCTTTGAAGCACAAATGTGTGTGTGTGTGTGTGAATATTCTCCCCTAAATTATATTGCTGTTACTTTAGCTAGAAAATGAATTTCAAGCCAGTTTACAAATAAACCCAGGATTTGATTTATGAAACCTAATCTTAAAATGGGATTTTTCACCCTGTGCCAAGTTTTTGTCCCCACTTAGCTCAGTAATGGAATAACTCAGACTCTTCCCATATACTTAAACTCACTGAAGTCTTGCTCATATGCTACTGCTGAAGAATTCCCCTCATTTCTGTATGTTCCTAATGGTAAGAGTCCTTTATTGCAGAAACAGATGCAAAATGTCCTGGTAACTTCATCAGTAACCATGCTCTCAGAATGCTTGGCATCTCTCATTCATAAGTCAAAAAAAAGGCCATGGGCTAGGAGTGCAATTAACCTTCAAACTATGCCTTTTTCTGCAGTGCCCCCCTGCCTGTCTGCAATGCGGGCTCTTGTCTTCCCTGGGCACAGCTGAGTTTCCCTTTAGGAGCAAAGAAATTTGTAGCAGCTTAGAGAGGTGCAGCACAGCCCCAAGCTGTACCCACAGGGCCAGAGAGCTGCCACTGAAAGCATGCAGTTCTTTGAACACTTTCCTAAAAGGAAAAATTTTATGGACATCCCTGCCCACAAAGAAGTATTATTGCCGAAGTGGTCATTCCCCCCAAACATTTCAAGACCTACATCACGGGTTGCATCTGTTCACAGAGGAGGACAAAAGTGGGTTGCACAGGTGAAGGGTAGAGTTAAGAAAAATAGATGAACAGGGAATAAGGGTGACCAGAGAGCAGCTCTAAACCCCGACTGCTGGCCGGATGCATAGCATCTGCTCTGTATGCGTCTGTATAACAGGACATTGCCATTCCCTGGAAGTATTGAGAGTATGCAAATTTGGTGTAAGATATGACAGGAAGCATGAACCAAAATGTTACGCACCCCAGACAGAAAACTTTCATGGAATGTAAAAACAAAAGATGTGAAGGCAGCAGAACAGGTCCTTGATTACAGCTGTTTGGTACTAATATAAAATGCAACCTATCCTTGAAAAGCATATGTAAGGAAAAGCTAATATAACCAGTTCTTTTGTAAGAAAGATGGGGACAAGCTTTTTAGCAGGGTCTGTTGCAATAGAACAAGGGGTAATGGTTTTAAACTAAAAGAGGGTAGATTTAAATTAGATATAAAGAAGAATTTTCTTACAATGAGGGTGGTGAAATGATGGCCCAGGTTGCCCAGAGAGGTGGTAGATGCCCTATCCCTGGAAACATTCCAGGTCAGGTTGGATGGGGCTCTGAGCAACCTGATCTAGGTGAAGATGTCCCTGCTCATCGCAGGGGAGGGTTGGACTAGATGACCTTTAAACGTCCCTTCCAACCCAAACTATTCTATGATTCTATGATTCTGTAAAAATGAGATGAATAGGTAGAAGAATTTATTCAAATCCATTTTGTTAAAATGAAATCTACAGTAAAGGAAGAAGGCAACTTTTAATAATAGAAGGGTCTATTTCTGCTAAGACACTCATCTTCACAATTGCAAATGAGTTGTTTGTGCGGAAATAGTAGTTTGGAAGAACAATTTAGTTTTGTAATAACCCCTCTGATTGTGATGACTCAGTGAAAGCTCCCATTTTCACATCTTCCTTCTGCCACTGAAAAAACAACTTTGTTTTCATATTGCTAGAATGCTCCAGCAAACTCCGGAATTTGCTAGTATTGTTGGTGGGTATAAATAGAGCATTTTTTGTGCCACAGGGAAACTGCAGCTGCTTGCTGAATACAGACGGGAAGCAAATGTTTTGCACTTGTTACAGATCTGCACACTCATATCTCCTTCTCCAAGCTGCTCTGCTCTGAATGAATTTCCCTGGAGCTAAGCCTTCAGTAAGTGGATAAAGTTTACGTAATAAAGAGGATGACTGCTTGGGGTCTTTTCTGAAGTTGCCCCAGGTTAATTACTGTGGATCAAGGCTGAGTGAGAATCACAGGCACCTTATGTCTTGTGTACAGTGGCTCAGTTTGCAAACAGTCCTCTAATACCTGGCTTTGGCTTACCTGTGGCATGGTGGAAGGGTTTGTCCTGTCCCCTTGGAACCTTAGTTAAACTTGTGCAAATTATTTCTTTACTCACATATTACATGAACTGGTGAAAAAAAATGACTCCATTTTACTCTCCAGCTTTGGCTGATAAAGATCTAATTTTCCTTTGCATTGTGATTCTGTTTCTCCACATTACCCTCTCCTTGAGTGGTAAAAGAGGACTTAAGAGTTTCACCCTAAATCTCTTACTTCAGTCATGAGTCATTGTTTCATTGTTGCATAAATACACCTATTCTTGGACTTAAAATAGCAAAAAGGACATGTGGCTTGAGTCACTACGCATTCAATTGTCTGAAACTGAAGATTAACGAGAATAAAGCATCATATTGCCATTTCACCAAGGCATAAAGGGAATTATGTTTAGGTGTCTACAGAAGATATTAAAAAGGTATGTTTGCTAATCAACAACTATTAGGAGACATGGCCTAATTCCACATTTTGTTTAAAGATTCTGCTGTAAAACAAAAATACATTAACATATCCTTTACAGCATAAGTTAATTTGGAGGATTCTGCACCAAATGTCAGTAAAGTGCAAGCAAGATACATTACACAAAAGCCTATCAAAGGAGCAATAAGCTGCTCCCATAAGCTTTTTAACACACTAACATAAAATATAACTATATTCATAGAGTCATAGAATGGTTGAGGTTGAAAGGGACCTCTGGAGGTCACCTGGCCCAACTCCCCTCCTCAGGCAGGACCACCTAGGTCCAGGACCATGTCCAGATGGCTTTTGAGACTCTACAGTCTCTCCATTAGCCTTCTTTGCTTCAAGGGCACATTGCTAGCTCATGGTCAACTTGGTGTACACCAGAACTCCCAGGGTCCTTTTCCATCAAGCTGCTTTCCAGCTGGGTGGCCCCCAGCAGGTGCTGGTGCATGGTGTTCTTTTCCAGGTACAGGACTTTGTAATTCCTCTTGTTGAACTCCATGAGGTTCCTGTCAGCCCATTTCTCCAACCCATCAGGGACCCTCTGAATGGCAGCACAACCTTCTGGTGTATCAGCCACTCCTCCCAGTTTTATATCATAAGCTAACCTGCTGAGGGCACACTCTGCCCTAACATCCAGATCCTATGAAAAAAGACAGAATTTGTCCCAGTGTTGACCATTGGGGTGCACTGCTAGTTACTGGCCTCCAACTGGACTTTGTGCTGCTGATCACTATGCTCTGGGCCTGGCCATTCAGCCAATTTTCAACCCACCTCAAACTGGAGGAATATTGCTCATCCAGCCCATAATTCATCAGCTTCTTTATGAATATGTTATGGAAGACAGCGTTGAAAACATTACTGAAGTCAAGGTAGAAAATATGAACTATTCTCCCCTTGTCTACCAAGTCAGTCTTCTCAATGTGGAAGGTTATCAAGTTGGTCAAGCATGACTTCCTGTCATGGTTTTAGCTGGGATAGTTGATTTTCTTCACTGTAGCTAGCATAGTGCTGTGTTTTAGACTTGGTATGTAAATAATGTTGATAACACCCTGGTGTTTTAGTTGTTGCTGGGTAGTGTTTACACTAGTCAAGGACTTTCTAGCTTCCCATGCTCTGCCAGGTGCACAAGAAGCCGGGAGGGGAGGGGATACAACCAGGAGAGCTGATCTGAATTGGCCAAAGGGTATTCCATATCATGTGACGTCATGTCCAGTATATTAACTGGGGGAAATTGGCTGGGGGAGGCAGTGATCGCGGCTCGGGGACCGGCAGCGTCGGTCGGCGGGTGGTGAGCGGTTGCAGCACTTGTTGTTTAGTTTTGGTTTTGTTTTTTTTTCCTCTCTTCTTCCAGTGTTTCATCTCTCTCTCGCTCATTATTTTCCTTTTCATTATATTAGTATTATTGCTGTTTTATTCTAATTATTAAACTGTTCTTGTCTCAACCCACGAGTTTTCTTACTTTGGCCCTTCCGATTCTCTCCCCCATCCCACAAGGGTGGGGGAGTGAGCGAGCGGCTGTGTGGTGCTTAGTTGCTGACCGGGGCTAAACCACAACACTTCCTCTGGGTGAATCCATGTTGACCACTCCCAATCACCTTTATATTCAAGCTAGTAATTTGGCATCTAGAATGTTACTAAGACTCTGTAGTTCTTTTCTGTTTGTTAATAGTGGTACAGTCAGTATGAAGAAAAAGTATCATGCTTTGTATTTTACTGTTGCATATTTTGTGCTGGGTTGGAACTGTTAAAATCTTTTGATCTTATAACAGAAACTTGGTCTGGGAAGGGCTCAGATCAAAGTATAAACTGACACTAGCACTGCCCAGTTCATCTTGTCCCATGGTCTTCAGTAGTTAATTATCACATTATGTGAACTGGGATTTTTGCATGCACTGCTGAATGTATAAAGATCTGTCTGGACTCTTCACATGCTCGTGCTCAACTTTTCCTGGAGTACAGGATTTTTCAGCCATGTTTCTCACGTTTATTTCAAACAAGTCTGGAAAATGAGCAGCAGAACTCCAGTGGCTCCAGCAGGGCAGGAGGTTTTCCAACTATTTGCCTCTAAGGACAGTGAGGCTGAGTGGATCATGAACCCCATGAGCTCCCACAACAGGAAATCTCTTCCCAGCAGAGAGGGACTGTGGGGTATACAAATGGTACCAGCAATAGTGAAGACTGATGCCCCCCTGCAGCATATCAGTCCCAACCTCCTGAAGAAAAACCACAAGAAATAACATGGGGGAAGCAGGATAGATTTCATTGGAGAGGATCTCTGGCAGAGTGACTTACAGGCAACCATTAACATACATGTGTTGTTTTGCTGCCAAGAATGAACATGGATTGTAAGTTATCTTGGGTATAGAGCAATTCTTTGTGACCTTTTAGCTGAATTTTCAAGCTACATTTCAATGACTTTCTCTTTTAACCAAAACTGACATATGACCTAAAAAAGTTCAATGTACAGACAAGAAGAACTTTGCCTGGGTCTTAGCTGCTGCTGAGAAAAATCTCAACTATTTTGCTCAAAAGCATTTACATGCATCTGGACTACTAAAAAGAATTATCTTGTATCATAACCTTGTAACAGCCTGAGCCTTGTTTGCTTTGCTTTTATTCACAGAGTACGAATTCCAATGATTGGGGTTTTTCTTTCCTTGAATCCATGCACAACATTATAACAGAGTGGTCTTCTTATTCAGTGTAGATTAAGCACTTTTCTATGTGAGGTTGTAAAACTGAGGAAGACTGGGCACAAGGCAGCATGCTGGAGACCCAGCACCTTGTTTCTGTCTCAGCCGTCATTAGAAGTTTGACCTTGAGATTACAGCTTCACTTTGTCTAGGCTTCTTGGCACCAGAATGGCTTAGCACGGTGAGGCTGAAGATCAGAAGGGAACTCCATGCACCATTACAAATTTCTACACATTATTTTGCTGAAGATTCCAGAGTGACCTTATCTCATAGAAGTAACCACACAACTGTAAAACTAAAATCCCTGTTATTGCACAGAGATGAGGTGCAAGAGTAGCAGGCTCATTGTTCTGAATATTTTTCCGAACAATAATAGACAAGGTTGTAGCCTTGAACTGCTAGAGAAAGTCCCCCCAAAAGCACACACACACTTCACTAGGACTTTGCTTTGTATATGAAAGGGTGAGAAAAGGTCCCATAATAATATAACAAGGCCTGAATGTTCCCATTTTGCACACAGTAATTATTTTTTCTGATTTGCATTTTGGCTTAGACTAGCTAACAGTTAATAGGTGGTCCAGTTAGTCCTTCCCATTTCTCTCTTACACTCACACACAATCATTAATGGAAACATGAATGCTTTTTAATAGCCACAAGATAAACACAAAGCAAGCATATAGCAATGCAGATCTCCAAGCATTAATATCTGGAGAAGAGGAATAATCTCTGACAACTGCTTCCTTCCTGCACTGAACAGAGAACTTAAAGCTTAGCATTACCTACAAGCTTTTTCTGATTCACCACAGAGATTCCTTCCAGTACCTCCCTCTGGATTCTGCAAAAAAACAGTCCTAGTGATGTCAGCTGCACGAGGTAAAAGTGAGAGAAGCAAAGTATACTCTGAGTGAGAAGAGCAGAGTATACATTTCGGACCTCAAGACGGGGCAGGACTCCTGCCTAAGCACATCCTGGTAGTATGTGAAGCTGCGACACTGTTAAGCCTGACAGCTTGATACCAAGACACGTATTTCTTGGCAAAGTAAGGAGGGAGGTCAGCAAAACCACTAACATGGACTTCCAGAGGGTAAACTTTGGCCTGTTCAGGACACTGGTTGGGAGAGTCCCTTGGGAGAGAGTCCTGAAGGGCAAAGGGGTCCTGGAAGGCTGGGCATTCATCAAGAAGGAAGTCTTAAAGGCGCAGGAGCAGGCTGTCCCCATGTACGAGAAGACAAACTGGCAGGAAAGACAACCGGCCTGGCTGAACAGGGAGATTTTGCTGGGACTCAGGAAAAAAACGAGAGTTTACCACTTTTGGAAGAAGGGGCAGGCAACTCAAGAAGAGTACAGGGATCTCGTTAGGTCATGCAGAGAGAAAATTAGCAAGGCAAAAACCCAGCTAGAACTCAATCTGGCCACTGTTGTAAGAGAGAATAAAAAATGTTTTTACAAATATATTAACAACAAAAAGAGAGCCAAGGAGAATCTTCATCCTCTATTGGATGGGGGGGGGATGACAACATTACCACCAAGGATGAGGAAAAGGCTGAGGTACTTAATGCCTTCTTTGTCTCAATCTTTAATAGTCAAACCAGTTATCCCCAGGGTATTCGGCTCCCTGAGCAGGAAGGCAGGGACAGATCACAGAATAAAGCCCCCATAATCCAGGAGGAAGCAGTTTACAACCTGTTGAGCCACCTGGACACTCACAAGTCTATGGGGCCAGATGGGATCCACCCAAGAGTACTGAGGGCACTGGCAGAGGAGTTTCCAAGCCACTCTCCATTATTCATCAGCAGTCCTGGTTACACAGGGGAGGTCCCAGACAACTGGAGGCTTGCCAACATGATGCCCATCTACAAGAAGAGCTGGAAGGAGGATCCAGGGAACTATAGATCTGTCAGCCTGACCTTCGTACCAGCGAAGATTATGGAGCAGTTCATCTTAAGTGTGTTCACCAGGCATGTGCAGGACAACCAGAGGATCAGGCCCAGCCAGCATAGCTTCATGAAATATGAGTCCTGCCTGGCCAACCTGATCTCCTTCTTATGACCAGGTGACCCACCTAGTGGATGAGGGAAAGGCCATGGATGTTGTCTACCTGGACTTTAGTAAAGCCTTTGACACAGTCTCCCACAGCATTCTCCTAGAGAAGCTGGCAGCTCATAGTTTAGACAGGTGTACTCTTTGCTGGGTAAAAAACTGGCTGGATGGCTGAGCCCAGAAAGTGTGGTGAACAGAGTTAAATCCACTTGGCAGCTGGTCACAAGCAGTGCTCCCCAGGGCTCAGTTTTGGGGCCAGTCTTGTTTAGTATCTTTATCAGTGATCTGGATGAGGGGATTGAGTGTGCCCTCAGTAAGTTTGCAGATGACACCAAGCTGGGCAGGAGTGTTGATATGCTCGAGGGTAGGCAGGCTCTACAGAGGGATCTGGACAGGCTGGATCGATGGGCCGAGGTCAATTGTATAAGGCTGACTGCCAGGTCCTGCACTTGGGTCACAACAACCCCATGCAACACTGTAGACTTGGGGAAGAGTGGCTAGAAAGCTGCCCAACTGAAAAGGACCTGGGGGTTTTGGTTGACAGGCGGCTGAATCTGAGCCAGCAGTGTGCCCAGGTGGCCAAGGCGGCCAAGGCGGCCAATAGCATCCTGGCTTGTAACAGGAATAATGTGGCCAGCAGGACTAGGAAAGTGATTGTCACTTTGTATTCAGCACTGGTGAGGCTGCACCTTGAATACTGTGTTCAGTTTTGGGCCCATCACAACAAGAAAGACATTGAGGTGCTGTGGCATGTCCAAAGAAGAGCAACAAAGCTGATGAAGAGTCAGGAGAACAAGTCCTATGGGGAGTGGCTGAGGGAACTGGGGTTGTTTAGTCTGGAGAAAAGGAGGCTGAAAGGAGGCCTTATTGCTGTCTACAACTACCTGAAAGGAGGTTGTAGTGAGGTGGGTGTTGGTCTCTTCTCCCAAGTAACAAGTGATATGACAAGAGTAAATGTGTTCAAGTTGTGTCAAGGGAGGTTTAGACTGGATATTAGGAAGGATTTCTTTACTGAAAGGGTTGTCAAGCATTGAAACAGGCTGCCCAGAGAGGTGGTAGATTCACCATCCCTGGAGATGTTAAAAAAATCTGTAGACATGGCACTTCAGGACATAGTTTAGGAGGCATGGTGGTGTTGGGTTGACGGTTGGACTTGATGACCTTAGAGGTCTTTTCCAACCTTAATGATTCTATGATTCTAAGTTTTCAGAGCAGATATAGGTAAGGCTAGGACACTATAATCAGGCTGTGGTAAGTAAGGCTGAGATATCAGGGTAATTTCATGCACATTGCCTTTTTAATAAGGTCATGATATAAAGACTCAGGAATGATATTATGTTCTACTGAGTGACTTTGTTCAGCTAGTTGGTGTTCTGCTTCATCAATTTTATTTCTGTTTGTGCACAATAGATCATTATAACTGCAAGCCATATGGTTCAAGGCGGGTTTAGCTTGAAAAGGAGCTCTTCTGACAGCTGTATGACCAGACCAGTTACAGAGCTGTGTGGGCACAGGAGCTCTGGAAGAAAGTAGTGGAGTCTGTACAGCCAGCACTGGTTGATCATCTGAAATATTTAACCCAAGTAAATCCCACATTTGTAGATTTACAGGATCCAGACATAGTCACCTCTCTTTGAACCACTCCCCCTTGTCCTATGGTTCTTGCAGTGCTCAGCAACATAAAACTATCATTATGAGTCTTTGCATGGCCATAAGGCTGTGCTCTAGTCTTGGTCATCCAGACTTGCTATGCACTGGACTCTTGTGTAGAAACAGTTCATGGAGAAGATTATTGTCAGGAAGCCAGGTCTTAACTGTTGCTTTCCAGCTTTGCCTCAGGCTTGGCACCTGTTGACTCTGCCCCATACTGAATAACACAATGGAATGAACAACCCTTGAAAGCATTATATGGCCTGGGCCAGAAATGGAGGTTGACTGGCTGGACAAACCTGCCCAATGGTCACTGCACCCCATTCACTGTGTGGAGAATCAGTGACAGAGGCACCACAGATGTGGATGAGGCAGTGTTCAGAGAAACTAGGCAGAATAACTATCTGGAGGGAAGAAAACAAGAGAAAAGCCATTAACTACCAGCATCTTCATGTAACTGTAAATAGGGTTTGAGGTAATATGTTTTGAGCTTGTTGATGGAAGGTGAGGTGAGTACCACATGCCCATGGACATGAACCCAGAACTTCTGGTCCTGAAACTATGTGTTTCAGATGAGTAATCAATGCCTCCACCTACCCTCCAGCATATCACTGATGTTCACAGATGTTTGCTTCAAAAAATAACACAAGGCCCACTGAATTCAGAAGGGAAGCCAAGATGTTCCCAGGTTTGAGGGCCCCCCTGCAGAAAAGAGGCACAGGGTTCTCTCCAACAATCTTACTTCCAGTCTCTCTATTTCTAAGAAAATCAAGTGTTACACCAGTCTAATTTTCTGTGAAGCAACAATCCCAAGGAGAAAATACACTGGCTGCAGAAGATGTAGCAGGCCCTATGATTTGGGCAGGTCTATACAGCGTCTCTGCCCTGGAAGGCTACAACTCTAGCAGGCCATATAGGTAATGCTTTCCCCTGGCTATTTGTAAAGTGTAAAAACAGCAACAGAAACAAAACCAAACACTGTCCACAATAGATCTGGATGAACTGTAGTTTTCAGGCCTCTTGCTACAAACTGGGAGGGGAAAGGAAGGCTATAAGTTGCTGTTGATATGAAAAAGCTGCTTCACACAGGGATAAAAACCCTTCCTGCCTCTGGTTGAGCAAAACAGTCAATAATTACATTGCCACCATGTTACTCACTGCCAGCTGAAACATTTTCCTCTGCACAACTGTGAGACTGCTGCCATATTCCCCCATGACCCATATCTACGAGGTGACTTGCCAGAGCTGGGAACAATATTTTCACTTGCAGATCAGCTTATTTTATGACAGAAGGCTCTCTTCTGGCATGTAAGTCTGGCCTCCTACCAGAGGGCAGACAGTTTTAGCCAGATATCACTTCCATATTCTTTTACCTATGGGGCATGTTAAAGCAGGAGTCTTTTAGAAAGCATCTTCTTATTCTGTGGTTTCTATATGTATTATGCTTTCCTGCAGAAGGATTGTACTCTAGAGTGGCCACAAGCCTTGCAGAAGCCAATGACTATAGAAGGCAGTTTAGAGAGATGCAGGTCTTTTCTCCTTTGTCTTTACAAGTGACCACTAAGTCTCGCCAGAGACATTGAAGTTTTCTGAGCAAACCAGGGAGGGTACAGTGAAAAGACATGATAAGATATAGTCCTTAACGAACAGTGCAGGGACAACAACAACAAAATTGGGAAAAAAACAGTGGTGCTAGCTCAGTGTGCTGGAGATAAATTTCTGTCATTTCTGACCTGCTATAATTTAATAAAGTATTTTCGGTCTGCACTCCAGTTCTGCTCACTGGGGTACCACAGTGCAGCACATCTTTGTACTCCAGCAACAGAGAGAAAAGGACCATTTTCCCTAAACCAGTTCCTACACAACAGGAAAGCTAGCGGTGTTTCCTAACCAGGGGTTGTTACCACTGCAAGGATCCCTGCAGAAAGCCCATGTGATTTCTAAGTTCAGCCCAAACCTAAATCTTCATGTCCAATATCCCAGACTCCAACTTTGTTATGCAGAATCCCAAATGTTTGGAGATAGTAGAGACACCTCATTTGATCCCATGACAAGCTTCCTCACTAGATGTCCTTACAAAATTAAATTGCAAGCTAACAATTACAAGTTCTGCTGCCATTTTCCCTTTGTTTGGCCCTGAAATGTTTCACTCAAGCCCTGGACTCCTGTGAAAATTCACTTGCCATGTAGAACTTTGCTTCATTTACCTACGTGCACATCTCAGTTGCACTCATCTATTTATAGTGTGCCTTTACCTGTATAAACTTCTATTTGTGATGCCCTGTCTGACACAGCAGCAGGAAGATGACCCATGCTGCCGTACTAGAGCTGTCTGACATGGCAGAGACCTCACACTGGGTGACTCATCAGGTGAGTGTTGGCGAACAACCAACTTCCAAGATTTTTCCCATCCACTTTTTACCACCTTAAGAGACTCTGTGCAGGCACCTAGGTCATTCCAAAGCACTTTTCCCTCTTTGCATCTTAAAATTATCACTAATATTTTCACAGCAAAGTAATATTATTAATTGTCATTGGTTTAAATTAACTCCCTAGCGGATGCCTAAGCAAAGCCAGTTAATCACATATGGATGAGACCATGTACCTGAAACAAGTAATTATATTCTCTGCTTGCCCCAGGAGCCAGAATTATCAGCTTAGTTACAGAAAACTCAGAGCCACTGTGGCGTGTGAGCCCCTGTCCTGAGTACAAGGATGCATTGCTCTGGATGACTTGGAATTTAAAATCCTAGTTACACTAAATGCACATGTTTCTCAGACATGATTAATGGGTTCAGTGCATTTGATCCCATTGCTGTAGTTCTGTTTTCACACTGGAAACAGACAGCTCCTTGGAAAGTGGTGCCTAAAGTGTGGAATTTCCCTGTTAAAAGGCAAAAAGCTAAAACAGGCTGGTTAGATTTGTAAGTGTGTTTAGTCAGACCTTTAGCCATTTTAATGCAAGCAAGCACTCACCTGATATAAGTGGTGGTCCACTAATTTCCAGCTGGTTATGAGATGCAGAATAAAAATTTAGACAATGTTTGGAAGACCAAAGGTTGTTTCCAGTCCAGCCTTCCTGAATTCTTCCAGACATCCAACACTTCCAGCTTTAAAGGAATGATTCCCTCCCTGAAATATAATTTATTGAAAGAATAGTTCCAACTGAGTCTGCAGGTCATTACAGTCTTTCTGATTACAGCTTTTGTTCTTTGCCAGCTCACTCCTGTCCCAGAAAGTAGCGGCTGTGCAGAACCCCAGACTAGTCTTTTCCCCAGGCAATAAACAGCCTGAACTCCAAGCAGAAGTTGAATTTCATCATGTTAGCAATGAATCTGGTCCACTGAACTCAAAGGACTCCATGGAAAAAAGAGCTGAAATCTTTAAACAGCTTTTCTCTTCTTGTAAAAATCACAGAGCTTACCACATGAGACGAGTATTTTAGACCAACTCAACACCGGACACTTTTAAAACACAGTCTTTCTTTAAAGGACCTGAGTGTGAGGACAACTGGGCTGAGCTTTGTTTTGGGGTGCAGGTAACTTGTCCCTGAGGTGACCTGAAATTTTGCTCCTTTTCTGCCTCAGTGCAGCTTGCCCATTGGGGTCTTCCACACTGCTGTCCTCAGGAACTTTCTGTGATTAATTTCTGGAAGCAGGAGCGGGACCTGTGTGGGGGCTTCTTGAAGACAAGACAGTGGAGCAAGTCTCTGTTCTACTGCAGCATTTTGCTGCCTCTTTGTTTCTTTGCAGCCTCCCACACAGTCAACATTGTTTGCTAAGTTTTCCTCATCTCTGAGTGAAATGACCTAGCTTGTACGCCAGCTGGCATTGCCTCATCACCAGAAATAGCCTGGAACACCAGATTTTGGAGCTGCTCAACACCTCCTCCTCAGAGCCCTTGAATGGCTTTGACATTCCATTTTTTCTTTGCTGTCTTTAGAGTCAGACCTAGAGTCCCTAGTGCTCATCCAAGTGTCTTCGATCTGGAATGTGCCACAGTGATGTGGAGAAGAGGAAGAAAATCAGAAAGTGACAGACCCTGAAAAACAGGCAGACGTTGCAATTCAGCTTGACTAGGATAGATGTGCAAGCTCTGAGAATGATCTAGGTAAAAAGCATTGTATTTATAGTTCTAAATCACTCCATTTTCATGTGACTGATCACCTTGGCTCTCCCGTGGGTGTGTCAGAGGTGACGATCAAACTCTGATCTTTTGGACTCTTCTCCTTTGTAATATGCTCTTGCCTGAAACATTTTGCTCTGTTAGATTTGAGAATCATACATCCAGGAGTGTCTATAGACGTGATTTCAGCACCACAAAATCTGAGCCTTCACTTGAACTGCGCAAGGAAGGAAGGAACATCCTTTGGGAAGGAACCATGAGGTTTCAGAGGTGACAGAAAGGTTTTTAGTGGCCAACATACTTCTGTCACTTTTCCCTGGACAGCCCTGGGGCAGGACATTTGCACCCAGCCTCTCTATTTCAGTTTTCTTTCTCAGAGTAGCTCCTATTAGCTACTATGTAGCTATATAGATATAGCTTCCTATTTTATAGTTTCAGTTTCTTTTTGCTCAGGCAAAATTTCTCTTTTGAGTTTAAAAGCCCCTCAGTCTTTCTGGAGAGATCACTAGGGAAAGGACTAGGTGCATCCCTCTTTGGATACTGGTCCACATGAAGATCCACAGCAGCCCTCCTGTCTTCCCAAATTTTGAAAGATGTTGTGGCAGTAAAGGCAGCTTGAAATTGCAAAACCACCTTTGTTTTTTGTACAGTTCAACCTCACTGCTTCATTTCCAGCTTCAGACAGTAACTATTATCTCCTTGTGTGACTTTCCTGGTAACTCAGATGACAGTGTTTCACCCAGCAAACGCTGCTCCGTTGCCTGCCACAGTTTTTATTCCTTCTACCAGTCACTTCCACAGTATTGTGGGATAGTCCAAAATAGCCCTTAGCATGCTGAGTAGCTGTACCACAAGTCTTGCTCACACGTGTGCAGGAAGGTGAGTGCGCATGAGTCAGTGATGCTGTGCAGGGTGCAGTGGTGGCTCTTCCAATGGTCTGCAGCAAAAGGCTTTGGCAGTGTGAAGGCTATTGAGCTGACAGTGACAGCGTTCATTCAAAGAGGGGGAGGTTACAGGTCTGCTCCACTTGCAGGACCAAAGAATCAGAAACTGGAGTGACTTGATGTTTCCAAATAATTACCTCATAAATAGCAGAAGCTGGGGGAAATAAGGTGAAAGACAAGCTCTAGCAAACATTTTAGCTTCAAATGGGCTTCCAGGAGGATCTGGCTAATTTGCTAGTGTATAAATGAAACAGAAAATGTCACAGGTTCAGCCCAGGGACTCTGCTGACCCTACATTGTCTCAGGGGCATAGCCCTGTGTAGACACATTAGCCCGCTCACAGAGCTCCCTGCTTATGCTGCTCTCAGTCTAGTTCGTGTTTGTCTGCATTCCAGCAGATACAGCTAAAGTCAAATGACTAGAAAAATGAGAGTTTGGGGGAATGAGATAGGAAAGTAAGGGACTGTAGAAACACAGAGATCAAGAAGAGAGATTTGCCCTCTGACAGAAACAATTTCCTAATACCTAATGAGCCTACTAGACAAAAGCTGAAGTAGAAAGATGTGTTGTGTACAGGCTGCCATGTACATTAAATGTTTTATTGGCATGAAGGAGTTAAAAGGACACTTTCCAATGCTTAATGTTTTGCATAGTGTACCCTGCCCATGTAACAAAGGGAACAGTCCCAAGGCAGTCTCTGGGGATCCAGTCTCTTGCAGCTCCACAAGTTGCAAAAGTGAAGGATGCAAGGTCCAGATCCTGAGCAGTTCAAATCCTCATTTGAGAGGTATTCACAACTCTGAGGTGCACAGAAATAACAGTAAAGATGACATAGACAAGGAATTTGCATACTGGGATAGGTTTCTGCCAGACTGAGGGCTGGCTAATAAAGGAAACTTCTCAAAAGGCTGAGCACTCAAAAAGTGAGGGAGCTTTCCATCCAGGCTCATGCTGAAGCTAAATAGTTATCTTTTTTATATTAGGTGATACTTGAAGTCGAATGTAATACCTATCCTAAGCAGCATTTTCTTTTCATATGTGAATGTAAACAGCTTAGAATTAAGCCATGCTGGGTCATTCTGATGTCAAATCACATCCTGTGAAAATTTGTCATAGACTGAGTACAACTTTCAGTAACTGCCATATTAGCCATTATCGGTGTTAACATAAAGATCTGTCTTCACGTATAAAAAATCCATACCAGCTGCTGCCACAATTTGATTTATGGATGCTAATATGGGTGAAATGAATACAGACCTAGGCCCATGGTCCTGCTTTACTGACAGCCCCATACATTCCTGCTCAGAAAAATACCAGGCTATGACAAGCTGCAGGTGAACCACTGCACTCCTTTTGCTTTTGTTTCCAAAGCTCATGTTCTGATAGCATCAGTCTGACCTTCCATCTCCTCTTATAAAATAGAAAGTAGAGCTAATATATCATAAGACAGTCAGGTGCAGACTACATAGATTTCAGACAAAGGGAGCTAGATAAATGGGTCAGTGGTGGCAGAAGACACAGCTTGACAGGCTATAAGATACCTTGCTCGATTTGGACATTAACTTTGCAAGGGTGAAATGCAGAACTGACACCATCCACTCTTGTCCATGTTCTTGGCAAGCAGGTTTCTCTATTAATAGAGCACCAGTATCTCACCAGCCTCGCAAAGGCGTTTTGAAGAGTCTTTCCTGATCCATTGATCTTGCCTTCTGTTTTGTCTGTTGAAACACAGTTAATGTATTAAGGTACTGCTTTTACTTGGAAAAGATTGCAAAATTTGCCAGATACCATGCATGACCCCCCTGATCTGTTTATGGAAAGGAATCCAAGCTCTGCACTACACAACTAGTCAGTGCTGCAAATAGTGAAACAGAACAATGCCTTTCTTTGTGAAGCTCTAGGCTGTGGCTTGCCTGAGCTAGCTACAGCCTTAATCATTTCTGTTTCCATGGCTCAATGCAACTGCCACAACTTGCCTGAAGAGCTAAGCAGAGAGTAGCCAATCAGTTACTTACCTGGTATGTTATTTACTGCAATGCATTGCCCTTTAGGCAGGGAAGTTTCAGGCCAATTTGTTTTTAAGTGTCGTTTCACTTCATATAGCAGTGGAGCTTTTCTGGGAACACATTTCCATTCTCAGTCTATCTTGGAAGAGGAAGCTTTCCTGACTTAATGACTGGCTATGGTCAGAGTCACCTGAGTAGCATGCATTGAGTGAGGAGAGTAAGAAACATCAAGATTAGTTGATCCCATAATATTACATTTCTTCTGCTTCACCTCTTGAACCTATTTGGACAGTAATGAATATTGAAATAATAGATGGCCTCAATTTTAGTTCACACAAAATGATACTAAACACCCCCACTGAACTGATGTGAAGAGGGCTGAGCAGTCTTCATGTATCTGAAAGTTAGACTCAGATGTGACTGCTGATTTTGGGGAATACTTGAACAATTTGACCCAAACTGAAGAGCCCTTTCTTCAGAACGGATTCAGCAGCTATGCTTTAAGGATCAGCTTAGTAAACCCTGTAAAATGCACACAGGACTTGCGTAACATCATGCAAAACAAAATTACTGAACCTTAACTAGAAGTGAAAAATTGAAGGAAGCAGCACTTCCAGGAGTTCTGAGGAGCAAGCAGTGCACCTCTGCCACCCTCAAATCCTGTCCTCGGTCTCAAACTAGAAGTAACTGGATGGAACTTCGCTGGCTCATTGATACATATGCATAAACCAAGATGACGCAAAAACTTTTCTGTATGCCAGGAGCCCTAGCCAAGTTGCTTATGGACAAAGAGGAGAAGGGATAATGCCTCCAGTCCAATGGGGAGCCTAAGAGACTACCATCTTCTTCACTGAAGAATTAAGGGATTAATTCACTAGCAACTGTCAGATACCAGAGTGTAAGCAGCCAACATGATAATTTTCCTTATTCATCTTTTAGTGCATCATTCTGTTTGTTGGACAAAACAGAAGCTACTGAATTTAGTACAGGGTTCATAAAATATTTTCATTAAAATAAAAACATTGCCTCTCCTTTGAGAAACCAGTGTTATACCCTTGCAGAATATCTCCTACTCAGCCCTGCAGCTTCCCCATAGGACTGTCATCATTATTTTAGATAAGTGGTTCTTGTTTAATGTTAACTATATGGTATGACAAATGGCTTGCTGCTGTTCTGCCAGTGATTTGTGAGACAGAAATCCTCCATTGTCAGCATATCACAGAAGTGGTTAAATTTAAACACATCAGGAACTACACTGAAGAAATTCTCTGGTCAGAGTAATTTGTTTTCCTAACACAGAGAGGATGCACTCTGAAATTCAGTGCAACACATTGCTAAAACTGGGTTTCTTGAAAACCTATCACCTTACAGGATCAATCAAGTCACAGCCAAATCCATTAGGAATTACACAAGCAGTTAGTTCTTGCAGCTTTATATATTTTATGTTATGCTAAGAGCAGATTTGCAGGAACTGTTCTGTATTTCCCTATACAGGCCATGTCACTGCAGTCAACTGTATTCTCTGCACTAGTCCTAGCTCTCCTTCCTTCTGCGACCATGCAGCTGGAGCCCTAACAAATGAGGCTGTTTCTTCAACATACCTCCTTGGTTCTTTGAAGGGCCTGCAAAGGTGTCATAGAAAATAGAGGACACTCAGCTCTGTTGGCTTGCAAGGACTACTACCATACCATCTTTTCCAAAATCATTGGGAAGACAGGGACAAGCAAGGAAGCTGTTCCTGGAAAGAGAAAATCTTGCACTCCATGCAGTTCTTCCAGAAATCTACAGCTACATCAGTGTGATGCCCAACTCCTGTTAAGAGCTTGTGGGAGTAAGTTGCCTTCCTGTGTTATGTCTTAACTCTGTATTTCACCACCTCTGACACCTTCAGCCTTTCCTCTGCTGCACTATAGGTGACTAAGCACTGAAGTACTACCAAACCATTCAGAAGTCAGCTTTGAGATAGAAAAACACCTTGTGTAGTATAGTCTTGGTTAGCTGAATCTGAGAAATTAATTACAACTGCTTTCCATATAAAGTCTAAGCCTTACGATACCAATTGTCCACACTAACATGAACAACAGACATTTTACACACTGAATGTAAGAAACAAACAGGGCTCAGATAAAGACACTGAACAGCCACTGCATTGCCAGCAAGACTCCAGCAAGCCCCTTTTGGTAGCTGAAGCCTTAGACTTATTGGAATAGTCATGTTTCAGTAATGCATCTGGTATCTATTTCATTTAATTCATTTATGTCTGCTGTGATTCAATATATCGAAGTTTTATCATGATAGGTCTCTGCACCAAATATCCCAAAGTTGTCACATATACTTACAGAGACATGGTTTTAAATAGAAGTATAGATGCTTTTGTTTTGCCAGTTTACAGGTGGTCATAGTGCTAAAATATTCCCATATTTTTAAATGAAATTTCAAAATAGTTTTTACTATAGCAGTTTGTATCAGCTACAACAAATGTTCAAACTGATATTCCCCAAATATATCACCTATTGTAGCCACTGAAGATGGCACTACTTGAAATTATGCTTTCCAAGGGAATTATTCAAATTCATGTAAGTGAACCATTGCTCAATAGCACAAAACACTTCAATCACCATGGAGGTGAGTTAGTCAATTCCAGTCCATAGTAAAGGAAATGCTGCTTGGACTTAAGCCATATAAGCCCTTGCCTAAGCATTGGCATGACTGAAACCAGAAACCTCTTTGCCTTTGGATGGCAAAGCTGATGCCGGCTGGAGTAGAGACAGACCTTTCTGCCTCTTGTCAAGTCACAGCACTCCCTGAGTACCCCTTGAGATTTGGCTCTGCCACAGGGCTGAGTGATGGGGAGGTTCAGGGGAAGGGATGGTTCTGATTTTGTGATAATGGCATGGTCAGAGGCTCCTCCTGGCCAGCACTTTATGAGGGAGGGCTTCCTCATGTGGATGCAGGCATGCAGCCCCACCAGGGAAGGCTCCTTCCTTTCTTGAGGAACACACACAAGCATATGCACACACACATACACGTGGTCACACACACAAGGATCACTGCTGTTATACTGTTGCAACAGACCTGGGTGTCTAGGGGGCCTTTAAAAGGTGGATGGGCCACCTATACTTAACCCGGAAAAGAAATGTGTGTGTATATATATATATATGTATTTGTATATGTATATATATACACACACGTATATATATATATATATATATGTGTTCGATAAATAACCTCAGCCGTGGCAACTAGAAGGACTCTGCATAGCAATTTTAACAGAAACATGAGTAGTTTCTAGCTCTTAAACAGTTGTTCTTTTGCTTGCTTACCCTTTGGACCATGAGAATAAGCCCCCAGGCCAAGCAACCAGATGCCTTTTCATTCAGATTTCAGGTCTGCCCATCCTCAAATCTTTTATTCCCAATGCAGACAATCCTATTGTGTAAATGATTCACAAGAATTGGGACAGGTGGACATAAAGAGGTATAATGAGACAGATAATCTGAAAGTTTGAGCAATTTCAAAGGTTCAAAGAAGAAAGTATTGTTAATATCTTCCATTCCTGAGCTGGACCCCATGCCCAAAGAATCATTTCTGCTAGTAATGGAAGCAGTTGTGTAGCTGCATACACAATGAATCAGCCCCCACTAGTAAGCATTCACTAAGCTATGGGGCAAAATATATATCACTAGTTGCAGGCTTCACATTATCAAATTCAGTTTTAGGTAACTGATGTTGAGCACTTAAAATATACTGAGAGCACTGAATTAAAAACCTAATTCTATCAGCACTCTTGTTTTCCATTGATTTTTTTTAATGTTGCTGCTCCATCGTCCCTAAGAGAATATCAGTACAGCCAGCAGCCTGTTTCAGGGATAACAGGTTTCATAAAATTGATATGCAAAGAGCACCTGTTAAAAAAAGAATTAAAAGCTAACTTAGCCTGACTTCTGCCATTGTGCCCCTTAAAGCAGCCTCCAGGTGCCACTAAGAGGAGAATTTTTGGAAGTACCAACCAGATATGAGTAACTCCATATTTACCCAGTACCTGACTGTCTTCTATTGTTTTTACCTATTGACCTTATCATCTTGCTCATTAATAATATCAAGACATTAATAATATCAAGACACAAATACATGGGACCCAATGGGATGCACCCATGAGTTCTGAGGAGCTGTCGGATGCTGTCATTAAGCCCGTCTCCATCATCTTTGAAAGGTCATGGAGGACAGAAGAGCTGTCCGAGGACTGGGGGGTAGCCAATGTCACTCCAGTCTTCACAAAGGGCAAGAAGAAGGACCCAGGAAACTATAGGCCAGTCAGCCTTACCTACATCCCTGGAAAGGTGATGGAGCAGTTCATCCTGGAGGTCATCAACAGGCATGTAGAGGAAAAGAAGGTTATCAGAAGTAGTCAACATGGATTCACCAAGGGGAGATCATGCTTGAACCAACCTGATAGCCTTCTATGTTGGCATGACTGGCTGGATAGATGAAGGGAGAGCAGTTAATGTTGTTTAACCTCAACTTCAACAAGGCATTTGACAATGTCTCCCATAACGCCCTCACAGGTAAGCTTAGGAAGTGTAGGTTAGATGAGTGGTCAGTGAGGTGGATTGAGAACTGGCGGAACAGCAGAGCTCAGAAGGTCGTGATCAATGGGGCAGAGTCTGGTTGGAGACCCATAACTAGTGGTGTTCTCCAAGGGTCTGTGCTGGGTCCAGTCCTATTCAATATATTCATCAATGATGTGGACGAAGCGATAGAGTATACCCTCAGCAAATTCGCCAGTGATACCAATCTGGGAGGAGTGGCTGATACACCAGAAGGCTGTGCTGCCATTCAGTGAGACCTGGACAGGCTGGAGAGCTGGGCCAAGGGGAACCTCATGAAATTCAACAAGAGCAAGTGTAGAGTCCTGCACCTGGGGAGGAACAACCCCATGCACCAGTACAGGTTGGGGCTTGACCTGCAGGATAGCAGCTTTGCTTCTCAGGACCTGGGACTGCTGGTGGACAGCAGGTTGATCATGAGCCAGCACTATGACCTTATGGCCAAAAAGGCCAATGGTATCGTGGGGTGCATTAAAAGGAGTGTGTCCAGTACTCCACCCTAATAAGGCCACACCTGGAGTACTGTGTTCAGTTCTGGGCTCCCCAGTACTAGAAGGACAGGGAAGTGTTGGAGCAAGTCCAGCAGAGAGCTACAAAGGTGATCAGGGGACTGGAGCATCTCTCTTCTGAGGAAAGGCTGAGAGACCTGTGTTTGTTGAACCTGGAGAAGAGAAGACTGAGAGGGGGATCTTGTCAACACTTATAAATATATGAAGGGTGGGTGTCAAGAGCATGGGGCCAGTCTCTTTTCAGAGGTGCCCAATGACAGGACAAGAGGCAATGGGCACAAATTGGAACACAGGAAGTTCCACCTGCATCTGAGGATAAACTTCTTTACTTTGAGAGTACTTTTGAGAGCATTGGAACAGGCTGCCCAGAGAGGTTGTAGAGTCTCCTTCTCTGGAAATATTCAAAACTGGCCTGGACGTGGTCCTGTGCACCCTGCTCTGGGTGTGCATGCTCAAGCAGAGGTGTTGGATGAGATGATCTTCAGAGGTCCCTTCCAACCCCTACCATTCTGTGATTCTGTGAAAGGAGACAAAATCTGTCTTCCAAGTCTGTTTGATCCAGTTTTCCTCTTGAGACTTCTCTTTATTTTTGGTTTGCTTGTACCAGAATCCTGTCAAGCAAATAACAGGTAAAGCCTCAATGACTTAGAACCTCTCATTTAAAGTCAAGTTTGAACAAATTAAGTCTTGAACAAAGTTGAAGTCTTGTGGAGATGAGCTGGGTTGAAGTCTTTCGGAGATGAGCTGGGAGTCGAAGTCTTGCAGAGATCACCTGGCGGCTCCTGAGGTAATAGGAGCCAACATGAAAACTTCCACGAAACACCTCAAGGCAAACAAAGGGTGTTCCACTAAGAAGGCAACATGGCCCACACCCCAGATGAAATGCCTCTGCACGAATGAACACAGCATGGGAAACAAACAGAAGGAGTTGGAAGCTACCGTGCTGCTAGAAAGCTATGACCTGATTGCCATTACTGAAACTTGGTGGGACGAATCCCATGAGTGGAATGTGGCTGTCGATGGCTACAGGCTGTTGAGAAGGGACAGGCAAGGAAGAAGGGGTGGAGGCATTGCCTTCTACATCAGGAAATTTCGAGTGTGAAGAGCTGTCCTTGAAGAATAACCACGAGCAGATTGAAAGCTTATGGGTAAGAATCAGAGACAGGGGCAACAAAGGGAACCTTGTGGTTCATGTCTACTACAGGCCGCCTGATCACGGGGAGCCTACTGATGAATCTTCTTCTTCCAACTCCAGAGGGTTTCTGTGCTTGCAGGCTCTCATCCTGCTGGGGGACTTCCACCACCCCAACATCTGCTGGAAAAGTAGCACAGTGAGCTGTAGGCAATCCAGGAGATTCCTAGAATGCATTGACGATAACTTCTTAAGCCAGGTAATAGGCACCCCTACCTGAGGGGATGCAATACTGGACCTGATGGTCACCAATGCAAATGAGCTCATCGGTGATGTCAAGATTGGAGACAGCCTGGGCTGTAGTGATCATGCATTGGTGGAGTTCACACTCCTGAGGGATACAGGAAAAGCAAGGAGTATAGTCAGGACCCTGAATTTTATGAAAGCAGAATTCCAGCTCTTCAAGGAGTTAGTCAGAAGGACCCCCTGGGAAACGGTCCTCAGGGACAAGGGAACAGAAGAGAGCTGGCATGTCATTAAGGACACATTCCATAGAATGCAAGAGCTCTCAGTCCCAAGATATAAGAAATCAGGCAAGGAAGGGAAGAGACCAGCATGGCTGAGTCAAGACATGCTGGTCAAACTAAAGAGCAAGAGGGAACTGCACTGGCAGTGGAAGCAGGGACAGGTATCCTGGGAAGAGTACAGGTAGGCTGCCTGGTTGTGTAGGGATAGGGTCAGGATAGCCAAGGCGCAGCTGGAGCTGAATTTGGCAAGGGATGCAAAGAACAACAAGAAGGGCTTCTACAGGTATGTCAACCAGAAAAGGAAGGTTAAAGAAAGCATACCCTCCCAATGAACAAGAATAGTGACCTAGCATCAACATACAAGGAGAAGGCTGAGGTACTCAACAACTTTTTTGCCTCAATCTTCACTGGTAACCTCTCTCCTCACCCCTCCCGAGTTGATGGACTGCAAGATGGGGACCAGGGGGGTAAAGCCCCTCCCACTGTAAGGGAAGATCAGGTTTGTGACCACCTGAGGAACCTGGATATACACAAGTCTATGGGACCTGATGAGATGCATCCCAGAGTCCTGAGGGAATTGGCTGATGTAGTTGCCAAGCCACTCTCCATGATATTTGAAAAGTCATGGCAGTCAGGTGAAGTCCCTGGGGACTGGAAAAAGTGAAACATTGTGCCCATCTTTAAAAAGGGTAGAAAGGAGGACCCAGGGAACTACTGACCTGCCAGCCTCACTTCTGTGCCTGGGAAGATCATGGAACAGATCCTCCTAGAAGCTATGCTAAATCACATGGAGGACAGGGAGGTAATTCAAGACAGCCAGCATGGCTGCACCAAGGGCAGTCCTGCCTAACCAGCCTAGCGGCTTTCTGTGATGGAGTGACTGCATCAGTAGACAAGGGAAAAGCAATGGATGTCATCTATCTGGACTTTTGTAAAACCTTTGAAACGGTCCCTGACAGCATCCTTCTCTCTAACATGGGGAGATATGGATTTGATGGGTGGACTGTTCGGTGGATAAGCAATTGGTTGGATGGTCGCATCCAGAGGGTAGTGGTCAATGGCTTGACGTCCAGATAGAGACGGGTGATGAGTGGTGTCCCTCATGGGTCCGTACTGGTACCAGTGTTGTTTAACATTTTCATCAATGACTTAGCGGGATCGTGTCTACCCTCAGCAAGTTTGCAGATGACACCAAGCTGAGTGGTGCAGTTGACAAGCCAGAAGGATGGGATGTCATCCAAAGAGACCTAGGCAAGCTGGAGAGGTGGGCCCATGAGAACCTCATGAGGCTCAACAAGGCCAAGTACAAGGTCCTGCACCTGCGTCGGGGCAACCCCTGACATCAATCCAGGCTGGGGGATGAAGGAATTGAGAGCAGCCCTGCGGAGATGACTTGGGGATACTACTGGATGAAAAGCTGGACATGAGCCAACAATGTGCACTTGCAGCCCAGAATGCCAACCCTATCCTGGGCTGCATCAAAAGAAGTGTGGCCAGCAGGTTGAGGGAGGTGATTCTGCCCCTCTACTCCACTCTGGTGAGACCCCACCTGGAGTAATGCGTCCAGCTCTGGAGTCCTCAACACAAGAAGGACATGGAACTGTTGGAGCGGGTCCAGAGGAGGGACACAAAAATGATCAGAGGGCTGGAACACCTCTCCTATAAGGACGGGCTGAGAGAGTTGGAGTTGTTCAGCCTGGAGAAGAGAAGGCTGAGGGGAGACCTTATTGCGGCTTTTCAGTACTTAAAGGGAAACTATAGGAAAGATGGGGACAATCTTCTTTGCAAGGCCTGTTGACACAGAACAAGGGGAAATGGTTTTAAACTAAAGGAAGGTAGGTTTAGACTAGATATAAGGAAGAAATTTTTTTACAATGAGGTTGGTTAAGCGCTGGAACGCATTGCCCATAGAGGCTCTAGATGCCCCACCCCTGGAAACATTCAAGGTCAGGTTGGACAGGGCTCTAAGCAACCTGATCTAGTTGGGGATGTCCCTGCTCACTGCAGGGAGGGTTGGACTACATGGCCTCTAAAGGTGCCTTCCAACCCAAAGCATTCTATGATTCTATGATATCATTTTTCTGTTGAAGCCAAGTTTATAGTTTTTCTGGCCTTAACAATATAACCAAGTGGTAGGAGCACTGGGAGTGCTGAATTTCCTTTTAAGCTTTCTTTTTTGTTTTCTTCAAACAGCTCTGATTGTTGCAATCGAAAAAAAGAATCATTCTTGTTTTTTGAGCCTTGCTAGTTCTTGCAGTAGGCTATCTCCTAGAAAAAGGGCAATGGGATATCTGAGTCTGAATGCCTTGCAGCTCTTGAGGAACTAAGTGGAAGGGAAGGATTTTCTACACCATTAAATATTGATTGCTGTTTTCTTCTGGGGTATTAACACACAATCTGTGGTAAGGAGCAAAATTAAGACTTTGAGAGTTTCCTCACATTAGTCTGCTCAATTTTCATTACAAAAATGTTGGATTTTGCTTTCCTCCATTCATTATAAGGCATTCCATTTCTCTCCAGGGTCTTCCTTAGTGTTTTCAGTGCCATCACTTCTGGGTTTAAGGAAGAATCCAATAAAATGGAGATGAGGGGAGAATAGAGAAAGCTGCTGAAGAGTTTTGCTGCTAGGGTTAAAATCCCTCTGTTCTTTGCATTTTGGAATGTAGCAATCTCAGAACTGCAGAGATGCTGCAATCTCCTTGGAAGGAAAATGTGTTTCAGACTCAGCTTCTGTCTATACCACTGCCTTTGTTCCCAAGGTGAAGATGAAAAGTAAATCAATTGTCCTGTCTTTTGGTACAAAGCTGCATGAACTAAGGAGAGTAAGTGTGCCTGAGGCCTTGGTCTTTGTTGCCTAAGGACTGCTCAGAAGCACCTGCACAGAGAGAAAGAAAAACTGACAGCTGTACTACCAAGACCAAAGTCTCATGTAAGCCAGCGTCCTGTCTGCTAGCAGCATGTAGGGAAAGACCAGACGAACACAGCAAGCATTGTGGCTTTTCTTCCATTGAGGCTCAGCTTCTGGCTGTCATGGGCTCAGACCTCCTCAGCCAGAGAAAGTGTCTTCCCTGATGGTCCTTGAACTTTTCATCTCTGAATGTATCTAGGAGTTCTTAAAGATTAGGTTTTCAACAGGATCAAAGTACCCTGTGCCAGTGATTATAACTCAATCAGACTACATTTCGTTATAGCCAGAATGTGGCCCTGATTGCCTTGAGCTCCATGTACCATGCTGAGCACGTGCAGAAGCTCATTACTTTATGTAAGTGCCTTCCTTTGAATTCAACACTGAAATCATGTTTTGTCCTCTTCGAGCCCAGCTGTGCACTGAGATCTGCAAACATCTCAGTAGTTTTGACCCCCACAATTGCTACAAATCTGCTTTTGGCAATCAGTGGTGCATCAGCTGCAATTACAGAATGGTATTTTGCTGGTTCTCATACAGACAGCTGTTTTCCAGTCCCTTGGTGAAGGCTGGGTTCATGTCTACCCACACGCAACTCAGAAAAAGGAGGGATAGGATGGATGCTGCCAGATGACTGAAGATTTAGCTTAATTATTCTGAGCTCACCAGGAGTCCACTGTAATCACCATCAAGAGAAAAGTTGAGCAAATGCTGAAGGCTTTGGCAGAGTAGGCTTAGGGAGAGCTGAGGCAGAGCCTGTTCCTGAATTGCTACAGCTCACCACATCATCTTCTTTCTTGGGCAGATCCCAGTAGTGAATAATGTAAGACAAAAAGTACTACCAGGTCCACTTCTCAGGTAATACTGAAATAAAATAGCAAGAAGCAATTTTGCATATTTGGCTGTCTGATATGTAGAGTGATGCCACACACTTGGGAACATCCTAAGTGACTCACAGAAAACAAGCAAGCTGCACACAAGGCAGGGTCGGCACAGAAAGTTTGCCAGCTGTTTTATTAGATCACCACTCCTAATGGTATGCATCTCCCACCTCTGCCAGCTTCTGCAGTATAGACATATCACAAGGGGAAAAGCACTAACTGCAGTCTCCATTTTGTTGGGGGGACACTCTTTTACCCTGCTAGACAGAAAGGCTTGTTTGTGGCACACTTTCTCCTCACTGTTCTGCCACAAGTAACGAGACAAGCTTTATATTCATGACAATAAATTCAAATTTTTATCCCCTGATGTGTCCTTAATAGTGTTTTGGAAACGGATCTAGTTTTTAACTGGAGTCTCAGGAATTTAAAATTGCACTGCTGTCAGTGGAGCCAAGCAGCTGTCTCTCTCAAGAAAGAAAAAGAATCAAAGAAAATGGTCCTAGCTTTGTCACAGAAATAACAAGCAGCCACAGTTCTGCAGATGCCTTCTCTGAGAAGCAGCAATATGAAGTGGGATGGTGTTCTTGTAGCTGACCTTTAATAGTTCTCAAATAGTCAAGGGCTTTGAAGCAGGATGAAATGTCTTGTGAGAAATCACAGACATCAACAGAATGGCATTTGGCATAACTTTAAACAATGAGGCTTAGGGTCAACCAACCCGCCTGGGCTCAGGAAAATTAGGTCATGGTTGCTCCCCATTAGTTGCCAAAACATAAACAAAAAAGGTGTCTCCTTCCCTGCCTCAGGTTCCTCATCTGTTGATATGGGCCCTAATAAATCACCGCTCTTTCAGACCAAGAATCTTGGTATTTTCCTATATTAATCTCTTAGAGTGGTATTTTTAGGGGAGTCTGAACTACTTCAATTCTGCTCCCACTGCAGTCAGTCAGCATTTCACTGGTAGAAGTGTTAGCAGTTAGACAAATAGGAATGTGATTGCAGCTGCCAGAGTGCAGTTAGGCCAGTGCTGGGAGGGTTTGTAAATGCAGCCCATGCTGTCATTAAGAAAAGATGAAAGGGAAAAAAAAAGCAAACAAGCAAACCAGCTGCATGTCTGTTCCCCTATGTGGGGTTCATAACATTGACGGCAGCAAAATAATTAACTTAATTGATCATGCATATGTCACCAGCAGGAATAGCATTAATATGATAAATTTAATAATGGACTTCACCACTTCCTCTCTTGTCTTTCCTGTTCTGAGTTCCTGCCACACATAAGCACTCTTGTTAGAAGAGCTGTTTTCAAGCTACAGTTTCTGACAGTTGTAGGGCCCCTGGAAGAGAGGGTCACATCTGCCAACACTTGCCAAGAGGAAAGGGAAAAGCAAGTTTTGTTAGTTAAATCAGACCTCCTCTCTAATTCTCCCCTCTCCTCAGTGTTATGATCTGACTATTGAGATCAGCAGTCACCTCTTCCCTCTCCCTGCCCAGGTTAGAGGAAGCTGCCCTGGCTCATGAGAAGCTTTGGATCTATGAGCAGGACTCATGCTTGTGGCAATAGTGGATCTCCACTGAGACATCTCCACTGCAGTCTCCATGCATAAGCCTGAGGAAACAGAAATAGGTCCCTGGATGCTCCAGTGAAGACAGAGCCCTGTGCAAGCTGTCTCCAGCCCCAAGGAGCACAGAGTGTCCATATCCAGAGTTTAGGATTTAAACTGAACAAAAGCAAGGGTGGAAGGAGCAGTAATAAAGCTTTTGAAAGGGAAATGAGTACAAGAACCTGCCATTGAGTCTACCTGTGGAGGTAAGTCTCAGTCCTGCTGGCATTTAAGGTTGTGCCAGCTTCTTTCATAGCTTCAGCTTTGAAAATCTTCAAGTCCACAGGTGCTAGAAATCAGGTCTGCCAAGGTGTCACACCTTGATCAGTCATAAAAGACCAGAGAGGTCCTAAAAAGGGGCAAAGAACAAGAAACATGGTCTAGCAGGACTAGATGTCTACTTTCCTAATGATCAGCTAAGCCCTGGTCCCTCAGGAAGGTCTGAAACATCAGCATAGCTGAAGTGCAGCATACTGGCAATGCATGTGGAAGTACATTTTCCCTCATTGCTTCCTTGAGGAAGCATTGTTATACTCCGGGAAGATATTGGAAACAAATCTCTTTTTAAACAAAGTTGATGTGAAACTGTGATACAGTTTCTTTGCACTAGACTAAGAACTCTAGACCTTTCAGTCTGTTGTACTGCTAGCAGTTTGCTCTTTAGTCTAGTTCAACCCTTCACAAAGTCAGTGTGAATGTTAATCATGAAACAAAGGCTTCCTTGTAAAATGCCATATTGTCTTCTGAAGCAGAGAACAAAATTTTCAGCCCAAGGAACAAAATGACTCAGTGTTTTATTTATTTTAATGGATTACTTTTTGCGTGTGCAATGCATTAGTTGATCTGAAGCAAAGCTTGACTGAAACAGTGCAAGATACACCTATTAGAAGAGCTCTGCAAACTACATCATTAATTGATGGGCTACTTCCTCTTTTTCCATGCACTTTCATCATCTCTTAGCTCTTCCCCATCTCCAGCACACAGAAGCACTGTGCACAAAATAAGGTATGAAAACAGAGCTATGCAGTAAACTGCTTAAAATGTTATTCAAGTGCCCCCTCCTGTGGATGTAGAGCTACATGCAGTCAAATAGAGTTTGAGAGGCAATGAGTATTACTTGAAGTTAATCTAATGAGGAAGAAGTATCAAATATTTTTAGTGGAGGAAGTTGAACTTGGTCCTGTGAATGGCTAAGATTAAGCTGGCTTACACCATGGCTTTAGCTTTGAAAATACCTTTCATTTTAAGAACTTTATTAGTGTTTGTTCTTGTACATACTCCATATAGCTAGACCTTTTTTGAAAATCATGGTTTGCAGAAATGATTTCTGCAAATTCAGTCCAAATATTCACAGCAGTGTCAATGATAAGAGGATCAGTGACAGGTAGTGAATATATCTGGACACGATCAAACCAGCAAAGGTGCAAAAGAAAAGCATTCCGTGGGGGAAGAATAACGAGAGAAGAGCTACTACTACTACTGTAGTTATCTAGAGACTGGATTTCTGTCATGATACTATATAGTTGGATCATGGGTGACTTAACAGGAGGATATTCATGATCTTCCAGCCCATGTGTAGTGACTAGACAGTAAGATATACTTGATGACATCTTCTAAACATGACCTTGGTCTCAAAAATTATTAGCTTACCAATTTCCCCAAAGGTGGGCAGGAACTGCTCTTCTGCAGGCATGACAATTAGTTTACAGGCTGATGCTGTAAACAGGACAGAGACAACAGAACCAGGACATCCATGGCTGCCCACTTTCCCCTATTCTCCCAGAAGGAGATCTCCATCGTAGACTAACTCTGGGCAAAGCAGTGTAGAGCAGGAAGAAAGGCTAGCCATTAAAATAGCAGAGAGCCATAGGCCTGCCGATGCTGTCCATCGATGCAGGCCCATGGCCTCCTGTTGGTCAAGTGGCATCTGCCACAGGTTGTGGGGATGCCAAGCCCCTGCTTTTGATCAAGTGCTCTCCAAAACTGCACCAAAGAAGCATTCAGGAGGATGGCACGGCCGCATCCCCCATGACGTCCCACTGGTGCATGTTGTCCTTGGGACAGAGCAGCTAATGGCCTCTGGGGTGGACAGATGATTCCCTCTCAGGGCACTGCTGCTGTTGGGTCCTGGCCAGGCATGCTTGGCAGGGACACAAAAGACACAAAATATTAGGGTGCCACGGAAGATCCTGGGAGGTGAGACTGCCTTGGAGCCATGCAGCATGGTGACAGCCGCGGTGGGGCTACTGCTGGCCCTGAGAGTCCCTGGGAAAATGACTGACCAGGCCCCCAGAGCAGTGGCCGTGGGTGGGGAGGAGGGATGGTGCCGCATGCCTACCCCTTTCCAGCCAAACTTGGGGCAGAACGCCCATGGGCTGGCAATCCCTCTCTGAGGAACTGCACACACAACCACCTTCTTTACTGTCCCAAAACGGTAATGTAACTAAAACTCAAGAACCGTTATAAAGCTTCTCTTACTTAGGTGTGCCCATCAACATAAAAAGTGGCCCAAGGAGTATACAGCAAACAGAAACACCAACAGTTGTTTTCATATCTTTGTTTCAGTAATACTGTCTTTCAGTATTATGACTAATTTCAGTGCCATTACTATCCCCACCTACTAACAATATTAAAGGGCGGGATGCCAATGGTGGTGGTTTCTGCTTGCTCGCATTAGGATCTCCCTGGCATCTTGGTGTGATTTGCTAACATGCGTTCAGTTCCTACCCTTTATCATATTTTTTCTTCAGGACTGAGGTTAAATTTGAGTAGCACTCACGCTACTTAAGTTCCGTGACATTTCTGCACATCCTCCAGCACGCTGCATGCCTCAGGAGCCTGGGGTATCTTTGCTGCACAGCGCCATCTCTGCTCGTGCAAGGTGACAGTGCACAGTGACCAGGTCATACCCCTCACTCGCATAGAGCAGTACTGCACTGCCGACATATGCTCCAGCCCCTTGACTTGCAAATTTGGAGGGCAGCCTTCCTGTTGTAGTATCCCAGCTGCAGTGCATAGAAGGCTGCTGCCTAGAGGGCAGCATGCAGATGGCACCTGTCCCTTCCCAGTGCTTACCAATTTGCCCCAAGGCTGGGCAGGATCTGCTCTTCCCAAGGCATGAAAATTAGTTTACAGGCTGCCCCTGTAAACAGGACCCCACCAGCCTCCTCAAGTTTTCCCCAGTGCAACACTGCCATTTAAACCTATTGCTTCTTCCTTACCGCAACAAGGCCTCAGCTTTCCTTGAAAGCTCTGGCTTTTCTTCTTGCTCCAAAGAGACCGAGCGCTTAGTCTGTCTTCAGAGGTCTTTCAACAAATGCCCCTTTCTTAGACACATTACCGGCAGGTTGGTTTACACAAGACGGGGGGGAGCAAGCTCGGGAATGACTGATTTTTCCCCATTGCTCCCTGCCAGCTCACGCTGACAGTGACCAACAGGAGGTAGGCGACTTCCCTGTAAAACACGGGAGGATTGCAGAAAGAGGCGGCTGTAGGCAAAGCACAGCAATCAGAGGCTGCTGGTGGACTCAGGGCCCTGACTTTAGTGTTCAAGGAGTCCGGAGCCTAGTCCTCAGCATGGTGCTGTAGTGGCAAGGACCCAAGAGCAGAAGGCACCGTCCTGGAAATGGTTATAGTCAAGGCTAAGGGACCTCTGCATTAGATAAAAGAGTGTATCAGATGCAGAAGAGCACAGATCATTTAAGGGGATGTCACCTGCATCTGCTGCCTCTTCCCTCCCGCACCTGGAGCCAATCGTTCACACACAGATGAAGACCATGTAATGCCACAGGTAAAGCCATGGCTGACACTTGAGTTTGACAGCACCTACTTCAGAGTGCCTTGATACCCATTTCAAGCCTCCATCCTCCAAAATGTTCTGTGGTTGTGGGGCTTTTTTATCAATGCCAGCTACAACTCCCGTCCCATTGTAAAGCTCCTCTCGCTTAGCTCTGCCTGTCAACACAAAAGGTGGCCCATGGAGTATATAGCAAACAGCACTAGTCCTATGGCAGTCGAGTAGTCCACCAGGAACCAGCTATTTAAAGTTAATTTCATAGCCATCCATACAGTGAAAGCTCATATGCGCTATTTCGATCAGTTTATTTCCTACTGGAAGAAGGAAAACTTTGGTAACACTCAAAAACAGAAAACTCTCCAACAAAAAGTAAGCTTCAAGATTGTCGCATTAGATTTCATTTCACCTGACCCCGCTGTAAGACGGCAGCTCTCTTACTCTGTAAAGCCATCCCAAGCGGTCCATTTTCTTCAGAGTGGTCTATTTTCATCATACTTCATAGAGCCCAGCAAGCCAAGTTTTCATTCCTGCCAGACCCTCTTTTCCTCTGGCAGGACTCCATGGGATCTTCAATACCAAATACCTCTTAAGTATGTTGTCCTCCTGTAGTACCTTAGCGTAGCGTTAAGGTCAACAAAACCTTTGTGTCAACTGTGCTTTCTTCTTTACCTTCAAGGTTCAGCCTATTTTCACTCTGGCCTGCAAGGTCTGACAGTGGCTTCCACAGAGTCTGCCAAGAGTCATTCCTGTCAGCCACATTCCAGTTATGATGTTTTTGATGAGACCCAGCACCATGGGAAGATCTGCTCCAGGACCCTAGCACTTGGCTGTCAGGAAGACACTGCTCCCAGCAAGACCCCTCCCCTCCCCTCCCCTCCCCTCCCCTCCCCCTCCCTTCCCTTCCCTTCCCTTCCCTTCCCTTCCCTTCCCTTCCCTTCCCTTCCCTTCCCTTCCCTTCCCTTCCCTTCCCTTCCCTTCTCTCCAAGATCCTTGGGTGGACCCTGGTACAGCATTTGTGGAACCACAACATCATAGAATCACAGAACCATACAGTGGGCTTGGGTTGGAAGGGACGTTTAAAGATGATCTAGTCCACCCCCCCTGCCATGGGCAGGGACCTCTTTCCCTAGATCAGGTTGCTCGAAGCCCCATCCAACCTGACCTTAAACACTTTGAGGGACGGGGCATCCACAGCTTCTCTGGGCAACCTGCTCCAGTGTCTCACCACCCTCATAGTAAAGAATTTCTTCCTTATATCTAATTTAAATGTACCCTCTCTTAGTTTAAGTACAGACCCCCCAGTCTGTATTGCTCTTGGGGATTGTCCCCACTCAGGTGCAGAAACTTGCGCTTGGCCTTGTTGAACCTCATGAAGTTCTCAGTGTGTTGAAACCCAGGATGTACACTACTAAGGAATTTGGTGAAGCTTCCAATTACTTTCTCCTGAGAAATATCACACCTTGCAGTACTGCTTTGACATCTTCAGAGCAGGCTTCATTAGGAAAAACTTCTGATTACAGCTTTTATTGCACAACTCTACTCAAGTGACATACATGCTGCCCACACATCTTCTCAACACTTCCAGCTTGCATCTAAGCTTTTAATGCCTACATACTGACAGGAGAAAAACTTCATTATCTTTCATTTTTTTCAGGTTTGAGATCAAATTTGAGTAGCACTCACGCTACTTTAGTTCCGTGACATTTCTGCACGTCCTCCAGCACGCTGCATGCCTCAGGAGCCTGGGGTATCTTTGCTGCACAGCGCCATCTCTGCTCGTGCAAGGTGACAGTGCACAGTGACCAGGTCATACCCCTCACTCGCATAGAGCAGTACTGCACTGCCGACATATGCTCCAGCCCCTTGACTTGCAAATTTGGAGGGCAGCCTTCCTGTTGTAGTATCCCAGCTGCAGTGCATAGAAGGCTGCTGCCTAGAGGGCAGCATGCAGATGGCATCTTTGCCTTCCCAGTTATGCCATTTAGGATGGCTTCATTCATTGGTTCAGGTGCTGCCCCAACACATGTTTTTCATGAGAGTTTGTGAAAGTTTGGCCCCAGCCTGAATGTTGCTTGCAGGAGTGCTTTACGCATTCTTCCACTTACACATCAGAATTCTATTTTTAAAAGTATCAGCTTGCAAGGTCAGAGCATAAGGAGTCTCAGTATGAATACCAGAGATACAAAATCGCTGAAGAAGGAAAAACCAAGATGTGATAACATATCAGCTGAGCTGCTCTGAATGAGGCACTTGCTTTTCGTATGCAAACATCAGGTGCTTCAGTTCATACAATGCTGTGCAGACAGAACTTAATCAGAGTCTAATGCAGGTCACAACAAAGTCAGTGCACCACACACACACACACATCTGGTGGAGTTGCTGCTGATGCACGTTTATTCCTTAGAGCAATTTAGACCACATGTAGTTTTGTTCTAGACTTGCTTTCAAATTTCTGCAGACATGAGGGCTTTAAGGCATGTCCATACAACCCAGAAACAGTCAATTTAACATTATTCAAATTTTTAGGCATAGAAACTAAGAGGATTCTTTTCCTTACACAGCAGATTTCTGATAGTGCAACAGATCTTTCAAATGAAGCATTGAAGAGGACCACACTATAACTAACACTTGTTTCATCAGCCTCCCCTTTTGTATATAGCTGGCTTTGTCTAAAGAGCCAAACAGCCATGTCTGAGGTAAAAGCTCAACAAAATCAAACTGTTCCCTGTCCTGCCTGAAGGACCTGAAAGTTACCTGATAGTCTTGTATGATGGTGTGACTGGCTGGGTAGAAGAAGACATTGTTTACCTTGATTTCAGCAAGGCATTTCACACTCTCCCGTAACATCCTCATGGACAAGTTAAGGAAGTGTAGGTTAGATGAGTGGACAGTGAGGTGGATTGAGAACTGGCGGAACAGCAGAGCTCAGAAGGTCGTGATCAATGGGGCAGAGTCTGGTTGGAGACCCATAACTAGTGGTGTTCTCCAAGGGTCTGTGCTGGGTCCAGTCCTATTCAATATATTCATCAATGATGTGGACGAAGCGATAGAGTATACCCTCAGCAAATTCGCCAGTGATACCAATCTGGGAGGAGTGGCTGATACACCAGAAGGCTGTGCTGCCATTCAGTGAGACCTGGACAGGCTGGAGAGCTGGGCCAAGGGGAACCTCATGAAATTCAACAAGAGCAAGTGTAGAGTCCTGCACCTGGGGAGGAACAACCCCATGCACCAGTACAGGTTGGGGCTTGACCTGCAGGATAGCAGCTTTGCTTCTCAGGACCTGGGACTGCTGGTGGACAGCAAGTTGACCATGAGCCAGCACTGTGCCCTTGTGGGCAAGAAGGCCAACGGTATCATGGGGTGCATTAAAAGGAGTGTGGCCAGCAAGTTGAGGGAGGTTATCCTCCCCTTCCACTCTGCCCTAGTGAGGCCACACCTGGAGTACTGTGTTCAGTTCTGGGCTCCCCAGTACTAGAAGGACAGGGAAGTGTTGGAGCAAGTCCAGCAGAGAGCTACAAAGGTGATCAGGGGACTGGAGCATCTCTCTTCTGAGGAAAGGCTGAGAGACCTGTGTTTGTTGAACCTGGAGAAGAGAAGACTGAGAGGGGGATCTTGTCAACACTTATAAATATATGAAGGGTGGGTGTCAAGAGCATGGGGCCAGTCTCTTTTCAGAGGTGCCCAATGACAGGACAAGAGGCAATGGGCACAAATTGGAACACAGGAAGTTCCACCTGCATCTGAGGAAAAACTTCTTTACTTTGAGAATACTTTTGAGAGCATTGGAACAGGCTGCCCAGAGAGGTTGTAGAGTCTCCTTCTCTGGAAATATTCAAAACTGGCCTGGACGTGGTCCTGTGCACCCTGCTCTGGGTGTGCATGCTCAAGCAGAGGTGTTGGATGAGATGATCTCCAGAGTCCCTTCCAATCCCAACTATTCTGTGATTCTGTGATCCTTGGGAGTCCAATACTTGTTTTCATTATCTTGCCAAAAAGCCACATTAGCTCATCAGGAGTCAAAAATATGTAAATGCAAGCACTTTGGACAAAACAGAGCTGCTTGGCTTGGAAATGTCTCTTGTTAGTGAATGGACAGGATAAAAAAAACTGAGAGCAAGTCAGGTCGGAAGACTTACTGGCTCAAAGCAGTATGATGTTAAGATTGCTCTGGGCACCCAAATCTCTGGCAGTGTGCTGCTTAGTTATATACTACATCAAACACAGCTTCAGTAGCTACTGGGTCAGACATTGTTCAGCTACTTTGAAAGTCACACTGAGCACAATGCTCTCAAAGGCATTGGGTACCCAGCAAGCTTGAGCTCAGAGAGATTGCAGAATGTTGAGGCCCTTGCAAAATCAAGACGAGCTGCAGAGCTTACATCTATTTAAAATGAGGTTATGATATTCTCAGAAGAATAGTCTCTTTAAACAGATCAATGTTCCACTACTATCAACTGTTCTAAAACTAAATCAATACTTGATGAAGTTTTGGCCATGTCTGACTATTAAAATTCCCAATATTTTGTTTGTTTTTACATGCAAGTACCAAGTCTCTCCTTTCAAAAAAATCAATAAATTAGCCTCTTCTCTTAAATTCCCTGTCTGCATTAAAGTAATGCACAGTTTTACTAAGAAAAAAACAGCATATATCATCTATGATGTCACTGAACTAAGAGTGCACAGCTTAAGATTTATTGAGTTCCCTAATGTCTGATTTTGGATGTAACTAACTGGCAGTGAAAGAGCAGTTGAGAACTTTAAGGTGGTCAGTGCCTAGATGTGTATCTGCTGTGTAGGAATAAACATCTAAACAGGCACCAGAAAATTATGCCCTAAGCGTTCAGACTTTTCTAATATTAGTTGCATATATAGGCTGGAACTCTCTTCTGAAAGCCAGTGTATTTCAGATAAGGCTTTTGCGAAGTGACTCTATCCTTCTGCCTTTAATCTGCTGAAAGTCTGAAGAAACAAAGCAGAGAAGAGCAATCATTTTAATCCAGAATTCTGAAAAGAATTTAAAAGGATCAGGCACTTGGCATCTAGTTAACTGAATCACAGTGATATATCAGTTCCTGGCTGTTGCAGACTCTGAATACCCCAACTTTGTCTTTCACTCGGTGTAGCCGCACCGAGTCACCATCACCTGCAGCACACTCTGTTGGCTAGCTGTAGTCAGAGGCACGCTGGCATCATGGCCAGATGCTGTGCAGATGCACCCAGACCACCACCCTGCCAGTATGGCAAGCATGAGAGAGGGGATCCACTCACCACTCTCCCTTGTCCTTTATTCCACGTCCACATCTCAGAACCCACTCCCTTTTTGTGACTGGAACTTTCCTCACACCAGGAGTATGCAGCTGTTGGACTACTTGCCAGCTCTATCTTGCCCATCAAAAGCAGATCAAACTGCCTGGCACTAGTAGCTTGAAGAACAACCTCCCTGGAAAGCTGCTTAGATTACAAAATCAAACACAACCTAGAGCTTAAGCAAAGGGGTTTTAGCTTGTTGAAGGCAGCTAGCAGTTAAAGAGGGGCTGGGAGGATAACTGCACCCAAATTCCTGGTGGCTCAGCACTATATAGTTTGAGATAGAACCTGTAAATATTTATTTCTGCTTCTGCTATTGAGATTCCCCACCATCCCAAGTTCCAGTGGTCTGCATCGAGTGGATCAAGCACACGTATAACCTACTAATTTTGCATTCAGCCTTCAGCCAACATGATAAAAAGGGATTAGCAGCAATTGCACTGGAAACAAATCTGAATGCCTCACCAGAGCTCATCTTCAGAGACAGATAAGATGCCTTAAGTTCAGAGATCCGCAAATACCTTGAGATGTTGGGTGTTTCAGTTTCTGGAAGCGCTGTGCTGTAGTTTTGTCTCTTGTATGCTTTCTACATGGGAAAACTTCAGAAGTCATGGACATTAAGATGACTGGATAATCAGCAAACAGCACCCTACATGCTGCCAAGCATCTGAAGGCAATTGTATTTTACCAGTGTTTTTGCAGGTCCTTTGAAATTACTCTGTAGCCAGTTACTAGTGGCATGTTTTAGGGATTAATACCAGAATCAAGGCTATTTAGCATCTTCCTTACCTACCAGAGCGATGGGATGGCATGCACTCTCAGAAAGTCTCAGGATCCATACACATCTGTGTGGAGATTTCCAGCAAGCATTTATTATTAGCTGTAAGCACTCCCAAAGCTGGGGGAGGGGCAGTTTGTGTGAGAGGAGAAGTATTTTTTGAACTAAAAGAGCTGAGGCAACCAACCTCACACTTGTCCAAACAAAGAACCTAAACTCAGTGCCCCAGACAATTTTTTGGTACTCCTAAAATCGAAGTGTGAGGTTTGTTAGAATGTGTTTGTGAGCAGCACATTATCCTTAGTGCCGTCCAGTGGCCACTGGATGTCAGAAAAGAGGAAAGCTGCACAAAGTCCCAGTTTCCCAGCTCCTTATCCAAGCATCGAAAAGGCAGCCTGCCTGTGACAGAGCTAAACAGAGCTGCCATTGCTGATGCCAGCATAAGAGCTTCATGGGATCAGTGGGGACTGGGACTACCGCTAAAGCCCTCCACATACTGTATTCATCATTTTCACAGCAGTCATTAGTGCTTGCAAAACAGTGTTTGGGATCTGACTTAACGGGTGAGAATAGCAGAAGCCTGTTTTCAGCTGCACATTTTCTGGGCTACAAAAGATGCTTCCCAAACATGAATAGTTTCCTTGAATCTAGCTAATCAAGCATGAGTTCAGATTTCTGGCCAGCCTTACCCAAATATTCACCTTCAGTGCTCAGGGCTGTTTTCATCTAGTGAGCCACTGAAATGCAGCCACCACAGAGCTTTACCAGCCATTATGGCTGTTCCCAGAATAAAACTGTGAGGAAGGTAGGATAAATAGTTTATCCAGTTAAAAATTAAGAATTTAGTAAAATACAGTTTCTCAAAGTAATCAGACAAAATAAATTGTTCAGGAATTGTATTTGCCTTACAATTGCGAGATTAAGAAGGTAACCTTGAGACTGCTTGTTAACAGGAGAGGCACAGCATGGCAAGCCATCTCATCTGCCCTACAATGCAAGAAGAGAGCAATGACAGCAACTTCCCTGCCCTCTGTACCACAGGATGGGCTGCTCAGAGAAGCTACCCAAAACCACACTGTGACAGGAGTTTGCTGGCAGGCTTCATTCAGCATTCCCCACCAGGATGTCCACTTCAGCGCTTCAAACAACGAAGACAGAAACAGAACAGAGCTGAACACATCTTGCAACATCCACCTCTGAAAAGAGTGTATTAAAGCCACAGGTACACTGTGTTGTAGCATATACAGATATTATACACTGTATTACATACCAGACTTACTGACTTTTCTGGTCTAGAAGGCTGCAGTAATAATGCTTATTTTTAAAGAGTATACTTCAGCTGTGGTTTCAGTTATAGCATTTCAAGTTATTTAACACAACCTGTTGGGTCAAAAGAGAGTGAACTGTGGCCAAAATTGCATTTAATCTTGCTTTCCTATGGTTTCTTTAGCAAGTAGTGTCAAAATTTTGCATTTCCTAAGATTATGAGATGGTTGATTTGCAACTGGAAAATCTATTATATATGTATCAGGCTACAGTCAAAGAGGAAGGACAAAAACTTTTCCTCCAACTTTGTGCTACAGTACTTGCTTAACCAAATGAGTAAATCAGGCACCACTGTCAATCGGTAACTTAAACTGCCAACCTCAGCAATCATATAACCAATAGTCAAATGAGCTGATCAAGCACTGCTTGAAAGAATAGCCCTGTTTACCTGCAGTCTGGTTTAGATCACGCTGGTGTCCAACCATTGAGGAAAAGCATTTTGTTGTATAGCTTCAGACTCTTCTGCAGCCTGAGCTGATCACATATCCCAGTAACACCATTTAACATCAGACTTAATGAGGAGCCAGAGTTACGTTTTCCTGATCTGACTAGATTTGAAAAGTCTTTCAGACCTAAAAATACACAGAAGTAGCCAAGAAGGAGCCAAAAAGGCTCTAAAATGTTTTTTTATTAGAAGGGTCAACATCAGTTTTGGGTTTTAGCTCCAGAGAAAGAGACACAGAAATAGATGAAGAGTGATAATCTTGCAGTGTAAAGACTGAAGCACCAGACAGCAGGAATTCCTCCCTGTACATGGCAGGCACAAAAACTATTGTACTCCAGTCAACTATTGGTCACTCGATTACAGTTGTGTACACCATCAAAGGCATTTTCAGCAAGGAAGAAATGCATATTGGTATTAACATTGTCCATGAAAATTAGCAGGCTTTCCCCCCTCATTTGTTATTTAATGACTCTATTCCCAACACACTCCTTACCCATCCTTCTCCGGTACTAAAATCATTCACAAACCCCATCTTCTGTAGTCTCACAAGATCATCCAAATAGCAGTGTGCATGTGAAATGCAGGCGTTCCTCTGTAGCATCCTTCTTCCAGACTAAAAACTGCTGCACGCTTCCTCCTGTCTCCTGCTTTATCTCTGGTGAGAGCTAGTGCTCTGAAGTTGCCCCAGACCTGTGGGGAAAAGTTAAATAAGTTTTAGGCTGAGACATGGAAGCCCTTGCAGTCTCCCTCTTGCCTGCCAGTACTTCAGTGACTCATGTCCTTGTGGTACTCTGCCTGAGCTGACCAGGCAGTGCTCAGCCCCAGTTACCCCGTATTTTGATCACTTCTTTTATCTGCCTGCCTCTTTGTGACCTTTTGAGGGCCATGTGTACTAATCCTTACTTGGCCTAGGCAAATGTGAGGCTTGTATCTCAGATGCCCTTTTTTAAAGCAAGTATTTCTACTTCTGCCCAGTCTTAAAACACCAAAACCTGGAGTATTTGTAATTCCAAGAGGTAAGGATCTGTTCCAAACTCTTTATATCTTTGGGCAATGCATTTCTGCATGAAGTCATGCACATGCTGCAGTATGTTTGTCATCCTTATAACAAAGCACCACAGTTCAATGAGCAGTTGTTCTCTCTTTTGCACTCTTTCTTCCTAGAGAGTTGTTGGGTCTAGGCACAGCTTAAGACTGAATGCTGAGCAGCTTTCTCAGAGGGCAGCAGAGCTGTCAGCAAAGGAGAGAGACTGGAAGAGCCAGGTAAAAGCAAGGACTGATTTTAGATTGCTCTGCTATCAGGTATTTCTGGCTGTGCTCTGGCAGTTCTTTTTCTCAAGTGCCTGTGCCATGTTCAACATGAGGGTGAGCATACCCTAGTCAAGGATTTCACTGCCAAAGTTATTTAATATTGCTTTAAATAACATCCCCCTTCCCCTTGCCAAGCTCTTCCCCATCAGATCATGTGGGATAGTATGCTCTGCATCAAGCAATGCTGCACCATCATTTTCCTTTCCATTCCCTCCACCAGAAAACTGCTGCCTGAAGAAAAAACATCTTAAAACAACTTATTCTGGCTGTAACTTCGGGCCAGACCTTAAAGAAGTTCACTTTCTTTTAATTGATTTTAATGTTTGTTTAGCACATAAAAGATTTTTTAAAGGGAGCAGGGGAGCTGAAGGTTAATGGACATCTATGCTGTAGGTATCTGGTGTGTTTTTTGACACAGTGCTGGACAGTGCTCTCCATCAAAGAGAGAATTAACCTGGCATGTTAGCCACTAAATGGATGAAGGCCTAGTTGACAATTCTCAAAATGTAACTGTAAAGAGGTACTCAGCCTCCAGTGGGCCAAGAACCATTCCCAGTGCTGTTAAGTATGTTCCAAATGATGAAAGAATACAACTACCACTAGAAGGAAAGTAAAGAGCACATGGCTCTTGCATCTAGTAGGTAGAGGTAAAAGGAGGTCCCATATTTGGAAGTGAAGTTGGAAAAATTCAAACTTTAAATGATGTGTACATTTTCATCTGTGACAATAACTAATCACTGAAGAGTTCACTAACAGTTATGACAAATGCTTAATCACTGCCATTCTTTGACTTCAGGCAGCCTAAAATATACCAGCTCAGGAAGAAAGAGTGGGGAAGTATAATAGCCTGCCTTCCCTGGGAAGGCAGGTTGGTTGATCACAAATGTCCATCTTAACCTTCAAACAGCAGATAGGCCAGGAGAGGAGACTGAAGAAAAACTGTTCTTCTGTCACAAGGACACATGTTGCACTGAACCGTGCTGCTACAAATACTGCAGTAAGTCCTCGTTTCAGTCTGTATTTGTGATAGAGGAATATTTGATGCATTCTGCTGAGTTGGTCAAAACCATATGGGAAATAAATGGGTGATCAGTTGTGATTAACAACAAGGTTTGCTCCTGTCTCTGGAAGAACATGGTGCTATAAATCTTGCATTTCCCTTTTCATACAGGTCTTGGCCATGCTGTGGATATGGAAAAGTGAATGTTGGTACTCTTCCCTTCCTCTTTTGATATACAGATATTTACAACAAAGTGTTTAGCCTGAATTTCTGAGATCCAGACATCTTACCATAAAGCACAAGTTGCTTCCTCTTCGTCTTTGGAAAGGCAAAAGTGGCAAAAAATTGCACAAAATTTGTGTTTGGATTGGCGGGGGCAGGGGGAGTTGGCTGTGACTTTCAAAAATTTAGAGGAGTTGTAAAATTGAATGGCATTCTCCCAACAAGGCAGCTTAGAAAACACTGCATGCATTCTTTAGGATAGGTGTGAAGTTCTGTCTGCTGACAGGAATCGCCTCCTGACCAAAGTAAAGGAGACTCAGAGATCTCTGAAACCTACCCACTGCAATGTCTGTTTCTTTCCATTTCAGAGAGAGGAAGGGGATGAGTCTCTCTGATCAGCTTATTTCTAGTTCTGAGGCCAGAAATACCGGATATAAAAGCAGAGTTACCTTCATTCCTTCTTTTTTTTTTTTCTTTTTTTTTTTTTTTTTTAATTAGGATATATTTAGGTTCTCCAGCATCTCTCAAAAGATTGTACCTTCAAAGTGCATGAATAGTTTTCCCTGCTGTGCTCTGAAACACAAGGACTTCCAGAGCTGGAAAGACAATCAGGGCTTCCATCAAAACAGATGAGCATCTTATATCTTCCTGTGCGGCATCCCTGACTAAACCTGGGTCTGAGGACAAAGGAGAGCTGGGAAACTGAAAGAGGGCAAAGGAAAAAAATATGTCTAGTTACCCAAATGGCTCAGTGCTCTTCTTGCTCTGCTCCAGCCCATGGTGTCTCCACCCTCTGGCAAGGAAGCCGTGCTGTTCTCCAACTCTCAGATCAGGCCCTGGACTGGAGTGCTTTCAGAGGACTGGCAGTGTCTGTGCTTCTCCTTGCCTTACTAACTGGCTCCCTTAGAGCTGTCATTTTACCCAGAACAAAAAACAATTCAGAGGGAAACAGCTCTTAAAACTACAAGGTGGCTATTCCTAACTCTTGCCTTCTCAGCTGATGTTTCAGTCTCCCACAGCAAGATCCTGGCAAGTCTATGTAACCTATAGATATCTCAGGTTTGGGTTGTACCTCTGTTTCATCCACTTGCAAATACAGTTGGCTCTTGCTGTTTGGGTAATGGTCCTTGAATCCAGCTCAGACTTTTGATTTGCCTTTGTGTAGGAAAAGTCACTTTGTAACTGCTCACACTAATTTGATCTGTTAACTTCCAGCATCAAAAAATAGCCATATCTCAAATCTGTGAGGAAAGGAACGGCATCGGAACTTCAAAGGTTTTTTTTGTGCATGCTGAAAACCTCCCCAGCATTAATGCTTTTTGATGTCAAACAAGGTGGTATGATATTTACCAGCACAGTTTCAGAGTCATGAAAAGAGGTTGCCAGCATCCCAGCTCTGCATATTCAGCCATCATTTCACCTCACCAAGCAATATGGCTGGCAGAAAGGGAGCTGTAACAGCAGGCAATGGCCAACAAGGATGTAAGAAAGGAATTTGGGTTTGTTTCATTTCCTGTATTTTGCCAGTCAGCTTCAGAATATGAGTGCCATTTAGCCTCTAAATAGAAACCAAGTGGTGTTTATCTGCTGCATTAGTTTATTGTGCTATCTGGCTTCTAGGAGAGTGGGTGAATGGTGGAAGGGAAACGAAGCACTTTCTGTATCACATACCTTCAGTAACGTCATAACTCCTATGTGGAAGACCTGTTGCTCCAAGAATATAAAAGGATCATGCTACTTTCAGAGTGACTCACAGTCCAATCTGTTCCTTTCTGTAGAGAAACAGCTTACAGAGCTGTGGCTCATCATGGTATAAAGCACTGCTTCCTCCTACTGATACAGAATATTCCTAATTTTGAGGCTCTTCCTCCTTTCTACTAAATTAACCAGTCAATGTTTCTGTTCCTATCTCTGCACTTGTGGAGTGAAAGTCACACCAAGTCCTTCACTAAGGTTCAGCAGAAGGACTGAGCAGTATCCAAATGGGGCATAAACATAAGAAATTCCCAGTAGGACTTGCAAGGCAAGGCAGAATTTGGTTTTTCATCTCTGGAGCAAACTGCTGATCAGAGTCCTAAAGCCTCCAGCGTTGTGTTAAATTGCATGTGGCATGTGGGGGTGTAGCATTCAACAGTGAGAGCTCTGCTTATCAGTTCTGGCAGACTTGGAGCATGTTCCTCCTGCTGTGCTTATACTGAAGCTTGTACTATGCAAAGTGAGACAGAAAATCAGAAGTTGAGCACCCACTGACCTACACGCCAGTGGTGCTCTGTGTGGGGTGTACTCTACATCCTGCATCATCCTCTACCTCCAAATCCATAGGGATATGTGGCAAGAAGACACCTTTGGCTATAATGAGGAAACTCCTTCAAATGTAGGATGGGATCCATTGACCTCTGTTTGGCTGTGCTTCAGTGGGACCGTCTAATGTGGCTCTAGCCCTCCTGTCCAGGAGAAGAAACTGAATCAGTGTGTCAATGAAAGCAAATGTATACAGTAGTTAATCAGAAAGGTACCACTGTTTTGCAGAAATCCTTTCCAACTGCAACACTGATTTAAGAAACACACCTGAATAAAGAGGTTTTGCACTATAGAGGTATTTACAGAAGTGGCAGCAGGGGAAAATACCAGAGAAATTTAAGCTGCCTGTGTTTTGGATTGTTGGTGTTGGTAGTTACAGAACAAGCCAGCCAAATCACTAGTATATCCATGCATGATGGACAGCATTGTTTGCCACTACGCAGAAAACACAAGTGGTGCTAGTAGGCCAAGCCATAAACCTGAATGCAACAAGAAGCCCTAATTTCCAAGGAGGAACTTTAATTCCTAATGCAGTAGGTATTTAGAGGTTTTGTTTTGCTCTTTCACCCATGAAATCTAAACTGGAGACAAAGGTTAAGCAAGAGCTCCCTCGCAAGCTCATAGAGTCAACCTGACATCTAATAAAAAATCTCTCCATAAAAAAATATAGGTTATTTCCTCCAATGCTGCATGCTATTGCATTTCTCAGTGTTTGGAGGTACAGGCTATCATATGTCATGCTGCTCTCTAAGTAGCTACTTTTGCACCCTAATAGACCACTTGGATACCCAGCTTCCCAGCAATGTATGAATCCAGCTTGGAGGTTTGGTCAGAGAAACAAGCCAGTAGCTCTTATATGTACTGTCTTTGCAGCAATGTCCTCTTTCTCTGCTAGCATGAGGTCAGGGGATTGTGCCTCAAACTTCCAGCCACTGACAGCAGCCATGTGGTATCCCGTCTGAAAGAGGTGTTAGCGACAGAAGGGACTGGAGTTCAGCAGGGTGCTTTCTTTGTGGGAGACTGGCGACAGTGGGACAGCTGTGAGCAAAGGTGAGTTTTGCCTCACCTGAGGCTGTGTCAAATGGTCTAGACCTCAGTTAAGGGAAGAGAGACAACTTCTAGCTACCAGTCTCCTTCCCACCAGACTTGTCTGACTGTGACCTGTGCAAACCACCCACAGGCAGCCAGATACTGACTTCCCATGGACTCCGGTCTGACCAGCTCAAGGGTGCAGAAATGCTATGCTCAAAGGGCCTCTTCCAGGGTATGAGGTTCCCAAGCTAAATAGAAGGCAAAGAAATAAGAAATCGTCCTTTGAGGAGGTTAATGAATTTGTCTGTAATCCACCTGAATGATATGTTTCCCTTTTACATATATTTTTCTTTTGGTGAAAATGAAAAAAGGAAGGCCTGAGCACTAGCATGGAAGAGCCTCATAGCTTGTGATTCCAGGTAAGCCTGTCCTTTACACAAAGCTGGTATCAATGCATTACAAGACTAACAGCCCTGATGTGTTTAGAAGTGGAGGGAAGCGTAATACAAGCGGGGATTTACTCATGTCAAAAACTATTGTACTAGTAGGGCTGTGGGACCTATGTACCATTTGGACAGATGCTCTTTCTTGTGTGCACCATCTTTCTGTGTCCATTCCTAATGATATTAAGAATTGCAGAATAACTTACATGTATGCTAATTTACCTCCTTGGGCTACCTTCTCTTTGCCTGCTATTTAAAGACATGCATTAGTTTTGCAGAAGTATGCCGACTGGGCTTCTTTCCTCTGGATTGTTTATCACATCTCCTGCTACAGAGCCAAAGGAGGATGGGTGTTCTCTGTTGGAGGTATCAGTGCTTGGATGCCTGAGCAGCATCTCTGCTACAGAGAAAACGTTTTGTCAGCAAATACCAGGTGTGCAGAAACCTGTTCTTGCTTCTTGTCACCAGATGGTGCTCCAGTGCTGGACAAGTGCTGCCACAGTCACCTGCTAAAGCACCGTGTTCTGAAGCTTTGGGCTGCTTGTTCTCCTACTAGAACAATTTCATTGATCTGATTTGCACTTCTAACTGCTGCTGGCTCAGGCCTTTCTTTGGCAAGGGTGAGTGAGCCCTCAGCCTACTTCTCAGAAGCAGTTTTCTCATTGACTTGGTTAGCTCATAGGATTTGTCCAGAACAGTGGATAGTATGGCTGTCACCTCTTGTATTGCTCCCACAATGGGCATTTCTAGTTGGATCTGGCCATGCTTCAGGACTCTTCTGCTAACCAGATCTGTTTTTTTGAGCATGGCATGCTCCTGTCATAATTAGTTGCTTCTTTACCAAAGGCACCAAAACCTTCTCCTGGCCTGGACTTTTGTTCAAGCACCTCCAGCTAGACTGAAAACCAATTGGGTAGACAAGATGTTTGTTATGTTTGGAGTGACTGCCTTAAGGATGCTTTTGTTCCAAAGTGGAGAGTTTGAACTTGGGTGGAAATCAGGCAATCCCCCATCATTGTAATTGCCTGCACAGCACACAAGCCTGGGGGAAGAGTGGTTGGATTAACACAGACCTGAGAACAGGACAACTCTGCATGGGGAGTTCAAGTGTTCTGGGTACCCTGGCTTTCCTCTTGAACCCCATTGGGTATCCTCTGGGCTGGAGATATTTTTTGTCATGGTGGAAAAACTGCTGCTCACCTCCTGGGATGGTCCCACAGAATATTTCAATATGCTTTGCTGAGAAGAAATTGAAGTTTTGAGAGAATCTTTTTCCTGATCCTGAGTTACCCAGTGGGGTGATATTCTGCTCATTATAATAATATGGATTATTTCCCAAAGGCTTAGGAACGGCCATGCCATAGGATGGAAAATGATCCTCTGGGGCCCATGGAATAACCTCATCATAGAGAACATCTCTCTTTGGTTTGATGGGTTGTCTGTTGTGCATTGGAAATAGACCTCCTGCCTAGGTGGATTATTAGGGACATACTGGGGGTTTTCATACTGTCTGGCTGGGCTAAGCTCAGGATCTGATGAGAACTGCCTGGACATCCATGCTGCTTGCCCAGAGAAGGAGTCATGTCCAACTGAACTTACTGGGTCATTTTCACAAAAAAACTGTGGTTCAGGTTCCCCTGCCTCTGATTCGAATTAGGAGGATAGGAGGGTTTTCTGCACAGGCCTCTTGGGCTTAGAAGAGGAACACTGTCCTATGCATTGCCTCTTGGATAAAGTGCATTTTGTCTCTGAACATAAGGATGTCTCTCTGGATGGTAATTAAGTGAGAGGCTCAATGAATGCAGTAGGGTCTCCTGCCATGGTGCCCTCCCCTCTATGAAACATGCGGTGTTCTGCTGGTTGCCCCATGCTGCACAATCTGGAGAAGGAAGCTGTTGCCTTTCAGAGTACAAAGGGCTAGTGTCTGGGTTCTCCCAGTCATACAGATGAGTTTCTGCCTCAGATGGATGGCTCCTGGTACTTAGCAATGACCTGTTGTATCTTGGTGGGCAGACAGCCTGATCCTGGAATTGGGAGACGCACAAACATTTTGCCTTGAGAGGTGTACAGTTCCCTTTTGCTCTCTGGGTTTCAAATGAGGGTCTGGTGAATTGTTTTGGGGAGGGAAGCTGCTTTGTTTGTGGCCAGCGTAATTGTCTCTGTAGGACAGCGTGCTTTCTCCATGGCCATCAGGAAAAGATTTCTGTCTTTCTGGCCCGGCGGTTTGTCTTCTGACTGCTGAAATCTCCCTTCCCACCCAGGCACGCTGTAGCTGCTCCCTGGGGACAGGGGGACGCTGCTTCCATTCTGGAGGCTTCTTCCTGGGCTGGATGGAATGAAGGAACATTTTCTGTACTCTCCAGCTTTATGATATGCTGAGCTTTGTGGGTGCCTTAACAGGTTATTGAGAGGTGCTTTCCCTTGCACCGTCTTGATGGGGCTGACTTCTGTAGCCACAGAAGTACTCTCTGGCCAGGCAATAATGCCTGAATGTTTCTCTGCCTACAGAAAAGCTGTGGCCAGCTTCAAGATTGGGACTGTTGCTCCAGAGAACAGAACGGCCAGGTGGTGCTGCAGCCTTGACAGGCTCCCCTTGGGTGGAGACATTTGCTGTAAGAGATGGAGCCACCGTGCTCTTAACAGGCAGCTTGCTCATGCTCCAGGGATCACCCTCAGGCTGGGTGGTGGTTCCCTTCTAGGTGCCTCCCAGTAACGGGAACATTTGCTGTGCTTAAGGTAGTGGTAGTGTTGGAGGCATTTGTAGCAGGATCTGCCACAGGGGTTTCTGCTCCTGGAGCCTCTTTCTCAGGCTTGGGTGGGTTGTATTAATTTTCAAACTTTTCCTCAGAATAATATGGGGCCTTTGAAAGACATATGCAAAATGAAGGTTCTGGTGGAGGAAAGACAAGGACAACAAGGCATTTGCAATCAGTCACCACAGAGTTATAATACCTTTTCTCACCACTCTTTTTGCATTCATGTTTCAGACATGTTTTAGTTACGGGTGACTGTGACTTTACTGGGCAGATGTTCTGCATAGCCATGAGCCTTGGGAAAGCACCTGGGGGAGACCCTGCACCTGGCATCTGTTATCATAGCAGTGGACAAATCAGAAAGCTGCTAAGAGCACACAAAGACAGAGGTAGGCAAGTGCTGCAGGGAGGTGCAGGTCTGCTGGTGCCAGGAAGCCTAGTGCTGGGAAGCAAAATAGTCAGGATGCATGTCTACAGAGTATTACGTGCCAAATAAGCCAGGTCCTGAGCTGGAAGTATGAAGCAATGTCAAAGATACTAATGCAGCCAGGCTGCTTCTGAGGTCCCAGAGGAAATCTTGGTAGGCTACCAGGTTGTGCCCTGTAGGCGCACCAGCTCATTCAGAGCACGCGGAATAGAGCCAGCTCTGTTTTGGCCAGACAGCAGCTGGAGTCCCTTGCCTTACACTTGAGAACAATAGAAACTCACTCCACCCAATCTGGGAACAATAAAGAAATTTCCACACCCCAGCCCTGTTCAGTACAAGGGAAATCTCACACACACATGCTGAGAGCGATGGGAGCAGCCCAGTCCCAAAGAGGTTTGGGAAACCTGCCTTTTAAGCTCAGATATCTCAACAAATTACATCATCAAATCTTCAGCACCTGGATTTGGCTCCCACACTCTTCCTGTCTTACTGCCTCACAGTCAGCATTGAACTAGCTGGCCAAGTCATAGTGTACAACCCAAAATAGAATGTACCTCTCTATTGTATCTCCTCATGTTTTCAAGACTATGCCATCTTAGCTTCATGCGGTTACCTAATAAAGAAGGCAGAACTGACTCAATCCTCTTCTGGTGCAACTAAATAGGGATCCAAGGAGATGAATTCATAGGCTTGAAGTCACACAATAGAAATACAAATAGCCTAGACAACCCTTGGGTGGTGAATAGCCTGAACTCTAAGATTTTAAGAAACTAGTGGGGTTCTCTGAGGAAAATTGGGAACACCAGGATATGGAGGTTATTCATGGAAGCTGAAATTTCACATAATTGCCTGGCTGTAAAAACAGGGATTTTAAGAACAGCTTCCATCTGAAGTTATATGGTAAAATGCATCACTGGCAACATTGCAGAGGCTGTGGATTGACAAACAGAGCAAATAAAAAATGTGATTCCTGTGTTGGAGGGTCGAAGAAGTCAGCAAGAATTTTTTATGGATCCAGAACTCCACCTGGGTATGGTGGATTTGGGCTCAGCTTCCTGGGCTTGCTCTGAAACGTGACATTGTCACTTCTTAAGGGCTAGAGCCTTCCAAAGCACTGCTGTTGCCAAACAGAAAAAGGCACCACAAATACTTACAGGAGAGAAGGGAGTGATTCTCTTCCCAGCCCCATCTCCCTCCTGCTCTTCCTAGCCACCTTAATCTGATATAATCACTTGAATCCAAAAGCTGGCAGTTGAAGTGCAAAACTCCTTGTCACTGCAGAAGAGCTGGTAGCACTATATAACGGGGAAAGGAACAGCAAGGCATTGGGGAAAAAGCAAAGAAGAAACATAGAAAAACACCTGGAGGAAGAAAAATGAGGAATCCTTGCAACCCCATGAGACTGATAGTATCCCAGGTGACAAGCCATTCTTTTATGGAGTAGAAAGTCTTTCTAAACCTTCCTCTGACGCACTGCTGTTACAAGCTGGAGATGTTATGAGGTAGTAAAACAGCTGCAGGCTTGCTGTGTCCTTTTCTACTACCTTCTGCATAGAGGGATTCTGCAGCCTTACTGTACTCACCATCCTTCCTCATTGCTGATGGGCAACTCTCCAAACCCTGGAGGCATTTGCTGGGGAAAGAGGACACTAGCATTGAAGAGGTTATCAAAGTCCCTGTACAACACTCAGGCAGTAAATATCATGTCATCAGCTTCTACCAAATGAAACGTACCACCTCCTATTTATGCATCCTCTTCCATCTAGGACACAAGTGGCTCAGGAGCAACCAGTAAACCTCCACCCTAACTCTGCAGTCAGTACTGCTCAGGAGACTTTCATGCTTGGAAGACCTGAAAAGTTTGTGCGTGTGCTATTGGAGAGGGATGGGTCTGTTGGCATTAAGTGGTGTCAGGCCATCATGCAAGAAAAAGGCACTGTGGGAGAAAGTGCAGAGCTGATACTTGGCCTCCACACAAGTGCTGCAGCCCTGTGCAACAGCTTGAGGTGCTGTAATTCAAAATTGACTCATAAACACATAGAAGACCCTGTCCTGGTATGTTCGGGACTGGTACCAAAGCTAAGGAATGCGGAGGCTCAGAGTGGTGTTTTGTCCTTCACAGCAAAGGTGATTGGAGGTGTACAGGAGGTAGCTTGTTCCAGACCAAAAGCAGACTTCTTAGAGACCTCTACTTGATTCAGGACCACAAGTTCTGCTTAATGTTGGAAAAAATGAGTTCTTCCATTGCTTTCATTACGCTCAGAAATCAACAATGTCTTTTAAGGAGGAAAACTATGTCCCTCTGGAACATGCTGCATCCAGAGGAAGATGCACCAGAAATAACCCTGAGAATTCAAGCAGTCTTTGGCAGGGAGCTCTGAGTTAACTCCTTGTCTGGGGAAACAGTTAGGTTAATCGGCTACAGAGACACCTGTCTCAAAGTCAGGATTTTGGAGACAGAATTCATTATCACTTGACAGCTCTTTGGCAGACTCTGTGAGAGGACCTGGCAGCTCTGTTCCCATGTCCTTGTGGGCAATTCCCTGTAATACCAGAAGCCACTCTCCCACTCAGCTGACAGTAGTAGACAAGCTCAATGACTCAGCAGGGATCGTAGAGGTTAAATTAGCCCATAGATGGTTTTATTTTGAACTCAGGCTGTTTTCAGTACTAATAGAGTTGCTTTTAAGACAAAACCTCTTACACGTTGGAATGTGTTCAGCTGTGGCAGGAAGTCTCCTTGGTTGTATATCTGTGTGCACAAAAATAAGTGGACAAGTTACATTTGTGAAGAATTGCTGACAGGCAAGTTGCAGGGACTGCTCCCAGTGCCCTTGTTTTACAAAGAGATCAATCTAGCTGCTGCCATGAAATACTGGGGATCATTTGCTGTCACTACCTGCTTTTCTCCACACCTGCTATGGTCCTGAGAGGGAGAGCTCACCTGCAGAAAATGCCATGGCTGCTGCTGAAATAACAATTGTGCATTGCCATAAGGAATACATACCTGCAAGGGAGAGGAGGCCACTTGATGCCACTGGTTTCATGCCATAACAAAGCATAGTGAGACATCACACAAAAAGGGAACTGTAGTCTGATGTGTGTCAGACTCATGGAGGGACTTTTATAACCTTAACTTGTTTGCACACACTTTGGGGAGAGGCTTGTTTTGTCACTGCACACTGACATAAGTCCTAGCCTTACGGGATCTGTATCCCATGCATGCATGCCCTGGACTGAAAACTGCTTAACTGAAATGCTGAATTTGGCTTTGTTCTTTTTGCCCATTAGCTGCTGTTGCGGTTATGCACAACCAGGTTGGAACAGAGTGTAACCTTAGGGGGGTTTTCCACTAGCTCCCACGTGCTTCTTTTTTCTCTCTAGAACAACGTGAACACAGCAAAAGCGCACGCCAACCCCGGGACACAAGCAGCACTCAGCTAGGTCCAGCACACGCAGGGGTGCAGCCACCTGATCTTCCGCTAGAGGGAAATAATGACTCGAGCTAAGGAAGCACAGCCCACAACACAGTCTCAGGTCAGCCCGGCTGCATCAGGTCTGAGGCTGCCTTGCACAGAGGGGATGATCTGAGCTTATGCGGCCAGGGGAAAAGGACAAAGCTGTCAGCAACAATCTGAACTGCTCCATCCCTCCAGCAACATTAGAGGTGAATTATCACCAACAATGCTGAAAAGGCAGAGGTTCTGAACACTTTCTTCACCTCTGTCTTTACTAGCTCTGTTGGGCCCCAGGCCTTGGGAACAAAAATCCCAGTTGATGCAAACACAGACCCACCATCAGTCAAGGAAGAGTTGGTATGTGAACTATTACAGGAACCTGACCCCTACAAATCAATGGGCCCTGACATTGTCCACCTAAGAGAGCTGGTTGACATGTTTGTGAGGTGGCTCTCCAAAATCTTTGAGAAGTCATGGAGATCAGGGGATGTCCCAGAAGAATGGAAGAAGGTTAATGTCACCCCCATCTACGAGAAGGATTTAAAGGATAATCCAGGAAATTATAGGCCCATCAGTCTTACTTCAATCCCTGGAAAAGTTATGGAACAAATCCGCCTGGGGGCTATCACAAGTCAAATGAAGCACATGATTGGGAAAAGCCAGCACAGGTTCACCACAGGCAAATCATAGAATTATAGAATGGTTTAGACTGGAAGGGACCTTTAGAGGTCATGTAGTCCAACCCCCCCTGCAGTGAGCAGGGACATCTTCAACTAGATCGGGTTGCTCAGAGCCCTGTCCAACCTGACCATGAATGTTTCTAGGGATGGGGCCTCCACAATCTCTCTGGGCAACCTGTTCCAGTGTTTCACCACCCTCATTGTAAAAAAATTTTTCCTTATATCCAGTCTAAATCTACCTTCCTTTAGTTTAAAACCATTACCCCTGTCCTGTCAAATCAAACTTGGCAAACCTGATTGCCTTCTATGACAAAGTAACCTACTTAGTTAAAGTGGGGCAAGTGGTGGAATTTGTCTACCTGGATTTCTCCAAGGCTTTCGATACGGTTTCCCACAGCATCCTCCTAGAAAAACTGATGCATTACTGTCTAGACAAGTGGTTCATGCGGTGGTGGGGAGCGGGCTGACAGGCTACAACTAGAGGGTGGTGGTAAATAGCTCCTTTTCAAACTGACAACCTGTCACAACTGGGGTCCCCCAGGGATTGATATTGGGCCCAACACTGTTTAATATCTTCATAAGTGATCCGGATGATGGGATCAAGTGCACCCTGATGAAGTTTGCTGATGATACTAAACTGAGTGGGGAAATGGACACTTCAGAAGGGAGAGCCACCCTGCAGGAAGACCTGGATAGGCTGGAAGACTGGGCTAACAAGAACCTTATGAAGTTTAAGAAGGACAAGCGTAAGGTCTTGCACCTGGGAAAATAGAATCCAGGAGTGCAGCACAGGCTGGGATCTACCTGACTGGGGAGCAGCTCTGTGGAAAGGCACCTGGAGGTCCTGGTGGACAACAAGCTCCATATGAGTGAACAGTGTGCTGCTGCAGCAAAGAAAGTCAGCAGGATGCTGGGTTGCATCAGCAAGGGCATCACCAGCAGAGAAAAAGAAGTCGTTATCCCACTCTACTCAGCACTTGTCAGGCCACACCTGGAATACTGTATTCTGTTTAGGTCCCTGTTGTACAAAAAAGATGTGGACAGGCTGGAGAGGGTCCAGAGAAGGGCTACAAAGATGATCAAAGGACTGGGAAGCCTGCCATATGAAGAAAGGCTGAGAGAACTCGGTTTGTTCAGCCTTGAGAAAAGAAGGCTTAGGGAAAAACTTACCACCATTTTCCAGTATTTAAAGAGTGGCTACAAAGAAGATGGAGATGCCCTTTTTACAGGGAGTCACATGGAAAAGATGAGGGGTAATGGGTACAAGTTAATCCTGGTGTGATTCCTATTAGACACAAGAGGAAAAGTTTTCACAATGATAACAATTGGCCATTGGAACAACCTCACCTGGGAATTGAGGGAAGTGGTGGATTCCCCAACACTGGACACTTTTAAGATTCAGCTGGGGAGGGCACTGGGCCATCTTGTCTAGACTGTGCTTTTGCTAAGAAAGGTTGGACCAGATGATCCTTGAGGTCCCTTCCATCCTTGTATTCTATGATTCCATGACTCTATGATTCTGTGACTCTATGATTCTATAATAAGGGGGGTTACTGAACCTCTGAAGAGGCCCCTTTCAACCTTACCTTTGCACCCTATAAGGGCAGCAAAGGGATTTTCCTTCTCACCAGCCTTCCCTCAAGTACTGGGGAACTCACCTGCTGCTGGAGGGGAAGAAAGAGATCACTGTCCTTAGCAAGTCTGACCCATCCCTCCACAAAAGACCTGTGTAGCAGCAGAGCCATGCATACTCCTCTCACTTGCTGCCACTCCAAACCACTGGGATGGCTCTGAGGGGTTTCAGTTAAAGGGCATCTGGGAAGTCAGTGCACCCCCAGCTCTGTGCCTGCTGCCACAGCAGTACCTGCTGCCTTGTCACAGCAGAAGCAGGCAGCATTGGTGCGGAGGCAGCACTGGTGAGGCTGGAATGCAGCTGGGAGTACAGTGGGTCATGTGCCACTGCTCCAGGCACAGCTCTGCCTCCCACCCTGCTGCCCAGCTGGCCAAAGGGTCTCCTGTAAGCAGCTTGCAAACTCCTCAGTGAGCAGCCTGTGAGATGCTCTGCTCGCTCCTCTTGGAGACAGGCTACTAGAGAGCTTGAATTACCACTCATCATATGCTGTCCATGGAAGGACAGCCCCAGGACAGCCCTTGGGACTCCTGAGGTGCTTACCTGAGCTTGCTGGTGCTGGTTTTCCTCTCTGGAAAGGCAAGGAACCTTGGTGGGGAGGTTGGGCAGGCCTTGCAGGCTGTGCAGATTCGGGCTGTTTTGCTGGCTCTTGTTTCTCTGAGATTACTATCGGCCACAACTGTTGTTGCTTTTGCTGCTGTCTGCTGGGCTGCTGGAGCACTGGGGTTTGGCTACACTGGGGCTAGACTCCTGCTGGCTCTGTCAGCTTTTGCTTTTGCCACTGGTCATTTTGCTCCTTCATCCTTACATCTGGCTCCTGGAAGGGCTGAGTGAAGCTCAACCCATAGCTGTATAAGGAAGCCAGCTAGGAAGTGTTTTGAAAATGTCACTAGGTTTTATATTTTGAAACCATTTTGAAACCATTCCACAAAATGTCCAACTTGGACATCTTTGTTCACATCTGGTGATAAGACCAGACTAAATATGAAGGGCCTTTTCTGCCTGACTACTCTTAAATTTCAAAATATGCAACTTCAAACAGCTCCCACATTGGGATGGCATCATGATGTTTGGAGTTTTTTTGGGAAAAAGGAAAGAGCAATGTCCTCTGCCTTCAGGTGGCCAGTGCCCAGTCATCTCAGAGGCATCATGCTGTGGTTCACATCCATGGATTGCATTAGAATAAACAGAGACCTGAAACCCACCCTCCAAAATGGAGTGATTCAACATCTTAGACACTTACTTTGCCCTTGGGCCAGGAATTCTGCCTCAGGACTAAGGTATATTTCCAACAGAATTTTTTGGTGAACAACAGCAAAATTTTCAGAAAGCCATTCTAGTAAAAATGTGCTACTTTTGAAATTTGAAATTCTTGATCAGCCCTGCTCATGCATCACCATCTCCAGGCTAATAGGTCAGGTAACAAGAGGCATATCGTTTTACCACTAAAGACCCAGATTATATCCCTAAAGACAAACATCACATAGAATTTCTTAAAAGCAGCCTGCTTTGGGATTTGCACTCCAGGTCAGGAAAAAAAATGTGCAGCCTATGTTAGCCATTTCCAGGTGTTTATCTCATGCCTTGTTTATCATCAGACCTGTCACTCCAATCTAGACACCTTATATCACACAGCAAGACATGTCTCTGGACCCTAAGGCTGCCTAGGTGGGAGCAGTTTGTTCTCACACAAAGGAGGAATACCCCACAGAGCTCCTCTGTCAAAGACCCATGATGGCCTTGTGCATGGGCAAATAGTTGTGGTCCATCTAGACAAACACCATTCCTAGCTAGGAAGTGCAGGATCGGCTATTGCCTCACATCCCATATTGATTTAGTAGCCAATGTTGCTCTGATACTAGTGCAAATACTTGGCCAGAAATTATGGGAGTTATGGCAAGAAGAAAAGTTTCTAGACTGCAGTGAGTTTGGTCAGGAGGTAGACTGCACAGGCAGTAGAATTGTCAAGGCTTGGTCACTGTGGAAAAGGAAGAACAGAAACAAGGAAAAGACAAACTTCTTAATAATGGTGAGCTCAGAAGAGTGTTGGCCAAACTGCATCATCTGTGGAGAAACAGACCACCGTTGTTCCATGGGTAACTGAGGTTTCTGGATACTAAATCTCAGCCAGCTCCAGTTTATAATCCACAGATCGTGCCGTTACACTGTAGTGTTTGACAGCGTGGTTAAACATTGTGCTATGAATGAGATTTCTTTCTCCAGCTTACATGTATGTATGACACTGTTGGTAGTGTCAGGATGTCTGCCTCTGTCTGCAGGCAGCCTGAAAACAGCTGATTTCAGTGACAACTACCCTGTTCCCTTTAAAGATGTGCTAACTCCTATGTCCTATGTGCTAACTCATGGCTGCCTACCAACCCAAGTCAAATGAAGCTATGCGGAGGGAATTAAATATGATCCTCTTTGACCATGGCAAATCCAATTAAAACTCAGAAAGGTATACAGGATATGAAAAAGTACTTTCTTTATTTCTCTTTGCTTTCTAATTTGACGTGTGAGACATAGGACATCCTTTGGCAGTGGTTATTGTCCACTATGTCATACTAAGACAGCATTTATATCAAAATATATGACAATATATACGCAGTGTTTGTTTACATCTGAATGCCTTTTTTCTTTGTGCAATTGATTCAAAGCTTGCCGATGTCTGTGTAAAGAGTATCATAAACACAGCCTAAAAACTGACTAAATATTATGAAAAAATAAAGAAGAAATTTTCTTAACCTCACTTTTTCTTCCAAATCCAGTTTTTTGGAGCTGGCATAGCTAAGAAAAAAGTAATTGTAATAAAAAGGGCAATTCACATTCAATACAGCAATAATTACAACTGCTGTATCATCAGAAAATCCAAATCAATGTCTGTTTACGTTCCACTGTGAAATACATATTTTTGTAATACCTTTCTTGTCAAAAAGAAAGGTTCTTGTTGCTTTGCTTCCATGGAAAAAAAACACATTCACCAGCTTTTTGTCAACTTTTTTCTGAATGAAGGAAAAGCTAAGGAAGATGGAAACTATATATAACAAAATGAAGGAAGGGCCAGCATTTGATTTTAGTAACAAACTGTCTGAGATGAGAGTTTTCTTAGAAAAGAGAAATACTGGGGGAAATAGGGCTATTGTGTTGAACATTTTATAACCTGTTAGGAGACAAAGATTTTATAATAGATTTGGGAGTTTTAACTTTGCCTTACTATTGGCAAAACAATAGTAAACAGCAAAACAATAGTAAATATCAAACAGCAATCAAAACTTCCCAATGGTATCTGTGTTTAAGAAAGACATGAGCATGCTACGTAGAGATGCTGACCCTCACCGGCACTGCCCAGGACATCCCAAGGAGGCACAGGAGAGGGGGTGTACCATCAGCCCTCACCAGCACACCTATGAAGAGACCCAAAGCAATGCATTACCATGTCCTGGCTACCCAAGCCTGCTCTGAGTTCTCTGCAAAGACCTGGCTTATAAAAACTTGCTAATGGAGTGTCTGTTTGATCCAACTAGTCCCATCTCCTGCTTCTAGATGAACAAACACTGGATTTGATCTCATTTCACAAAACTTATCTAGAGAAATTGCAGGAAATGTAAAACAAGCCTTGCAGCAAAGGCTGCCTGCAATAGCTGACATTTGCCCAGCGAGCTAAGTCTTCTTTGAAGTCCTCTCAAATCAGGGAAGGAAGCTCCTGCCAATGCAGAAATTGCTGCATAGTACTGTCTGACCCATATTATGTCAGAAGCCAAATTAAAAGACTGCAATCTTTCTTTTATGAAATAAATATTTCTCTTCTGCAACCTGCTCAGCCCTTTCCTAAACTGGCCAGGACACCCAGTTAAACAGCAGAATTTCTGCCTTGTTCCAGATGTGCAAATGCCAACTGTACCACATGCTGGCGATGTCCTAGTATGTCTACACTGTGTCAGTAAATTGTGGGTCTAAGACCATTATCCAGGAGACACTTTTCCACCCTCCACTTTGTGCACTGTCAGGTCTGCCCTAAAAAGAAAGTCTTTTGGTTTTTCCCATTTGGAAAAAGCTGGGATCATTACAAAACTGTCCACAAAGTTCCTCCATTAGCCTGCTTTGGACACTTTGCATTTGAACCATATCTGGGCTGGAACCAGCAACGTGGAAGAAAGCCCACTCCCAACCCAGTCATCTCCTCACAGAAGGGGCAGATCCCCTGTGGCACCGACAACTTCATGTCATGGGAGAGTCTTAAGCCTGAAGGACCCACCCAATTCCCCCTGTGCTGTTCCAGGGGCATAAAGTGTTACTCCGTCTTACCATCTTGCTTTAGGGTAAAGTCCCCACAAAGCCAGTGTGCTGTGGTGGTCACCCCAGACATTAGGTGCCTGTACGTCTGCGTGCTGTCAGGTCCCAACTAAGTGAAACTACCTAGGATGTCTGCTAAGGTGTCTGAGCATCTACAGCAGGAGAAGTGCCCTATCCTGCAGGCAATGACAATCTAGGTGCAGCCCGCATGTAGCAGCTCCAGGCTGCTGCAACTACAGAGTTAGCAATGTCCAAGCTAGCTGTTTAGAGCCAGACTGAGACAGCTGATGTGAGTTGTAGGTAGGTCTTCTCTTCAGCCCTCAGGCACTCATGTAGATTGAGAGGCTTCATCCCCAGCACCACAGACTCCACTTATAAAGAGATCCTTATGTGCTCCAGACCAAACCATTGGCCCATACAGCTGCATTCCAGCATGGAGGAGATACACTTGGGCTTAAACCTACATGGGGAGGGGTGCTGGAGGTCTTCCAACGCATGTTTCAGAAAGCTTCTTACAAAAGTTCATACTCTAACAGCTGCCAAATTATTTTATTTTCAACTCTGAAATAGGCCATGCTACATCTACATACATGTCCACAGCTGCCTCAGTCTTGACAGGGATGAATGTCTCAGCCTTCCTGCCTGGAATTGAAGAAGGAGGGTTTTCTTCACCCAAGGCCCTCACAAACACACACCTCCTTTGCAGCATGTCAAACACAGAGGGACAGACACAGCTCCAGTGTGAACAGGATATCAATGCAGTTGCATGGCTTCCTGTTGTGGTTTAGCCCCGGTCAGCAACTAAGCACCACACAGCCGCTCGCTCACTCCCCCACCCTTGTGGGATGGGGGAGAGAATCGGAAGGGCCAAAGTAAGAAAACTCGTGGGTTGAGATAAGAACAGTTTAATAATTAGAATAAAACAGCAATAATACTAATATAATGAAAAGGAAAATAATGAGCTAGAGAGAGATGGAACACTGGAAAAAGAGGGAAAAAAAACAGGAAAAAAAAAAAAAAAATAACCCAAAACTAAACAACAAGTGCTGCAACCGCTCACCACCCGCCGACCGACGCTGCCGGTCCCTGAGCCGCGATCGCTGCCTCCCCCAGCCAATTTCCCCCAGTTAATATACTGGGCATGACGTCACATGATATGGAATACCCTTTGGCCAATTCGAATCAGCTCTCCTGGTAGTATCCCCTCCCCTCCCGGCTTCTTGTGCACCTGGCAGAGCATGGGAAGCTAGAAAGTCCTTGACTAGTGTAAACACTACCCAGCAACAACTAAAACACCAGGGTGTTATCAACATTATTTACATACCAAGTCTAAAACACAGCACTATGCTAGCTACAGTGAAGAAAATCAACTATCCCAGCTAAAACCATGACACTTCCTCATACATTGTACATAATAGATCCTATGTTTCCCACACAATTGCATGTGGGGCATGTAACTGAGCCAAAAAGTGGTATGGGACTGCGCTAGGGCAAGAGGTGTCTCCTCACCTCTTCTGCTCCCAGCATAGGACTGAATACAGATGCTGCAGGGGGAAAGAAGAGAGCCCTTTTTCACCTTTCCCAATAGTAAACCTCTATCTGTCTAGCACACATAACAGAAAGGCTATAATTTTAGATAGCAGTGTTGCGTTGTGTGCCATAGCCTACTACTTTATACAGCATCCCAGAGCAGTTTACCTCCCCAGTCTTCCAAAGCAACGTAAGATGCAGCACGCTGTTATCTAGCTAAACGAACAATCAGGAGCATATTGGAGTGACTAAGGCAGACTACAGGTCTTATGACTACATATTATTACAGAACACCAAAGCCAAGTCTTGAAAGTAAGTCTGAAAAAAAGCATAGAAGCAAAACTGCTTCCCTGTGGTGTGCTCCCTCCATCGTGTTTCTTAGCTGGAAGATAAATGCATGTCTAACAGAAGTTAGGTCAAAATGCTGCTGAAGGCTAATGAAAGATGAAAGGGTAGATGTGGAGCGGTCAGCAGAATGTGTTTAACCATCTTGTTTTGTCACCACTCTTACCTTTGAATGGTGAGGCTTTGTTTCCAGTGTTGTAAGTCCAGCTTAGGCACTTAATGTGTTTTGTTGCTGCTTCCACAGTTTTTGTTTACAGGTAAGGAAATCTGCCTACCCTCCCCCTCTGTCTCCCCTTCTGCTTAACTGTTTGAGCTGATGACTCAGGGCAATTTGTCTGCATGGATCTGCAAACCTCTCTCCTCAAGGCACAAGAATCATGTGTGGTCTGAGGAGGCAAACTTCAACAGGCTCAACAATTTCTAAAAGACAGAAAAACACCTTACACCAAAGATTTGTGGTCTGTGTTAAAGACTGTACATTGATAATTTGCAAAAGCTTTTCTGACAGAGTAAATACTGGGATTCCCACTCCTACAGTCAAAATACTAGGTGTGCATGAATTGGGTCACATTTCCCATGAAGTTAGCTTCAAGTAGTAATTGGTTCTGTCTCATAGTTGTGCAGGTAGGCAGGGTCTCAGGCCGGGATGCTGAACATCTTCCAGGTGCATTCACTTCCTACAGCAGACACCTGTTAAATCTTTGGAGACAAGCAGTTGGGGTATTGACCCTCTTCAGTTTCCTAGTCTGCCACAAACTCCTCTGTGGAAAACTGTAAGTTAGATCATTTAGGCTGTATCACTTCTAGAAGTGCTCACCACTGTAGGAACATCAATATATTGCATCAGTATAAGCCCAACTGCATCAGCTTTTTCTACTTACTTAAACTAAAATTGACACTGTGAAATAGCTGCAGTTATGTTGCTGCTAGTCCAGCTCTCTCAGTCATGTATCCCACCCCTTCAGAGTAGCAGGAGTCTACAGGGTCCAACTGAGCCCAGTTAGATGATAGAGCTTAAAACAGTTACCAGCGCCACCTATACTCTTTAAATCCAAACCGACACAGAATGATCCAGATCTGCTCTTGATGGCTGCCAAATCCCAGCTTCCTGTGTTATCATAGAAGAAAGGTAAATGTGATGTGTAAATGGGACACTGATTGTGGCTATTTTGAATACGGCCCATGCTTTTCTTCAGTGACTGCTTCAAGCATCACTAAGCCCCTGGGAACCATCTGCAACATAGATACCAGAGGGTGCATACAAAACTTTCACTGAGAACAGCCTCCAGACATTCCACCATGTCCTTCTCTATCCCTTGGGAGTATTGTAGGGAAATGAGAGCTGAGAGCTGCTCAGATGCCACAAAAGTCAAGCAATAGAGTGCCACAGATAGGAAGTCACCTTGAAAGGAGCACTCCAATTTTAAAGAAAAGCCACATTATAATTTCTTTGTTCTGTGTCTTTGTGGGTGGGGATGCTCCATAATACAAATGAGTGGTGGAGTGTGAAGGCTTTTCTTGGCCTTACCTTTCCAAAATACTTTTACAGATGATGCTGTTTAAAACATTCCTTAAAGAGGGGAGAGTGGAGGAGGAAAGGTGAAGCCAAACAAAATTTCTTTCACAGTTTATGGTCAACAGGAAAATGCAAGCAATATCAGCTACAAATAATAAAAAAAAAAAGGGACCTGCCACTCCTCCAACAGGCATGTTTACCTTTAACAGAGGAAATTGACTGAATTCATGACATCCAGATGGTCCTAGCAGATGATCCTTGCTGGAAGGCACTAAAAAAAAAGCATAAGCCTCTGGCATTTTGTTCTGGAAGAAATCTTTTTTCTGCCCCACTGGAAGCAGTTGGATTAACCTTGCACACTCAGGCAAGGGAGACAGCAGCAGGAGTCATTCCTGTGCACTCATATCAATCTTTATGATGCTGGCTCTGTTTTTTTGTTTTGTTGTTTTTGTTGTTTTTATAGAAGAAATAACATTGTTTCTGGGTTTGAGATCCTCACTGCCCTTCCAGTTGCCAGGTGCAGTACTGAGAGAAACTTTGAAAAGGAGCTATAGCTGTAGTTGGTAAGTCAAAGTTATAGTATGGTCCCAGAGCCAGTGAGCTAGGCGTGCAGTGCTGGTCTTGCAAAATGGGGAGGATAGGGTGACTCCTAAAAGCCTAGACCGTGGCTTGGACCAGGGGTGCTGAGCTGGCTGGGTGATTTCTGCAGAAATATCTTTGCTCTGTGTTATGCCACACAGACAGAGAAGGAACATGAGTGCTTTCTACAAAGCAGGCCAGCACCAGCAGGGACTAGATGAGTCACTGTGCCTTGTCTTTGGCACTGCACTATTCCTTGGGTGACATCTCTTTGAGGAGGACAATGTGGCTCTTCAGAAGTCAAGGACACATGGCCTAAAAGAGTAAAAGAACCAGCACTGGTTTTCTTCCAGGCGATGCACAGAAATAAGCTTCATCTAGCTAAACTTTCCTGCATGAACAAAGAGTATATGATGGTCTCCTGAGACAAAGGGAATAAGCAATAATTTTAACTTGCAGCAATGTTAAATTAGACATTAAGAGGAGGACTTCATGGCGTCTCCATTGGAGGAAGTCATTAAGAATAGGCAAGACAGCATGTGTGGGAAGTGGCATAGGTACAACAGAAGTGCAGAAGATACATAGATGAGATGACCTTGTGAGTGCTTTCTAACCTTATCTTTGACAACACTTTGATCACAATCATCTGAAAACCAGGAGCAGATCAGAGATATGCTCCAAACAGGCTGTTTGTCTGTGTTACCACTGTGACAGTCCCTTTGAAATGCTGATGCTCTCTTCTAGTGCTCTCTTACCTAGAGAAACACAACAGCCATCTTGATGCAGCAGCCCATCTCCTACCAGCAGTGTCCTCACTGCCTGTCCTCATGATTTATTGCAGATGAACAAAACTACAGATTTGTCTTCTCAGATAAATCAGTCTGAAGGGTCTAAAAGCAATGTATAGACATATTAATCACACTGAACTAATTATTTTCACAGAAATTTTCACAAAATCTTACATCCACTTACCTTCATTTACTTCCAAAACAAAGTAGTTTATCAGTAGTTTGCTGATACCCAGGATTTATTTGGGAAGCTCTTTCAATATAACTGTTAGGGACTAACTGACTGCCAGAGTCTTATAAGGGCTTTGGTTTCTAATGTGTTTCAATACTTGAACCCCACTAAATCAATGGATAGTCAATGTCCAAAGTCCTTAGGCATCCACAAGGGTCACGCTTAAAAAAGAAATCCATGTACCACTGGCAAAAGATACCTCCCAGGTCATTATTTTGTTATCTACTGAGAATCCTTTGGATTAAGACAAAGAATTTCTGACTGGTTTCATGAAACAGTTAGTTTACCTGTTTAATCAGTTTACCTGTTTAATCTCAAACTGCACATCACTCTACCTCAAGGGTTTAACTTCTTCCCAAAGGCATTTGCTGGGTGTAAGAAACAGGTGATGTGAAAGTATGTGTATCACAAAGCTGAACTTGGTTCACAGACTTACACAGCTGTCATGCATGAGCAAGGTGATGAATAGGTTCTTTCAGGAGAAGCACTTCTGGTACCCAGACAGAATTTGCTGAAAACAGTCAGGGAATCACCTGATAAAGGTATGTGGCATCTGTGAAAGGATGAGGTTCTCCAGCCAGTTCCCTGTAAGTTGGACTAGAAGAGGATAAAGGATGAGTGAGTCCCTCCAGTTTTTTTGTTCATGATCTGGGGGAGATGATATACTGATAGAGAAGTCCTGGACAGAGATGGTCAGGAGCACTGAGAAAACCAGGACAGGGAAATATATGTGGCTGTGCTGGTGTTTTAACTTCCCATACAGCTGAGTGTTAATGCTGTCTAACAAAAAAAGCAGTTCCGTGACTGTACTGGGAGATCTTTATAAGCAGAGTAGGTCCAATTGCTCTCAGCTATTGTGGTTCCCTGAAGCGTGGGCTCCTTAAGTTCAAGTGCTCAGGCTCTGGGAAAAGCTGTGCTTGACCTACTGCCCAGACTGAAAGATAACATTCCCCTAAGGTACAGTGCAGCAGATTTGGAGCCAGGTCCTATATCTGGGAGAGGAGAAGAGAGAAAATCTGTTCAGTGAATGTGAAACAGTCTGGGGTGAGAGGAGGGAGCTTGTGCTATAACAAGACAAATTTACAGAGCTAGCAGATTGCTGTGCAAATTCAGCAGCTGAGATTACAGCAAGTTGCAGCATTACCAGGGACTGTGGTATGTTCCAGCAGGTACTTTGAAAGCTCTTCTGCCATGCAAATCCAAGGCAACAAGTGGCAAGGGAAATGTAAGGAAATTCTTAATACAGTCAAGGAGCAATGATGAAACAAATCACAGAGAGTATATCTGATAGAAGGTGGCAAGGAGCAAATTAGTGCACTAACTTGTGCGAAGTGATACTGTCAGTGTCTTTAGAGCTGCTGTAATAAGCTGTCTTGTTGTATACCACACTTTGGCAGGAGCACTAAATGCATGATACATTCATTTTTACACCCCCTCTTGAATGCTTTTTAAGCTCTGTGTACCTCCTCTGCTGCTCTTTTCCTTCTGAAAAGCCTCTTACAGTTGGCTGTTCTCTTCTGTCAAATTTGATCCTTTCTGCTCTCTCCATAAGGAATTGCTTTGCTGGGCCTTGCTTTCACTTAGTTCCTCTCTGGGAAGTCTTCAGTGCAATAAATGATCCAAAAGAAATCCCAGACTCCTCATCTCCTTCCCCAAATTTGTTGGATATTCCTAATCATGGAAGTGGTCTAACAACACAAGTGCTTCTAATAAATCTTAACTTCCATAAACAGTGTACACTGATAACCTTGCAGGACTGAGCTCCTGGGAAATGGAAGCACAATAAATCTCTATATATCCCTCTATAATTTCCCCTAGTGGCTATTCCTTTTTTTGGAAATGGGTAGAGAAAGATAATTACATATTGGAAATATGTAATTATCTCCTTTCCAGAACATGACCAAAGGTGATTAGGACATCAGCTGTAGGCTAAATCCTGGAGTTCACATCCTTGTTTCTTTTCACCTTCCTTGTTCCTTAACACTCACCTGAAAGTACTTGAGCAAGTCCCTTTGAATTTTGATTTGTACACCTATAATGTGAGGATAAAAGAACTCCCTTACAATGAATGAGTATGACAACCAGACAGACTACTCTAAGACTGCCCAAGTGCTCTGAAAAGTGTTAGATGAGAAGAAATACCCAAGAGAGAGGCTCATATTACACAATTGTTACATATTTTTTGATTGATCCAATGTACTTGGTTTAGAAATGCTTGAATGAAGTTCAAATAGATTATGAAAAGCTGCAGAAGTGCAAAGTCCTTGTGTAATCACGGAGCCTGCTGAGACCATTGTTTGCTATGATATAGACCTTTGAAACAACCCAGTAGCTCCCAATAACAGATACGGATCTGCCAGCGTGGTTTACAGTCAAAATATCTATCGTTACATTTTCTCACAGAATGCAGGGGCAGATGCAGCTGACCCTTGTTCTGCCACTTTCAGCCAGGCTGAGGAGAACTTCCCCAACCTTGCCTGCAGGTGAGAAAGGTTTGACTGGGGTGAAAAAACTGGGCCTATGTTGTTTTCTGGTGCCCTCTCCCCATCCCTGCTCTCTTTATTCCCCTTTGCTTTACTTACTAGCAAATTCCTCACCTTGGACTTTCCCTTTGTTGGTGTGGTTACATTCCTCTTCTCCCTTCCCCCTTCCACCTTCTCCTCTTCAATACCTCTGCAAGTCTCAGTCCTCAGCCTTTCCCAGTCTCATGCACGTGCATCTCCTACCTCCGCTGGGCAGAAATGCACAGTAAGCCTTTGTGCAACACAAGCAACATAAGATATACAATATTTCACATTTGCACTTGAGCACTGCATGTTACTCTTATCCCATAAATAAGAGTCATTTGCCCCTACATTTCCCAGATGACAGTGGGCTGAAATACCTTGACACATTTGACACAAGAGAGTCTGTAGAGCCATGAGGAATAGATGCCTCAAGGCAGACCTGTTTATTGAGAAAGGAGGATATTTCTCCAATGTCCCACAGAAGTCTCTAAGGACCCACAACACCTCTGCTATTTACCCCTAGTAATGTGACAAAGACAGCAGCTATCAGTCACAGAAGTAATGTGTGTCCCTGGGACTTCAAGCTATTCTCCCCAGATGTAAATACATGTTGCCAGTGCTCCTTCCTAATCTGGCATTTCCATATCTGAAATGCTTTGACTTTCCACCTCATTTCAGTTTTGATGCAAACTGCTCTGAAGAGATGTAATGGATGTAGTGGATTAAAGTTCACACTGGCAACACTGCTCAAGTTGCTGTCTGTCTCTGTGCTTGAACACAGCTGTGGCAGAAGCCTTGCCCTGCCATGCTGGCATGTAGCATGAACGCACAGCAAGCTGCCCCAGACACTGTGCTTGCACAGCTCCCCTCTCAGGCTCGACAGACCTTCAGCAAATTGGAGGTCAAAAGTCTGGTATAAATCTATTTGCCTGAGGACTATGTTGAAGATACAGCTGTGTGTTTTTGAAAGCAAAGGCGGCGTTCCTTGAATATCTGGAACAGCATATCATCTTCCATCTACTGTTCTCACATTCAGGATTTTAAGTGGTTTGGGTTTGGTTTTGTTGTTTTTGGGTTTTTTTTGGTGTGTGGTTTTTTTTGTTGTTTTTTTTTTTTCAAAAAGCAGCAGCAAAATGCATGGTAGAAAAAGTCTTTATTACTTAAGCACTACCTTGTTCTCAGATAATACCCTACATCACCCATGGAGAGACACAGTCTCCCAGTACAAAAGGATGTCACAAAAGCATTTGTCACTTAAGATGCATTTTGGTTTGCTACCAAGGAGACATTTAACAGGAAAAGTTGAGTACATACCACCCTACATGCACACATACAGCAGCATGAAGAGGAAACTTATAGTAATTCACTGCATTAACAAAATTCACTGTTAATTATCTTTTTTCACCTCTTAAATAATACAGAAAGAAAAACCTTTGCACTAGAGTTTCCATAGCTGTATACATTGGTTAGTAAAATTAATGCTTTATCGCGAGCCCCATAAACACAGGGTACTAAATCTCCTTTGCCAATGTATCATGCAGAGAAAACACATGTATTGTAGAGAAGCAGGGCACTTCACGGATCTTGAAGAGCTTTACACCCCACATGATCAGTAACTGCTGGGCTTCATTTCCTACCCCATTTCCTGGGGTGTATGCAGGGCATCATAGTGCAAGGCAGGATACACATTTACTTCTTTCTGGACCTCCAGAGGGATTGGGCTACAAAAGTGAAGGGTACAAGGCTGCCAGGGGGAAACTGAGTTACTTCTGCCCTGGCAGTGGTGCCTTTTTCCTCAAGAATCCCTCTGCTCCAACCTGCTGGATGCATAGGGTAGCTTGGCAAATTGCTTTCAGCATGTGCCACAGGCTCGTTGTGGCCCAGTAGCATCCCATCTGGAAGATGGACATCACTCTTCCAGACTGCTGGGAAAGCCCCCGGAGGTGAAGAACCTCCCTGCATCTGATTGACCCCTCTGTGTAACAGTGGCTTTTGTCCTGGGGCTGGTGAGTAATATTCAGTTTTGACATCTCCCTGGAGGGCTGGATTTTGGGACCCCCTTCCTAGTCCACTGTACACATCAATAAAAATGGGAAGTGTGGCACCGGAGGCTGGTGCACCCACTCTGCTTCCCTGAAGAAAAAGAAAGTTGAAAGGACTATGTCATTTCCTCAGCTTCTCATTAATGTGTGCAGTCAGCTGTTATTGGCAAGCCTAGGCAGAAGACTAGCTATCCTCCACAGCCATTTGTGATATGCAAGCTGGTACTGGAGTGACATCCCTTCAGAAACAGGTGCTACACAGACCAGCCGCAGAGTCTTTATCCTGTGGCCATGCTAGATGTACTGCCAGTGCCTGTCATCTTCTGTTATCAGTGAACACCTTGTTCTTGACACGGGAAATGGCCCTCAACTGTGGACTTTAGGCTTGAGGGAGCAAATTGCCATCTGAGTGTGGTTCTTAAAGTCATGATTATTAGTTCTTTCTGGTCCTTTTCTGAGACAGTAAGTATCCACTTGGAACGATATGAAGGTTTTGAGTTACCACACCTGCTTCTTCCATGACCAGACTGCAGGACTTTAATTCTTATTTACATTTGTCCTCCTGCCTCCGTAGTGTAAGGAAGTTTTACAATAAGAAAAATATTTGTGATCTAACTTAATGTACGTTAAGCTTACAGTAACCTCTACACAAAAATGTGTTTGCAAAGATCGTGAAGTCCTTGGTTGTGACTGAAAGAAGACTGTGAATACACAGAACAGTTTCACTGAAATTTACATTCAAGAAGTCCAAGCTGTCTTGCTTTATGATCTTTTGGAGTCAGATGTCCCTTCTAATGGAATAGACCCTGACATGACTCACCTGCATTTCTTCAGAGCTCCCTATGTCAAGCCTTGCAGGGACACCCTGATAAAAAGACAGTAGAGCATGAGTCAGGCAAGGCAAGTGTTACACCACTGAACAAAATTATGTTTTTAGAGGAAAACTGAATGAAAAAGGCATTCTGGCAGAAATTTTGAAACAAATTTTGAAACAAATTTTGCTAGACACTGAAGCTCAGTGGCCATTATTGAGCAAGGGGAGTATGTAAAATCCTGAGCCATGGCTTTGAATAATACATCAGCCTTTCAATTCAGAGTGAATTTTTCCTGCAGCAATGTCCACTGAAAGGATAACTGTCTGAGGGTGAGAAAAATTAAAATAAACTTACATCTTGGTTTGCTGCATAGGACGGAAGAAACAGCTGAGGGTAAAGCTAGATAAAACAAAAAAGAATAATCAGTGAATTAAGCTGATGCAGCTGAGTAAAAGCAGAAAGAATTGGAGAGTAAGACATGGGAAATAAATAACTGGTTGTTGTAGGGGCTGTTGTGCTTCTCCTTGCTGAACTAATTGATATGCTGTTGGGTACATCAAGAGCAAAAAGAAAATAATAATTAGTTGGTGTTAGCAAGTGTTCAGTGCCATGGATGCTGGAAAGAATGACTAGGACTCTACTTTTGGGGGCGCAGACAAGTATAGATGGTCCCGTCTGCTTCATTTGTGTGCCCTGCTGGCTGCAGGCCAGAGACATTTAAATGCATTAGCTCAGAGCTGCGCATATGCTGAATGTGACTATTCAGCTCCTGGGAGAGAACTGGTTTGTGTCTCGCTATCAGCAAGGGCAGACACAGCAAAGATGTGTCTGCCTACGTCGTTCATGTAGGTGCAGCTGAAAACAGCACTGAGGCACTTGAGGAGAATTTATGGCTTGCCTTTACAAATAGATCTTTTACACAGATGGATGCTTTTCTGACTTACTATTTCTGCAAAAAAAAAAAATGACGTCTCAGCTGATTCTTAGTTCTGACTGAGAATATGACAATTTAGTCCAACCAAGAGTTGCCACAAAACTTTGGTATAAACATAATTGCATTACAGTACCTAAGAAGGCTATACATTAAAATCTATACTCACCTTGGGACCCAAATGTCCTGAATATTTTGGTGCTGTTAACCACATTAGTTTAGAAAAAAGGAGTTAGTGTACATACTTGAAAACTAAGACTTGCTGAACAGAGAGAGAATCATCTAACAGACAGCAAAAGAAAAGAAATGTTAAATGACATACTGCATCAGTGGAATGTGTTTGGCCTCACTAAAGAACATATCTATATGAAGAAAGCACTTTCGCTACCTGATCTTTCTTCAAACACTTTCGTGCTGTTCTTTGCGTATTTTCAACAGCAATGGAAGTAAGGAAGAAAATAAGGCTTGTTTTGTTGGGGAAAAAAAAAAAAAAGTAATATCTGTTACTACAGCAACTGAAGCAACAGATAAAGCTGGAAAAATACACAAGCTTTCAAGCACACTAGGTCTTCTTTAGCACCTGCATTATTTTATTTCCTGAAATAAATCCATGTGTTAATAGGGTTTATTTTGAGGCTGATAGCACAAAGAGAGATAAAATTATGCTATGACATGGTGTCTGAAGTACCATCCTCTATAGACAAAATTCTCAGACTTCACAGGGAAAGGGGTATTGCAGGTCAGCCTTTATCTGTAGGATATAGAACCAAGTTCTCAAGCTGTTCAAGTTCTCAAGAACCACAGCCCTCAGAGTTGTCAGTGGGTTTCTGTTAAATAAGGCAGCCTGAGAATCTATCCATATTCATGCTGGAGAGCCAGTTTTCTGAGTCAAATGACCATAAGCCTACTCCAGTTAAAGATCTCAGAGGATATATTCTGTCCTGATTTTCATGATGGTCATCACCATCAAAATTATTTCCTTATTTCCATTGACATTCATTACATTTTCTCCAGACTGAACTGGCACCAGAAAGGGTAGAAATGCAGAGATAAACACTGACATCACCCTAGCTCTGGTAAGAATCTGGCCACTACCATTCCCAATAGAAATAAACACTGTCTTATTTCAGTGAGTCAAAGTGCAGGAATGAGTCTGGCAAGCTACCCCTAGTGCAGAACCTGTCCAGAGACTTGTCAAGCCAAAAGAAAGGACCAATTTCAATGAGCCTATATATATGAAAACTACCTGCTGTTGACTTCTGGAAGCTGGCAGCTGCCAGATATTGCTGGACCCCCGAAAGTTCTTCTTGGTGAAATGGCTGCTGCCCCTGTAGGACTAGTGGCTGTGCTTCATTGTGCTGGGCTGGAGCTTGGTTGGCAGGCTACGGCAATGGGTTTTGTGCTTGTAACCTAGGTTGCTGGGGTTGAAGTGGTGTCTGCAGGGATGGCAGTGGCGGAGGATGGATAGGCATTGTGTATTCATATTGCAAGGAAAAGAGACAAGCCTGTTATTAAAATGTGTAGAAAATAGATTATCTTTCTTCTGCTAAGATGATAGCAATATTGTCCCAGAGTGAAAAATGATAGGTAAGGAAAGTAATCTGCCCTGTCCTGCCTGAGATGATGCTAATACCACCACTTGCATTTCTCACAGTGCCCAGACGTCACCCAAATGTTTGTCTGTTCCTTCCATAATCCTTACAATCAAATCTAGTCCTGCAGTATGCTTTCCAGACTACCTGGGATACTGCTGCCACATGTTGGATAAGAAATGCAGGGTGGTCACAGCCTCAGCACTGTCCATGTGAGACATACGTCCCTCCACCATGATGATGAGCAAGAGACAAGCTCAGGCACTCTGACAGCTACTCTTCTGTAGAGAGAGCCTGGGCTCCATGCCTGGTTGCTGACCTACTAATGCTGTCAGTTCATTGTAGGATGGCTAAATGATTTGCAAAGGCAATGCTAGATCTTTATGGCAGAGCAGGGACCCTTTCCTCAACGTCAGACCTCCACGCCTGGGCCACCCACCTTCCCAATGTCAGTTTTCAGCAATGCTCAAACAAGGTTTCTGCCCACTTCAGTGTATTTTGTCAATAGACTCTATTAGACTTTTTTTTAACACTTTCACTATTCAGCTGTACCCTGGCGATAAGACATTAGATGAGCTAGTGGCATTCACTGGAAGTCCCATTCATATGGGATTCTCCATATGAGAGCACAGAGTTTGCTTCTTTTGTCAGCAACCCTGCGTCCATTGCTGACTAACCTCTGAAGCCCAAAGGAAGAAGAGGTTGTCCCAGAATGACCTTCTCTTTCCTGAGCCATGTGTGACTCATAGGCATGGTTTGAATGAGGGAAAGCACAGAAGCATCTTGCTGGTTGGGTCTCATGCTCCTGTGGCCTTTGCCTCAGTCATGGATATGAAGAATGCAGTGCAGCCAGATGCAGTTAAATGGCTCCCCAGAGTCATATTGGCCATGCTATGAGAATAGGTGAAAGGGGAACCTTCATTTACACCTAGTACTGTGCATCTTTCAATATTATCAACATGATAGTATCAGAACACCCCATGGAAAAAGTTTGGAAAATTATCCCTCGTAACACCCAAATATAAAGACAGAGGTGATCTGCTTTTTCAGAGGGAACTGAAGTAACACTAAGTGTCCTGGTCAAGTTGGCAGAGGAAGCCTGATGTCAAGTAGGAGTTTCAACCATCTGAATCATGGTTCAGCTCCTTAAACACATGGGTAGATTTTTATTAAAGGGTTTGCTTTCTTAAGGTCTGCTATATAAAACACTGAACTGCTTTGGGTTTTGTTTTTGGGTTTTTTCCAAATACCTAAAGACATTACGTACATGACTCTATCAAGACATACTATGTTATTTTGTGTGGTTGTTTGTTTTCAGTAATGTCTGTCACTACCTACAGCAGCAACTAAGGGTTGCTACCTATTCTGCTAAGCATTATTAGAATTAAAAGCTAGCACATTCACAGAGAAAGATTTTTGGTTTTTTTACTCTATGTGTTACTGCAAACACAGACGAATATAGACACAAAATAGTGCTTTTAATCTCTAGGCTTCTTTTTTATAAATATGCACATACAGCAAACAATGTGTTGTTTGAAAATAGAGGATTAATTACCTGTGGAAACATGTTTATATTGTCTTCCGTATTGTCTCATCTTCTGAGAAACAAGCAAAAATGATGATAAATTTCTCATTCCTTTCATAACTTACCCTCATTCCATTACTGTAGCACCTTCCCTATTTATCTAAATGTTAATGCTCTTATCTGTTTTTCACTCATTGCAAGCCTTCTCTGCTTGAAAAACAAGAAAATCTACTCTCCAGGATTTTTCAAATACCTCTGCCTGAATTGTCATTTTACGCTGCTCAATATCATGCAAATAATATTGGAGATCTTCTCATACAGTGGATTATGTAGGCTTGTCACATTGGAAGACTTAGTGAGAGGGAAGGTTTGCCTTAAGAACAAGGAGGAAATATTTATCCTGGTAGAGGGAGACAAATGGAGGGGTTGCTTAAGAAAAGCTTTGCCTGAAAGTTTTCTTAATGAAGTTTGAGATTTGTACACATGTAGTCTTGTTCAGGACAAAGATAATGCAAAGCAGTTTGGCATGTCCTTATCTTGCCACCATCTTTGAATCAATATTATCACCGCTTTCCTTTGGGCAATTAATGGATCATGGCCTAAACAAATATGCTTGTCAGTTATTCACGGTGTTTGCCTTCTGAATAAATCAGTTTAATATATCTTGAGATTTCTGCAACAGCTTGATCTGCTCTCTTAGGTATGCGACATTAGTGTCTGCCAGAGTGCATACTTTTTGTCTATTTTACTTTCTGTGAAAATCAAGAGTTCCCTTCTTGCATGGTTGCTGTTTTGAGCAGCCTGGCTGACCCTGCTGAGCTCCCATTGAAGTAAGTGGGAATGCTACTAGAAACTTGCTTTCATTTAGGAATACACCATGACAGCTCTACAGCACATATGCTTCCACTAATGGAAGCTGGAGCTGACTTTGATACAAAAACTGCAGCCAAAAGTAATGCTGCAAAGAAATTAAGGATAAATCTAGCACCCCACTTTACACAACTACCATCTGTTAAGACTGGGACATCTTCAAAACAGAGCATTATTGGCAACCTCTCTGCATATCACTGTGGTTATCATTAGCTACTTGCACGTTAACTGAGCAAGTGGGGAAGTTAAGATGGCAAGACTGAGCTACCCCTCAAGAACAATTTCTTTCTGGTTTACCTTATTGAAACATTTAAATGTTTCAACCAGGTTTGGTTCTGGTCACCTTTTTTACCTTCTTATATCCTTGCATGCCATGACTTGGCTCAAGGTATTGGACAAAGGCTTATGTCACTCTGTCATGTTGCTAATAACCTTGATGAAGTATACAGACCACAGCAAGGCCTGGCAGGCAAGGACTAATTCTATTTTCTTGAGCTACAGGCATTAGATTTTATCTAAAGTATTGCCAGGTAATTCAGCCAGAAGCAAGTGGACTTTTCTGCCATGAGTGACTACTAGGCACTGATGTGAGCAGATGTAATACAAAAACAGCAGACAGAAACAAAACTTTCCACAGGGGAAATGCAAATTTAACCTTCTTCAAATTTCAAAGTTACACTTGAATACAGAAATTATTTTTTTCCAGATTAAATGTATTTCAGATTATTACACAGTTTGTTGAAAGGGGAGTGTTGCGCGGCTATTCTCCACCCATTTTTCTGACAGTTAAAGAAGTTTTGAAATGTTTGAATAGTTTGAATAGACAAAACAGGTTTGGGGAAGCCCAGTATACGGTACAGCCTAGGGTTATCATATGAACTGACATACTTCAATATACTATCAAGAACACTAATTTATTTTCCTGTCCTCTACATTTCCCTGGTAAGACCCTGAGGTTGTGAGAGGAGTCCTGCTGCTGTAATGGCATAAACCATCCCTAGTGTACAAATTTCTTAAGAGTTTATCGATCTCTCTTGGTGGCATCACTTTTGAATAGACACCACAGTTAGGACTGTACAGCTACATGGGAGTCGGTTCCAGTAGCCAATCTGTGGCAAATCAAGTCTGTGTTTCAAAAGAAATGAAGATTTCTACGTCATTCACTAGCTCTGCAGGTACATGATCACTTGGTTTGATGGAAGTGAGCAGATCAAGGAGCTGAAGTGGAGTGATTATTAGCACCTATTTCAGCAGCATCTTATTATTAGGTGAGCTTGGCTGAAGTACAAAGCCATGCTTTTCAGCAACCCTATAGCAACCAAAATATAACTAACTGGTCTTGCATTGCTGACCGGAACTTTGATACTTACCACTGCAGTTACGCATTCAATTCTCTTACCTCTATGATGCAAAGTCAGTATTTACTGCTAGGCGTGATTGATTAACATCTTGGTCAAGAGAGCAGTATGTTTACTTACATCATAGGAAACTGTTGGCTGTCCTGAACACTTCTGCTGATTTTTGCACTAGCCCTCTTTGGCTGTCTTTTTCATTTTAATATATGAATTGTGGGTACTTTTCTCTGGAAATAATCCTGAAATTTGGCATTTTTCTTTCTCAGACCATTAACTGAGCTTAGATTGGCTAACCTGATAGATAGAAAGACAACTTATCTTCTCCAGCATCAGTAGGCTGGGAAGGGAAAATAGGTACATTGGCAAATATTATCCTGACAGTTCAGTTCAGGCTGCAGAAACATGTGCACAAAACCCAAGCAGCTGGGTAGATTGTCATGTACCTTAAATAAACAAGCAACTTAGACTGTGATATGCAGGTGTACAATTTACAGGCAAAGCAACACTTGTGCCAGAGACACAAAATCAGCATACAGTTGCACATGTTTCCAAGAGCTTCCTGGAATAAAACTGTGTTGTGCAAAGCTTGAGACTAGTGTCAGCTTTAGCAAATCTATGATAACCATATTAGTATTAACAGCAGTTCTCCTTTGAAAATCCTGCACATTTTTAATCATTAAAAAGTGGAGCATCAACTTTCCACAGTGTATATTTTCTAATATGCATGCAGTATGAGAAACAAACAGGATGAACTGGAAGCACTGGTCAGTTCCCAGACCTACAACGTCATTAGAGACTTGGTGGAATGAGTCCCATGATTGGAGTGCTGGGATGGAGGACTACAGGCTGTTCAGGAGGGATAGGCAGGGCAGGCAAGGTGGAGGTGTTGCACTATATGTAAGGCAAACAGTTGATTATACAGCCCTTACACTTAGTGGCGATGTGGTTGAGAGCCTCTGGGTGAGGATTAGGGGGATGGAAAACAAAAGCGATGTTGTAGTAGGTGTCTACTACCAATCACCCAGCCAGGATGTAAGCACTGATAAGTTATTTTGTAGGCAATTAGGAGAAATTTCTGGATCAGTAGCCCTTGTCATTATGGGAGATTTCAACTTCCCAGACATAGACTGGGAATATCATACTGCTGTAACAAGCAGATCTTGGAAATTCTTGAAGGTTGTAGGAAATCACTTCTTGTCACAGGTACTCAGTGAGCCAGCTAGGAAAGATGCCCTCCTAGACTTGCTAATTGTGAATAGAGAAGGACTCATGGGGGATGTGATACCTGGTGGCTGTCTTGGCCACAGTGATCATGAAGTGGTTGAGTTTAAAATGTTCAGTGCAATGAGAAAAAAGGACAGCAAATATGCTACCCTGGAGTTCAGGAGAGCAAACTTTAAGCTCTTTAGGGAGATATTTAGCAGAGTACCCTGGGAATCTGCTTTTTAAGGCTTAGGAGTCCACAGGTGCTGGTCAGTTTTTAAGAACCACCTTTTAGAAGCACAGGAGCAGGCAATTCCACTGTGTCACAAGTCAAGCAAGAGGGACAGAAGACCAGCTTGGCTGAACAGGGAACCCCTCATGGAGCTCAGGAGGAAAAAGAAATTGGATGATCTCTGGAAACAAGGCCAGGCTTCGCAGGAAGATTACAGAGCTGTGGTTCGTTTATGCAGGGAGAAGACATGAAAGGCCAAAGCCCAGCTGGAGTTGAAACTGGCCAGTGTTGTGTCAGATAACAAGAAGGGCTTTTTAAAGTACGTTAGTAGCAAGAGGAGGTCTAAAGAAAGCATTGGACTTGTATTTGTTGAAGCTGGTCATCTGACTAACAGGGATGAAGAGAAAGCAGAGGCATTCAATGCTTTTTTTGCCTCAGTCTTTAATAATACTGATAGACGTTGGGCTGCCTGGTCCCCTGAGTAGGAGGACCACGAGTGTGGAAACAGTGACTTTCCATTTGTGAACACTGAAATTGTAAGGGACCAGTTGTATCACCTGAATGTTCACAAGTCCATGGGACCTGATGGGATTCATCCCAGAGTTCTGAAGGAGCTAGCAGATGTTATGGCAGGACCCCTCTTGATCATCTACCAAAGGTCTTGGGACTCTAGGGAGGTCCCTGCTGACTGGAAGCTGGTCAGTGTTATTCCAATTTACAAGAAGGACATGAGGGAAGACCCAGGGAACTACAGACTTGTTAGTCTAACCTCAGTATCTGGAAGAAATAATAGAGAAGATTATACTGGCTACTTTTGAATGGCATTTAAACAATAATGCAATCATCAGGCGCAGCCAACATGGGTTCACAAAGGAAAAGTCCTGTTTAATTAATTTGATGTCCTTCTACAATAATGTCGCCCACCTAGGGGATGAAGGGAAGGTGTTAGATGTAGTTTTTCTGGATTTTATTAAGGGTTTTTATACTGTCCCTCACAGCATCCTTCTGGACATGTTGTCCAACTGTGGGACAAGCAGGATCACTGTGCACTGGGTGAAGAACTGGCTGAAGGGCAGAGCTCAAAGGGTTGTAGAGGATGGAGCTACATCTCACTGCTGGTGACCACTCACCAGCAGTGTTCCTCAGGGTTCAACCTGAGTGCCAATTCTGTTCAATATATTTATCAATTATCTAATGCAAGATCTGAATGCACCATCAACAAGTTTGCTGATGGTACTAAACTGGGAGGTGTTGTTCACTCTCTGGAGGGATAAGAGGCCTTGCAGAGGGATCTAGATAGATTGGAGCATTGGGCAATGATTAATGGGATGAAATTTAACAAGTCCAAATGCTGGATTCTGCACCTGGGATGGAGGAATGCCAGACACAAGTATAAACTGGGTGAAGAGTGGCTGGAGAGCCTCCCTGCAGAAGGAGATTTGGGGGTGCTGGTTGACACTAAGCTTATTATGAATGAGCAGTGTGCCCTAGCAGCTGAGAGAGCAAATCGCACCCTGGGGTGCACCAAATACAGCATAACCAGCTGGTCAAAAGCGGTGATTATCCCATTGTATTCAGCATTGGTGCAGCCTCACCTTGAATACTGTATGTGGTTCTGGGCCCCACAATTTAAGTAGGATGTTAAGGCACTTGAATGTGTCCATAGGAGGGCAACAAAGCTGGTGGAAGGGCTGGAAGGCATGTCCTGTGAGGAGCAGCTGAGGACATGGGGTTTGTCTAGTTTGGAGAAAAGGAGGCTGAGGAGCAACCTCATTGCTCTCTACAGATTCCCAAGGAGGGGAAGTGGAGAGGGAGGCACTGATCTCTTCTCCCTGGTATCCAGTGATAAGACACATGGGAATGGTTCAAAGCTGCACCAGGGGAGGTTTAGACTGGACATTAGGAAGCATTTATTTACCAAGAGGGTGGTCAAACACTGCAACAGGCTTCCTAGAGAGGTGGTTGATGTCAGTGTTTAAAAGGCATTGGGATAATGCCGTTAATAACATGCTTTAACTTTTGATCAGCCCTGTAGTCATTCTATTCTAACTGAGGTCTCTTATTCTTCATGTGGGCAACGCTTTACCATTTCTGCAAGGAAGGGAAGCAGCAGGGAGTTTGGAACTCCACTTCCAGACGAGAAGAGAACACAAATTCTTTCTCTGTGTCCTGATAGTCTCTGCATGTTATTGAAATGGATGAAAAACCAGCAAGTGTCTTTGGTGCCAAAACCATGACACAAATGGTGAAGTTGCTCAAACACCTAGGAGCTGGTAAGTACAAGAAGTTACTGTTTGCTGGTCCTTCTAGCAGCACCAAAATGAAGAACAATGTTTGCAATATCTCTAAGCATATGCATGTGCATGATAATTTTCTAACAGTGCAGGACAGGAGAGCATTTCAGACAGTGTGCTTAGGCATACAGAGACAGTTGCTACCTTGCTGGGTGGTGGGTTTGGGGCCTCACTGAGAAGCAAAGGATTGTTCCCTCTTGTTCCTAGATTGGTACAAAGACCTACAGGGAGATGCAATGCAAAAGCGTATTCCCCACTCTTCAATAATAATCAGCCCTCCTGATCACAAAGACATCCTGCAGTGCTCCTCCAGCTTCTGCCGCATGTCAAGGATGGCTGACCAGATTTGCAGGGGGTCCTCAGTCCACAAGATGAGGGCAGGAGTGTCTGCAGCCTGGCTGAAGGAGCTCAGCACAGACTAATGAGAGATGCAGGAGAATGTGCCAACAACTAGGGTTGTCACTCCAAGCTTTTCCTGTGCTCAGAGGCCCGTAACCATCCTAAGAGGCATTAACTGCTCTGCTGAGGTACAGGTGCCTGTGGCAAATGTCAGCTTTTGCCTGGGCCTCTTCTCATTCACAGCAACTTAAATGTCCCTGCATAACCATTTCAGACTGACCCCAGGACTGCTTTGTGGGCTTTCTCCAGTGGAGAAGCTCATTGTTTCCTGTGAAATGGGTATCCATTTCAGGTGAGGATGCCTTGTTACTCAGTGCCCAGGATATTCTTGGTTAGCCTTGGTTTCATGTCTTAAGTACTTTCTCCCCGTGGCAGCTGTCTGAGAATTCAGTATCAGGTATGATGCATTTCCCATCTGCATACTGCAGCTTCTTTTAATTATAAAGAGGTTGTGGTGATAGTGTCAGTATGTAGTATCAGAATCCAAGACATTGCCCACTGACATGTGAGTGAAAGGCCATGACAACCAGGCAGCACTAGGATTACATATTTTGAGAGTCTAACTTATGCTTAGCTCACCAGATGATGTCGGTATTGTAATAAAAGTTTAGGGCAAAGGTGTCTGCTAGGATTGTCCGTTGCTGTGAAATTTTGCAGTCTGAAAGTCCTCTGTAGGAATTAAGTCTGTTCTGCATAACAAGCTGGCTATGAAAATTAGTCCTAATGTTACCCTGAGAAAATAATTTTGTTTCAGACTCAATAGATATCCTAACCACTACATTTTTATGCATTCTCCAAGCCAGTAATTTCTAAAAGAGGGAAAGAGGATTTTCTCCAGCCACAGGAGGAACTTTTTAAAGTCTCCGGTCTCATCAGAGGATGATATAAAAAATAAGCCCATGCTATTGTTATCATCTGTTTGGAAGCTGAACTGGTTGAAAACAGTCTCTCAGTTCTTCTTGGTTTTAGATGTGAAATATAAGAGGGGCATATGTGGGAATGAAGGGCTTTTCATCTTTTCTGTTTCTGCCCCAGCTAAAGAAGGAATTGAAATATTCATGAATTTTAAATGAATAAACAGATACCATAATTCCATTCGGTATCTCTTCAGTCTGGAAAAAAGAACATTTGCTCCATTCCCCAAAAGAGAGGCGGGGGAGGGAAATGGATTTTTTTAAAATTAAGACTTAATTAAAGAAAAAACAAAGCTCACGTGTGGGTTCTATCTCAAGCAATATACTGTAACTGCTTTAATTTGCAAATGTTACAAATGCAGCAAGGCCTTGATTCAATTTCAGCAGCAGCTTAACATAGAAACATAGGACCTGGTATTCAATATCATCCTGCTCCCTTGCAAAAAAAAGGCTACAGCTGGGATGGAAACAAACAGAGAGCAGTGTGAAACTGCTTGTAATTGATGGCAAACATCTTGCCAAAACAAATGAGCCTGATTTCTGCTTAGAATAAGAAATGCCTGTGTCTGAAATACAGCTGCCCAAGTAGAGTCCAGGCAACAAGCAGAGATGATACAAATGGTCTGTGCTATCTGCAGTTAGCGGCATTGGAGGTGTTTTTATCCTTTCTGTGCATATCCTGGGTGACATAAGGGCTGCATGGGGAACAAAGAGGAAAAATATATGTCTTGAAATACCAGTGATCTTGTTGCCTGGAATGAAATTACAAGCCCCAGTTCGACTATGTGAGGATGCAGAGTTAAATCCTGGCCCTGCTGATTTGATATATGCCTTTCCACAAGGGCCAGATCCCACATTTCTCCCTGATGCCATTGCCTCAAACCACTCACTAGGGCCTTCATCTTGTCCAATTCAGCTCCAAAACAGAGCCAGGCTCCAAAACCATTAGAGTAGAGGGGAAAGATAACTTCCTTCAACATGCTGGCAACGCTCTTAATGCAACCCAGGATACCATTAGCCTTCTTTACCACAACAACACGTTGATGGCTCAGGGTCAACTTGGTGTCCACCAGGACCACCATGTCCTTCTCTGCCAAGTTGCTTTCCAGCTGGTTGAGCCTCAGCATGTACTGGTGCATGGAGTTATTCCTCCCAAGGTGCTGAACTTTGTAATTCCCCTTGTTGAACTTCATGAGACTCCTCTCTGCCCATTTCTCTGACCTGCCAAGGTCCCTCTGAATGGCAGCACAGCCAACAGCTGCATTAGTCTCTCTTCCCAGTTTTATATCATCTGCAAACTTGCTCAGGGTGCTCTCTGCCCCATCATCCAGGTCATTAATGAAGATGTTAAACAGATTGGACCAAGTACCCATCCCTGTGGTACACTGCTAGTACCTGGCTTCTAGATGGACTTTGTGCCACTGATCACAATGCTTTGGGCATGACTGTTCAGCCAGTTTTCAATCCACATCACTGTTAACTTATCTAACAAGTACTTTGCCAGCTTGTGTACACAGATGTTACAGGACACAATGTCAAAAGCCATACTAAGTTGAGGTAGGAAACATCCACTGCTCTCCCCTCATTCACCCAGCCAGTGAGGTCATTGTACGAAGAGATTAGGTTGGTTAAGCATGATTTCTCCTTTATAAATCCATCCTGACTTCTGCTCACGTTGTTGTCTTTTTATGTGCTTGGAAATGGTGTCCAGGATTATTTGCTCCATCATCTTCCCAGGGATCAAGGTGAGGCTGACTGGCCTGTAGGTCCCTGGATCTTCCTTCTTGCCCTTCTTGAAGATGGGGGAGACTTTTGCTCTCTTCCAGTCTTAAGAAACCCCCTTTGTGACCTTTCAAAGATAACCATAAGTGGCCTTGAAAAGACAATAGCCCACTTCCTCAGCACTCTTTGGCGCATCACATCTTTCCTATGGACTTGTGTATGTCTGGTCCATCTAAACATTTAGCCTGCTCCTCCTCCACCAATGGTTAGTCCTCCTTGCTCCAACAGTTCCCTCTTGTCTCAGGGGCCTGGGATTGCTGAAGGCAAGTCTCACCAGTAAGGACCAAGGTAAAGAATCCATTGAGTACACAGGCCTTTTTCATGTCCTCCGTCACCAGGACCTGTGCCCCATTTAGCAGCAGGCCCATGTTTTTCCTGGTTTTCCTTTTGCTGCTGATGTACACATGGAATTCTTTCTAACTGACCTTCACCTCCTTTGCCAGATTCAACTCCAGGTTGCCTTTGGCTTTCCTAATCCCATCCCTGCACAACTGGATAGAATTTCTGTTTTCCTCCTTGGTGACCTGCTCCTGCTTCCACCATTTGAACACATCCTTCTTATCCGTGAGCGGTCAAGTGCTCCTCATTGGAGCAAACCTAGAAACGAAATGGAGACATTTTGGTGGCTCCCAGAGGAACGTCTCTTTGAACCTCTGGCTGCATCCATGAATCACTGTCACACCATTTCACTGGCAAGTCAGGAGCCTGTAGTTGTGCACAAAAGGACTTGTTACAGTTTTCATAAACTGTATCAATTTTATGTGGTAAGTTTTTTGGCCAAATACAGCTGCTTCTCTCATTACTCCTGCACAAAATAGGTTTCTGAAGGAGGAAATCAAGCTCTGTGGTAACTGTTTTGCACAACACATAGAAGCTGCTAGGATGAGTTGAACTGCAATTGTATGAATTGCAGTTGGATGACTTGTACTGCTTGATGTGCCTCACCACTTCCTAGCCCATTTCTGTACAAATTAGCGCCTGTGCCAATGCTAGTTTTTTTCATTAGTATGGTCTATGTACTTGCAGATGGTACCCCAGGGTAGCAAAAACATCTGTGATACAGGCAATTACCTTATGATGATAGAGTGGATGAACTGAATCCAAAGTGGGATGTGCATGAGAGTCTAGCTGTCTCCAAAGCAAGCGTAGATACGAAAACTTATTTCCTGTGACTTCTTTTAATCACACAACACTCCTCAACCAAAGTGGTCTTCTTCATTTGGTGAGATGTATTGCACTCTAATCTTCATTGACTGTATTCTCTCTGTCTCCAGGAGCTACCAAGCTGGAAGAGAGGAAACTCACTTTCTAAGCTTCAGAATTGAAAGATAACTGCTTCAGATTGCAGCAATATAGTTCTGTGACTGTAGCAGCTGTTGTCACGTGTATAAGGCTTTTTAAGCCAAATATTAGAACCCTGTGGGAAGACATGAAGGTACCAGGATATGGAGAGTATTCAGCAATCTTTTCTAGCTGCTGTAGGTGAGAAACTCCTGGTGCTTCAGTTAGTAAAAGATTTATCCCTAACTGCTAGACTGAGGTAGGGCTGCAAGAAAAAGGTTAAATTAAGGAATTCTGAAACTTGGAAATGTGGATTCAGGTTTAGGAAGACAGAGGAGAAACACCAATTTCCTGAATCTGCTTTTAATAAAGAAATGTTGCTTCTCTTATTACTGTGTAGGCTCAAACAACGAGATCTTGAATCTCAATCTCTGGTGCCCAGCTACAGTACTAAGAGTTAAAGTATTGGTATGAACCCACCAAATAGGCATTTGGACACAACTTGCAAAAATGTTACTAATTCGCTGTGCTCGTACTCCTCTTGAGGAGTTTCATTCCAACATGCCTTAACATGAGTCAGTGCTGCTGTGCTGCTCCAACCTCAGAGTGAATCCTTGTTGCAGGTGCCATAGCTCAGTGGGAGAGTCCTACCATCTCCTTGAGCTTTCCATGCTGGAGCTACAATTTCAGGTGGCAAGGACAGAGGAAACAACAGAAGGATAGGAATAGAACCAGCCAAACAATGTCAAACATGTTTTAGGCAAAGAAAAATTACTCTCCTTCTCTTTTGAAATATTCCACCTTTTCAACAAGCAAATCCACGCCATTGGACCACTTTTCATCATGGAGAAAGTAATTTAGAGTCCAGTTCTGAACAGCAGTGCCTGGTCAACCTCTCCTATCACTGTTTTACGCAAGTCCCTTCATTATGTGATGAAAACCACAAAATCTTTTCTTTTTTTTTAGTTAGAGACAGCACCTAATTCTATTTTCAGCTTTTGACACCAACTTGGACACCTTCAAGGTAATGACAGTCTACTTACTGACAGACAGAGGGGCCGTTATCCAAAGGAGAGAATGGAATGTCAGCAACATTTCTCCAATTAATATGAAATTGTGTCCAGACTTTCACCCCAGTATCATTAAAAAGGAAATTGCAAATGTTATACCTGCTACTTAAAGAACCTTAAGTGGAGATTGGTGTAATTTTTCTCTCTGTTATTCTGTGTTTGCATAGAGCTGTGTGTGCATGTATGTGTGTATTTGCCTTTCCACTGGAAAGAGTTCAAAAACATACACAATAGGGCCTAAGGATATTTATGTTGGAATAAAAGAGCCTGTGGCAGAGTTTCTGCTTACGTAACTCAGCAGCTGGCAGCAGTCAGTGAAAATATGAATTCCCGGTTCTCTTGAAAGCACCTGTTCTTTCAGGGAAGGTGCCTCAGTGGAACCAGACCTGAATCCTATAACCACAGCATATGGTTATGTTGTCAAGGTCTGATAATATTCGATAGTAAAGCACGTAACTACTATACTGTTTGGCCCAGGATCCCAGAGGTCTTTGATGTTCCTAAATCTCATTAATCTGAATGGGAAATATGTTATTTAAATACCTTTGAACATCTGGACCTTGAACACCAGTCTCAATCATACTATGTTGTTGCAAGTGTTCAATCAGCCAGAGATGTCTGCATTTCTGTGAATCATGTTCTCCAGAGGCTTACAGGGCCTGTTGTATCAATTTCACAATTAATTACAGTGAACTCTGTTTCCTTTGACAAACTTCATACTTCATTCAATTCCTGTAAATCAAAGAACATTTATTCGACACATGGGACTGGTTGGACGTCATTTGCACAGACCCTGAAAGTGGCAGTTTGGCTTCCCTATTGTGTATAGGAGGAAGATCTAACTACAGCAGTATTCTGGCAGCAGCTTACCACCATCAGCCTATCTCTTAAGGATCTCAACAAGCCCTAATAATTGCGTAACCATCAACCCTTTCCATGAGGCAAATGTGGTAATAGGGCCTTTTCTTATTCTCTGCAAGAGACTGGACAACCATTTCTGATAGTGAGAAAGTACAAACCTCTCTCAATGGGAGTACAGTGTCGGTCTGAGCTCCATTCCAGGGGGACCTGAAAGAGTTCACCATTCCTTCCCACTTGGAAGAGAAGCTGAGGGTGCATGATTATCATTTGAACACAGATGCCTGAAAAGGGGAGGTTCAGCAAAAACATGGTCTGTGGAAAGGTGAACAGAAGGAGCCAGGACTGCTCCACTGACAGCTTCAGTGACACCATCCTCATTCTGCCAACCGTTCTGGATGCTGGCAGGAAGAGTTGGACCAAGTTCACCAATAGTGCCATCAGGGTTTGGTAGCCACCTGCTGGTAGTATGCCCTCCTCATGACCGAGGAGGGGCCCAGCCTGACCGTGCAAGAACAACATTCCTTGCAATCCAGGTATAACTACTCCAGCAAGGATCTGTGAAGCCGGTTGCTAGAAACAGAGACAAAATTGCTAAGTGGAGGGCCTCGGGTTTAGGCAAAGCGGTACTGCTGCAGTTGAGTGAGTTATATGCTACCTGAGCTGCAGAAAAGGAACTGTGTGTATTTGTGGTGTGCACAAAAGGGGCTTAAAACAAGCCAAATGGCAGCATATTTGTAGCAGGCTAAGAAGACACGCTCACCCCTTCACTAGCCATGGCCTAGCACTTGCTGCACTGTTGTTTGTTATCTACAGTTGCATTACTGTAGACCTGAGCTCTTAGGAACACAGCTGCCTTCAGAAGGATTTCCCTGTGAGCTTTTGGGAAGGGCTCCTGCCACTTCCTCTCGGTGGACAGTACCTTCCCTGGTACAGGATAGCAGCAGACAACCTGGGAGAAGCAGGGAAGCTTCTGGAATCTCTGCCTCTGACAGTATGAATTATATGTGTACAAGACCCTCTGGACTTAGGGCAACCAGCAAAACAAAAGCAAGCCAGCCAAACCACACAAGGGAAAGCTCTTGTGCAGGTAAAGAAATGAAAACTACTGGAGTCAAGACCAAAATGAATGTTGCAGATTTCAGTGGCTGTAATCCCTCAATTGAAAACAACAATAAAACTGCCAGGAAATGCAGTCTTATCTTGAAACTGAACCAATCTGTCACACACTAATTCATATGCTGTCAGTATAGAAAGAACTCCTCTGAGTCAAAGGGCTAATTGCAAGCAAAAACTGACAAGAGAAGGGACAGGCTAGCAGTAAGCAGTAGATTTCCAGCTGCAAGAAGGCAAGTTATGATATTCTCTTCCTTGTCATCTTTCAATAGAAAGTAACTGGAATGCTTTCAACAAGAAAAGTAATTTATCTAAAACTGATGGGAAAGAAATGTCTCCCCATACTGAACTTCATTAACCTGTGGAATTGGCTGTTGCAACATATCCCTGAGGCTGACCAGTAAAACAGATTAAAGATTATAAAAAACCTGAAGTATTTATACATCTAATGGAAAAAAACCCATAATTACATGAGAGAGGACAGTGATTATTTATGGAAAGGATAAAAGCACTTCTGCTTTGGCATACAAACTGACATCCTAAGAGACAGAAATTTCTTCTCAAATTTGATCATTGTTTACTGTGAGGTTTCTTGCAACTTTACCTGGAGCAAAAGATCTAGTCACAGTCAGAGATAAGACTTTAGGCTAGAGATAATATTAATGCCAGCCACTAAGGGGTGGAAGGTGATCATCTGTTTCACTGAGTTTGTCTTTCAAGATGAAAACTTCAAAAAGTAAAAATACTACCCACAATTTCCTCAGAGCTAAGCATCCACCCTCTAAGAGAACAAACAAGCAAAGTTAGCTCAAGTCAGTATTAGGGCAGGCTAGTTTCTGGGGTTGCTTTTTTAATTTACAGTCACTTTAAGTTTGGTGGAGGAAAGGAAAAGTATGGGACCATAACGTTTCTTTAAAAGGTCAAAACAAGAGGTGTTAAAATAAGGATCTTAAGCTCAGTGTCTACATGAAAAGCTGAAGTCATTTAGCTGACTAAATTTGCTTTTGCTAAATCAGTGCCAGCTCCTAATGTGCTTGCAATGGCCTTCAATCAGCTGAACTTAGTTCACTGGATAAACAAGTTAAATCAATATGATTACAAGCCCAACTGTAAATCACTTTGGTTTATCTACTGATAGTAACAACTGCAGAGTTGTATCTTCTCAACTGAATTGAGTCAGCCAAAACTGTACATGTTCTTTGCCTCTTGCAGTCTGAGGTAACATGTCAGTTTATACTGCAGTCATGAGTCATTTCAACCACAAAGTAAAAAGCACGTGGTTCAGCCAAAACCTTGCTTCAGGGTTTCAGGTTTCAGAGCTGCTCCTTTTCACTTATCCATAGCTGTGTCCAACAGGTGACTAAAGTTTCACTGTGATATCTTGAGAAGCATCTCAAGGATAAGATAACTATGAATGTTTTCTTCCTTAGAATTACAGAATCATAGAAAAGTCACATCCCTTAATCTGCAAACTATTATCTTGCTGAGGCAGTCTTGGGCACGCTTCGCTCTCCTTGCCACAAAGGCACACAGCTGGCTTATGCCCAGCTTGCTGTCCTCCAGGACCCTGCTTTTGCTAATTCCGCTGAATCAGCAACTGTTTGTGCACATATCTGTATTGGTGTACAAACTGTTAGGGATAAGCATTCTTACCCACAGCCCCACTGGGGCAAGGCAGAGGGAAAAAAGAAAAGGTAATACACTGAGACAGTTGATAAATTCAGTCAGTAATTCTACAACATGGAATTCAGACAGACCAATGAGAGTTTGGGTAGAGTTAAGTTTAGGCATCTGCTATGTAAATTCCTGTCCCTGGACAAATTGTCAATATGTCCGTCTTATTCTGGAAAGCAGAATGTATATGTGGGAGAATTCCTTTTGTTTCAGCCCAATTGCAAGAGAATTACAGAAAGATCTGTGAGCACATTAGGAAATTCAGTCTTCTGCTAGACTTGGATCTCATGTTGCAGCATAGCTAAATCGGTCAGAGGAATTGTGTCCTATTTCTCTCTGTCTGTCTGGAAAGGAAGACTTGACAAACAGCTCAAGGCAGCCTTTTTGTTTTCGCTGCCTAATCTTGCTTAGGATTCTTTGAACACAACCAGGCAAGGTAGAGCTGCTGGTCCACTCCAACCAAGAGGTCTCGGAAAAAGTCCTGAGATCCTCTGGTGCCCTTTAGGTAGCTCTGCTCCAGCTCACCTGCAGTTGCAGCAGCAGTTTTTGTGTGTTCAACTCACTCCCTGCTGCTGGCAGCATCAGTACCTCTGGCCCTTCTTCTGCAGTAGCACTGACTGTGTGAAGGGAGAAAAAGTTTCTAATATTTAGAAGCAAATTTGCATAGGCATGAATAACTATTTGCTATGTTTGAGCTACTTTTCATGTGGTAGTAAAGATCCATAAGGGAAAGACAACAGTTTTGTACTGTCATTGTGCCACCACTGAGGATAAAAAAGCAATGTTAGCATCCCTTCCCAGGCCAGGCTGCAGAGGTCCACTGCTTAAAGTATAAGCTAGTTACCATCACTTCTTTACACAACACAATTTCAATTCACTTCATGCTAATAATATGCATGAACACGGCCCATTTCTCCTTTATTAACTGAACATTTTGTAATAAAAATAGTGAAAGAGCAGCATGGAAAATGTGAAAAGTAAAAATTAAAAAGTAGGAGAAAGGAACTGAAAAGATTTATGTCTGGCTGCAATGGTAATGCATGAATGTGAAAAAGTTGAAAGCTAGAAGATCTGTAACATGGAGAGATTGGTAAAGACATGGTGACTCCAAGACAGCTCCCTTAACACAAGTTATTATTCCTTTGGGAGCACTCTATATTACACAAAACATACAAGCTCAGGACACAGCTCAAGGTACAGCATCACTATCATAATGTATCAGCAGAACTCTTTGCTGGGTGAAGCAAGTCAGTTATTCTCAGAGATTCAGGGCACAGAATAAAGTAATAAATAAGCAAATAAAGCTACCTGGAGCTTTTCAAACACTTAAATTTGAGCAGCTGTATTGTAAATTTATGACTTCAAAGGTTTAAGTACTGTGTCTTCCTCACTAAAACTGCTGTTCAGATACAGAGCTGATAATCTGATATGACAGCCTATTCAGGATATTAAGCTAGGACTGAAGAAGGAACACAAACATGCAGAAGATGTGGATGCCTGCAGTGGCAGCTGAAGGAATAGACTTCAGCTTCCCGTCACCTACGTGTGACAGGTGCTTCTTGTCACCTACATGTAGGCAACTACATCATATCACAAATGAGTAGCTTAATGTTCTTCTCTCTTAATTTCATCTTTTGAGTGCATATTAAATGAAGGTGAGCAGCCCTATGGAAGATCCTATCCCACTGCTTCCACACCACTGCTTCAGGAGACACTGCAATCCCATGTTAAATAATGTACCCTTTTGGATGTTATCTCTATCCCCACCTGATTCATCTGCTGATATTGCTGCTGCATCAGCAATGTTGCCTGGTCTGGAAGAAGCCAAGAAGAGGGTAAGCCACATCCATAACTTACCTGCTGCTATCACAACAAAAACATTGCATTGATGAAAAGATTTATGCTTCGTATTTGTTCAATATTTTCTATAATTCTGCAGGAGAAACTGAAGGCTTTTGGTTTTAAGTTGTACAGTTTCTTCCTAAAATATACCTGGTGCCTTCTATGCTTTTTTATCTTGTAATAAATAAACATAGAAACTAAGCAGGCTTTCCACTGGTTTAAAGTCATCGATAATTTGAATTTAAAAATCTAGTTATTTGACTCAAAAAGAGGGAAGCTGATCCAGGACTAGGGCTCTAAATTAAGACACAAACGAATTAAATGGATTTTCTTGGATCTTATGTAGATTTCATGTGTGATTTTTGATTGGATCGCAAAAACTTTCTAGTCTTCAGCTTTAGATTTGACCAGTTTTCCTTATATTAATGAATTTTGTTTATGTCCACCCTGTTTACTTCTCCCCAATCCATGCAAACATATCTACTTTTGACCCAGCCTTCATTCAGATACGTTTTTCTGTTTTGAAACCAAATTAGAAAAAAATCATGAGAAACATCTGGAATTGTTTGATTTTGTATTACAGGTTTCTATTCCTGGCGAGGTCTATTCTGCTTCTTACTGTAAAGTGGGCTTATCGAAGGATTTTTCATGCCTTGATTTATACAGATGCTCAGGCCAGGAGTTATGTCCCGCTTTTGCCATTCACTGCTGTGAAATAGACCTCTTTTCTGGAGATGACATTCAGATGGTGCCACAGTACCTACCTTTGGGAAACTAATATATAACATGTTAGTATTATATTGTTACAATCATGAGTAATGATTTATAGTTCTTACAATTATAATTAATAACAGTTACTAACAATAATTGTTACTAACAGCTACTTACCAAGGTGGTTCACCTTGGGTTTGCATGGAAAGGAGATCTGAATCCTTACCTAATCCTGGATTATAAGTGTTCACTTTAGAACTTAGCACACTAAACCACATTTTGGAAAAAGGTGGAAACTTCTTGGCTGGCAAGTGAGAAATTGAACCAGAGTTTACAGGGTTAGATGGATGTGCTACCCTTGTGGGAGCAATACACAGCCTGCTTATGTGAGGGTAACCAAAACCTCAGGAGTCCAGAAGGAATTGGTGGACTTCAGAAGATGATTATTCTGTCTTGTGCATGGTGAGTTTTTGGTTTCTGCTCCCAAACGACAGTTGACTAAGGGCTCCCACAATCCCAAATTACATCCCAGAGTAAAAAAGCCTGTGCACGGTACCTGTGTCTGCTGGGCAATGTTATGCTAAGCACCATATATCTGCAGCAGCTGCACAATCTGGAATGTGAAAGCAGGCATTTTCAAACCCCATTTCTTTATATGTTCCTCATAAATGGAAAAGAAAAAACAATACAAACCATTTTAAATAGCTTAATATCTTTAGACAATCAAGTTTTCCTTTCAAGGTTCAATCAGAATTCTACTCCTGTGTACTATTACAGCAGTTCTTTTATGACATTTCTGTTAAAACCAAAAGATAGCTCCTATCCGAGTGTAATTTCAGCTTCTGAGTTGCGGGCATTTTCTCCACACAGTAAAGCAATGAATCAAATTATTTAAATGGAGACTGCTGCAATATTTCACAGTCCTGCTGGAGACAGAAACATGGTAGCCAGACTGCAAACAGCCCTGTTTCCTCACAGCCCTGTCAAAGGCCATGCAAGCACTTACATCTCTCTTTAGCACTGAAACCCATAAAACATACCATGAATGTAAATCTAAGCTGTGCATAAGCATTTGCAGGACTGGAACACAGAGATTTACCTTCAGCTAGTACAGGTGTTTTAGGTGAGTTCTTGAGCATCATGGTGCAGCAAATAAAATATTGCAAACTTTCCGATTTTCACTCAGAAATGGTCTTTGCATTTGCAGTGTTTGAGGGGAAAAAAAGTGGAATTTCAATTCATTGAAGTTTATGTCCACTTTTTTTTTTTTTCTAATTTACCCACAGAAACTGTAGCAACACCAGACTATTTTGAAACCTAGGACAGGGAAATCTATCGGACATCTTAGAAACTAAGTCACACTTCTTCACTTCCCCCCCCCCCCCCCCCCTTTTTTGTATCAAATGAGCTGCCCTAGGCAATTAGCCAAACTGGAGTCTTCACAAATTACTTTTCAAATATTCTCAAGAGTACAGATAACATCAAGTAAGATTTTTATACTGGAAATGAAAACTAATATTGATTGATTGCACCTCACTGTAACACAACTTACAGAAGGAATATAAGAAAAACTTTGTCTGATAAATTAAATTATAGGCCTTGTCTGAGACAAAAATGGTTTTATAACACCTGGCTGAGGTTTTGCTGTTGCTTACAGGAAGGTCTCCTCCAGTGTGCCTTACCCATGGATAGAAAAAGTATATGGCTTGATTTAACTCTGCTAGCCTGCAGCTGAGGAATTGTGTCTTCCAACAAGTAGATTAACCAAATATTTGCTGTCATTCAGGAACAAGACTTGGCTTACTGTAGAAGTACAGCTCTATGTTCATGTATTCAAGATCACCTTCAGAAGTACCAACTTGCACAGGGCTGTCTTGCTGAGACAGCACATAGATGATCCCTGAAGTCTTGCCTTGTACTACCAATCTATAAAATTGTAGTAAATGAGTCTTATTCACAAGACAGCAGGGAACACTGGGCAGCACAGCTGCCTAGCCATGCCTTTTACTAATGAGAGAGTGAAGAACATGTATCTATAGCACAGCCCTCAGCTACCTTCACTTCAGTGCACCATTCCCCACCTACTAACTCTCCAACATGTTATGAAATCACAAAATTACTTTCTACCTAAAGCAGAAGATCTGTGCCTAGGTCTAGATCACTCAGGTACTGTTTTTAAATCCACACACTACTGGGGATCCAACCACTGCCTCTGGGACAATACTCCAAGATTTGTTGCAGCTCAGTCTTGGGGACATTTGAAAAGCAGAAATGAAAATACAGTTAATCTCAAGTTTTTCTTTGATAGTTCAGCTAAGTTAGCCCATAAACCCTACCAAACAAGAAGGGGGACTAAAGGTACTTACTGGCAGAGAAAAGGTTCTCAGGTTGCCAGGAAGCAGAATTAGTCTTCATTCTCTGAATTGCTACCTGCACTGAAAAAAAATATATTCTTTCTCTCCTTTGTGCTTTCAGGAGAGCATAGCCTGTAATTACATTCAACCCTATCTATCCCTGCAACAAGTGACTTCTCTACTCCAATCTCAGGCAGTAACAGGTTATGCCTGAATCACATGTTTACTTACAAAGAGCTCCAGGTGTTTGCAGTGTCATAAGTGCCCTCCCCAATTTAAACTCTGCACTACAGACCACCCAGAAGTCATTTGGGTTTTAGTCCACCACTTAATGCTTAATCAGTTGCATTATCAGTCACACACGTCATTATGTATCAGAAGTGTCTCCCACTCAAAACTAAAATTCCTCTAAAAGAAACACAGGAAAACAAGCATGACCTAAACAAATCTGGACAAGTATCACTCTGCATGTATTAGGGGAAGATTATGAAGGAAAGGTATGTCACATTTTCATGTGAAAGCTGAGCAAAATGTGTCCTAGGAAGACTCCCACAATGGTTTCACAGTATCTGCTAGGGATCCATTTAATCTCAACAAAACAGGTTGATTTTGCAGGTAATGTTTTCAGCTAACACTTTTCCCACTCAAGGTGTAAAAAGAGTCTTCAGAGAAAAGTTTCATTATTTTGCTACAGTGGCTATCAACATCAGAAGACCTTCCCACTTTTGTTTTGAATTCCACTAAAGCTTTTTAATGCTTCTAACTAGCAACAGTGCAGGCCCTTTTTCTTTTTTAAGCTAGAATCTGACCTTTATCACTCTTTAAATAAGCCTTTTCATGGAATTTTGCAGTGTTATAGTGAGAATGACATAAGAGCTTCAAAGGCCAGTATAATCAGTTTACCTGCTCTAAATTGGCTTCCTCCACTGACATTGTTGGTCCAGTAACATTCTTGGGAGAAGTTTCTTTATACTAGACTGCAGTCAGATTGGCCAGCATCCTGAGCACTGTGGCTGCAATTCATGTTACCTAACTTCAAACATCTAAAAATTAGGCATCTAGACTAAACTAAGAGTCAAGGCTCTCTCTGAACTCATCATCTCAGACAAGATGGCAGGCTGTCAATGCAAGGGAGGTATTCATCCCACTTCTCTGGGAACAGAGTGATTTGCCACCTGGAGATAACTAAAGCCATAGCTTTTAGTCATCTGGAGTTTGGTCAGCAGAACCCCTTTCCAATCTTAGTTCAAAATTAAAATAGAAAACTATTTAACTTTGCACTAAACAACATTGATCTTCTCAGCCAACATCAAGCAGTGTCAGAAAACCTTGGAGCACCATATTTTATCTTTTAATGGCAATCTACAGTAAGTCTGTAAAAAAGGATGAAATCATTTCACAGAATGAAACAGTCTGTCTAATTCTGGAGTGAGGCAACTGGCTGCAAAGCTGTAAGTTGATGTCTGCAGCACAACAACAACTAGGGGTTTGAAAAGAAACACACAACATCAGCAAAACAGACTTCACTTCATTAATTTGTACTGACACACAAAACAAAAGGGATTTCACAGCTCACATGACTGTAATAATAGTCCCCACAACAGTGTCACATCCAGCAAGCAAAGAAACCAGACTCCCTTCTGCACAAGCCATGCCTTACACATGATAAATTATCTCATCTTCTGAGCCAAACAGTAAGGAAAAAATACAACTTACAGGGCACGCAGTAGTAAAGGCAGAGAACCAGCAGCTTCACCTGATTTCCCAGGTGAAGATCAACATCTGCACTTCCCAGGCTAGAACTGATTTGTGATGCTGATTTGTGATGCCTTTGCCTTGTTTCAGGCAGGTATAAGTGCTGCACGGGTGAGACTGAGTGTTCTTGTGTGCTCCAACTTGTCTCTGGCCTCACAGGCAAGACAGAGCCTTCACTGTGAGAAGCAGCAACCTTAGCTTACCTGCCCTCAGCATAAATCAAAAGCCTCATCGAAAACCTGCCAAAGCCACCAAGCCATGAAGCTGTGACCTGTTGTATTCATAGTTTCGGGCTGGGCCAGAATGCAATCTCTCACACACTAAGCACATGCCTTTAAATAAAGCAACCACTGTTGATGCATGTCTGAGCAGGAGGAGAGAGAGGCTGGCATGAAGCTATAGCTGAGGGCCTGTAAGTACACAGGACCAAGGAGAGCAGGAGCACACAAACACCCTGCAAAAGTACAATGTCTCACCTGTGCCTGTGGCAACCAGGATGAGATACAGGAGAGTCATTTCTCATCAGCCTGCTTCTTACCTACATTACTATTACCTTGTACCACAGGTTTTAATGACAAGTGTGGAAGTGTTGCCATTTTGAAAGAGGGACAGGTCTGAACTTAAAGCAGTCTAAAAAGATTATCAGGTTTTCAACAATCAAAAAAGTGGCCAGGAGGTATGATCACACCAGCCTTTACAAAAATCTGCTGTAAACAGACTCAATGCTGTGGTCAAGAATGAACATGCAGATTCACTGCCCTTGAACTGGACTTCCTTGCCAAGTGACATGGTTACAGGGCCAACTTTCTTTTGTGCTTTTGCTCTAATCACTTAAAGCAGGGGTAAGCCTATGCTGGGGATCTTTAGCCCATGAATGGAGCACAGTACAAAGGTAGCCCAGGCAGAGGTCTAGCCATGCCAGCTTCAGCATGGTCCCATGCTCACATGGCTTGGCTGTTTGGAGAGCTCAGGCAGTTGTGAGTTAGTGTATCTGCACTATGTTTGTCCATCATGAAGAAACTACATGATGAAGAAACATAGTGTAGACACCTGGGTGTGCTCAGGAAGTATAGAGATCACCTCTTATGACAAGAAGTACCAGAACAGGTTAAGTGACCATGCTTTCACCCTCAATACTCTTTGTAGGACAAGTCGTCTGCTTCAGCTTCAGACTGATTGTTACAATTGCCTCTAAACAAAATGTAAATTCACCCTACAGTCTTGGCCAGGACTTTTGGACTGTTTGGTAAAATTTAATCAGATCTTTTTTTGCTCTGTTGTGGTGTGGATGAGCCGCATCCTCTCTGCAAAAATCCCAGTTCATGCTAGGAGCCAGGATTTGTTCCCCTCCCTGTGGACAGTGCCGGGCACTGCACCTATTTTTGCAGAGCAGTAATGTGTCTTTTGGTGAACAACAACCAAAAAAGAATCCTACCTGTTCACCTGTTAGTAAAATCCATCACTCTGTTAATAGCGCTAAAGGAAACATTTTTCTGGTGGTTACCAGAAGAGATTTAGATTTTGGTGGGAAATACAAAATAGCTCCATTTCATTTTCCAGAAAATAAAAAGCATTATGACTTCTAAGTTCACTGGGTTTGTCAGTCATCTCTTTCCTGCTCTTTAAGTCTGCATGCATTGGCATGGACAGCAGGATGCTCCCTTTTACCCTCCTCTTCTTCTCCTCCCTGTGTGCCAGGAGCTGTCTGGAGCCAGAGAACGGGTTTCAAGAATGCAACCTGGTCTTTTGGTGCCATCTCAGCTCTGAAAGTATGAAAAGAGACCCTGATGCAAGCATCTTAGTCTGTGCAGTATGTGTATTGCCAAGGAAACAATTAAGTCCTATGGGAATAACTATGGGAACAAGAACAGAGTATGGCCCAGTTTCAGTGCCAGTGTGTGCATGAATGCTTTGCTCCAGGAATAACAAAAGCAAGACAGCAAATCTCTTGGGCAGTTATGCCAATTCCCTGCAATAATCTGAAGGTCTGAATGCTGTGGTTACAGCATAACAGCCCAAGAGCAAACTGTTAGGTTCCCCCATTAATGGTGCAGGCTCTCCTGACAACTACAGATCTCTTTGGGGCAAGATAAGGAGAGGCAGAGCACTTTTAATTCACCAGATCAACTATTCCCTTGGAAGTACTAGGAAAAGGTACTATCACAGACAGAAGGCTCACCCTGCAAATGCAGGATGAAGACATAGGTGCTCTCTGCTGCTGCAGGGATGAAGTGTATAAGCTCAAATGGTATTTGCAGTGTCTGCAAAAGGAACAAGGCTCATAGCTAAAATCAGGCCTGGCAAGGGTTCCTACTGCCCTGAAAAGTCTTGCATGTGCTGAAGAAGGGAGCAGGAAAAGAGCATCTCAAGCAGTTTATTTAGCTTGTTAAATAAAATTTGTGCTGCTTCTTCACAGTAGCCCTTGCTCAAAAGGTTGTTTGAGTTGTTACACAGTCACTTCAACCCTGTGAAAATTCTTATACCACTCAGCGAGGTAGCCCCATCTCACGCTACAACACATTGCAATTCAGTTATGCTTTCCTAGTGCTAGCTGAAGAATACATGCAATTTTACAATAGCTCGTCTGACAGTTTTTAAGTATTTTTTTAAGGATATTTTTCAGCTGATCTGTTCTTAGACCTGGCTGACTGTTCAGTTGCATGAGCCTTTATGCCAGTATAAGGAGAGGAGTGAGAACTGGAATGCTAGGGTGGGAGAGGGTGGGACCTTTCCTTTGAGCACCAGTGACCAGAAAACCACAGGGTTTTTATGGAAAGCAATACCTAGAAAAGAAAATACCTTGTTAGAATATAACCTTGAAAATCATAGCATGTCCCTGAGGTTCCTAAATGTCAGCTAAGTTCTTCAGAAAACCACTTCCCTTTTCTTTCCCTTCCTCTTCCTCTTAGTAAGCTTAAAAACACAACAAAACAAAATAAAAATTGAGTCCTTGACAGTTAGGTGATGTTACAACACAAAACTGAATAATACAAATTAGAGCTTTGTAGTGTCTAGGACTGTGATCCTTGTCTGATGTTTAAGCATCTGGATGCCAAATTTCTGGGGACTTTAAACACTGAAGTACAGCAAAGAGGTAAAAGCGAAGCAAGGGAGAGCTGTTAGGAGAGAAAGCTTAGTGGAAGAGATTTTCAGGAGCTAATTCGGAAAACTTACTCCTACCCTTCCTGAAAATATGTTTATATAAGTAGACAATCATTCTGCACTGCTGTCTGTCAAAGATTGACAGGATAAGGCAGCTGGGATTTGCCTGCATAAAGGTAAGAAATTTTACAGGAAATTGTCTTTCTCCCTTGGTTAATTGCAGACTCCGGCTCTTTTCTGCAACATGCTAAAAAGACTTTGCAAGCTGAGTCTCCCAAACTCATAAGCAAAAATTTGAATACATGATCCCAAGTTTCCTTATTCAACAGGGCATGTGAGCAGATGTTGCTGGCAACAGGGCCTGTGTATTTTCTCAGTGAAGAGCTCATGAAGTGCTTTTTTGGTTAGGGATGGATTAATGGAATGAGACTCCAAGGGTGAGTACAGATAAGAGAGTCTCTGCATTTAGAAAAATCCTTCTTTGAGATATGTTCTCTCCCCCAGTTTTCCCTTTGGGTTACATCCAGTTTTTGGGTGCAGGAAAAAGTGATCATACATACTTGTGTTTGTCATTCACCAATTCCCCCTAAACCTTAGCTTAACCCTTTGCTAGAATACCAGTCTAATTTAGCCTTTCCAAAAAGCTTTTTCTATCAGTGAATCCCAGAGCAGCCCTCTGCAGATCCCTGGCTACTCAGAGACAAACAGCTCCCAATCCACTTACCAATATAGTGTTACATTCAGTTTCTTAATAGAATGAGTATTTCATACAGTCAGACAACACTACAAATGGCAAAAAAACCATTAGCTTCTGGAATATAGAGAATATAAAGAATATCTGTCAATGTATCCATGGATATTCCTTCCCTTTTCATTGCTGGCACACATTCTGTATAAAACTTAAAGGACTATGCTTTATCACATGGACGTAAGCGCATTGGACTTTGCAGTTTTTGGTGGATTATTTCCTGGACTTCACAGTGTAACCATTGTATTTAATGCATGCACTCTGGACTCTTCAGAGCTACTGGAGTATACCATGTTTTCATCCACCTCAAAATATTTCCAAACCCTGTCAGCAGACAGCTTGGGATCATCAGACTCAGTAACATCTTTGAATTAAGGCTTGGCCATCTAAATTGCTGGTGACAGAGAAATTTGCAGATCAGTGACAGCCTTAGCCACCACAATATAGATATCAATAATTCAGTGAGTCCATAGGGCTTTCCTGAACCAGCCTGGAGACTGGCTCAGCAATTCAGGGGAAGCTGAGATTCACCAAGAGATTTTTCTCCCATTATGAAATAGACGTGTCCAAAGATTGCCCTCCCCATTTCCAGATTTCTCTGGATCCATGCAGTTGAGTTATCCTGGTCTGCCCTCGTGTACACATGTGAGGAAACAATGAGTTTTCCAGCACCTTTAATTGTCAAAATTTGTTTAGGTATTCTGTAATTCTGCTATGAGAAGCTGACATGCTCTGAATGCTACAAGACTTATGTTGAGAGCAACAACCACTTCCATACAGGTTTCCTCCCCAGTGCTCATGTCTCTTTCTTGAACAAGACAATTCAAAGACTCTAATATAAAGCACATAAGAATAGTCATACTGGATCACACCAAGGCCCATTTAGTCTGAATCTCAGCAACACACAAAACCAGATATGTAAGAATGCATGTAAGGTCGAGACAGAATATTATTACAGACATTAGCAGTTTTGTGGCTCTGGAAACTTCATAAGCCACAATTATTTTTCTGTATATTAATCACCCTCCAGGTGGGACAGGACAAATTCTTTTCCATTAATTTGTCATGTCTCCTTTTGAATCCATGCAAAATCAACCCCATAACATTTTGGAGCAAGATGGCTCACAGCTCACCTACCTATTATGTGAAGAGCCATGTCTTTTCCTTTGTTTTGAACATGGTACCTTTGGTCTCATTAGGGGTCCCCTATTTCTTTTACTATGAGAAACAGCAATTTCCTTATTTACTTTCTCCATTCCTCTTAGGATAGACCTCTATCCTTTTCCTGTCAGTCAACTCTTTTCCATCCTAGAGCATCCTTGTCTGCTTAAGCATTGCTGCTTTGCTCCAGACCTTCAAAATCCTTGCATTATGTGCATACAAAGCACCACAGGGCCCTGGTACCAGTTGGAGATCCTGAAAGCTAAAGTAGAACAAATAATAACAGATAAGAAAACTGCAAAACCAAATCTCACATTGTCCAAAAATTATTTAAAAAATAACTGGAGGGAACAAAAGCTATCAGAGTATCCACTTCTAAAACCTTCCCGTCAGTGCAAGGCAAAAATCACAGCAGTTTCTCTTTGCATTTCTACCAGACTTACTTTCAGAGAAATGTGTAGGCAGGGCTGTAAATCAGAGAAGACACCAATGTTTTGCTGCCATATCAAGAACTCTGGTCACTGTGTCAAAAAATCACCTATGTACAGCTGAACATCAATAGAACTTGCTACCAGAAGCCTTAGCTGTCCCACTTTTCCCTCTGGTAAACAATGTCTGTGGGATTTGAAGCACCTCGGAGAGAGCAAAAAGTGAATATCATTAATCATAAAATCCTATTATGACTGGACTGACAGCTGCTATGAGAAATGTCAGACTCAAGTGACACAGACACAGAGAAGAAGCTTGTAATGGAAAAGCTGCCTCACCTGTAACTAGAACATCATGAATTAGAGGCAATAATTGGCCCTACAAGCAGAGAATAAAGTCATTATTTTTACTACTTGTCACTTTAAATCTTGGTATTGGATGATGGCTCTAAGATGTTCACAGCTAAAAATTTCTGGCTTCTGTCCATGTGAACACACTACCCCCTGTCTATTTGAAGTGGAGGCTGCACATAGCCACCTCTGTTGACCACTATCTGGAGTGCAATTTCAGTGTGAGAAACTGGAATGCTCTGAATATTTCTAGGTTTACTATGAAGTCAACAAGAATTTCTGTGCACTATGAATTTTTGAGCTTTAAAAGGATGATGACCTTCATGTTCCAGTTAGATTTTTATCTCCTGAGAATAGGCCCTACTGACTGGAAGAAAAGAAAATCTGTTACCCACTCATACAAAATTTTCTTTGTACAAGAGTAACACTGGAAATAGCTCAAATTCTTAAGATGAAGAAAGGAAAAGTGAAGTGTTTCAGTTAAAGTTTGTTAGCACCTCCAGGATTTCTGCTATGTGAGGGCTTCTTAATCTTTGGCACCTGACCTGCTCCAAACTCTGCAGTTACAAGTTCTTAAAGGGAAGAAATTAACCACTGGAACAGGGATGACACGTGACATGACAGCATACTATGCTTCTAATAGTAATTTTTTCATTTCATTAGAAGATGTAGATGTGATACAGGAACTGCTGAGTGAACTCACAAGGCCTGTTTACACTAGCATTCCTATTACATGAGTGTACAATTCCTCTTGCCTTGAACTCTAGACTCTGATTCAGTGCAGCGAAGACTTCAGGATAGATAGGAAACACCAGAAAATGTCTACTTTTGGCAGATGTACAGAGCACATGGCAAGACCTCCAGAGTCAACATCCCTCACTTCTGCAGAAAATGCCATAAGCTCCTGATAAGAACCAAGAATTTGGCTACAGAAGTCACACAAATTTTAGCCTGTTGTACAGTACAGGACTTTGAGCTGACATCATCCTCACTTTGAAACAAAGTTTTCTAAACTCTCTGAACATGCCTCTCAGTCTAATTTTTCTTTGGTGGAGCTCCTCATTAAACTGGGTCTGGACAACCTATTCAAATACAATTGTTCTTCCTGAGAAGAATCTGTAAGCACAGATGGTGGCAGGATACATCTGGATTTGTCTGCAAAAACCATAATGGCAGTTAACACTGTCATCTGACCAGGACAACTGAAAGGTCATTTAGGGTCAACTGCATGTGGTCAGGACTCAGATAACACTTACCAAATGTTTGCTGTGGTGCTTGAATAAAACCCTTATTTGTCCAGTGCGTACCAACTTTGTATCTCTGTCCGTCTCACCACCTCTTGTTTGGCCTGGCCCAAAACATTTCAGTTCTGGGTTTCTGGGGTTTTTCCTTAGCCAATTCCTGCCCTGCTGGTTTTGGATCACTTTGGAAGTAGATATTATCTCTTACTAAGTGGGGTATGTCTATCATCTTCCTTAGGCATCTAATGTCAGTGATATGAACCACAGTGCTTTCCCTGGAAGTGCCAGGTACAGAGGAGATAGTGTGCACTGAACTTCTTTTCTTCAACCACCTGCAGGAAATTCACAGTGTGAATTTTCATCCCAACATGATGGGGAACATTTTCACACTCTCTAGTCTCATCAGACTACTAATGATAAATTAAGATAATATAGGAAGCTATCTTCCACACTCATATGGTAGTGTAATTCCTTTTTACTGCCAGGCAATAATACCCATTTTCACTTAATGGACTGTTTCTTGACAACCCACACTCATAACACTCATACAGCCAAGGTTTTCCAGTCTCCTGAACTAGGCCAAACAGTACCTGTCTTCCAACTCAGTGGTGCCTTTTTCAGTAGTGAAGCAGCTGAAATCCAAGCAGGTGTGCACATAAAGAACTGTGAATGTAATGTAAAAGTAGATGAGGGGATTTAAAAGCAGCCAGTACCACAGTTACCAAAGAATGACTTCCTTTAACTTCCAATTGTGTCACATGAAAGATGGGGAATCAAAATTGCATTTGTCTAACTTCTTTGATATTTTATTTTAATGCTTTTCCTCACAGAAAAAAAAAGGAGACCCAATCTGATGAAATGTAATTAATCACAAGGAAAATGTGTTGGTTCAAAGTCCAGAGAGTTATCACTTAATTAAAAAGTACTAAAGAAAAGCAAAGACTTCAGACTAGTATTAAAGTTATTAAAGTAAATTTCATTAAAATCAAATCAAGACAGAGCTGCATTGCACTGTGCAAGAGACATCATTTCCAAGAAGGACTCTGGGCTAGCTGACAACCAATGCAGTTAATAGGTCTTTGCTGGGAAAAAGAGAAAATGTAATCAGTCAAGTAGGGTAGTTAAAACAATCTAACAGGAAACAGTGGCAGGACAGACAGCATCATCGTACCTCAGTCTGCTCCACCTCATAAGTTGTCTCAAGCACATTGCAAAACAGAGTCTTAAATCTACAGCACATCTTGCAACTCTGATAATTTGAGAAGGTATGGTTATGACTGCAATAATTTATTAGGCTTTGAAATAAAGCACGGGGAGAGATAAGTGACAACTGTAGTTTAGCACTGAGGAAAGTTACTGGATCTAAGAACAGGAGAAATTCCTCAGTTTTCAAGCAATAAATATGATTGGTGCGCAGTCCTAGAAAAGAGACAAAAAGATATTAAGAAAATAAATTTGTGATTGTGTTTCCTCATATCTGAACAGTGTCTACAGTGGGTCAGACACTATCTAAATTAGGTCTGCAACCATATAATATTTCTTTCATTCTGGGAGAATTTGTCATATGGTAAGAAGGTGGGAGCTGGAGCATCCAATTCCCTTAGGCTCCTTTGGAAGCCAAGACTGTCAAACCTGAATACTGAAGAAACTCCTGAGATAGCATTGCTATCTCTATAATTAAAAGAAGAACATTTTCTCCCACTTTTGAAAGCCTTGAAATTTAAGATTGCATAGACACAAACTGGCAAAATAAATCTATTTCTCAAATGAAAAGGCATTCTTCAGATTCCTTACTGGAAGTGTATTTTACAGCCAAAGTACAAACATGATTTGAATCAGAGAAGGTGGCAGAGCTGGGAGGTCCAGCCCCTGAAACTACAGTCTATAAAGTAAGGAATGAAGGAAAATGCCAAATACAAGCCTGCCTCTGAATCTTAATGAAGATTAAGTCCACCTGGAGAAAAATTGTTCGTGAGGGCCTTGGGCATGACATGAGGAAACTGGAACATATACTCACCACATGAGTTAAATGTAGCCATGGACAGATGGACTGTCCCAGTTCAACAGCAGAGTGGTTTCCCTCCTAGGGTAAGAGGCCAGTAGGTAAAAGAGGTGCCTTTTATGATGACTGTCTTCACATTATCCTGCTTTGCTGCTGATACTGAGGGTATTCTGCTGCAATGCCCTTTTCGGCAAGTGCTGTGGGAAACCTGATCATGGACATCACAAAGGCTTGTGGAAGAGAGCTCCTTTGCTAGTCTTCTTTCAAGAACACATACATTACTGTCACTGAGAATAGTCTACCCTTCTTTTCACCTTTCTCTGTGGGCTCCCATCTCTTTATAAAACTAAATATAAGTTGCCTGGCTTCCTTTCTGAAGACCTCTCAGAGCTTGCTCATGCCCTAACGTTCACCTCATGGAGTAACTTGGGAGCCATGGTAGCCTCTCAGGACCCCTATAAACTTGACTGCAGCAGAATTTCTGAAGATTATTAAGACCGAGGTTAGTCAGATGAGAACATTTTTCCTGCCTGCAATGATTAACATCTGCATAACTACCACATTGTTCTTCGCAGCCCTCCCAAGCACTCCCTTTTGCTGAGATATCTCCCAAGCTGAGCTGCAGGGATAACACAACAATGTTTGCCATGCTAATCAATGCTGTCTCCTTGTTGTGTGTGGTCTTCTGGCCCTGTCCATCTGTCCTTTGGTGCCTAACACTCAAACTGGCCCGTGGAGATGGAGACAGCCTTTATGCTTTATTTTGAACATAGAAAACCACAGAGCAGCAACATGGGCAAGGTTCTAAAACACAGCATCAGGCAACTTTATAATAACAGCTCTTAATTTCAAATGCGGTTGGTGGTAGGACTGATTCCCTTCAATCCTGAGAACCTTTGTATCAGATGGGATCTGCAAAAGTGTATGAAGGGGTCTCAAAAATGCACACACACACACAGATACATCTATATATTGATGACATCTTAAAGGGAGCTAGCTAAAAATCCTAAATGTGCAGTGAATCTGTTTCCTGTCTCAGCCTTCCATAATCCAGCATGAATATCCCTACAAGGCTCTGGGTGCATGTTTCTAATCCAACTCTGCCCCTCTCCCATCCTCTCCTGGGAGATTGGCTAGTGCTCTCAATTACTATGCCCAGATTCTGCCAGAGCACATGTCTACTTGCAGCCGAAGTGAGGTCAGCAGGCACAGCATGCCCTGCTTTCTCCTCCCTTGCCCTACAGCACAGCATGTGTCCAGCTGTTTGCAAGGAGAGACACGACAGCAGGTAGAGAAGTGTCCCGTGGTCCATTCCTGTGCAGCAAAAGCAGGGCAGAGCGGACGATATTCTGCAGGCTGTGGTTTTCCATTGTGTTTAAAGTGATGCTTGTGATGAGCATGGGCACCGCTCTGGGCATGGTAATACAGAAGAAACTTTTTGCTGTGGATACACTAGCTCTGAGAACCAAAGTAATAGCCACCAAGGGACAAACCATTCCTTAAGGCTGCCACAGCTTCAGAAATGGCTGGAGCATGGCCAGCAAATCAGGGAGTGCTGAGGCACAAATATCTAAGGCCAGGCACCCTGTGGAAAGTTCGTGTGACCAGGAATAAGGAGGTCATATCTGTGAGCTGGAAGTGTTTGGTAACATGGACGAGGGGTCTGTGGAGGGAAACCAAGCCTCTCATGGTGGCCAAGCCTCCCTGTTCTCAAGAGTCAGATGGCAGACTTCACCCAGACTTTCAACCCAGACCCCACTGGATTTTTTTAAAATGTCCTTTTAACTGTCTTTTCTACTTCTGGAGACAAAAGGACAAGGAAGAGTCTAAATCAGATGCGTGTGACGCATTGGGATAATTTAAACAGTCACTTGGGAAGAAACTGAGACATGTTGATTAGATTTTTATAATTTGGACAAAACACTCAACAACCTGACATTGTTTTTTGACATTCTGTGGGAAGGAATCAAGCTCTCTGAAGTTCTGGGAAAAGTTGGAGCTAGTTAATATGTGCTCAGAATCGTTTTGGTTTGTGGGTTGACTTGTGGTTGTTTTGCCTTTTTTTCTGTTACTGATTTTGATTGCTGCGTGCATTCAGAGTGTGGCATGCCCTGCCTGCTTTGCTAAGCCAGACACTGTCTTACATCTATGGTAAGGATTGCCCATAGAAATCTATCTAGTGAGCCTTTCTTATGTACAGGCTAAAACATACAGACTGTTGTCTTCTGAAAAGCTCCTTCAAACTGTTGTGGCTATATTTTTTTAATTGCACATTCTGACTTTTCTACAGAAGTATGGTTCAGTTCTGACTCCTGATTGTTAAGACTTCTGAAGTTCTCACACAAGCATTCTTTGATATCAAAAAGTATAAGAACTGAAATAATTACCAGTAATGAATGGAAGTGCTTGAATTAGCAAAGAGAGTCAAACTGGCTTTTTTATTGTGTGAGCAAATCTGCGGTCAAGGGGAGACCTCCTGCTTTGTCTTTGTTAATTTTGATATAGAAGGTTATAGCTGAAGCTGCAGTTAATAAAGGGCAGTTGTACAAGTGAAATCACAGTTCCTGCTGCAGATAGAGAACAGTCAAGATTTTATTAGCAAGAATACAAAAGATGGACAAAAAAGAGACAGAAGTTCAGTTGCAGAAAATACTAATGGCCATGCAAAGGCTGTATTTAAAAGATCAAAGATATAAATTTATGAATAATTTTTGAAATTTGTTTACAAAGAACTGAGGAGTTGCATGAAAGAAACTTCCAACAGAGAAAAACAGTAAATATTCTGTATTTTTCCTCATTTGCCTTACTAATTAAGCAACAGTTATTTTCTGGCCTCATTGGTATGGTTTATTTCTCATAATTAAACAGATTTTTCTTAACACTGTCAGGATAGTACTGCAATAGTAGAGAGTTTCTTAGCAACAGCCTGATGTTGTAAATACAGAACATGTTTTCATTATCAGAGTGATTTCTTTGATGTGTACAATGACAGTATGATATATTCAACATTAGCAAAATGTGTGAGAAAGAGCTCTTGGGTTTTTACCAAATACCTTTTTCAAAGCTGGCTCTAATTTTACATTAGCTTGGCCTAGTGTCTTGGCCTACAGAGCCTATGGAGTGCTCAGACCAATATCAGAGGCCCACAGTTTGACCTTCAGCATGATGTTATGTAGTTGTTAGGAATGTAACGCTGCTTAGATAAAACACAATTCGGCGGGTGTTACAAAAAAAAAGGAGCTATTGGCAAAAATAACACAACTAAACTGATACAAGAATATTTGGCACAGTGGCCAGTGATGGAGCTGCGGTAGTGCAGCCGCTGAGGAGCTGGCCACCTGGGAACATGGACTCCAGCAACCATGAAGGACATTGACAGGACCCTGAGGGCGCCCATAGGACTCCCTGTCCCTGCCTTTCATCCCCGGGACTCCCCCCATCCTACCTACAGCCTAGGATGCCTTTCACCCCCTGGCACCGTTAGCCGCCTCCCCAGTGATACTGCAGCTGTCTTCCAGCTCCCCATAGCCCCAGGCATAGGCCCTGTTGAGCCAGGTCCACCCACGGGCCCACATCCCAGCCCAGCCTCAGCCTGGCCCCAGGGAGGCTCCCAATGCTGGGGGCTGAGGCTGCCCCTGGGCCTGCCCTGCTCCCAGCTGGGGCGGTGGGATGGGCCCTGGCTGCCAGCCCCTGACCTGCTGCCCCGGGGGACCCCCCATGGCTCCTGGTGCCCTGACAGGGGCTCTCGCCTAGAAGATCTGGCTTTGGTAAAACTCCCACAGTGACGCCCTGCCCTCGTACAGGTGGAGCAAAAGGATGAGGAAGACAACGAGGGTAGCAGGACTTCGAGGACTACATGGATCCAGTGGCATGGCACACATCGACCCATAGACCATCAAGTCTCGGTGGACAGAGGAGCTCAGGGCAGCCTGCTCCCTCCTACCCTGCATGGAAAGGTGCAAGTCAATGTTAGAGGGCTCACTGGAGGCCAGCAGATGTACGTAGAAGAAGCCAAATTCTGTTTTATTAAAGGAACCTAGAAATTGCATGAAGTCATAATGGGGTATGCTCTTGCATCTTGGGCACCTACCTTTTGAAGAATGGGTATTTTAGGTATCCACAAGGACATCATTGAGGTTTTGGCATTGCTGTGGTAGGAAAGATCAATAACACCCCTTTAATTTCTCAAATGCTAGACCTCCCAGGAGGGTCAGAAGCAGAACTGCTACAGATATTGCTTCACTTGATGCTGGTTGCAAATGAAACGGGACCAACTGAGATTTGCCTAGGTCCCATACATGATGCTATCAAAGCATTGGAAAGTCAAAGGGTGGTTGCTCAAACCCATTCACCCTTCAACAACCCTATCATACCCTATTGAAGTCTGAATGAGTACAGTTTATCTATACCTGAAGAGGAGTACAATACACCTAAAGCCACCTGCCTGAAGTATGGAAGCATAGCCCCATCTTCTGTCATGGATTTCTACAAAAGGTTTCAGAAGAGTGCAGCACCCCAGGTCACCTGCAGAATGTCACTGACATCATAGTATGGGGAAACACTGCACAAAAGGTGGATAGCAAAGACAAATGGATCATTAGAATTTTATCAAATGCAAGATTTGCCATCAAGAGGAATCAGTTGAAGGGATCTGCATAAGAAGTACAGTTTCTATGTGTCAAATAGTAATACCAGGGCCATCACGTTCTTACTGATGTGACTGACAAAATTGTGACAATGGCACTGCTGACAAATAAATAGGAAACACAAGGTTTTCTTGGAATGATGGGATTTTGGTAAATACAAATCCTGGGATACAGCCAGCTCATGATACCAGTGTACTGAGTCATCAGGAAAAAAAAACTCATTTGCATGGAGATCTGAGCAATAACAAGCCTTTGTCAAAGTAAGAAAGGAATTAGCACATGCAGTTGACTGAATCCCATCAGAACTAGTCCAAATGTCTGAAACACACCATACACATAAACAGAGGTCCAGTAGAGTTTATGGAGGAAAGCACCAGGAGATACCAGAGGTAGATCTCTTGGAAAACCAAAGCTCAGGCTGCCACAGATCTGTGGAAAGAGACAGCTACCCAACAGGAGAGGAAATATTAGTCACTTGTGAGGGGATTAGGACAGGATCTGAAGTGGTGGGCTTAGAGTCACAACTTCTGCTGGCTCTTGCACTGCCCACTGCCATTGGATTCTGAAAGGAGAAATGCCCTTGACTTATAGCGTGACAAGTGTTATCTAGAGTAAATGGACAGTCCTGATTATGCAGCGGGCTCAAATAAGGAAACAGGGATGTCTGGTCCTGGTAGAAGAGCTGATCACACGGCCCAAAAATTTTGGGCCTTCATCCGAGGCTTTACCATGCACTCAAGAAGCCCCAAATTACAAGCTGTTCACTCAAGATAGTTTGTCAGATGCCCTGTTCACACATGGTTCTTTACAAATTGTCAGCAGTCGGAGAAGATGAAAAGCTGCCTTTTAAAGTCCCTTCCAGCATGTGATAAAGATGGATGATGCTGAAGGACTTGAGTCAGTTTGGAGAAGTCCAAGCCACAAGACTAGTTATTTATGTAGCATGATGGAGAGATTATAACTTGCATACTGGCCACTGGGATGGCTCACACTGTGGAAACAGAGGAATTAGCAAAGACAAAGAAAGCCTGTCTGGTGGCTAAATTGTGTTTAAAAAAAACCCCACAGCATGAGAACTGGAAAAATGCAATATGCTGGTGTGACACATATATGTCCATATTCCGAAGGAAAGTGCCACCAAAGAACATAGCAATAACCAAGCTGTTCAAATCATCACAGTCAACAAAAACCTGAACTGGCAACAGAAAGGGCAACTGTTTGCAGCTCAATGGGCCCATGAAACCTAGGAACATTTAGGAGAAGATGACACCTATCTCTGGGCAGATATGGAAGGGTGGACTTGTAGAGATGCCATTACACAAAGACATTTCACAAAGTGAAATCTGTGCACTGATGAAAAAGAAAGTTAGACTATGAAAGATACTGAAGCACGAAAGATGATATTTGAACTCACAATTTGGAGATGCATAGAAAGTAGAATGCATTGGACTTCTGTGTAGTACTGTTAGGGGACATCACTGTGTCCTAACCATAGTAAAAATGACAACAGGTCAACTGGAAACTTATCCAGTAGCCTATGCCACTACTAGAAGTACAATGGTAAGTCTAAAAATAAAAAAGTGCAGACATAGGACGCGTGAAAGAATTGAGTCTAACAGTAGCTGTCATTTCAGAAAAAACCCAATGAAGTTATGGACAGCTAAAGCATGGGTTTAAGTGAATGTACCAAATTTTCTTTTATCCCCAGGTCTCAAGGAAACTAAAGCAACATCTTTCATATGAAACCAGAAGGGACTACAAAATGTCCTAAGATGTAACAAAAACTCTGATGATAAAGAAAAACAGAATGTAAATAAGCAGTTCCAACTTAAGAAGTAAATGGATGCAACCTTGTGTAATAGCACAAAACCAGTTTCAACAGTCAAAATTTAAGCCCAACTCTAATAACTTAATAGCCTTGATAGTTCTTTTTATTTTTTTTTTACTGAGTGACCCTCTGAAGACCACCTTGAAAAAAAGCAATTAGGCATAGTGATAAAAGTTAGTTTCAGTAATGCTCTCTTAAACAAATGTGTAAATGACAGAAAGAATCCAGAAGAGAGTATCAAGAAGATAAAGAGTTTGAAACAAAGGGAAAGCCAGCTAAGTGCTACCTGTATTTAAGTGTCAAAAGTTGAAAAGATTGTGGGTTTAAAAGTGTACATGAAACCACGAAAGGTGATAGTGAATAGCAAGATATTATGATCAAACCAAAGTAAAAGTAACATTGAAAGAAGATAACATAAATAAATGTTACAAGATACTCATACTTAACTAACAACCAATGGATAGAAAAATCAAAAAATTGCGATCAATTCTAGTACAAGTAGCAGAACTCAAGATACCTGTATTCTTATATCTTTTAGAGAAAAATAATTTGTAATCACTAACTAAAACAGGAGTATTTGTGTAACGTCTGCAGACCTACCAGTTGAGTGGAAGGATGGAACATGTTTATTCTCACCTATGCAAAAATTTAAAACCAGTGCAACTGAGGCTGTAATTGGTAGTTACATGTATCATACCTCAATAATCAGACTGGCAGGTGTTAAAAACTTTTCTAAAGGTAGTATACAATGGACAGTACCCAGCTATGAGAAAGGAAGATACCTAAAAAGTAGCATCCAAAATCAAGCAGAATTAGATATAAAAATTGCAAAATTATTAGAAAGCCTAAATTGGCACAGAGAAATAGAAATCAAAATGTTACGTGAGCATGGAATTATACTTAAGACTGCTTGCAATGTAGCCACTGCGCCTGAAGTACATTGGCAAGTTATATTCTCTAGTGGGAACCCAAATGTTAATGACTTGTTCCACCTCCTTGCTTACCCGTTGTCATATTACTAGGGCCATTTAGAATCATAACCATTATTGTTACAGTCCTGCATGCAAAAACCTGGAGACTGTTGCAGAGGATGTTACTTATAATGCAGGTAACTTCCCACTGTGTATCATTAGACAAGTGAGTGTTGTGGAGGTGTAGAGCAGGGGGTTGTTTAGTGTCCCAGCCTGTAGAGCTGGCATCACTAAAGTGGTTAGGCCAACATCAGAGGCCCATAGTTTGACCTTCAGCATGATGCTATGTAGTTGATAGGGTTGTAGAGCTGTTTAGATAAAACACAATTTGGCAGGTGTTGTGAAAAAAAAGGAGCTATTGGCAAAAATAACACAAATAAACTGATACAAGAATATTTACTCCATGACTCGCTACACCCATCATTGAGCAATAGCTCAGAGAGGTCCATGGGCCAGGAAAGATCCAACAACCTGGAAGATGCTCTCATCATCAATATCATCCCACCTCCACCAGGGAAGGAGGATTGCATGACTCTGCCGTGGAGGATACCTGGCCATGGAGGACCTCCAGGGATGCCTGGGACCAAGCTCTCATGGCCAGAGCCACTGTGTTCAGCACCCTGTTTGTCCCAGCTGCTGAGAGCTCCACTCCTGTCTACACAGAAAGGTGAAGTAGAGATAACTGCTTTTATTGCACTTTGTAGCGTGCTTTGCATTACTAGTTACTGTTTAACATAAACACCCAAACTCCTTTTCATGCATCCAATTTTGGTGTAGTAATTAACATGCGTGCTTAGTCTGTCCTGACTCAAACCATGACACCAGGTTCCAAAGATCTTATACAGAAGTAACAATATCGTATGGAGCGGCAAATAAAAATCATTACAATCCTGTTTCTTGGGTAATAGAAATGAAATCATGCCACTGCATGAAACTACATCAACTGTAGAAGCCTGCTCAATGTTATAATTTATAATGCACTTTTCATAAAATTTATAAATTCTGGGGGTTTTTATGTGTTTTGAATTTACATGGCCTCAACTTTGTGTCTGAAAGGCACACAAAGCAATCTGGTGGGATGGGTATTGAAAACATTATCTCAAGCTGAAGATGTGAAGGCACAGACTATTCAAATTATTTGTCCAGGGTCACAGAGGCCGTCTAGGAAACTGATGCTAAGTCTCCTGAAATATTGGGCTGGTCCTTAGGCTGCTTTCTGAACCGTCTTTTTGTCACTTACCTCATGTTCCACTTTCTTATGGTGAATTTTTTCATGAAACTGTCACAAAACCAGTCTAGATGGGGCAGGGTCTGGCACTACTCTAATATCTTGTCTTGCAGATTATTTATCACAACTTAACTCTCAAAGCCACAACAAATAAGACACATCAAGTCTACACTGACCTTTTGAGGCCATTGTGTTTAACAAAGCAGCTAGAATGCAGACAGACTGTTGTGGCTTTCATATTTATTATTGTTTTTTCTTGCCCTGAAATAGTATTTAAATGTTCCTTCACAAATATTTGGAAAGGTCATTTGGAACACACAAATCTCTACATCTTCTGTTTACTAGCTGTCTTTGACTTCCTCAGGTCACTTTCTTCCATGAATCATTGCATATATAAAGAATATGGGTAGAAGATAGTTTATGTATATATCTGTTTGTGTACGTATATGCATATCTGACAGACAAGTCAGTATGATAAAATATACCCCAAAAAATTTATCATTTTTTTTGTAAAATCTCCTATTTTTCACTTATTCACCGCATTCTGGGCATGTGTTACAAATAAGCAGAATATGACCTCTATCCTGCTGCAGATAAGTTACTTGACTTTGGACCTTTACCTTGAGTAGGTTTATGTACTTAGGTTGCATCTGAGCCAGAGTCTGCCCACAGTCTCCAGCTGTGGGTGTCTCTGTGCTACTCATCCATGGGATTTAGCCTGGACATAGAGAGCTGTTTGCTCTTACTAGTGCAGGCATTTGCTTTGTTTGTCTCTCTGTTCTCATGTGTAAAATGACATCAACAATTTTTCACACATGTTTCTGAAGGAATTTCATTCCCTTTGGATGAAAAACATCAGGTGAATGCAAGGTGGCATTATGCTTAAACCCATCTATGGAGAAGGCCAAAGCATAACATGATTTTATTGCAGCTGGAAGTTTCAGATTACTAAGTGGGAGCTGTATACCTACCTCCTCTGGTCTCTTTTGAAGAGCCCAGTCTAAAGACTTCTGTGTAAATCAGTCCGTTGTGATACAAAATCGTTCTGAGAATATCTCTTCTCTTCCCAGCTAAGCATTTGCCGTCTTCTTTCTCAGTGCAAGTGAGCTGGTCCCTTTTGCCTGCATATGTGTTTGGTTTGGAAATTAGACAACTTAATCCCATGGCTTTTCCTATTGAGATTTCTGGACATTTATTGCTAAGACAAGAAATGTTAATTCTTCACAGCTGGTACATTAGGCTATGTGTCTCCATAGCATTCCTACTGTGATTAGAGACCCAAGTAAAAGGAGCAAACAAAGTTAGATCTTATTCATACAGTCATGCAGCCTTTCCATAATGCTGCATACTTCATAAAAAAGATCTTGCAAAATTCAGAGAATATAGAATAAAAGCATTTCTAAAACTGAGTTCCTCTAGAGCAGTATTAATGAAAAAATAGTGAGTAACAAGACTTGGGGACACAATAACTCCATACAAATAAGTTCTGTTCATGTGAGTGCCCTTTTGTGTGACCTTGACCACAGCCTAATCCCTTTGCTGTGCCTTGATTTCCTTTTCCCTCTCCTATTTAGCTGCTGAGCCCTGCAGGGGAGGGATACACAACATGTAGCATAATGCGGTCATGATCACTGTGAGGGATTCTCACGGTTTTTGCAATAATAGTGATTTCTTCCTTTCTAGTGTCAGAATTTTGTTAAACTGTGTTTAGATTAAGCTTGAAGCTCCAGTTTTTTCTCTTTCGCCATTGATAGTCCTTGGAAGGCCCTACTGGCTTTTTGCTGTGTAGCTGACACTGTTTTGTTTGGGGTTTTTTTTGGTTATGCATGGGCAGTGGAATTCTTAAGTGGGTTTATGACACTGTCAGCCAATACCTGTAAAGAAAATGGAGCCCCGGCTCTAGCAGAGCATGGAGAGATGTGTACATTATTGCTTCACTCCTCTAGAGGGAACTCTTACCGTGTTTTCAATTTCTCCATGCATTTCTCTGTAAATGCTGCAGGCTGGCCAAGATGAGGGAAGAGCTACAACCTCTTGTACCAGAATGAAACCTGGCAGAATCCCACTCACTGGAAACCAGCAACAGTTATCTTCAGGTGACAATGATTTCCAGTTTTCCTTTCTTAGCCTGGCTGGGCATTTCCATCCCTAAGAAACAGGTAAGCATCCCCCAGAGAGGTAGATTCAGATCTTCTCCAGTCCTGCTGCTGTGTGTGTTAAATCAGGTCTCCAAGCTGCTAAGTGAAGCTTGAATTTTCTTATTTGTGTATTGGCATCAGATTACAGGAAACTTCATCTTGAGGGTTGAATGCAAGAGATTGCCTGGGGGGGCAGGGGGAGAATTGGGGACAAGTGTGGAGAACAGCAGCTGTACTGCAAACACTTCTAACCCACACCATCCCTCTAGAAAGCTACCTTGTTAGCTACAAAGGCTGAGGCTCGTTTTACCTGAGGATCCTCCACCAGTTCCCATAAGCCCACCTGTGGTAAGAACCGTTACTTAACTCAGTAGTGTCACTTCCAGGCCTGAGTAGGTTTTAAGGTCCATGAGTGGCAAACAGAGAGAAGAGGAATTGTCTGTGGGAGGGACAACTCCTGCATTCAGAGGAGTGTGGAGAGCAGTCTTTGTAGATATCATGGGGTCTCTGTTTTGGGCCAAGCTGGTCACGGTGGATGAATACAGCTCTGTCACAGGACCTCAGGGGAATGACTGGGTAAGAGGACAAGCTCCTTCCCACTCCCCTCTCCAGTTCTGTGCCTTTCCTGAAGACCAGTGTCAATCCACCAGCTTCTCTGATTACCCTTATATGGAAAAGTAATAAATCACCACTTCTGTTCCTACAGCTTTGGTGCGGTGCCAGCCTTCCTACACACCACAGATGTCTTTATAGGGAACAAGCCATGACAGAGTGCAGATGCAAACCCAGTGGTGCAACCTTTGATGAGCTTGCTACTGGGAAAAGGGACAGCCATGAATACAGAAAAATTTTGATCTGAGTCAGCATCCTCATCAGGAACAAGCTGGAAATTATAATAAAGATGGAGAAAAGTGGATAGCTAAGTCTGCTGGCATTGCATGCCTTGTCTGGATTTTGCAGAATTCTCCAGTCCACCAGCTTGACCCTCTGGTGTGAACTGCTTCCAAAATCCTCCAAGAAACAAAGCATGTTCCTGCTCATACCTGAAGTTCTGAGCAGTCTGAAGTCCCCCCACTTGGCTGGGTAGGTCAAGTGGTGCAGAAGGCCTGTGTGTGCTGGAACCAGAAAGAAGAAGAATAATAAAACCACAGCTTTTTGTTCTTTTCAGGTTTTCTAGATGAGCAAAAACTTGCTATAGGCAAGGATTTCTGATTCACCAGCTATGTTCCATGAGGGAAAGGCATCAAAGCAAATAGTCACCAGACAAGAAAAGTGACATATCAAAGAGAAATTACCCACATTCCTTGTTTGTAGGCAGCTGTGTGTGAGGACTTCCTTGTGTTAGTGCTGCCAACGGGCCTAAGTATGTGATAGATTCAATTGTAACAACAAAAGTAACCTCAGGAACTAATCTGATTCCACAAACCCTCCAACTGGATAAAGTGAGTGACCAAGGAGTGGGTGTGGGCTATACTAAGTGGCATTCATACCATGCCTACAAACTCAATTCTTCCACCTCCTGATTCCCAGCTTCTGTCTCACTTGTTTCTGCTATATGGCTCCCATGAAGAATTTGTATATGTAGCACAGGGTGCTTAGTTCTCTCGTATTGCTGAACCCACCACCTTTCTGCTCTGCTCCATTGCTCTGAGAGAAGTCATGACAGATACATACCAGAGCAGTACACTCTTCTCAAGGAGCAAGAATGGATTAACAGAGCAAAGGTGTATTAAAAACTTGCTGGTCCAGGGAAGAAGCTGCTTTGACTTTGCTACTTCCTTTTTTCTGCCTTAAACTGGCTCTGTTCATACTGCCCTTACAAACAAGGATAGGACATGAACCCAAAACCAATCCCTAACTGGTGTAGACTCGATACTTTTTCATCTGTAATTGTTTCATCCACACTGTATATTGTGACCCTTATCCCCAGGACTTAATAACTAATTGCTTTGTTACTTCAACTGTATTTGTTCTGGGGCAGTCATTCCTTTTCTCTAGCAAGAAGGCCTTTTTTGCAGATCACCATGACAATGCCATGCTGCTAGGTATGTACATCGAATGATGTGTGTCTTGAGGCGGGCAGAAGAAATTTGAGCATGCAAGTCCTTTTGAGACAAAGGTGAAGGACTCCCATATATACGCAGTACAGTGCAACTCAGGCCAGACAGTCAGCCAGCTTAGACCAAACTGTGCTCACAACAGCTACCTTTTCAGAGGGAAGCCCAGGAGCTACATCACATGTGTGCAACATGAGAGGGCTTGAGCCCAGGAGTGAAATGGGGACTGAGCCAGCTGAGCAGTTAAATACACACACTGCTAAACAGGCAGTAGCATGCACTCGCTTTTCTATGTCAGAGGGCAGCTGGTTCTGTTTTTTGCAATTGCAACTTCTCTGGAAAGCCTTGAAGGAGCAGGTGGCATGGTAAAGTAAAAGTTTTGCAGCAGTGTATGCAGCAGTCATATATGCCACTTCTGGTTTGGTGCAATCTTCCCAGTCCTGCTTGCACTGATGTGCTCTCTTCAAGTTCACAGCCCACCTCTCTTCATAGTCCTTTAATGAGGGCTGCTTATCACAAACATGGCTGACTGTGCTCCTTGCCTACTCAGGAGAGAAACAAAAGGTGGAAAGTCCCATCAGTCATCCCACAGCATAACTCGCAGAGTGAGGGAAATTCATGTTCTCAGAACTTCTATTCCTCTGACACCACCACACACCCATCATCAGAGCATCATTCTCTAGCACAGGGGAGGAAGAAACCCAAAACGCAGAATAATCTGTGGAAACAAAAGAAAATAGAAAAATGCTGACTTGTGAATCCCAGGTTATCATGTGGCCTGCTACTGGGCTACTGTACCTAAATATTACACCTTATTTTTCCTACATCGTCACAGGGCCTGGCACCTCTGTCTGCTGGGACTAGAGGGGAAGAGGACATCTTTCCCATGATAGCATCTGTTACTTGGCACTGGGGAGAAGTCTATCTGTACAGTTTTTGGAACATAATGATTTCAGGCTTCCAGAAATAAGTTATCTTTGCCTCAGGAGCAATCTTTCTTCAGTATGGAACAAACGAGGAATGTTTTCTCATGAGCTGAGAAACCATTAAACCAAAACCCACTGAGTGTGAAGACATTCCTAAGCTGTTAATTAGCCTCTGTCTGTCACCTCACTGTCCTGGGATCTGGGAACTTTTAATGGTCATTTACCCAGTGAGACACTCAGGCTGTGTCTACAGTGCGAGACAGAGTGGGTCTCACAGGGGGTCTAGGTACACTGAGCTGTAGTGTAGGACAAAAACAGAGAAAACCAGCAAAGACCCATTGCAAAGCCTTAGCTTAAAGTCTAACTCATTCAGCATGTTAACATATGAACGTTCAAGGACTGTGTACCTTGGGCTTCAATATAAACACTTTAGCAATAGTTGGTATTGTTTAACACACTGTGCACCTGCATACAGTTGGTGTACAGTTAGACACAAAAATTTTACTTCTGTGCTAGACTTCTCAATTTATTCAGAGGCCTTCACTTTATCAACTGAAATTCTCACTGTCACTACTGAATATTTTGAATTTCTGTTAAGGCAAAAAGTGTTAAACTTGTTAGAATAGAAAATAAAAGATATTATTTGTGTATCTACCATCTGAGAAGTTTCACATTTTAGGGTTTTCCATAGACAAAGAAAAGAAAAAAGCAAAGCGCCCACCTCCAGCCCTTTTCTAAGTCCAAAAGGCAGAGAGAACCTTACACATTTACAATTGTTTTTAACCAACTCTTTAAAGTAACCCTAAGAACGAAGACATTTAAATAAACCTTGTTTAAGTGTACTAGAATTGCCCTAATTTGGAAGGTGAATGACCAGTAAATAGGACTATCAGCTAGAATATATGAGAATGGCTGGACAGGGTTACAGTTTTTCCAGCTGGGAATCCTTCTCTGACAGTGGCTAATGCCACTCTGACAGTGGCTAATGCTCTGACAGAGCAAATGTAGCCAAGTTTCTCCAAGATGCTTTCCCAGCCTCCAGTCACCTGATGCCCAGGGATTTCCAGTACTACATGCACTATTGCTGTGCATGACAGCCCTTGATGGACTTTTCTTCCATGAATATGTCTGATCAGTTCTGAACCACATAATCCTTTGGGATTTAAAACTCTTCTGTCAAGGTGCCCCACCTTTAAACTACATGTTCTGTGACAAACATCCTTAAATTTGTCTTGAGGTTTTGGGTGTATCATTGATATATTGCTGTCACCATCTAGACTGGAGGTGTGAGGAAGGGAAGTTCCCACAAGTCTCCTCAGCACACCAGGGTATTACATACCAAGCTGCTGCTTGGGTGAACCTGCGAGGTTTGTTGGCCACATAGCATGGATTTTGTGTATAGTTAGACATCAGATAAGATCAGAATAATAAATCTGCTTTCTTGAGAATGCCCTGAAAGGTTTTCCAGACAAGAAGAGCACCTCACACAGCAGCAGCATGGCTGGGAATGCCAGTCTGTGCAAAAGCACATATAAAACACTTGCAGAGGCCGTTCTCTCCCTCATAGGGCTGCAGTGGCAGTCTGGGGAAAATGGGGTCCATTTTGTCCAGAAGGATGCCTGTGGACACCTAGTCTTGAGGTCCAAGGTTTCCCTGTGGGGTTATTGGCCTGCAACAGTGGGGCAAGGAGTGGAAAGAAAGGGGAAGAAGACCCACTGTCTTCTGTGAGAAATCCAGAGCACCCACCCCAGGGTTAAGCCTAAGTTTCATGTGGAAATTACCTCAAGACACTACAGAAATGCTCTGTTGCGCTCCCTCAGCACAGCAAGGTTCAGCCTTTCAGGCCCAAGGGATGCCACACTGACAGCTCCCTGAAATGGTGGAGTGACAGAGGATCAGAAATGGGAAAGAAGGGTTGGCCAAATGAGGATGTTGCTTTGTTCCCTTTTCTTTCCTAGGACTTGACTTGCTTTTGAAAGTGATCTTGAACTGTTTTTTGCCTTCATACCTTTTTACAGTGATCCCAATTTTTAACACACTTGGATCTGAGGTAACTGGAAAATTCTTTTCTACTCTTAATTATGTTCAAAGTGCCTGGCAGGAAAGAGGCTGATGAAAGAATTGTTATGAGCACTGGGAGACATGCTTTCAATTGCTGAACCATCCATGGTCTCTGTAGGTGAGTCATTTAATCTACCCCACTATCTCTGCTCTGCCTTTCTTAACTAGACTCTAATGAGAATAAAACCCATTAATGATTGTTGGATAGGCAAGCTGTAGGAAGGTGTGGGCCCACAAATGCCTAGATAACAAAGTGGGGAAAAAAAAATAAAAAGGAACTAATATGCCAGTTCAAACCTATGCTCATAAGAAGTGCCTTGGAAAAAAAAAACAAACCAAAAAAACCCCCAAAAAACAAAACAAAACAAAACAAAACAAAAAAAAAAAAAAAAAAAAAAAAACAACCAACAAAAACACCCCAACCCAGTCTTTAAGCTCCATCTAAGATTGTTCTTCAGACTGTCTGTGTCCATAGCCAAAGAAATCCTTTCCGACATGTTATTTCTAAAGCCAAATGCTCAATACAGTCTAGCATCTTCCCTCGGCACCAAACCTTGTGTTCAGCTCTGCACAAGCAGCAGTCACATGCAAATAGTCATCCTGCCGCTTCAGCAGGAATTTGTCCGAAAGTGACCTTTCTCCCCTGAAGCAGTGGCATTGTCTAATTCCTTTCTCATGTTAGTCTCATGGTGGGCTGTTTTATGGTGGCTGTCAGGCAGCAGGTAGCCAAGTAAAAAGTTAACCAGGGAAAGGAGCCTAGAGGAGTCAGTATGCAAATATGTATATAAAACACATATAAATATATACATATATATGTATATGTAGTGATTTTAGAGGGGTGGTACTGGAGGCTGCTGATCTCAGAGAGGTCAAGCTGTGCTTACCCCTGGAAGCAAAGGAAGGTTTCATCTCCATGGTGGAAGTGACTGGCATGGGCTCTTTGACACATATTTGTTTATCTTCCTCTTTACTCCTCTCTGGTTTCCCCCATGTGCCTCATTCTGGGAAGGCTTCTGCAGAAAAGGGGCAGCCAGCCTGAAGATATAAGAGGGTCAGATTGTGATCACAAAGGAGAGAGAGGCACTGGAAAGAGCTATGCCCCTGAACGTTGGGGCGGGGGACAAAATATATTTGGGAAGGCGGGTAACGTGACAAGGATGCAGTGAGTAACTTCTCACTGCCCACTCATGCCATTTGCATGCCATTTCTGCCTAGTATATATTGTTTCCAGATTGCTTCCTTTTCCAAAGCAAGTGGTTCCCCTCTCTGCCTGCTGGTCCTACTTGCTCCGTGCCTACCCACACCAGAAGGGGAAGGGCACATCTGCAGAGGCTGTGGTTTTCATAGAGAGTGATGGGGTCTAGCTCATCACTACCACTGTTAAAAAGAGCAACTGGCACTTTAGCTCCTCTTACAGCTCTTGGACAGCTCTAGGTTATTCCTTCAAGATTCCTCCCCCCCTTCTAACTGAGCCCTCTCCTCCTCTCGCTGACTTATCTCCTCACCATGGGGCCTCTGAGGGAGACAAACAAGTCGCCCAGGAACAGATAATGTGTAAGAGCCATTTTCAACATGTGGTCAGAGGGAGACATGAAGCCTACCCACAGCTCTGTGAAAATACACCAGACTCAGGACCCCTTTTCTTCCCATGAGAGGTGTACAAATGAGACATCTTTTAGGCAGCAGTAGTCAAGGGTTGGTCTCTCCAGGAGAAGCAAAGGCTCCTAAACCTCTCCACCTGATTCTACCATTTACCAAGAGACCACAGCAGATCTCCCAGAATATCAGCAGGACCTCAAACATCCACAGGAAGGGTACAATGCCAGACCACTGGTCCTCCTGCAAGGCTGCCCTTGTATGCATATCCCTGGGACAGTGCTTGGTCGTGCTGTAAAAGGCCATTTTCACCTCCAGCTTTATTCTGAGGTATTTTTCAGTCAAAGAAGAAAAACCTCTGAGCCTAGAAACACTGCCTGTCTATTGTAATTTGTGAACACAAAAGAAAGGAAAGGATGAGATTCCTGAGTTTACTGTTTTGTCGTCTATGCCTTTAAGGAAAATAGGTTGTTCTCCTCCTGCCTGGGGGAGAAGAGGAAGATCTGGGGTCCATAACAGTCCAAGTCAACATGTCTGGTAATGGATGTGGTAAGAAGTTGAGGAGTTCAGATCTAGCTGTGCTGTGACTGAGTAAGAAGGACCCAGCTAGCTAACTGCCACAACTTCACAGGGTTGGGAGGATGAGCATGCACGGTATCCCAGCACTGCACAGCAGTGACTACCTTATCTTCAGCGTTCAGTCTTCAGAGTACTGAGTTACTAGGAAAGCTTTTCCCCCCCCACCTCTCTCTTTCCCTCACTGGTTTTTAAAAAATGTGAAAGGTGCTGATAAATACTGCAAGTGAATGATACAGTATTTACTCACTCATGCTCCCCCCGGTTTGTGAATTTATTTGTCTCAGCATTGTTAAAGAGCATGTTCTTTCATTACATTGCTCTTTCACACAGCAATGGCTGAAGCCAGAATATTGACCAGTGTCTTCTCCTCCTCTGGATCAACCCTTCATTCTTCCAGCTGCCCAAGGTGTTGCACCAGACCCTTGTTTCTCTCTGGAAAAGTTATTCTTGGGTTTGTACTCTGTTGTTAATTCAGCAGGGGTAGGAGGAACACAGCTATGTTTCTTGTCAGACTGCTTGTACTAAAGAGCTGTGTGCGTTCTTTATAGCACTTTACATGTCTGTGCATGGTGACAGCAATATTGACAGGTTTTCTCTTAGGGCAGAAGATGGTGCAGAATCAAAGTTACCAAATCAATGAAAGTGCTTTGGTAAAGGCAACAGAAACATTGTTGACAGAAGCTGCATTGTGATGTGTACTCCCGTGTTAATACTTGACCAAAAGATGTGGTTTACTCTTGGTCCTGGATGCAGACTATGCTTTTCTTAAGCTTTGCATCCACTATCTGTTTTCTGGCATAGCTACTGTCATATTGCAGATGGCTTTCCTTAAGTCAGAGAGCTGTGCAATGCTCCCCCCAAAGTAGCAGCACTTGAAATTCCCATATTGAGTGCTACAACAGTGATGTAGGTGTTCCCACAGGTCAAGATGTTTCATTTGCTCATGACATATATTTATCAAGAGATAGGAGTAAGGGGTCTTACTGTCTCTGCTTTAATGTGACGGTCCTTCACTACTTGGTTGTATTGATTCTTTCAAAATTAAAATGTATCAATGTAGAAAGGACTTGTATCATAGAAAAAAAGTTCAGGAAACTGATCACTGGAGTTTTATTAGGCTCAAATGCACCACTGACCAAGCTTGACCTGTAGGGAGCAGAGAATTAATCCTTTTCTCCTCCAATCAACTGTTTTTAATATAGTTAGGCAGATTCATCAGATCGCCGTTCCAAATCTTCAAGCACCTCTTCCACAAACAGCTGAATTTATTTACACTCACCATCAGTTTACATAATGTAAGAAAGTCTAGTCTGTCACAGTAGTAGGAGAAACCTGAACTTAATGCAATGTTTACTCCATGGACAGCCATTCCTTCAGTCCAATATAGAGTGTGCTACTTAATTCAATGATGAAAGTGTTTCTCTTCAAAGATTTAATATTCTTTGTCTCATATCTAGAAAGATTAAATATAGGATTCAAATTCAACTATACAAAATATACATTAGGGGGGGGGGTTTTGGGCTAACAGTAGGCTAGCATGTAAAAGTTAATCCTTCCAGCAACACACATACAAGACCTTGTAGAGAGAAACATGTTCCTGCTTAACAACACTGTATGTATATCAGTAATGAATACTATAGAACACAGGACACAGAGTGAAGAGGATATTCTCTACAGGATATGGATCCAGAGTCCTCAAGATGCCATCAAGTTGTACAGAGGAAAGTCCAAATAGGAGACTACGTGAATATACAGTGCAAAGGACAGTAGACAGTTTCACAGGTAGGTCCTGTTATTCTGATATGTTAGGTGATCAGCTCATGGAGGACTTGGAAACACCTATCTTATTATCTCAATACAGTGCCTTTCTCTCCCCATCTGTGCTGGCTTTTAGACCAAAAGCTGGGGTTAAAGGGAACCTAATAAGAAAGGCAAAAAGATATTGCAGAGTCCTTAGAGATGTAACTAATGCAGGCTCATCTCCTAGCTGGCTGAAGGGGGGATAGTCTTGCAAAGAGTAACACACAAATTCACTAGGCCATGGGACAAGGAGCACAGGGGTGTTGGCTGGTAGGAGGAAGGATGCTGAATTCTGCAAACTTGGTCAAAAGAGAAATGAAAGGAGAAATGGAAAACAGGATTCAGCAGCAAGCTAGTATAAGTTTGGGGAGAAGGTCATAGAGGCTTAGTCATACCTACACAAAGATGTCCAAGCATCTGGTCCAAGCTTGGTGAGGAAATACAAGTTCTCCTCTCTGGTTATTTAAAAGCTACTTTTCAGAGCTCTTTGCCAACTTGGTTACACTTTGTCTGGAAGAAAATGCTCCCATGTAACTGCAGTTATCACTACCCCTAAGATGCCCAAGGAAGTCTTGAAGGCAATGGGACTACTACCTTGTCAGCTAATAAGGTGCCATCATGGGGATCCTGTGAGAGAATGGCCAAAAACAAATGAAGTGATGGTCAGGAACCAGCCACTCAGAAGACATACCACTGAGTAACTGAAATATCTCAGAGAAGGCTGCTGGAGCACTGTCAAAAAGCCCCAAATAAACCTTATATAGAAGGTTTGGCGTCTTGCAAATTCAAAATGATGCTTTCAAATGCAGAGGGGGAAAAATGACACCCAATTTTGAATGTGATTGGGTGCTTAAGCCTTCCATTAAAATACATCCAGCCACAAAAATGCCATCTACAGGCATTAAGTATGGGAGTAAAGTTACTGTCAGAAGAATGTTCCCCAGCATTTCCCTGATTTCTCCTCAGGGTCTTTAAATTCACTGATCTTAAAAGAAAAACAAAGAACTATAGCAAGGTGCATAAACACAGCTCTATAAATAAAAAAAATAAAAGATAAAAAATAAAGCAAGGATCTTCCATTTCTTGAATTGGCCATTGTGTAGGCATTTGCTTACTCCATCACTGCTCTGTGCTCAGGACATTAACAGAAGAATGATATTGGACGTACTCTTTCTGTTGCACTGAGCCTGGGCTGTGTCTCCTGAGAAATAAAATTGGAGAGATTAAGATCTACTTTTTACCCTTGTACTCAAAAACCTTGCAAGCAAAGGGCAAAATTTTGCCAAGATAAACAAGAAATTTGGCTTAATTTCATGTCTGGGTTATAAATACATTAAAAAGGGGGAAAAATTAGTCATATATAAATAATAGCTCGATTACATTCAAGAATATGTGGGTGGGTGTTCTGGGTGGAATAATTTGCTAAGGCAGAGCTCTTCTTCTTTGCTTTTCCTCTTCCTCTTAATTTATTCTTCTTGCTGAATATGTGCTTCTACTTTTTAACCTTTATTTAGACCTAGCTCTTCGTTCTGTAATCTGGGTGATCTTTCTATAGTGGGTCTTTATAAACTTTTCTTTAGGATTGGTTTGTAACGGACTAAACATTTTTAATAGATATCAACACAGTGTAAAGCACTTAAGCCTCAGACGCACCCTTCCACTTTCTTGATGTCAGGAGAACGTGTATTTAAAATCAAGGGAATGCCTAACAGCTTTACTCTGCTAGTCTTGGTATGGCTGATTTCACTACATTACAGCACAGTACTGTACAACCTGCTGCAACACCAAAGACCCCCTCTTGTCTCTTGCCTCTTCTTAGACATTTCTGCTCTTTCTTTTTGCTTTTTTGTTTTGTTTTGGTTTTGGTTTCATTTGTCTCAAAACAGATGCTGTCATGTAACATAATGCTCCAAACTTTAGACTTCTGTCAAATCTCCTGGCTGTTGAACCTCCCTGCTACAGACCAAGAAACCACCTGCTCTAGCTATGCTATTTCCCATTTTGCAGCTTGGCAGCAATGAGGAATTTAAGAATCAGTGTGACCATGACTGGCTTCAGAGCAAGACCCAGCAAGGGTCTGGAAGGGGCACACCACCTGAGACATGGGGGTAGCGTGCCACACAGAGCAGTGAGCATAAGTTAGATGAGAGCATCCCTGAGATGGCTCCCACTGCCCATGGGAATGTCTGGCCTGACAGCAAGAAGGCCAAGGCAAACACTGGGGTTTGCTTGGGATTGTCACAGTCTCATACCCTCCTACTGGAGCCCCTAGATGTTAAATAAGGTATTATGCACCATGTCTTTCTATCTCTTTTTTTTTATTATTTATTTTTTTTATTTTAATTGGGTGCTATTTACATCACTGCAATTATGATGTTGGTTCTGGTTCTGGCATTCCATAGATAAGCAAGTCTTTACTGGCCAAGAGATGTTGGGAATATTTGTGAGAAGTCATTCAGAGCTGGTATTTAACGTAGTGCCTGAGCAGCTCATGACCTGACATTGTATGCACTCAGTTTGGTAATAACACATAACAGGAGCAAAGGCAAGAAGCTCTGCTTTCATTTTAAAACTGGGGTGTCATGCCAGGTGTTAGGACAGCACTCAGGATCCCACACTGTCAGCAAAAAGACTTTTCCCAGCCTCAGTGGGGTTTGGATTAGGCCTCACTGTGGGGGCAGAGTTGGCCTTTTCACCAGGAGCACAAGCCTGGTAGCCCTCTCCTCACATCCAGAGTAAGCCATGGGAGACATTTTTAACCCCAAGGTTTAAGGCAGCCTTGTGCAGCAGCAACCTCCCAGCCTGCGGGAGGAAACCCCAAAAGTTCCTGAATGCAGCATGCCACAGGAAGGAAGCAAGGGCCTTACCAAAGCCTGAGGACCTGGCAAGGAAACCTTTTGAAGTCTTTTTTTTTAATGCTTCTTTTGAAAAAGTGTAGCTATTCTTAGCATCTTTTCAACCTGTTCTAGCATGGGAATCTGTTCCTCCTGCTCCCAATTTCCGTGGAGTGCCTGTGCATATGAAGAAGTGAAGCTTGCACTGGCAGTCCTCTCCGTTTGTGAGTGTCCTTGTTTCACTACTTAGAAGATTCCAGGTTTGCAGCTAATTGTGGGTAAAAAAACCTTCGGTAGGTGGAGCAACATGAGACATGTCCTCACTTCCTTGCGCTTTTGAGGACAGACACATGGCCAGCCAGGCTGTCTCACTGCTCACCGAGTGGTTTCACATGGTGGGGTGATGAACAGTAACAGAGACTCTTCAGAGTCATTGGCGAGAAGAGAGGCTTAACAATATCAGATTACTTCCCACAGGAAGGGCCTGCAATGAAGAACACGGTGTTTATCTGACATGAATGGTTGGGAGATTACATCATTGGACATACACTGCCCCCACACATTAACACCTGCTACACCCAAAGTGGTCCCTGTTCAGCATCTGCTTTTCTGATGTGGATGCTGATGTGCATGCATTGTTCTGGCTGAGCTAACTTGAAATGATTTAGGGAAGCATCCTGAGCATTGCTAGGCAGAGATAGCACCACATACGGATATAAAGGCATTGTTGAGACAAGCTCTACGTGGGATGTTCTGCCAAATGGTCCCCTTCCCTTCCTCTTCTCATTTCCTTGTTCTCCTTCAGTCACTGGAGAATGCTAATCCCTTTATTTGTTTATGTGCAAACTGCTGACATTCCAGACCTGCTACAAAAGGCATTTGACTAGAAGACTTTTCTCGAAAGAGACAGCAAGAGAAGCTGGCAATTTCTTTCCTGAATGATGATTTGGTGGCAGTTGGATTGGTTCCCTTGGACCTGAGGATTTAATGTCGCTACGTTTGGATTGACAGAGTCAGAATATGGACAGCCCTGCATTGACAGCTGTAAACAAAAAGGAAAATACTACAGCTACTTTAATTCCTCCCTTTTATTGAAAATTTGTTTTCAATATCTGTTTTTGACCAGCTTTAGAAACAACATATTTGCAATGTCTTGCTCATCCAAAGCAGCAAGTTTCTGACATTTTGTTCACAACACACAGAAAAACAGCAGACATGCAACTATATCTGAAGGGAGAAAGCATTTTCCATAGCTAGTCATCACAGTTTGTGAAGAAAAAAGAAACATTGGTATACAAAGATGTGGGATTTATACAGGCCTTCATGATTTCAAGGTTCGTGGAAATCAACCACCCACTTTACAGACATGGAAAGAGGAATAGCTTTCTCACTGCTGAATCGAGTGCTTTCTCAGCTTTTATAGAGGAACTTATCTTGGACTTCAGATGATAAGCTATTATTCTTGCCCCCTGAAATCTAATGTTTAAAGCATGTGCCCCCTGATGTGAAACCAGGTGCCGCATTTCAGGCACCTATGAAGAATATGGTGCCTCAGCAGGGAAGTCAAATCCGCTAACTACCAAACTGCTAATTTGAGTATGGAGACACCTACAGACAGCACATACATTGCTGGTTCCAAAAATTTCTCAGAATGAAATATGTAGAAATAAAATCTAGGCACTAGGTGCTTGAGTCAGGACTTCCTTGCCTTGCAGGTACAGTGGCTGAAATAATTTTCTTCACCCTTTCTTTCCAGCCAAGAATGGCTTTTTCTGCCTCTTCAAGCCATTGATTAGCCATGGGACAGTCTATCCCCCCCACAGCCCTCTCCAGAGACAGCTGGCAGGGGGAGCAAGGATTATCACCTTTCCTGATGTGGCTGGGCATTGCAAAGCAAGATACAAGAGTAGTGGGGCCAGGGATGGCTCTGAAGGCTCACAGGGGAGACCTGGATTCTTGTCCCTGCACCAAAAACTGTTTCTCTGCTTTACCTAATAATGTGTTTAGTGTACTGAGGTTGCTGTGGCTTTAGAAGAGTAGTAATACCATGATGATTTTAGGACATGTGGTCACAGGCCTTGCCTTGTACAACTGTAGGAGTCCTTCCAGTCCCCCAGTCCAGGCACTGACACAGGGAAAGCAGCAGTGACCTTAGAATATCTGCTGCCAGCATTTCCATGCATTCCCTCTCTGCAGACTGGGTTCCTCCCTGTCTTCCCTCTCCCATTCATACTCCCCAGGGTACCCCTATCCCCCCTTCCCTTCCCCCTCCAATTCCTTCCCTTCCCTCTTTGATCCTTTGCGCCCATCTGTTTTCCATTGCATACCTCCCTTCCCTCTGCTTTCACCAGTGAAGCTCTGCTCTGTTCAAAGAGCAGTCTCTTTGACCACGTAAGAGTGTTGGAAGCAGAGTCTCCCAAGCTAACTCGGAGCTGTTTTGTCCCCATGTGCATGTCACTACAATTCTCCTTAATTCTGGCACTCCCCTTCCGAAGGCCTTGGTAGAGCCTTGCTGTATATCACAGAGCAAACTGTTCTGGTGACAACCAGTCTTGAGCTCAGCTGTGCTCACAACATGTGGGTCAAAGTGATTTTTTTCACTGTTACTCTCTTAAGTGGGAGTAGTGGTAAGGGATTGGTGCTTCCCTCCTCTACCCATAGGGTCAGAACATCTCTATTTTGGTACAGCAAGAAGGAGAAACATAGTTCTGACATTTACCAAAAAAGAAGAAATGAGCCTTTCAAAGTAAGGGCTGTTCTTAAAAGGGCATGAAACCTGAAAAGCACAAACTGCAGGTAACTAGCTACTTCTTTTGTGATGGGGATACTTGCTAGCACAGTGATTCCCTGATGTCTTGATATGCGATTTTTGCACTTCGCAAAAGGAAACAGGGGGAAAAGATCACGTTGCATTAAAAAAAAAAACAAACCAAACCAAAAAGTCTTACCCCATCTTTTCACCCCAAAATCCAAGTAAAAGGCTGTGGCCTTCACATAAAAGATATACAGCAGATTTTTTCATCGAAAGGAAACTAGTGACCTTGGCATCAGTTTAAGAATTTTATTAAAACCATAGGTTTCCATTCTGTACAAAACAGAGGAGCTTTCTTCTTTAAAAAAAATGTATTAACCACATAGGAAATAATGCAGTGTAAGTGGTTTGTTGATAAAAATCTCTCCGAAAGCTATATACAGGATTAATACCACACAATTGTATTAATGTAGAGACTGTCAGCAACTTAGCAATATATACAAACTACCTTTACACACATAAATATATCTTATTTACAGCTAATAAATAACATCCGAAGCTAAATCATGTGTCCTCATGTACAAGAACCTTCACTATTTTGTATCCAAGTTCTGTATGTGTTTGTATTTGAACCTGTTAAGGGCACACCTGTTCAGATTCTTTATTTTCAAAAAACTTAATTCTTGAGAGAAAATTGCAACAGAATGTGAAGTCTATAGGGAATAAATCATTATATTTATTTTTAGAGGTCTCAAATGCAGTGGCTCAATACTCAACACCACCCTCAGTGACTCATCACATCTCTGCTGTAGTTTAAGGGTTAGGAAATCAAATGTGAGCAATTTCATAGTTATTAATATTCCAACATATTGCACTGTTTAAGACTTATCCCCAAATATACTAGCAGCCACAGCTGGAAAAAAAAACAAACAAACTGTGCACATAAACACATACATGTTGGTTTTGCTTTCAAGATGGGATGATCTTGAAGAAATCACCACCTCCATACTGTCTTGTACATGCAGGAAAAGACTAAAAAAACCAGCATCAATAGCTCACGTTACACTTCCCCAGGTGTCTACCTTCAAGCCCTTCTGTGTCCCCAGTATTTTGTTCATCTTCTAGAAAGCTAAGAGGGCTACTGAACTTTTCAGAGCATTAGAAAAAAAAGGTGTTATTTTAAAAAGGGGAAGCAGAATGCCTTCAATATGTTTTTGGCAACTTGCAGCATGTCTAATTCAAGTGTTTTTCAGAGCATTCATTCTTGTGCATCACACAATCAGGCTCCTTTTAACTGTCACAGCTCCTGCTACTTGCTGAATTCCACCTCATGTCAGAAAACCAAGCAGCTCCTAGGATCTAACACTGTATCACAGCCCAAGCAACAAACCAAGTCAGTCACTGGAAGTCACAATTCCAGTACAGAGAAGCACAGGCATGCTTGTCACCCGTCAAGTGGATTCATTTGCACTGAAGACTGCATAGAGCAGCCACTCAGCTGCATGACTGATATTTGGTGTCAAAGAGCAGAGAAACTGTCAGTTCTGGCATATGGGATGCAAGCAAGTGGTAGGGGGGAAAAAATAAAAAAAAAAATCTGTTTCCTGCAGTTTATGGTAGCTCAATTCCTTTGCAGTTCCTTATTCACAGTGTTGGAGGCTAGATGGTTTCCTTTTCAGGGAATGAAAGCACAGATGAAAAGTTGAATGTCTGCATAGGACACTAGTATTGCTGTCTTCTCCTACAACTGCTCTTTATTCCAGGGTAAGCTGCATAGAAATATATAGCTTAACAGATCATACCTCTTGCTAAGCGGCACTGGCACCTACCCCCAGTAAAACACATTCATAACAACAAACTAGAAAATTCATCCCCATATTAAGTCAGTCCCTGACACCTTTTAGTAATACACACAGCAAAGGTGTTTTTTTTCACGAGAAACCTACTCATTTGCTAAACACACAATTGAAGACAGTGAACTCTAGCCACCAAACTATCTGAAAATTCAGTTAGCCAAGCCAGAAAGAAAACCTGTCCAGTTTCAGAAGACTCCTGAAAAGAAAGAAAAGCCAGGTACAAGGCTTTGCTACTTTTCAATAAATACTAGAAAATTGCCATAGAGGATTTAATGTCAAGAAACCTTGTCACAAGGTGCCATGATTAAGCAAAAATTACTTATTCCTTCCCAGCACTCAATCCTTTGGCAAGTTGTTCTGCAGGTTTCTTTTTGTTTTTAACTATCTGGATAATGTATTTTTATTGTTAGTAACTTTGTATGCTAAGACTTCCTTACAAGAAGTCTCCTAAGATAGCTAGGAATAGCAGGCAAAAAGCCAGCAGTGGATAAATATTTCTATGTATTTGGTTCTGAACATCCAGTCCACAGGGATGAACAGACTCCTCCTCCCCAGTGTGGAAAATCTTCATTCTTGTCACTTAGGCAGATTCATGAGCAGAATTTTCTTTAGAGGCTTTCTTGGCACTGTGGGGGGGGGGAGACAGACAAGGTGAAGAGGAAGACATAAGATACTTGTTCGTTTTTGTCTTATTTTTGAGACTTAAGATTAAAAAAAATACTACTTAACAGGAAAGGGGAAACAGGAAAAAAACCTACTTAACACAAAAAATACACACACAGAGCTCTCAAGGCCTCCCAGGTCATTGCCCTGGAGTGAAGGTCGGCACACATGCCTTTTTATGCAGAACTAGATCTCAGTCTAGAAGTGTCCCCATGAGACCTTTCACAAACAGCAATTGCATTAAGATAAATATAACCACTTCTCCAGCTCAAACTTTAGTGGATAAAGTCCAAATAAATCTGGCCCCACATTTGAAAGTTTACTCTGTGTCATAAAAATTATTGATCAAAAAATTAAAGTGCACCAAGGGCTAGCAAACACAAAGACTCAATCTTTGATCCAAATCAGAGATGCAAACCTCAGGAAGTCATTCACCTGGCAGTGGCCAGCAGAAAGCAGTATGCCAGGGAGAGCACCTGCATATGCCTGCTCAGTTTCTGCACCAGCCTCTGAATCTGCTGCTGGCCAGTGAGTAGGGAGGGCTCTAGACTGACTCAGTATGGATGTTTGGATATTCTTCAATTAAGAGAAGGGCATCTTTAGATAGAGGCATGCTTTCCTCTTCATGCTAGCATCCTGTCTGTAAACCGCCTCTAAGTTATTTATACTTGGCCACCGTGTGAATGTGAGAGGCAGTGACTTGCACTCGCTTTTCAGACATGCTAACAACCACACAAGAAGATGATTAGCAGAAAACCACATTAAAGGTTTTTAAGATACAAAAGCTGCCATAAGCAAACCTCAGGCTAGTCTGAGTTGTGATGCCTCTGAACAGTAGTGCACAAGTCAACTAAATGAGGAAGTTTGGGTAGATTCTCTTGCTACCACTCAAGTTTCCCCCAACCCAAAAACAATAGTGATCACTCATACCCTCCTCTCTTCCTGTTGACAGGCTGCTCCAAGCATTTCACGAATATTGCTGCCTCTTCTCCCTTACTGAGACGCGAGGTGCCATCTCGAGAACAGAAAACCACCCTGTGGAATAAATATTGGACAATCACATGACTGAGCCAGATGTCTCTCTTTAACCATAGGAACAGGACTGGAAGCGGTCTTTATACTTTGTCATGTGGAACACTACTACTTTACAAGCCTGTGAGAGAGTTTAAGAGAATTCTGTGACAAAAGAAACACTGTGCAAGAAACTGGTAAATGCATTATGCACGGACCTCAAACTGTAGCCATAACTTCCACGGGTCCTTGGCATAAAGATCTTCTTGTGGCTAAGAGAGCAGAAGCTCTATCTCAGTGTCTCTTGGATCTTTATTTACACCAGTCCTTGTGTGACTTTTGTCAGGTAAATGATATTGGAAGAAAGCCTTACTACCTCAAATGTTTGCAAACAAAGTAGGTTGCCAATTCCAGCAAACCTGAGCATTTGCTTTCCTATTTATCAGTACCTTCCCCACCCCTATATTTGTTCAGCTCTGATAACTGTTCTTTGATAAAGTGACTGCCTTGTTTATTCAAAGGAGGAACATATTATTCACAATACTGCACATATGACATGCATACTCTGTTCTGGGTCCATTTTCTGCTAATGGATCTCATGTCTAGTGAATACAAATATATCAAAAGATTCAGGTCGAAGCAGTTCTGTTCAGACTTTGTGTTTTAATGTTCATGCATTAGCAATGTCTTGCTACAGTCATGTGTTTCAGTTTTCACCCACTGTTCAGGTATTCCCAGCTCCTAAGAAAATCCAGCTTAACAAAGCAATGGATTTCTTGTGCAAATGCACTTTTCAAAGTGTTTCTAAAAATCTTCTTCTAAGCATGCTCTTTGCAAGAAAACCTGTGTAATAGTCCAGCAAGAAAAAGGAGAACTGCAAATACAATCAGAGATGCCAGCTCATGGAGATCATCTCCTGCGTATTAAAACTAACCTGAGGCACATGTGGTATGCAAATGAATTATGTGGGAGTAGAACTACAGATTGCAGGTCCCAGTGGAAGCAAACAACTCAACCTGACTGACAAAAATACCAGTTTGGTGCCACTGGAGCCCTGATTATCAGTGCTGCACCCATTTGTAACTGCTTTCCATGTTTTGTCCCGCCCTGTAAGATACCAGGAATCAGTAAACACTGTAAATTAAAACTAATATATCTTATAAAAATCAAAACAAGTTACTTTTTCTGAGTTTCTCCTGACTTCACTCTGACTCTCTGGATGTCAAATGTAAAAGGAGTCCACCAATCTGACCAGCTGAAGAAGGTGTCTTTCTCCCACTGCAGCTTCAGCATAAGGAGGTCACCAATGTCTACTTCCGTGTAAATCAGGAAGGAGAAGGTCTTGTTTGAGGAGACTTCAGGCCTGTGGGGAATAAGGAAAAAGAAACAAAAAAAGTGGGAACTGTTGGACAGATAAAGAACATTAAGGAGAAACAAAAATCTAAGATTTTTATGTAGTTCAAAGAAGGAAGCAACCTTCTCCATAGTTCTGATGGATGGAATAAGGTAAAAAAAACACCTTAATCTTTTGTAGAGGCACAAGGAAAAGCTTTCTGCAGCAAGGCTGGTAAAACCCTGGGACAGACTGCCAGACAAGGGACATCCTCTCCACTGCTGGTGGCTCTCAGAAGCACCAGCCAGGAACAGTTTAGGTTCCTTGGAGCAGAAAACAGACTTTGGTGCTTTCCAGCCCAACTCCCTGCCAGCCCAGGTGCAGGGATTTAAGCACAGACTTCTGCTTATTTGCAGAGCTGTGGAAGCGAATCACATGTCTCCCTCAGCTTCTGCACTGAGGCCTTCAGACCCATCAGACTATTAACTCTTAGTTGCAGTCTGCTTTTAAGGAGCTTAAAATGGCTGAAACACAGCATAAAGATACTGAAGAGAAGAAAACAAGAAACCTGCCACACCACAAAAATTCTTACTAGGCTGAGCCACAGGTCAGACTTCACATTTCCATATTACAGATCTCTTTATCAAGAACAGCTCCTGCAGAGCTTAGGTCATTAGCTTCAGCAGTGGATATGTCCCCTTGATCAAGGGCAAGAGCAGATTCTGAGACCCTGTAAGATTTCTGTAGCTGGAGCTAGAACAACTTTTTCAACCAGAGCTTTAACAGATTTAGGTGGACTTAACAGTACATTGAAGTTGTTTCTGTAGCTACTCACAGTGTGAAAGCAATGTTCTCACTCTCATCTAGAGTGCCATAGAGAGAGATCAGGAACGGCTGGTTTGTCTTGGTCGTATTAGTCTTTCCAAAGAAATGGATCTTGACCTGGTAATGAAAGACTAGAAGAACACAAAAGAAAAATCCATTAGGAAAAAAACTCATCTCCAAAGAGACTGCTGGTAACAAAACCACCCAAAAGCCCCCACGCAAATCCTAGGCTGGAATACGCCAACGTCACTAAACTGAGGTGTTCAGTTCCCTGCAAGTATCCAGGGAACTACTTTCATGAGAAAGTAAAAATTAGGATTCAAGGGAATCATGATAAAAAAACCACCTTTCCAGTTCTTGCAACTAAACTCTGCATTTAAGTTGACTGCCACTCTAATGCAGTATCACCTTCAAACCCATTATAAATGTGTAAGACTTGCTGTCCTTGACTTGAAACAAGTGAGCTGTGCCCTCCTCATACAGGAGCCTTGGTAAAAAAAAAAAGATCAACCCACTGACACTGCAGATTAAGCACCAAATGCCAACAAAACACTAGTCCTGCAACTGTTCTAACACTGCAGGAACGTGCCCTCTGATTGCTGGTCCATCACACAATGCACACAATGAGCATATCATGTGGCACAGTCAAAGTTAGGGAGAAAAAAAAAATAAAGTAGTAAAATCCAACTCAGAAGCTATTTCCCTAGCTGAAAGCCTTCCAGTTCTTTTTGGCAATGTCCTTCTCAGAGCTACCACTGTGGCAATGGGAATCAAGAAGTGCTGTGATATTTAAACAAGAGCTCGTGCACCTCTGGCAAAGGCATTACAAAAGGCACAAGTCTGATGGTTGCACATCTTTAAAGAAGTTGCTCATCAGGCTGAGCTCTGCTGATTATTTTCCCAGTAGTAAGACAAATTCATTGGGACGAAAAACACTGAAAAATTTGGAAGACTAAGTTGTTCCAAGTGACCAGGCTGCAGAGCAAGTCCTCTTAATTTTGCTAGCTAAAATCTTGTTGAAAATACCTTCCTTTTTCTATTGTACCCTCACCTCCACACCTTGAGCAAGAATGATACTGGTTTTCTGAGACCACACCTTAGCTTGCACTTAATGGCAAACTGCAGGCAAGCTTCACCCCTGTTCAGCACAGGTACCAAAGCAGCAATTTTGTCATCTGCAGCACACACACACCCTGACACACAGCTGGGCAAAAGTACCAGTCTTGCTCACCACTAAGCAAGCAGGACCTACCTTTATAGGGCATCTGAGCACGGGTCTTCAAGTACATTTTGGTGTTTCTCTTTGTTCTCACTCTGTTGACCTTGTAACCCAAATTGTTGCAGCGGTTCTTCCGGCAGCTCAGGCAGAGTCCCTTCTCAAAGGCCTCCTTTGTGTTGCAGCGGTAGGCCATGCTGGGCTTTTCTTCATAGAGGAGGGAGTCAATGAAGAGGTGGATGGATCGTTCATGAGAGCATTTCACTAGCTGATCCACATCTTGAAAGAAAGAAAATGTGTAATACGTATACACATACACATATAACGATATAAACCCTTAAGCAATGTTGTCAACATGCACAATCCACTATGCCAGACCTGGGCTTTATAGGATGACTTTTAAAAGACAAATTCCTGTGCCTCTCAAAGAGATCTTTTCTTGCAGGAAGGCTACAGACTATTGAAGATCTCCCTTTGGATGTTATACTGTTTGCTTCAGAGCAAACTCACCTGCAAAGCCTTTTTCAGCAATCAGACGGAGTGCTTCTCCCAAGTTGCAACCTGGCTGGAAGCCTCCACCATTAGGATAAATATCGATGTGCCCAACAGGCTTCTGGATCCCAATGCTGCGGTCTGGAGAGCCTCGAGTGTAGGTGTGTAGGACATCCACAAAGTCAGCATCATCCGGGGAGAGGCGGGTAAGAGCATCAGCATACTCAAAGGTAGGACCAGCTGGATCCAGCCCTTTATGGGGCAAACCACAAAGAAAAACTGAGATTGTCTGCCAAAGACACTGATGGTGATAACAAATGCCAAACTCAGCTACCACATTGGGTCAGAGTATTGCATATGGTGTTGGTGTCACTGCAGACATTACAGTGGGATCATTTAAGTAGCATTCATGTATACAGGAGAATCAAATACACTACCTTGAAATGCTGTCACTGTTTAAAAAAATAAGGTGTATGTAAACATATGTAAAGAAGCCTAGATAACCTCATAGCTGTAGCATTTCCAGTGAATGGAAGAAACAAGCTGGTAAATATTTTCTCAATGTCTTCTTCTCTTGTCAAGAAACAGAGGAATTGTAAAATTTCTATCTGAAGTGTCTGAAGTGTGGAAAACGTCTTGCTGCTAACTCCCTGCTAGGGGAACAAGTGGGAAACAAACAAGAGCTTCACTGTCTACATGCCTAAAGGGAAGGAGATCATTATGGTAAACTGTCAAGCTGCAGCAACACTGACATCAAAAACACCCAGAACTATTCTGCCAGTGAACAAGTACTGTCTCTTGAATCCAGACAACTACTTGAGAGATGGCTGAAGGCAGAGCTGAAGGGACATGTCTTTTCTGCAGCCCTCAGCTGGGGACAGGTACCTGGGTTGTTCACCCTGGTTAGCCTCACTGGGTCTGAGCTGCCTCCCACTGTGAGGACTTCAGGGACCACATCCCATCAATCCCTGTGCTTGACAGTGATGCTGCTTTCCCAGGGAATGATCATCCTGAGCACTGAGGGCAACTGTGGGTGCGTAATGGGAGCACTACTGGTATTTGAGTGATTTGGCAGCCTCAGTGAAAGCAAAGCTGCAGCTGAGAGAAAGAAAGGGCAGAGGGACTAGTATTTTGGCCTCCTGATTTTAATCTGCCACCTCTCAGGAGTCAGCCTTTCCTGATGCAACTGCTGTCTAGCCCACCTCGCAGCATGCCTGTGGATCTGGGATCACAGCCAGGCTCAGGTGAAAGGGCAAAGGGTGCCAGAAGGAAGTGAGCTAGGCTCCCGTTTGAATGCCACTCCCAAGCTCTCTCAGCAGCAAAGACACCAGAGATGAGTGATTTTCTTAGCCTAATTTGCTGATGTTGGCATTTCCTTTTGTGCTAGGGGCTCAGCTCTCCAGGTGCTGGGCTGTAAACCAGCCACAGAGTAGCCATGCACTCTGCCTTGTCTAGCACAGTTTTCAGCCTCCAAAAATCACCCTAAGCAGACATTTAAGCATGCATAGGAACAGGGCAGGCATATGTATACTTCCCTCCCCTTCCCAAAACTCTCCCAGTATTTTTTTTCAGCCTAGAATATTACTTGAGCCTGTTAGGATTCACAGTGGATCTCTTCTGATTATCTGTTCAGTCTCCCTTGGAACCCATATAAACTTCTTGCATCCACAGCATCCCATGGCAAAGATCTCTGCAGGTATTATACCCACTGCAGGAGGATCTACCTCCTGTTCTTTTTGAACAGCTCCCACCAGCTGCAAGGGACAATCACCTGGATGAAGACAACCGGCTGAAATTCTCGTGCTGCAAGAGATACTGTGACCTTCTCGAAGCCATGGATTTGGCAAGTCTCAATCACATCCCTACCCTTGCCAACTAGTCTCTTTTCATGGCCAGTGAATCCCTGCCTACCCACTCATTTCTTGTGCAGAAGCAGATCAAGGCTTCTCACCCATCGCCTTTGTTGTTCTTTTCTGAACCCTTTCCAGTTCTACTACAGAAATATCAGCCCTGCTGATTCAATAAAGAATGAACACATAACCTAAGTACTGCTAACAAGCAACAATTATTCTGGTGGTTTTCCAGAGGAATTTCAGCATGAAAGAGACAGGACTCGACTCTACAACCACAGGTTTTCTTACCAGTAATTCTGTTCACCTTCTTCTTGGTCAGGCTCCCAGCAATCCCAGCAGCATGAGCACCTAGACTGTACCCCAGCAAGTGGACATTGTTGAGAGGATAATTGAACTGCTCCTGCAGAAGAGAGCAATTTGTTTAAAGTTTGAAGTCAAATGTGAAAACATCAGAAGACATGGGGAAATGTTTTCTAAACACTGAGAATTCTCTTTGAGCAATGAATAATAGAAGAAACACTAAATACAATTAACAATTTTGTGTCATACTAGGTCGCTTGACTTAACTAACTTAAAGCAAAAATCTAAGCAGACGGCACTGTGGAATGAAGGACAGAACACCAGGCTGTGTACCATATCAAATGTTTTCAGCCACCCCCTCCCCACCAGTTTCTGGATCTCCTATGTGTTTCCCAAAGGTGGGGCAGACTTCTGTTTCCCAAGGGCTGGCTGCTGTATGACATATAGGAAGCTGTCTTCCATAGCTACCTCTCCCAGAGCCTTCAGAAATACTGTGGACTCACAGAGCTCCACAGACCACAAGGTGAAGTTTCTGGAATGCACTATAAAAGGCCTCCTTGTGTAAGGGATAACCATCAAATTAAAGCTGGGATTTTACCCATCCAGCAAAAGTACTGTCTGCAACAGGTTAGCTCCATCTACCCAACAGGAGATAATTAACACAGCTGCATCATTGCTGTTGCATGTCCTAGGACATTATGTACAGTGTTAGACATGTGGCTACATGTCTTACCTCCATCCAGTCAATAAACATAGCAACATCCTTTCCCACCAGCTTAGTGTATGCAGCAGACACTGGGTAGTGCTGCTGAGCTCGAATTAGCCAGTCCACCACAATGACGTTTGAATCAGGTTCCCTCTTGTACAGAGCATCCACCAGCTTCGGGACCCAACTTTCATACATTCCTGTCACCTGTTGAGTTTTTTTTTAATTAAAAAAGGAGATATCTTAATATTATCTGCGGTGTATAGATACCTCAGCTGACGTATCTAGCACGGCTTATCAGGAGTGTGGTTAAAAGGGAGATTCCTCCCCTTTCTTCTTACCGTCCACCCATGGATCACCACAAAGGTTTTACTGGTATGGTTGAAGTTGCACTGTGCCAGGCTGTCCACCTGCCCAGGAACCAGGTAGCAGACATCCTCATCAGGCTCTGCAGGCGTCCGTAAGGAAAACTTGCTCTCAATTTCCTCAAAATTGGTCTCAGCTTCTGCTATGTAAGAGCACAAGGAACATACAGCAGTGTTTTAGGAGTATTAGGACAAACAATTCAGAAGTCACAGGTACGATGCTGGAGAGATCTCAGGAACAGTCAGGAAATGGGACATGTGTTTTTCATTTCCTACAGCACTCCTTTTGTGCCACAATGGCCATGTAAAGAGGAAATCAAAGGGTGAAAATTGCTCCCCCTCCAAGGGTCTGCTAGAACAGTGAGAATCTGGCTAGCTGTCAGAGAGATATGAATTCCTTTTAGGAATCAGTATTTTCCCCATTACATTATTAACAGGAAACCTGCAAATTACCACAACAGTGCAGAAAACTGCACAGGACAGTCATAGACAGTACATGCACGAAAGAAGCAAGTTCCTGCCATACTATCACATATTTTGGTGGTGCATCTTCCACATCACTTCATCAATAATCACTGCCTAACAAGGCTCTTTATAGCACCCAGTAACTGCAGTGAATTACAAGTAAGAGCTGCGACGGCACCACTGTTTTACAAAATGCTAGTTTTAACTTTCTACCCACAGAGAAAAACAGCAGGTGAGAAGATCAGACATCCATTAAGGAAACTGAACTAGCAAAGCAGAAGCCTGTATTTTGAAGGCAGTATTTTTTCAGATCATCTGATAAGCAACACTGCAGGAAAAAATATTCCTCTGCCTGAAGCTATTGGAGGGCAGGGGGCAGGGACAGCAGCGTGAAGATCACGTACTGGCGGTAACAAAGCATGTGATGGCCTGAAAATCTCACTTGGAGAACTCCCTCCAGCTTCAAAACCTAAAGTTTTCCTTTTGTTCCTGCCAAGGCAAGAGAAGTGACTTCAGGCTTCATGCTCACTACTTCCTTTGTCTGGGAAGAAACTTAAATACCTCTTCTTTTACATCTGATTCAACACTTAAGTACTTCTATATCCAGCAGACCCTGTAATTAATCGTGGACTTAAAACGCCAATGCTTTTCAAAAACCAGGCCCTACTTTGGCAACTTGTGTTTAGCAAATATTGATTGCCTATTTCCCAAATGCAGCTCAACTCAGGCCAGCTGTGTCCTGCTCAGTGTTGTCTTTCTTGGCATCATGATGACCAAGCTTTCACAAACTCCTAAACATATATTAATGAACAGCTCCAAGCCACCAAAGGGAATGCAAAGGGACGCGGTGAGGACCTCATGCCAGACACACAGAACAGATTTCCACTCCCCTTCTTTTTCCCATTGCAGAAGAGGTTTTCTATGATAACTGGTATATTTGTATTTCTCCATCAAGTTGTGCTGCATCACTGAGAGGCGATAAATAATGAACTGTTTACTTTTTTCTAGAACTTTTTTTGGTCTTTTCATTCAAGCTACCATACTCAGCAGGGCACTGACTTATGCCCAACCTCACTCAGCCCTCACGTAGCTGTATAAAGTCTGGTAGGTTCCTGCTGTGCTTGGCAAGCCACAGAAATCAGGGTCTCACTTCTTGCTTGAGGTGTAAAACCAGCACACAGGCTGGCAACAAATGCTCATGTACAAGCCTTGGAGAGACTGCTGTCATCTGCAATCAACAGCTTAACATTGCCCAAATTCATCAGGACTTCTCACCTGCCAGAAGCAAAGCACATGCAGGGAAGTAACATGAACTGTTCACTGAACAGAGGCAGTGCTCAGCTTTAAGTTTTGACCTTGACTGCGCTAGGCTGGCTAGCTAATCCAGGATAATTACACTGAGGGCCCCCTTCCTGCCTCTTGCCCCCTAAAGAAGGGATAAAATTTATGAAAAACACCTTTCTCCAAACCAGTAGAAGTATTCACATAATGGTTAATTTAAGACTTTACCTACTGAAAGTAAAATTTACCAAACTAACCAAATGCTGATCTTTCTCAGAAGTTGCCCCTTTCTTATATTTTTGCACATTCAGAACTTCGTTTTCTCACCGAGACTACTAAACCCCTTTCTGAAACAAATCTTTAGACTTACGCTATTTACTTTTTACCCAGATAAAGAAAAGTCCCAAAGGCCGATTAGTTAAATAGCAGTTATAAACTTTTCACTCAGCAGTGGATCAGTAAAACCTTGAAAGGACCAAGAACAACTTTCAACTGTAAGGCAGACAATGCAAAGACTTTCAGTTATGTGTATCCCTGCCCAGCACAGGAAGGCAAACAAGAATAGTCCACCTGCTCACTAGTTAATAGTGCTTCCTTTCATACTTAGATATCATTTCCCTTCTGAATTATATCTATCTGATAATCATCCAAAATCTAAATTAAGTTGATATCCTATCTCGTAGTGTGTTTTCAATTAGAAACACATGCTAGAATTTGCATATAGGTTCAGACCATCTCTCTTTTGGAAATAAAACTAAATTTACAATTCTAAGCGCACCATACTTAAAGGTGCACTAAGAAAAGTGCACCAAACTTAGAAAGATGGCAGTACAGTGGCACCTACCACTGAAGATGCGCAAAGTGCTTCACAGATATTCGTGTGTTTCAGCCTAAAAATCTTCTGGTGGGATTTAAGGACATAGGAGCATTGAGATGCAGTCCCCACCAGGAAAGCAGCAGCTGCAAAGCAACAGCCCATGAGTTAGGGAAATGGCAGAAGGCCACTCTGCTCATTTAGCTATGTTGTATGAAGAATTAGAAAGTCAGAAGAAACTATTGTTAGCACCTTTCATGCTCACAAAAAGTGTCACGTTGTCTACTATCCACATACGCTCAGTTCCCAGCAGCAAGATACGCTCTGGATGACGGAAGTGTGTGTGCTGGGGTTTGTTACAGACTTATTAATGATGTGCTCATTAAGAAGCTATCCTCAAAAGTTGCCTAAGTCTGGCTTTGCAAATTCTGCATGGCTCAGAACATAAGATAACTTGTCTGCGACTCACGTTGTGCTGCACACATGCTGCAGTACCACCTCACCTCCCACCTTCTGCAAATTGAGTTTTAGAAATACAGTACAGATGTACATAATAGTATGTACACACTCACCACCCATATGGACATCTATACGTACCGTGATTTAAAACTGCAGCAGAGATGCTATCACTTCAGCAAACTAGCATTTGTCACTTCCACTTTTGTACCTTAAAGTATTTTGGTCTATTTAAAAGAAGTTATTCAGAACCAATGTATTTTGTCATACATAGACTTTTGTTACAGACCTCTTCCTCATAGAATCGAAGTGAGAAGTCTCCTTGAATCACGTCCTAACTGAGCTAGTCAAACAGTTGGGTCTCATTCTTACAGCCTTACACAAAGCCAAAGAAATGTAGAGACAGTCAATGTACACACTCATCACTGGTTAGTTAATGATGTGTTTTGACCTGAATTAATTAAACCAGGGAAAACCCAGAAATGGGGAGTCTTCAGCATGCTTCTGAAAGATGGACAGAAATTTACCTGAATTTGCATCAGATTTTACTTAATGTAGATACAGAAATTAGATATAAAGAAATGTATGTGCATCCATACTAAGACACTGAAATAGTTTTTAGTGACAAGAATGCAACTCCATTTCTAAACAAGGCCTTGAAGAGAAGCAGACCTGGAGGTAAAAATGTAAAGACAAAACAAGTCCGTGCTTTTGCTAAAATATTGCACTTTCCCAAGCTTAGTTCAGCAGAGGTATAAAGGCATGTGTTCTGCATAGCAAAAGCTTCCAGGCGCACAGTTGCAAATACAAGCCTCTGTTACAAAATAAAGTTTTCTGGCTACTGCGATGTGCTTAGTTAATAAGGTGACCTACAAAGGGATTATTTAGGGAACTGGAAAAGGGAGCGGAATTAAGAATTAAGTCAATTTCAGACACGAGCTGGCTTTTCTAACAGCCTACAGGCTGCATTGCCAAACTCCATCATTTTGTCATGCCCTGCAAACTTTCTGATGCTTTTCTTACACCTCCACTTACATAATCTCAGGTGTTTTTTCTTTTAAAAAAGCTGTCCTCTACATCAAGGCATAGAGATTATCATATAACTCAGAAGAAAGTGCAAAAAAAAAAAAAAAAGCTTAGAAACTGAGAAAAGTCAGTAGTTTCATTTTCCTGTTTAAACCTTGTGAAACTTTGGACTTGCAATCTGTGATTCAGTTAGAGACTCCTATCAGTTTTGAAAGTATCCCACTGACATTAAGCATTCTGACACAGTACAAACACAAGTTTACACACTAATCAAGAGAATTCGGCTTCAGGTTTCCTTCATGGGAAGGCCCAAGGTGACCTGGCAACCGATTTTGATGAAGAAAACTGTATCACTGGTCAGCAGGGTGGAGAATGTGAGTTTTGAGGAAGTAACAGCATCTGGAATATTAATCAAAAGTTAAACTGCCCGCATCAGACACAGAATGCCACATATGATAACAATGCATTTGCCAGAATCAGTGCACCTCAACTATGGTTTTAAAAAGGGAATCTTTGATAAACAACAATTTCCTAGTGCTATGTACACAGAAATGGAAACACTGTATGAAACTTGGGATACTGTGATGAAAACTGCTGTTGATTGTCTCTGATGGCACGAGATCGGATTCAAAGCAAGAATACATTCCTTTGGCTGTGCCCTAGCACCCCATCCTCTTACTTTTGAATACTTCAGCTTCCTTGTACACAAGGGAAACAACAAAGGCATCTGCAGTGAAAAAAGCAGTGGTTTCCATACCCCATTTTAGTACCACACAGTAGCTCTGAGAGCTACCACCACATTTCCTTCTAAGGCTGTGGACTTTTAAAGATAAAACACGTCTGGGAGATTAGTGCAAGAAAGTAAGACTGTGACAGGGCACTGCTAACATAAGTTTGGGGAGTAGTGGTCTCCTAAAACTAGTGGTTTTGCTCATTAAAGCTGCGGTCATGTGATTAACCAAGAGAGCATCTAGTAGTCAACATTCGCACATGTTCCGCTTTCTCTAGCCTGTAGGGTACAAATAGGTGTAGCGTAAGTCCATGCCTATGCAGACACGGTGAGAGCATACCCTTCTGCTCACTTTTTCCCTAATGGATTCTCCTGCATTAAAGGCGTTAACTAAAACCCAAATACGTTATCATTAAGCTGATGAAACTCAGCCTTGCCTTAAACAATTCGAACCAAGAACTGTAGGAAGTTGGGATGCAGGGCTCCCACGGGACAGGCGAGACGCACGCACAGCAGAGGGCCCTGGCCCTGCGGGGAGCCGAGGGACCCGACCGTGGTGCTACCGCTGCGACAACCCACCTCCAGCAAGGGATTCGTGGAAGCTACCTTGCTCCGGGGGGGAACATCCAACATCCCAAACCTCCAGAGCCCGCGCCATCAGCCCGGCAGGTTGTGCCGGCGCTCCGGGTACGGAACCGGCTCTGGGTCTGCCCTAAAAGGATGTAGGTCCCTCCAGAGCCTTCCAAGCCTACCCCACGCCAGCCAGGTCCCGCAGCATCTCCAGCACCCCGGCAGAGCCTTGCAAAGCCAAGCTGCAAACTCCCCTTTCCCTCCACGCCGGCGATATTTCCCCCGCACACACATCCCCACCCCGAATGCAACAGGCACGTCCGGCAGCTCCCCCGCCCCGGGCCCGGGACTTACCGCCGCCGACGGCCGCGCCGGGAGCAGCCGCCCAGCCCAGGCACAGGCAGAGGGCGAACAGAAACGCCTTCCTCCCCATCTCGCCTGCTCTCTGCCGCGGCAGAAAAGTTTCGGTGCAAAAAAAATTAAAAAAAAAAAAAAAAAAAATACAACTGCAGCGTAAAAAATAATGCAATGGCAGTGACCCACTCTGTGAGCAGCCAGCAGCCCCGGACGACACCGGCAGGCACACCAACCCTCTGCCACCGCTGCTCCCTCCCGGGCCCTTATGTCCCCACCAATATGCAAATATGCAAATGAGCCCACACACCCATTGGGCGCGCGCCGCGGGGCGGGGCCGGCGCTGCCCGAGGACGGGCGGGGTTGGGGGGGACCGAGCCGCTCCCCCGGGGCGCCGCGACCCCGGCCGGCCCCGGCACGGCACGGCACGGCACGGCACGGCACGGCACGGCACGGCTGGGCACGGCACGGCCCCGGCTCCAGGCACGGCCCCGGCCCCGGGCACGGCACAGCTCGGCTGGGCTCGGCACGGCCCGGCACGGCCCGGCCGAGGCCCGGGAGCCCCGGCACCGTGCATCAGTGCGCACAGAGCCTCGGCTCGCAGCCCGCCGGCCCGGCTCCCTCCGCACAGCCGCATCTGCCCCAGCTCTGCCCTCTCCCCGCCGGTCGGGGATGATGCGGCCGCGCCGCTCTCCCCTTGGTCCTCCCTGCCTTGGGCAACCTAGCTCCCCTGTACCTCGAGTAAGATCTTCCTTCTCCCGCATGCCCTTGCACCGTGAACCAACTGCTGATTTTCAGTTCAGTGCCTGCAAGGGCCCTTCGGCTGTTACCTTGAAAAACCCTCGGCGAAACCTTGTTTAGCCAGCACTCGAGGGGATACAAGTCTGGAGCGTAAATGAACTCGCTGGAGATTGCATCTGTACTCTGTAGAAATGTAAAGTTGCCTCTGAGCTTTTCAGCTCTCTCTGCCCTCCTCTCAGCAATATGGTTTGCAAGCAGCTCTGCGATGGTGACCACTGGATGAAAGATCAGTTATGTAAGGACATGTAACAGAAAAATATTAGATTAATAACAAGACCAGTTTTCATTTCACTATGCAGTATGTTGTCAAAGGCTCTGCTTCATAAAGAAGCTTATGACGCTTACAGGGAATGAGAACTCCCTGGGTTTTGCAATGTGAAGCAGATGGGATTCACTTTGAGGGTAACTGACTCTTCTCAGACCAGGCACCATAGGAAACTAAAATATACCTGGTTCATGTTAGTGAGGCTATTCAGTAAGAGGTTGCTCGAGTTTAACAGAACTGGGTCACCTTTGCAACATTAGATTTCATTAAAAGACCAGTAAGATCTATAAGTGAGAATACATCTCTGCCAGGACACAACTTGTTCCTCCACCGCCAGCCCCTATTTATATCCAAAAGGCATTGGAAGAATTTAATGAGGGTGCAGACTGATCGTGCTGAGGCAACTGGGGCGGCAGGGTAAGGGAGGGGGGCTAAAGCAGTGGGTGAGGCAGTGAGAGAGGGTAGGAGTCAGAGGCAGGGGATAGAAGGTGGGGAAGCTGGGGGTGAGGAAAGAGACCAGCCTTCCCCACCAGAGGATGGTGGTGGTGTGAGCAGGGAAAAATACGGTTTGCGCTGCAACTTTCTAAGTATCAAGCATATCCTCTGACTGGCGTTTGGGACCCTCTCATCAAAACAATAGAAAGAATTTTCTCATGTCTTTTTTTTTTTTTTTCCCAATTGTGGACTAAACAATGCATTTTCTCGTGATCTAATTTAGTTGACACTCTATAGTGTAATTTCCCCCCTTGAAATCAGCCTAGTTCTGTCTAGGTTCAGACATCCTTCCTAGAAAATTCCAGTCCCTGCAGGCAACATTTGGTGAACTAAAAGAACAAACAGCTTAAAGCAAGCTGCTGTAACGGAGACTGTCAGGCGACCTGAATCACAGGTGATGCTACCAACCCAGTCAGAGCAAAACAGAGCATGAAGACTCCTGTTTTGCATGGCTACGTCTGTGACTACTGCAGCAAAAACTTACGTTACAATATGACTGTGGGAAGACAACTAGTTTAGTTTTAACTGCTGATAGGATCAGATTAAGCTGGTAGAAAAGAGCAGTGGCAATGCTTGACAGGCCAGCCCTGGGTGGACTGCTGGCCCCCGCTAACCTCTGCTAATTCTGTAATCAGACTTTCAGTTCATTTCCAATACAGATCGTGAAACCCATCAATAGGAAGGGCAGGCAGAGATTTACAAACTACTCAGAATAAAATCTGATTTGTTACACTGAAAATGCTAGTTTGCATAATTTTTTGTTCCTCCTCATGCCTATGCCTCCTCTTAAGACATATTCTGAAAGAGTTATGCAAAGCCTCCTCCTAAAACAAAGAAGGAAAATTAAAAACAAACACGAAAAGAAAACTTTCAAATTATGAAAGACAGACGGAGGGGGGGATAATTCTGGTTTCTTAAGTCTGTTGTAAACCCAGCTGCAAGATAGTATGAAATAGATGGGACTTCATGAAGGCAGAATGTGTCCCTGAACACTAAACAATGTGCCGTCGCACTAGTCTGACACAGCACGTTTTCCAACATATAAAAACTTTCTTTCCCTTGCAGACAATCATGATCGCATGGAGAAGAAGCTTCATGGCATCAACTCAATGTGCTTCAGTGCAATCATTAACTGGATTTGAGTTTTGCTTCCTCTGTAAAATACATAATCCTATAGGGGAAAGCAAAGCTCTGTCTGTAAAACAGAGCCTGATTTATAGTACTCAGGGATTCCAAAGTGGGTGGAAGGTAATACAGAGAGAGCTAAAATACATTATTTCTAACAAGGGGCGGGGGTTGGGGGGAAGTCCGGAGGAATGGAGACAGGAGTTGCATAACTAGGCTGGTACTTGCACCCACAGACCATGTGGAAGGTTAAAGTCAGAACAAGCCTGTAAGTGCCTCCAACATAATGTGGGCAGCGTTGGGGTTTGTGGTGCAGCTGTGCTAAACCCCAAGCAATTTCACTGACCTCACACAACAGCAAGCAAGAGGAGAATCAACCCCAAAACTTCATTTCCACAGAAATGCTCCAAAGACAGCTTGAGACACAGGGCAAAATGGGAGGGGGGTGGAGAGAGAAAGGCTAACATTAACTTTGAAAATTCCTGTGCTGCTTTAATTCTATTCATATAAAGATTCAAAAGCTAAGGATGAGAGGTCTTCCTGGAGGAGACGTCTTCCAACAAAAGTAACTGCTTAGAAACAAGCAAAAAACATGTTCTGCTCTCCTTCTGACTAGGAAATGCAAGTAAGAAAGAAATCTTTTTTCCTCCCTATAAATATTTAAATTTTCTCTTCCCCCTCAGAAGAGAAAAAAGTGAAATTCAATCCAAAAAGTCACAGTGTGCTTTCAGGTGATTTCTGTGCTAATAAGTTCAAACAAACAAAAAAGGAAACCTTTTCTCCTACTTTAAATTTATTCAAAGATATCAGTGAAATGGTTTTTAAAATCTCTTTTTACAAAAACCAGCCATTTTTAATGAAACCCCAGTTTGGGGATAAAAATTACTCTTCCCTGCCTGTGTCTGTAACGACTAATTGGGCTGTAGCAACAGCTTCACATGCAGTGGAGGTCCTCTCGTCCTGGGCTGAGCCTCTTTGATATACTCTGAGTAAGGAGCAACAGGGCATCAAGCCATCCAGGGGCTTGAGGGTGAACTGTGGCAAGCCTGTCCCACCAACACTGATCTACAAGCCCTTTTTGTGGCACAGCACTGCCTGCCTTTCCGCACTGGCAGCGAGCATGGGGCACAGGTACCTGCCAGTAGGGGCAGGGGCAGCCCAGTGACAGGCAGATGTGCAGGCAGGTGAGAGCAATGGTGGCAGGGAAGTCTGCACGTCATAGTTATCTTGAGCCTTCCTAAATGTGCATGCAGTGGTGGGAAAGGTAAGAGCACAAAATGCCTGGGTGTCTGTTTAGCAACACAATCCATGCAGCTTCACTCTTGGTACCTGGAAGAGCTCAGCTGAAGGCAGAGAAATACAGGGAGCTGTGCAGCAGCTGCAGCTCTGACTGCAGTAAACAGAGCACCTGTTCCACCTGCCCACTTTTCTGTTTTGCAGAGACACTCCTTTAGTTGTCAGTGCCACACAGGCAACAGGGGAAGGGGATCCTCCTTGTGTAAAATAGCCTTTAGCCATCTTGCCTCGCTTATCCTTTCTATTGCTGTGGTATGACTCGATATTCTTCTCCCAGGTTGCCTTATCTTGCAGACGAGGTCATTTCTCACTGATTAGCACAAGGATTCATTCCTCTTCATCCTCCTCTCTTATTTTCAATGTAAAATGCAAGCTGACTAGTCCTTCAAATAAAGAGATATGGGCTAGAGCAGGATGCCCTGCTCTGCTAGTGAGCTGCAGATCTGGCTGTGGAGTAAGCTTGCGCTACTATTTTCTCAACTGTGCTTTAATTAATTATCACACTGCTGGTGGTGTCTGCCAAAGTCAGCTAGCTGTCTCGCCAGGCATATCTTTCAAAATGCAATGCCAAGGGAGACACATTCCTGCACCCCTTTTGGGGTGGCCGGTAGGGGAGTATAGTCCAGCTCCCCACTCATTGGCCATGGGGCTGGCATGCTGATCAAGTATGGTCCCCTTCGCTGTCCCCTCACGTGGCTCCCAAGCCCTGCCTGCAGTAGGTTAAAGATGACGTTGTCTGAAACTTTTGTAAGGTTATGAAAATGTGCAAGGGCAGGAGGGAGAAGGAGAGAGAAGAGGTCTTTCCTGACTGATAGCACTCAGTCCCAGCGGTGCTCAGGCACCCATAGGGGCAGGAGCAAGTCCCTACATCTTGCCAGCAGGGTGCCTGGTGGAGAGACTTCAGTGTCCCCTGTTTTCCATTGTTCTTCTCCTGCAATTTGATAAACCCATCTCTCTAACCATGGGAACAGAGCCTTCTCACTCAGGTTGCAGCCTGGCAGTCTGCATCCCTGCTTGCCAAGAGGACAGCGAGTAGGACGAAAGAGCAATGCACAGCATGGCCAGTGTGGGAAAATATATGTGTCATTTCCATCTTGAGAAATGTATCAGGGAAGAGAAGCCACTTCTCTGGCCTCTGGGCTCTCCAGTGAGGGAGAGAGGATAATCACACGCTTTCTGCTTTTCCTTTATTTTGCTCTGCAAGGCTGACAGATGGTGTGTGGTGCAGCCAAGGCTGGATTCCAACTTCTGTCTTCTTCGGTCGCTCGCAACTTACTGAGAACAGATTCCTCCTTGGGCTGACATTTCCATCTGATCCCAAAGGGGATTTGTTTTAATTTTCATTTAAAGTTTAGGCTGAGTTAGCATTTCTGCTCTGGGATTTTGCAACTGGTAAGTAAAAACTCCCTCCTGGCCCAACACTCCTGCTGTGGACATCCAACCCAAGTGCTCATGGCGTGAGGGGTGTGCTCCCGAAGGACAGTTCAGCCTGCCTGCGGTCAGAGCACACTCTGTGGTACCTCCAGAGACTACAGAGGGATCCTGCAGTGATTTTGTGCTCCTAACTTCTATGTGCCTCAATTTTTAGGTCTCACGGAGATTTAAAAGATTTCAAGCAAAGCTTGAACTCAGTTAGCTGTCTTCAAACTATGAACAGGAAACAGGCCAAGTTTGCATATGTACGATAAAATTTCCTTGTCTGGTCTATTATATTTGCCACATGTAAATAACCAATAAATAGTATTTTTTTGACCCACTTCTTTATTTGTGTTACTTCACTATCTTCACAAGTATGCTGACATTTTTTAGGACCACGTACAGCTGAGGTCTCTGTCCCAGAGATATTCCTGCCAAAATTAAGACATGGCAACAAAGAGGAGATATAAATAAGAGGGGAAGGGGAGAGGGAGGGTAGGGGCTGCAGCAACAAGATTGCACTATTCATCGGTTGACCCAAATCACTATGCAAACTGTGGGAGGAGCTTGAAAAACGGCAGACCCAATGCCGATGCCTTGGTCATGGAGGGTTTCAGATCCCATAGACGGGATTCTCCAAGTTGGAAAGGTACATTTTCCATGGGGGCCCTTCATTCAGAAAGAGCCTGTGAGGGAAGTACGTCAGCTTGGCCTTCAGGGCACCAATGGCACCATCATTGTCATCTGCTCATGGCAGCCACAAATCTGGGGAAGATTTTTTTCTGTGTTAAAGTCCCAAAGGGCTCAGTCTGGCACTTCTAATGTGAAAGGCACGTGCCTGTCACTGAAGGCATTGCCATGCAGTATGCCAGAGAAGAGGCATGTTCCAGCTCCTGCTGGAGTCCATGGGCACCAGCCCTGGGTGTGAAGAGCAGCCCAGAAGGAGAAAATACAGCCACTCCACATTAAGGTCCTCTCCATCAGCCAGAGCACACACAAAGCAGATGGAAATTTGGCTAATTTGATGGTCTCTGACACCATCTTCCTCCTGACTCACTCCTGCTGTGCCTGGGTGCTTCCCTGGGGCTGTAGCAGACATCGGTGAGATCTGGTTGCTGCTCAAGAGAAGAGAGGAAACCACCAGCAGTGACTCTTGTCCTCTGCAGCTCCTAAGGCCATGTGTAAGCACTTTGCAGAGAGAGTAGGAAGCTAATGCACCAAAGATTGGAATGGCCTGCCCCAAGGCTGTGTACAAAGTCAGGGGCAGAAAGACACCCAGAGCCCAGATCACCTTCGGCAGGGCAGTCTGACCACCTGCTGGCCTTCCTCAGGGGAATAAAACCAGAATAAATAATGAAAAGCAGGAAAAGTATTTGCTGCCTTCATCTCCTCTGGACACCAATGATATCAGGCTCCACCAGCACCTTCACCTCCTACAGATTCACATCTCCCAGTGTGTCCTTGAAGTCCATTAGGGAATTTTTGTTTTCATGTCTAGTGGTGAAAAAGTAGTCATGTGTGTTTATACACAAGACTGCAGTTGTGTAGATGGTAGGATGCCAAACAAAAATGGCTATCCTAATAAACCTTCCTGTTTACTTACTATGGCAGCTACCTCAGTAAATGTCCCTGTGTTTAAAGTTATAAAGAGGCCATTCAAAGGATCACTAAAAGGCTTAGAAATCTCCGAGGATCAGACTCCAGGCATGAATTAGGTAATGGTCATATTAGCATAGCCTGTTTTTCCGAGGAAGCTGATAACATTGTAACTAACCAAACTATGACATAAATTTGCCCCAGGAAACAGGCAAAATAGCTCTGTGGGTTGTTTCAAATTACTTATCCTGCGGGAATTTTAAGAATTCCTGCTAAATAATTAGGGACATGTGAATTTGATTTCCAATTGGTCTCATGCCATGAGAACTCTGGGAATGCAGCTTTTTTAAGGAATATGGTTCCTTTGTTGTTGAGTGAACTTTTCCTCAAATTTTCTAGGGTCATGATGTTTAAAGTCATTCACAACCTTAGGTATTATTTTATATCAGACTAAAGAACTAAGGCTTCCAGGCCCTTGCATGTAGGAACGTAAAAAGTTTTTTTGACCTAAGACAAACACAAAAAGTTTTTTTGACCCAAAAATCTTGAGAAAATTAAATCAGCTGGAGAAGTTCCTAGTGCATACAGCATTGTGGGCTCACACAGCTGAGGTGGGGATATGGATGCAGTGAAAACTCCCTCCGACAAGCAGGAAGGTCCCAGGAATGTGCGTGCTTTGCTGGTGGCAGCAGACCCCTGCACCAGCCACCCACCAGTCCCCCAGACCACAGGATGGGCTGAACTTTCGCCACGCAGGGCAGCATACCGCCAGCTGGGTGCCACCTCCAACAGTATGTCTATGCTGCACCAATGCCTTTGTTGCTGGAGCTAGGATTTCCCCTCAAGGGAGAAGAAATTATTAACTCTCCACTACTGTTTTGTGTTTTCCTCCAAGCATTGAGGCTTTCCTGAGGCCATTTTGATGTAAAGCTGACAAAACTTTGTTTTGCACAAAATTTCCCATAGTCCACCAAAGGGCCTCCGTCTTCTTGGTGCTCAGCCTTGCCACTCAGCTCCTGCTGGATGCCTCAGCTTGCCTCCTGATATCCTGAAGAAAATGGAATTTTTGGAATTTTCTGCTAAGCCATAACAATGAACTATGTGAGCTTGGCAAAACAGAATATGACAGCCAGAGACGGGAACTAAGAGATAGGGAAGCACTTGTTTTACAACTATATCCTTGAGGAGAGCTAAGAGACTGATCAAAAACATTAGAAGACACTGAGAACAGGGTGATAAAGTGTATAGTCAAGGAGAACTAATTGGGATGTTGATAAGAACTAAAACAAGGTGCTCATTATAATACTAAAAATCAGGCCCATAGGCCAGGAACCCCCCCTTCTAATAAGCCTCTTACTCTCTGAGCATGCGTGGTAAATTAAAAGTGAGCTGTACCCTTAAGTCGAAGCGAGAAAGAAATTAACCAATTATTAGCTGACACTTGTGAATATTGGCTATGACTGACACATTTGACTGTATAAATGCCTCATAGTTTCTCAGTTCTAGCTTTGTGGGCTACCACCTAGCATCACTCTTTGTGCAAAAATTAATTAAATAAAATACCTCCGCTCTGTGTGTAGTTTGGCATTTTGCACACCGGGCGAATGAAACCGCTTTTCAGGACAACATTCCCACCCAGGACCAAACAGCACTTTCCCATCTAGCAGCTGTAGCACAGGTTGTTATGCAAAAGGCAGTTTCTATCTCTTCCGCATGCTCAGACTGCTCCTAACAGAGATGGCTTTTTCCATTTACCAGTCATGGGCTACTTCTGGAGATGCTTGGATGCATGATGCGTAGGCACTCTGGAGGGCAAAACACAGACTCTCTTCAGCAGCAGTCTTGACCTAGACATGATTTTGATTTCAGGTCTCAGAAATGCCACCTAAACCCGTCATAAGTACTACTGCAGAAAATGTGAGGAGATGCTGGAAATGGGATGGCACTGCCCTTCCCCACAGGAGAGGTGGGCTGTGCATGAACTGAGCCCATGCATACTGGTTCCACCACATGGAGAAGCAGGAGTTCATGCAATTGGATAGGTATGTTTTAACCATGTGATTTTCTACAAATGTTGTGGTCGAGGTATAGGGTTGAACTGACAGGCCTGAGAAGAAGCTGTAGAAAATACATGCAGCGGAAAGAATGAATGCTACTCAGTGTAGCTTAAGAACTGCTAGACTTTCTTTGTTTTGTTTCAAAAGACAAATGCTGGGGTACTTTTTATTTGCCTTCTGGTCTTTGAGGTTTAACAATCTCCTTGTCAAACTTGTCTCTGTGGCCATGAAGGCTAAACATTTACTCTTCTGTAATGCAAGCTGTGAGTTGTAAGCAACTGCAGGACTGGAAGAGGAGTCTTACATAAACTACCTGCCTCAACAAGACTTGCCCTCATTCCTGAGAGTTTCAACCCCTTTTAGGATTAGTGAACAGTTCACAAGCTGCCTCTGGTTTTCTCTTGCTTGTTAATCTCCAATCAGATTTACTGAATAATTCTTTTACATTTATTTATGTTTGCCAGCAAACTAGTGGAAAGCCACCCTCTGACTCCTTCAATGGTTCACATCTGGATATAGTGTTTTGTCATCTTAGCCAAGCAAGGGTTTTTTTGTTGTTGTTTTGGCCTATGTATTTCTTTTCCTTAACAGCCTGGAGAGAAGAAAGCTTTGTAAAAGAAAGAATTAGCCTCAAAGGAGCTTCCACCTGTGGACAGGGAAAAAATGGTTCCTATGTAAGAGTTTTCCTTTCACAAGGGAGTTCTAAAAAAATTCTTTCCTTGTGTTTTAGGGACATTACAGGACCCTGATTAAAGGGGAGAACCACCCTTTGAGTTGCTTTGCAGGCAGTTGAAGAAGACAGTCACTGCCCTGTTTGGTTCTGGGCTGCCACCTTTATTCCTTCCCAAGATAAAGCAGAGACAGACAACAGAGCAAACAAAGCTAGTGGATTAAGGCAAATTTGGGGCTGATTAGGCATGGTAAAGGAAGGAGTCAATGCTCCATGGATAATTCATGATGAAACAGCTGCAGGCTTCTCTTTCAAGGCAGAAGTATAGCTCAGCAAAGTATGTTCAACCTGAATAGTTCTTGGCTTTGAAAACTTACGTTATGACTCAATCACAATATTTTGCAGTTTTGTGCTGAATTAACTAAATTGCTCAAGATTAAAAAATAATGCCACCCAAACTTTTTTTTTTTGACACTTTTGAAATCAAGACACTGCTTTTTAAAACTTTCTGGCTTGGAACCTCCTTTCAAATTTGTTTTTAAAAAGTAGAAAAGGGAATGACCACCCAGCTCTTGAAATCAAATTTGAATATTAAACAGTTTGTGATTTAATGAGTAATTATTGATCACTGATGGTTTTAATGAGTAGCTGTGTTTGGCCTCAGACAGGTATTTCAGCTGTAAGTTCTTCTGTTTCACTGAATCTTCTCCTGCATCCAACTACTTTCCATTCAAATATCCCACATAAATCCACAAAGACCAATTCAGCTGCTCTGTGCTCTGTGCAAGTGCCAGTCTCAGAGGTGCTAAGCAGCTATAAACTCCGTCCAGCTGGCAGGGTAAGACACATGTCTCCTTTCCTTTTGCTGGAACAGTACTAGCCAGAGAAGTATACTACAAACATGCCAGCTTCCCTGATCCCGGCAGAAAAATCACTCTTAATGGTAATCCACTGCCATACTTGGTCTGTGTTTTTGGGATCCTTGCATAAGATCACTTGTGCTTGTGAGAAACTCAGAATCACAAACATCGTTAATCAGACGTGCTCACAGATATCTGGGACTTGCTGCAGACAGGACACATTGTGGCTGTTGCTTTTGGACTTGCCCACACTGGCAGGTCTCTGTGTACAGACCTATGCATATAGGTGCACGATCCATGCTCTGAATGAACGCTGCAGGACCAGCCCTTCCAATTTGCCTTGCAGTGCATTAGAACAAAAAGTGGTCAGTTGTCCACCTTCCTATAGAGTGAGGCAAGAACAGGTCTATGTATATGATATATTTAGTCTTAACTTTACCCGGACATTTTAAACGTTTGCCTCTGAGCTTCCAATTTCCTTTCCCTTTCCAATTTTCATTCTTCTCAGAAAAAAAAAAAAAATAGCGATTTTAAATTATATTTTTTGTCAAAAATGAAATATTTCTATCTCCAAAAAGTAATTTCCAGAGGTTTATAATAGCAGCATAAATTCAAAAATTTAGAAACTGAATCTGAAAAATGCAAATACATGAAAAACATAAATGATTTTTCATAATGTGGCATCTGTATAATTGCCAGATTTGCTCTGTCTGGAAAGGTATTTTCTTCTGGAATAAAACACTAGATACAGTAAGTCAGCTCTAATCAGCTACTAGTAACTTTGCAATAGCCAGCAGTGAAGTCTAAGGTTTCCTTACAGTGAAACAAGACCTTTTACTATGTGGCCTTTTTCCTGGCCAGATGACCCTCCTTCTGCAACAAAGGGTTTACACATGTGGAAACAAAATCTGGTACCTCTTCAAATAGGAGAATCACTGCTTATCCCGATAGGGGTTGCAAAGGAACTGGCTCATTCCTCCAAGCCCAACCTGTCAGCAGATTTTGGTCCTGTTGAAACACAGGGCTGGGAGCATTGATTGACGTGAGCAGGGGACAGTATTAGTTTCCTGCTGAAATATGTCAGTGTGTGTATCTGTGCCTAGTTACTCCTTCTGCTGCACACTCTGATGCTCAGTGAGAAATCCCCTTCCCCAAAATTTTTGCCATGGTTGGATGCTGGCATGGAGAGCGAGAGACTAACAGCAATGATATATTACCTTGCCACCTGTCACCCGATGATCACAGTATGCATTGCAAAAGCTAAGTTTCCAAAACCTCTATAGGCTGGGTTGCCCCAGGCACTGGAGAAAGGAAACAGTTTGGAGGAAGAGGACTCTTGCATCCTAAAACCACATGTGAAATTCACATGGACAAACCCCTAGGAAAGCATGGCCTCCAGGAACATGTGAAGTGTGTAACAGCTGATGTATCCAACACGCAGTGCCTGGTGGCACATATTCCTTTGTGTCAGACAGCTAACTAGCATTAGCCATGTAGACTGGTGTATCTGCCAGCCTTCCCTTAAGCACCTGTTCTCAAGGCAAAATTTTGGGCTGGCCAAGCAGTGGTGTGGCCTGGTTTGTCCATCGGTCCGTGCTGCTTGTAGCACTCCTGTAACATCCACTCCAAAATTCAAAGTATCAAGCTGTATATACCAGTCCTTTTGAGAAGTGTCATGAAAAGAGATTCTGAAGTTCCAGTAACTCCAGGGCCCCACCTAATCTGCAAAAATATAGGACATTCATGCAGAGGTTTGCTACTTTCTATGCCAAATAATTCTTGCAACCTCTGGATAGCACAAAGGAGGCCTCCAATCTACCTGACATGAATTCAAGTAGGATCAGTTTATGAGCTTTTTGTGTTATGACTGCACAAGCTGGAAAACTTCTGGCCTTTTAGAAGGCCAGAAGCTGGGCCGAGGGTAACCTAATGATATTCAACAAGATCAAGTGTAAGGTTCTGCACCTGGGGAGGAACAACCCCATGCACCAGTACAGGTTGGGGTTGACCTGCTGGAAAGTGGTTCTGCTGAGAACGACCTGGGAGTGCTGGTGGGCAGCAAGTTGACCATGAGCCAGAAATGTGCCCTTATGGCCAAGAAGGCCAATGGTGTCCTAGGGTGCATTAAAAGGAGCGTGGCCAGCAGGTCGAGGGAGGTTATCCTCCCATCCTACTCCATCCAAGTGAGGCCACATCTGGAGTACTGCATCCAGTTCTGGGCTTCCCAGTTCAAGAAAGACAGGGGAGTACTGGAGAGAGTCCAGCAGGGAGCTACGACGATCATCAGGGGACTGGAACATCTCTCTTATGAGAAAAGACTGAGAGACCTGGGTTTGTTCAGCCTGGAGAAGACTGAGAGGGGATCTTATCAATGCTTATAAATGTCTAAAGGGTGGGTCTCAGGAGGATGGGGCCAGTCTCTTTTCAGTGGTGCCCAAGGACAGGACAAGAGGCAATGGACACAAACTGGAACACAGGAAGTTCCACCTGAATCTGAGGAAAAACTTCTTTACTTTGAGGGTACTTTTGAGAGCACTGGAACAGGCTGCCCAGAGCAGCTGTGGAGTCTCCTTCTCTGGAAATACTCAAAACCGGCCTGGATGTGGTCCTGTGCACCCTGCTCTGGGTGTGCCTGCTCAAGCAGGGGGGTTGGATGAGATGATCTCCAGAGGTCCCTTCCAACCCCTACCACTCTGTGATTCTGCTGAAACATTCAGGATATGTGGCCAAACCAGGAGACAGTGTTTTCATGAGAAAGCTTTATTTCTTGCTAAAATTAAAAATCCTGCTGAGAATAAAAGTGCATAAATTGTAAAGTCAGTTATTAATTTCTTTTCTGACCAGTCTTCTTTATTTCCTTCTTCTCACATGGCTACTCAACCTACCAAACAAATTGGCAAACTGTAGAGCTCAAGTAGATGCTGCTAGTGCTCTTCTTCTGATCAGGTCTCATGTGACAAGGCCCATCATTCCACTGTCCTCATACAGGTCTGTGTTGCATGAATATGCTCCTTTTCTAAATCTTTTTCTTGTGCTGATCACTTTTCTGCCTTCTTCTCACTTGGGAACATGGCTTTCTCTTTCAACCCACTGAAATCAAATCTGAGCTTAAGGATTCTTGCACTTGGGTAAGTTATCTCAATATATCACTGCCTAACAACCCAAGAGGAGGATCAGGCCTATTCCCCTCTAGCCTTAAACTTGCTTAAACCCCAGAATGATATTTTGTTCCAAGACCTTACACCATCCTTTCTCTCTCTCGACACCCACACCCACTGGAAAATTAACCACTTCCCCAAGGATAGAGAAGGGCAATCTAAGTCCCTTGGGAGTCCAGCAATGACCTTTTTAAAAGTTAGAGGCCTTTCCTGTGTGACACAATGCCCTGGAGGGAGTACACAGCTGAAATTGCATGAACTGATATTGCCTTGCAACCAGCCCAGCCAAGTGATTGCTAAATGCAACTCAACATCCACAGCAGTTGCTTATCTACAACCTGCAAACACCATCTCTCTGTGGTGAATCTGGGGGTTGGTACAGCTTTGGGGACAGGTATTTGGTGCCAGGTTGATGTACACACCGAGGACTGAAAACACTCCATTGTAAAACTACTCCTTGAATATAGCTGTGGCATGTCCTCACAACCTTCCGAGACTTCTCATTCATGACTTGGGTTTGTGCATTTTGGTTATCTGAAGCATTTTTATCTGTCTCCACATACGAAAATACAAAAGAAGGAGGGTGTTATGCTGCAAACTAACTTGATTATCTGATACCTTCACTGTGAAACCTTGTCATGGATTTCAAGTGAGGCCTCCAAGGTGCATTAAGCTCTTACACAGAAATGCCCTGATCCAGCACAGAGTTAGCTTGCTGAAGCATGTAGGTGCATCCTAACTGGAAACGCATCACCTTCGTAAGACTTTGGTTGATTGAAGACTCAGCACACCGTGAGGTCTGCTGAGAAATAAGCAGAAAAAGAGAGTCTAAGTATCATGTCTTGCATGTTTTGCCTCCTCTCCCCTGGTAAAGGGACAGCAGTCACCACTTTAAGCCCCTCCAAGCCCCAGAGTGCCATGGCAAACAGCTGGGATCGCAGCCCTTCCCACTCACATGTTCAGCCCTATAAATCCCGAGAGAGTCAACTGGAACAGCTCTCTGGGACAAAGATGATGCTGTTGCTATCCCTCCACCTACTCAGGTCGCTACCACCAACTTTTGGCAGTTGCTTTCTACATTTTTCCCTTGCTCCTTATCCCTCAAGAATACAGTTCAGCCCCCAGAAAGTCAAACACAAGCTCTAAGAGCTGTTCAGCTAATTCAGCCAGAGGAAAGTTCCAGTTGTTTTTCTTGGATGACATACAGGATTTGATGAACAAGAAAACAAAACAGTTTTAGGGCCTTATCCAACTCGGAGAGTGCTCCCACTGCATGCTGTCTGAAAAAGGATGTAAGGACATAGATCTCATGCTGTGGCCAAGAGATTTCAAAGTTTCTTAGAGGAACACTTGATGCCCATTTATTTCTAAACCAGGCACTCAAATCCAATAACTATTCAGGAGAAACTCAGCATTAGTAGACAGTATCAAAAGAGACAACAAGTCATTACAGAGGGAACTGTCTGCAGGAAAAGTATGGGAGTTCCTATATGTTCCCGGTTGGGTGTTCAGACATGACAGTTAAAAATACAGACAGTTCTGGAAGATCCGTTACTGATTTTCCCTGCTTTCGGCAGGGACACCAAGGACATTTCTGGTACATCAGGTGAGAGCAGGGGAAATATTGAAAAAGGGAAAAAGAATTTGCAGATCCAATGCACACATCATTAGGAGGATAGGAGATAGGATAGGATAAAGGAGGAAGCCTTTTGGGGGCTACTGACAAGACAGAAAAGTTAAAGATGACGAGGGTGGGGGTATTCCCGTAAATCTGTACCACAAGCAGTGAAATGCAAAAGAAGGAATAAAAATCTACAGACAGAAGACCATAATTATGCTACAGAAGTACCCAAACTGTTGTGAAAAATCAGGAAAGAACAGCATGAATTGGTTAATTATGCAATAGGACATAAAATCCTACCATTCATCCCTAGTGTACAGTTAGGAAAAAGACAGTATTACACAAATTATGAAACATATTGCTAGTCCTGAGCTATTTTAAATTTTCTTCATTATTTACTGAAATTAAATGCAAGCTAAGAAGTTCAGAAATATTTCTTAATATGCTTTTGCTGCAGAAAAGGTCACTTGCTGCAAGAGAATTTATTCCAATGGGAATGATCAATACCTTTAACCTGTAGGTCTCTTTCAGCCATCACATTCTCACCATCAGCAAATTGACCATAGACGGGTTATTACACTGCAGATAAAACACAGTTTAATTCTTAAAGATACTTGAAGTAAGCAATCCCTGTCCTAAAGCAAGTAATCCCTATTCCTACCTTCACTTCAGACAGTGTGTTCAGTATTGAGACTGTAAAACTATCTGGAGTAATATTGTCTCATATCTTTTCTCAGATGCATTCCCTGCAGGCTTTGGGCACGGGCATTTCAGGTCTGCAGGCAGGAACAGATGTGCCCTATGAGTCAATACCTTTCTGTGGTGAGCTGTTAAAGAAATTGTGACCCCCGAGATCTGAAACACAATTATGCAGTCCTGAAGAGGTGCTAAAAGACTATATGACATGATCCCTGGAGGGAGAAAGGAAGGCACAGGGCAAATCCCAATTTCAAACTTCATCTGAAAGACATCAGTCGCTCAAAACCCTGGCACGTGGAGGTCAGCTAATGTTTATAATGGACAACAGGTCTTGTAACGCTTTCTCCCACTCTGGGACCACAAACACCATCAAAAGAACCCAAACACTTTGCTATGCCTCAGTTTCCTCCCTTGGGTCTTTCATCTGCCAAAATCTGCAGGAGACACATTGAGGTCCACAGCACCACACAGCTGAGGTTCTTGGCCAACTGGTATTTCTAGGAGAAGAGCAATCACAGGCATATTCAATGTGCACTCTTGCACTACTCTGAAAGCACACAGCTCCTGCCAAACACAGCCATGGCAACTCCTTACCAATAACTGATATGGCCTTGGAAGGGCCTGCTCCTGCACTGGAGGAGAAAAGCCCTGAAACCCAGTTCAAACCAGCTCACAGAGCAGTTTGATAAGAAGGTGGGTGTGTGGTAGCTGGTTCTGTGCTCAGGTAACACTGGACCTCATGGAGGTTGAAACACTTTTTTACTATGTGCCTGGGACATGAAAGTCCTAGAAAGCAGGACCCTGGTCTCAGACGGCGCCTCTGAGTTCCAGCCTAGTACAACTAGCAGCATCCGGCACACCTCAGGCAGACGCCAGTTCTTGCTAATGGGGTATAAATAGAAGAAAAGAGCTCTGGGATTCATTGACTAGACCTGCAAGGAATCACGAGGCCAGTCTGTCTGTGGCATGTTCCAACCAGCTTATTACTCTGTCTCCTCGTTAATGAAGACATATCCGTTGGCTGCTAATCCAATAGTCATGTGGCCTTTCAGGGACACATACAATGTTAGAACAATTTGTCATTTTACGCCCTCTTGTGCTTCTGGGTGATTTGTTTAGTTTTCAGGCCCCCAGAGCAGTCCTAAGGAGCCCTGTATCCTGGGCATATCCTTCTGCTCCTGGTGAGCCTTTGCAGGCCCTACAGACACTTAGAAACAAATAAAGACCCTGACACCTGCTTGCATGCCTTCTCATTCCCTCTGGATGCTCATGCTAGAGGGAAGTGCCAACATGCTTCTCCGCACTGTCATCCTTCAGAGGTTTTGCATTGCCACTTCCTCCACCATGGCCCTCCTTTTCCAGAGAGTAACATGCTGCACCCATGTACTGACAGCATCCAAAATCTTCCAAAGGTGTCTGGACAGGTGATCCATTTTGGTACTAAATCCTAGGCTTTGCTTGTCCTGAGTAGTAGGAAAGACAACACAGTGTCATTTTCTTTAAAAAAGTTATTTTCATATTATTCAGGAAGGTTCTTTCTTCTCTGAAGTCAAGACACACAAGTATGTGCAGTATGAGCAAGTGAGGAGTCATATTTTCTTCCTTTGTTGTTGTCCTCCTTCCTATACCTTTGTCAACACAACCAATGTGGCTGTTGTAACAGAGCCTGAAGCACTCATAGAAGCAGCACACCTTGGGGTGAGTGGCCCACTGCGAGGACCAGGACCTCCATGTTCACCAGCCACCCATGCTCAGGCAGCTGAACCATTCTCAGTTCTTGGATACCCCAGCAATGCCACAATATGTACCCAAGCAGGCTGCTAAAGGCTAATTCAGTCCCAATGAGTGGATATCACGGCTGTGATGATATACCCTGCAAGACAAAAAGCAGAGCTGAGGAAGGGCTGCCAAAAGAAAAGCAGGGCCCCAGCCAAGTCTGAGGAGGAGACACCATGTGTTTTGTGCCACCGCTGCCTCTGGAGGACTCTCTCAATCAAAGGAACAGGCCAATCCGGGTCAGCCTGACCTATGAAATTTTCAGCCAAGGCCGTCATGGCCACAGGTGGAGGAGTGGAATTTCCTAGCTGCAGAAGAAAAGAAAACAAAGGCAACTTTTTTAAAAAAAAAAAATATTGCTCTGCTGAAACATGGACTGCCTTCTACTTGGCTGTCAGCTCCTTGATTGCACTAGTGAAAGAGAGGTGTATGTAATTTCTTATTGTCAAAGTGGGCAAGCTGTACATTCACTGGTTTATTTTAACCCATGATTTCCTACCATAGAAGCTCTTCCTGTTCTTTTTTCCCCTACTTATGCAAGTCTATTCTGGCTGAGATGCTCTGGGCATGACATAGAATAAGCAGGTTATGAGCTGACTATTAGCCCAAGAAGCTAATTCCCCCATAACTCCTCTAGTGTTAGAGAACAACACTGTTTTTCCATTGACGTGTGAATATTCAATAAACAATCTATACTGCAAAACAAAGGGGCCAGCTACCAAAGCTGTACCTTGCAGTCAATAGTCTGTGAACCCTGTGGGCCCACAGGTGCCATACCAGATCTGCTTATTCTAGGTGGAGCGTTTGGACACCCCAGGAATGTCTAAAATGGTGCTGGGTACATGTATTTAGGAACCTGGATCATCCTCAAATTTTCTGTAAAAGTCTGCAACCAAAAATGGTAAAGTCACTATGTGAGAAGACAAACTGACTCCACCCAGGATAAAGTCCCACAGCTTGTCATACGTCACTTTCCAAGAAGAATAGATTCCAGTGCTTTGCTGCAATTTAAAAATAAACCATGAAGGTGTAATCTAAGTAGGCGCCATGGAATTAATATACAATGGAATTGAAAGTCTTTTAATTCACAATGAACATCGTCTGATGCTAATTATATTCTTCATTCAGGAGTCTTCAGTCTGGGACAAAGGAATATTATGATACAAACTGAAAGGTATTTAATAATGGTCATCTGATAAGGAAATGCATTCTCCAGGCCTTGCTTTTGCTGCACAGCTGATGTTCAGGGGCCAAAATCATAAGCTCTGGTCAGCAGTTTGAGGCATGAGGTAGAAAATAGGACTTTTCAGATATGGGTGAAGAGGGAAAGGGCCTAAAGTCACTGTCTGTGTCCTGAGGTCTTGCTAATGGCTCAGGTTCCTGTGCCAGATGAACCCCACTTCTACTGCATCAAGGCCTAGGGTGGCGTCTCAGTGGTGTTGATCAAGGAGCCCAGCTGCACAGGAGAGACCATGTAGGGCCTGGTCCATAGGGCTATTTCAACTCCTGAAAGAGCAAACATGCACTCCAATAAGCCTTTCTCAATCAGAAGATAAGGACAGCACATGGTAGGAGAAGATCACTGTAGAGCCAAGAGCCCACAGTTTGCCTTTGCCATGGGCAGCTTGCATGATGCCTCACAGGCATCCCACATTTGTATCAGATGCCATGCATAGCTGAGAAAATAGTGCTCAACCTGCAGTGCAAAGAAAGGCAGAATCACCCTGGGTACTGGAGCTAAAGCACTGGCATGTGCAGTATATCAACCTGACAGCAAGAAGCAGACCAACCTGATGGAGGGCAAAACAATGGGCTTTTACCAGCTCGTAAAACTTTCTCCACACTCCGTGATTGGGCTATGCAGTGGTCCAGGGCTGACTTGGACCTAGCTGTTCTTCAGAGAGCTGCTCAATGTTTCTGTACAGGCTGTCCTCTGCCTAGAACATCCTCTCAGAGAAAGCAAGTGAATCACGCAGTCTCTCATCACCATGCTCAAAGCATACTGCATTAGCTGTTGCAATGGGACACCTTGTGCTGTTGATCTGGGATATGATGACACAGAGATTGTTGGATAAAAGTTGTGCTTGGACCTCCACTTCCCTCAGTCAATGGTTAGCCCCTTGCTTCAGAGGCAGGTGTCCAGGGTGATTTTGGGCATGTCACTTAAGGTATCCTGTCCATTTCAGTAGTCCCCTCATGAGTGGACCAAGGATATGTCTTCTGCTCATAAGTCTAATCCAGTGGTGCTGAGCACTGGGACAGTCCTCCAGGAGACTCCTTGCCCACAAAGAGTCAAGAGACCCTGAGGTTTTTCCCTGGAATCATGTATGTGTCTGTGTGTTTTTTTCCTGGATGGAGGACAACGCTGTGGGGGGTTCACCACTTAGACTTCCAATTGCCTTTGTGCTGCTTGCCTTTCTCCTCATACACCAGTCCTCTCCCAGTAGCCTGTAGACAGTCGTCTCCTGTGATGGCACCATAGCTGTCCCTAGCCTGCCAAGTTCCCTTTCCTGGAGTGCTGATTCTCAGCACAGTTGCATGTGTAGTGCCAAACCCAGGAACTTTCAACATCGACTTGAAAACTCTCTCCAGTCTTTTTATGAGAGAGACATGGTGTCCCATGTGCTTTATTTCCAGGACAGGAAATGGCTATCCATTGGGAAGAGAGATGGCACAGTGACATCTTTGGCAGTCTGTGCCATGGAGTGACACAACATGATTGCAACCATGGTTGCAACCCAGCACAAGATGGTGCTCTAATTCCCAGTGGCCCAGCTCCATTGAGCAGACTGCATTAGCAAGCCACTGTAGAAATGACAAGGTCATGGAGAGCAGTTCTTTAATATCGCAGGTAACCACACCATGCCACCCTGTTCACAAATTTATCGTGTTACAGCATAAAACTACATAGTTTTTCTGCCCCTGTAATTCTAGCAGGGAAGTGTTCACACAACTTCATTCCTCTGGTGGTTAGAAACCAGACTAATTTCCAGCCTAAATTTAGATACTGGTTTTGGATGCTGTGGCAGTGTTGGGAAAGGTTGTGGGACTTTCCAACACGGTACCTCTAAAGGCAAGGCCGCATGTTTTGCTTAACTTTCAGGCATTTAAGAGAGTAAGCAATGCCACCTACTGGCACCAAAATGGAAGACTTAACTCCTCTAGTGGGTTGGTGCGATGCAAAGATCATAAAGGAGAAGGCTGTTACTGTTATTCAGATGGTCTTTTGCAGCTGAAAGCGAGGTGGAGGCAAACAGGAGCTTTTCTCCTCACAAGTGTTACTCGGTTAAGCTCTGTAGAAAACATTTAGCAGCTGACTCACTTGCTTTCACCATCTGGGAATGAATAGTGGGGAAAGCAGCAACTAGACCTGGTGTTGATATGCAGCCTGCATGCCATGGCAGCCCCTGAACTTCCCCAGAAAGTGAACATGCAGTGATTAGGTGAAATTACACCCTTGCCTAGCAATGTTTGTGTGTGCGTGAAATCTGTGTGTAGTAATAGCCTCTGAGGAAGGCAAGAATCTCATGCAGCTTTAGGGACTGAAGGATCAGGACTTCATTTCAGAAGGAGAAGTCATAAATGGAAATTTAAGGCTATGCCTCAAATACTGAATGGCTTGGTGGATGGGCAGCTGGGTAATTCCACTCTCATAATAACACATGGATGTGGAAACATTTGCAAATAATAGGCTTAGAACACATGAAGAGAAATAACAAAGCCTGTAACTAAATTAAGGAAGTCCCTAGTACAGGATATTCTTGAGGCAACTACTGTTTGTGTGGGTTGCCCCATTCCATCTCCAGAGGTCAAGTGCACTGAGGTAATAAGCACTTACACAAGAGTTAATGCATCACTGGAGAGCATTTCCAGGGTGTTGATTATTTCCCAGCCCTGCTCCCTCTAAAGTCATGAGAGGGATGTACGGTGCTGCAGCATGCATCTGCAAAGTCTCCTCCTGCTTCAGAGAGTATGCTGGCCTCCAAGAAGCAGGGGAAGCAAGACCCTGAGAGATCACTACCAGGAGCCAAGTCAGAGAAGGTCAGCTGTGTCCCCTGGCAGGACAAAGGAGGATGGCAGAGCTGGCATTGCACCAAAAGCCCTGGGAGAGCTGACCCCCTGCTTTCCCTTCAGCAGCCACCAGCCTGCCTTTCCCTGACTCTCTAAACAGTAGCTGTGGCCATTTTGTCAGCCCCTGTTCTTGCAAGCACAACTATTGCCCCAGGCACCCACCCCAGAGCCAGCCCTATGTCCCTGGCTGCACCCAAGAAGGGTTTTCCCCCAGTTTGCCAAGGTTTCCTTTCCTGTCCTCATTTGTGCCCCAGGGCAGGGATAGGCGAGTTGTAGCAGGGACATACACAAACTACGTATGTGGGCATAGGACCAGGATGGGTCCTGCTGAAGGCATTGGCAGTCACACTTGCTGAGACGAAGTTTACTGCCTCTGCTGTGCTCCTGGGCTTCTCTGGACAAGTGCTGCAGGAGAGAAGGAGCACAGTGGCAGCAGAAGTGTAGCACAGCCCAGGGCCAGCCTTGCAGACTCCAGGAATCTTCAAGTGAGCCAGAAACCACTGGAGGATTCCTACACCTTCCTTTGCAGCACTTGCTCCTCATTGCAGCTGGAGTCAGACAAAAGGTTCAGTGTACCACGGGTCTTGGCCAGCTCCTGCATTCCCACCTCTCACTTCTGGCAAGGTGGCTGGGTGAAAGCATGTAGATATCTGGCCGGTTTTTAATGCAAGAAAATGAGTGTCAGGTCTAGAAAGGGGGCTTCTTCCTTGCCTATTTCCCACCTACCAGGAGATGCTGCTCTCTGTCTCCTTCAATCAGTGTCATCACAGAGCAGGGCCTTCAATCAGTGGATTAAAACAAGGGATATTCGTGCTGGCCAGCCATACCCTCTGTCTCTGCCCCAGCCTCAAACAGGGGCAGGCAGCAGCATGCAGCCTGCAAACACCCAATACAGCTGGAGACAGACAGGGAAAAGGGCTGCAGTGACCCTGGGGCTGCAGCCAGGCTGTTGCAGAGGTGAACACAGAGCAGAGCTGTGCCTGCCAGCTCCCAAGAGGATGGGCATGTGTTTGCCCCTCTCAGTCAGAGCTCATCAGCACTGGCCACAGCACACCAGAGTTCCTTACTCCCAATGAGCCCTTTGGGTATCCGCCATCCTTCCAGTGCCTCTGGGTCCCATTGCCATGTGTTGCTGTCACCAGCAGGGCGATACTGTCAGAGATGTCTAAAACAGCTGGACTAAGGCAGTAGCCAACAATGCTGTATTACCACCACCAGGTGTGGGTTCTTGCTTCCTAAAAGGTTTCCATACGGTTAGCACTGAGACCTCACAGCCTGAATGGCACTGCTGGTGAAACATATGATCATATATCTTTAAGGGCTGCTCCATCTTTTGTGTTGGTTCCCCCCTCACCACCCCAACCCCTGCCCCATTCTTGTGGGCTGTCAATTGTACAGCTACAAAATCAGTGAAGGTGCTGCTAGATCCTTGGAAAATCCTTCCTGTTGCATTTTAGACAGCCATATAGAAGAACTAGCCTTACAGCATTTTGTTAATGGTTGTTGGCATCCACATGGAACAGGAAAAAAACTGAGGTGTTGTAAGGAGGGAGCCCAGAAATGCATATAGCAAAGAAAGGCACTGAGCAGTGGTAGTACCATGGAGGCAAAGCAGAGCAGCATGTGGTGCATGAGACCCTACCAGCTGCTGTCAGTCCTTGCAGCCCGTGTGTACGTCTGATTGCAGGTGTCCCTTCTGACCCCTTTCTTGCAAAATTAATGAAGGAATTACACACCAATAGTTACAGGTCTTCCTCTTCCAGTGCCCCAGGTGGATCCTGCCCTGTGCTTCTCCATGATTTTTCTGCCTGCCCCTAATAGGAGAAATCAATACCTGAGCGGTGAAGTAAAAATGGTCTGCAAGAAAAACAGAGAAGTACTGAGAGACCCCAGTGACCATAAACACAGAGTAAAATAGGTGAGGTCGCATCAGTTTACACAGTGGAGTGTTTTCAAGTTGTACTAGCACTACAATTCAATCAGGTGAACACTCAATTAAATGCGTATAGATAGTTTGTTGCTGTTGAACTCCCTGTCCAGCTCTTATTAATATTTTGTGATACCAGACCCTGCACAAGTTAATAAATTAAAAGAGATTACAACTAATTGCTGTTTAAATGGCTGAGATATTGAACATGTCTCTATAGATGCATTCACCCTCTCCCCTGCCACCTGCTCCTGAAATAATTAGTAGGAAAGAAACCTAGCAAACAAACAAAACCCATAATACCTGAAAGAGTACAAGTCACAGCTTTGCTAAGATTGTTGTATTTTACACCAGCCTCAGTTCAAAATGCATTTAAGCACAAGCTCTGTACAGTTTTAGCTTTGTCCAGGACTAAAATGGCATTGAAGCCAAAAGACTTGAAGTCATTCAGAGTCAGTGCAGCCAAAGCATTGTAATAAAATATTTTCTCCAAGATAGACAGTGGATTTAGGCAGTGGTTTGGAAGAGACTGGTTCATTTTCATTCTCTGCCACATTATTTCCTGCATGATCTAACACTCCGGGACATAATAGGATGTGTACCTCATAGCTTAGTTGTGTTAATGCAACTTCAGGTGCATTGGTGGTGCAAGCTGAACCATGCTCAGGTGAAACATGGATGTACTCCTTCATTTCAGGTCCAGTAACACCTTTCCAAGAGATGTACTGGGCATCTGACTACAGTAAGTAGTCACCTAAACCTAAACCAAATCCATATGTACAGAGACCATGGTTTAGCAAGGTGTTTGCATATTGCTAGGATGAGCACTAAGGGAGTACAGTATGGAAGGAGCCTCAGACCAAGACCTCCATGGGCAACAGAGACAGCATTACATCTGAGAAAGAGCCGAAAGCTCTCCCTGGATGCAGGGGGAAGAGGAGCAGAAAGAGCCCCCTTTTCACTGCCCATGTGACAACCTAGCAGGGCTGCCGCTCACCTGAGCTGCAGCAGAGCCCTCCACTTAGAGTCACCATCCAGGCTCTGGGGCAACTTACCTGCCACTCACCCATCCCCAGGGCAGGCAGTGACTCTTGTCAGCATTTAGCCACAAGCTGCAGACATTTAAGCACTGTCTGCTTCATTAAAGCATCATGGGGATGAAAACCCAGGACATCCCCCAGATATTATCTCTGCCCAGCTGTTGTACTCAACAGCCTACTAACACCTGTTCACCTGTGAGGCTTTCCAATATACTGCCTTGTTGCGTTGATATTTATGGGTGTGTTGAGCTGCTGACAGACTGAGCACAGCATCTACTACAATTGTCTGCAGTCCTACCCAGTTCAGGAACTCGCTGTTGATCTGGCAACACCTAATTAATTCCAGGAGGGAGACGGCATTAGTTGCAAGCTATCAAGGATACATTGCCTACAGAGAGACTGAAAATCATGTGTGTAGAGATCTCTCCAGGCACAACCGACAAGGTGCCTCTCATCCAGATCTCATCCAGCCTTTACAAACAGCCAAGCATGGTCTTACACTGATTGTTTTACCACCATTGTTTATTACCATTGTTTGTAATTTTCATGAGTTTGGGAGAAGGTTTCAGTTATGATGCAAGAATGAGATCTGCATACCTCAGGTCTTTGGGGGAAACAGTGAACAATTTGTTCAACATGGTGGCAGCAGAAATAACATCCCCATCTATTTTCATAGCCGAAGGCAAAAAGAAGCTCAGGAAGCTTAAAGCCCGTTAGGTCATCCATCCTGAGCAAATTCATCCAGAGACCACTGTGGAGCCCAGAAAAAATGCAATGCTTTGTTCTGACTGTCAGCCAGGGTATTATGAGCAGTGCCTCTGCAAAGTCTCTGCAGAGAGGCAAGGGGCAGGACAAGAGGTGTGGTTGTGTTTCTGCACCTCATGTGAAGGAAACCAAAGGTGCAATACTGTGTCTGAGCACACTGTCCTGTAATGGTACTTGAAATGCCCATAAGTAGGGACACTGAGAAAACTAGAATGGGCATTTGAGGCTAGGATCAGAGCAGATGCCTGGTACTAGAGAATTGGAGATCTCAATCTGTTTAGCTCTTCAAGAAGTAACTAAATAGGCCATGATTGCAGTGCAAAAGCACCTCTGCGGAAGAGAAAATTCTGGATCCTGAAAGGCTGTTTAATCAAGCAGAGAAAGTTACAGTGGGAACCAATGGCTGGAAATTGAAGTCAGATGTTTACAGTGAGTTTAGAAATATTTGTAAAATTAAGGAGGAATTAATTTGGTGGGAGGTATCAGGGGCAGCATCTTTAGATCCCTTCTGGGAGAGCAAAGCTTGGCTCATCCATTGTACACTATTGGGGCAACACAGGGAAGTTTTCACCTGCAATGCAAGAATAAATGGTATAATAGCACCTCCAATGTACCTTTCTCACCTTTCATTTCATTCACATTATGGTCCACAGGAGGTGGGTGAGGCTAGGCTGCTCAGTAGCCTGTTATGCAAGCCTCTCTTTGGCCATTTCAGCCCACTAGAGGACTTTTCAGTTATACCATGCTATCTCCCTCCGGGGAATTTTTGGTTTTGTCTTCTCTCCTCCTTTTTTAAGAGGAAAATACACCTCCTTGAGCCCTGGAATCTTAGCCATATTATTTTCCCTTATGGCTTCTGCTATGCTTTCCATACTTCTGCTCTTAGGAGAGCAAACCTTCATTCCCAGTTCAGCCCTACAGTGTGAGAGGACACCTTCAGCTAATTTACATCTAAGTGAGCATTTGTCAGAGTAAAGAATAAAGGTCTTACTGTGCAAAATGGCTCCTGTGGCAGTACTAATCAATACTTGTTTGATGGATTGCCTGCCAGGAGTCTTTCAGGCACATCATTTCAGCTGCTAGACTTTCTGCTTGCTCACTGCTTAACAAAATAAATAGAGATGAATCATGGTATTTAACATAAAACTCCAACTCAGAATCAAAGCTGTTTAAAATGCACTGTGGTTTGCCCAACTCCAACCTTCCTTTCCCTTTGCTCAGGAAGAATGTTAAGTCCTGGCTTTTCTGGAGCAGGCACAAGGTTTGAATGATAACCACTTCACCAAGGACTGCCCTTTCCTCTGCAATCAGTGATTGCATTCCCGACACAGCCCCCTGAAGCAGGAGCCAGTTGGGGAAGAAAGAATTAAGATGTATGCCTGTGTGGCTGATGGGAGGGTGATATTTCACATATGCCTTTCTTAGCTGCTGTGATGCAACGCACAAACTGTTCCCTCTGCTCCTGCACCTATTGTGCTACTAATCCATGTGAAAGCTCCCACCACTGAACTGTCCCCACCTGCAACTGTATCAGATTTGAAACTACAAGAACCAACAAAAAGCCAGGTTCTTCAGAAGTACTTGGCTTCTCAGTAATAATAAATAGGTGTTTGGCTCTCCAGAAAATCATGTTTCTATTAGGAAACATAGTTGGTTGATGAATTTTTTTATCTGGCTTTTAAATGGATAACACTTTTCCTGAAACCCTATACGCCTACTCCCCACTAATAGCCTTGGAAAGGGTGAATAATCATAGCAGCAACTTTTTTTGGCCAAAGAGAAACATCAAGCTCCATCTAGCAAGTTCTGCCCCCTCTCTTACCTTGCCAAGCCCATCACCACAACTCATATAATCAGGCGGGAAGCTTGAAGCAATGTGGGATCTGTTTCTGAGCTCTGAGTAATGATTCATGATTTGCTGACACTGACACCAGCAAAAGAACTTGAGGCCAAGGCCTGGGGCAAGGGACAGAGATGCTGGCATTTCTCCCATGCATGCCCTGGCTGCCCTTGCCCCTGCAGTGTTCATGAGCTTCCCCTGCTGCCCGCTCCCTTGTCCTCTGAAAGCCTGGAGCACTTGCCAGGCTTCTCAGAGCCACACTTCAGAGTGCAGTTTCGGCTCTTCCCCACTTCTCAGCCCTTAAGCCCATTCTGCCTTTCAAGCCCTCCCATGGCAGATTTCCCTTGCCTCTCTCCTAGAGCACCACCATCCCTTGGGCTGCAAGAGGGGTTTTTGCATGCTGGCAGCACATTTTGACTTCTGCTCTGGCACGTTTGTGGGGCTCCCGCCTTTTCCTCTCCCTCCCCAAGGGCATCCATGGCTGTAGCCACTGGTCCCTCATCCCTGCCGTGCCAGACAGGTCTGTGCAGCCACCCAGACAGGACATGAGCTCGTACTCTGCCTCTGGGGAGCATTGCCTACTGCTGCTGTGACCCTCTGACTCCTCCAGCAGCACTGGCAGAGCAGCACAGGCAGGCGCCTGGCAGGGCACTTGCTGTGCTCTGTGCATGGTGCAGGTCATGCACCCCCTCCCTGCCCACCAGCTGAGTATGGGGGAGATCTCCCAACAGCCCTATGCAGCTCAGGGCAGTTGGGACGGTGCCACTAACAGTGGGAGAGCTAACAGGGACCTATTTGAGGACTGATAGCTGGAGGATCAAGAAAGATGCACCCCAATAATATGGGCTCAGATGAGACCAGACAATATCTTGGCAAGAGAGCATTGCAGCCATCCACCAGCAGAGAGTGTCCAGGCAGCTAGGAAAGCCAGCAGGCAAACAGTAAGGAGTGTGGCAGCAAAGAGGCACTGCACTCTGTTGCAGCTCGGGGTTTTGGAGCAGAGTGCTGCATGCTGTGGGGCAGCAGAAGCATGCAGGACCTCGATGTTCCTGGGGGCATGCACGCACAGAACTGGGGGCAGTGGTGTTTTGGAAGGAGTCAGAGAGGAAGTCTGATTTGGAAAAGGTGGTGAGTTTCAGACATAGCTCAGCTCCATGAAGGAGCAAGGGGAGCTTTCAGCTTGAAAGCTCTCCCTCTGCAACCCCACTTTGCCATCTTCCACTTTCAAGGGAGGCAGTCTGGGGACGCATGTAGAAAGCCAGTAAATGTATAGCACTGGGAGAGATCAGAACAATGCACCTTCATCCTGTTGGAGTTCTTATGTTGTTTTTGACAATGGTACAAATACCTTACAGCCACATGGCACATGTCAGGGATACAACATCACAGCAAGCATGGCACATTGTTTTCAAGTGAAAAACAGTTTACCTTGGCACAAAGTGGATCCCTTAAAATCTTTCCATCAGGGCTTTTCTAGCTCAACTGTGTGGAAACCACAGGGTGACATTTTCTGGAGCACACTTTGCAGAAGCTGGGACTCACTGCACTAAAGTGCACAGCAAAGTCAGGCAACTCATGTGGTGTGACGACAGCTTAGTGCCAGTAATAATAATCCCATCCAGTGCTTTGCAGACTGAGCAGCACTGGGTCTAGCACATTATCAACAAGGTCATTTCTAGCCTTAAAATTGGGGACTATTTCTTATTTTCATTACCCAAGGAAAAATCACGCACTCAAAATACTTTGTTATAGTTTTGGTAAATCCTTTGTCTTTCAGTACACTAGACCCTCCTCTTTAGCTTTGTTGTAATCTGACATATGCATGTTTAATAATTTCTGTGTTAACAAATTATAAATGAATTTAAATTATACATAAAGAATTCAAAAAATAATCAGAGAACTTCATTATTTCATATTAAAACTAGATATTTTATGATCGCTTATAGAGTGAAATTAATAAGGAGACTTGGTCAATGTTGTATAATTTATGCTGTCCTTAAGCAGAAAAACAGGGTCTAGTGCTTAGATTTGTTTGAAGTTGTGCTCTCCTTTTCTCACCTGGCAGGATGGAAGCCACTGCCAGGGCAGAGCTAACCTCCACCCTCAATCCAAGCAGCCCCTGTTTTTGTTTATTGTGCATAACAACAGCTTTAAGACCAGTTAACAGTAACAATGTTCTGACCATGGGTCACAGTGTGCCTTTTTCTTTCTCTTTTCTTTATCTATCTTTCCTGACTATTTTGTCTGCTAACCTTCATGCTCTGCAGCCAGACAGTGCATCCTGACCCTATTAGCATTTAATGGCAAGAAGTCCAATAAACCTCCTACCTCTGAGTTTCAGCTTGGGTATAAACCTTCAGATCAAGGCCACAGACTGGAGGCATGAGAGGCTTACACGTTGCTTAGCATAGCAGTACTCTGAACTCAGGGTGACTGTAGCACAAATGACCACAAATACATCTGTCCTGTTCTACTGCTTGATCTGAAACTGGGGTTCTGCACTCAGGTAAGAGAGAAGCACATATCCTGGAGGTGTTAGTTGTAATTGCAGAGATTCAGCCAGTTGTGAAGTTTTCTCTAATGTCAACTCAGAAATAAACAAGCTGAGACCAAGAATGAAGGATAAGACCAAGAAGAGATGATCTTCATAAAGGAGGTAAAGCTGTCAAAGTGCTTGAGGCAGCTAAAAAGGAGTGTGGCATGAACTGTCTTTTCTGGGGGAGGGGAATTCACCTTCCTTATGTGCTCACGAATTCCTGGGTGACCAAGTTACTTGAGCTTTTTGTGCTTCATTTTCCACCTAGAGGACAATAACATGGGGAGAGTATAGAATATGATGTGGTCAGTTACCACGATAAAAGCACGGAGGGGCACAGATAGCCGAGGGACAATATATTCCAGTGAGACAATGGTACAAGTTACAAGAAATAGTCAACATGGATTCACCAGGGGGAAATCATGCTGGACCAACCTGACAGCCTTCTATGATGGCATGACTGGCTGGGTAGATGAAGGGAGAGCAGTGAATGTTGTTTACCTTGACTTCAGCAAGACTTTTGACGCTGTCTCCCATAACATCCTTATAGGTAAGCTTAGGAAGTGTAGGTTAGAGGAGTAGACAGTGAGGTGGATAGAGACTGGCTGAAAGGAGAGCTCAGAGGGTCGTGATCAACAGGGCAGAGTCTATTTGGAGGCCCATAACTAGTGGTATTCTCCAGGGGTCTGTGCTGGATCCAGTCCTGTTCAACATATTCATCAATGACCTGGACGAAGGGACAGAGTGTACCCTCAGCAAGTTTGCTGATGATACAAAACTGAGAGGAGTGGCTGATACACCAGAAGGCTGTGCTGTCATTCAGTGAGACCTGGACAGGCTGGACAGCTGGGCTGAGGGTAACCTAATGATATTCAACAAGAGCAAGTGTAGGGTCCTGCACCTGGGGAGGAACAACCCCATGCACCAGTACAGGTTGGGGCTTGACCTCCTGGAAAGTGGTTCTGCTGAGAACGACCTGGGAGTGCTGGTGGGCAGCAGGTTGACCATGAGCCAGAAATGTGCCCTTATGGCCAAGAAGGCCAATGGTGTCCTAGGGTGCATTAAAAGGAGCGTGGCCAGCAGGTCGAGGGAGGTTATCCTCCCATCCTACTCCATCCAAGTGAGGCCACATCTGGAGTACTGCATCCAGTTCTGGGCTTCCCAGTTCAAGAAAGACAGGGAAGTACTGGAGAGAGTCCAGCAGAGAGCTACGACGATCATCAGGGGACTGGAACATCTCTCTTATGAGAAAAGACTGAGAGACCTGGGTTTGTTCAGCCTGGAGAAGACTGAGAGGGGATCTTATCAATGCTTATAAATGTCTAAAGGGTGGGTCTCAGGAGGATGGGGCCAGTCTCTTTTCAGTGGTGCCCAATGACAGGACAAGGGGCAATGGGCACAAACTGGAACACAGGAAGTTCCACCTGAATCTGAGGAAAAACTTCTTTACTTTGAGGGTACTTTTGAGAGCACTGGAACAGGCTGCCCAGAGCAGCTGTGGAGTCTCCTTCTCTGGAAATACTCAAAACTGGCCTGGATGCGGTCCTGTGCACCCTGCTCTGGGTGTACCTGCTCAAGCAGGGGGGTTGGATGAGATGATCTCCAGAGGTCCCTTCCAACCCCTACCATTCTGTCATTCTGTGATTCTGTAATACCAGCAGCCAAAAAAATTTGGTGTTTGCTCACACCCATCACAGCCAAAAGAGGAACAGCAATAACCGTAGTAGCATTTCACCATTCAAGGTGGGACAGTGCAAGGACTGCAGAAACTTATCAGGCCTCAAGGCATGCCTGCTAAGGAAACGTGGAATAAAAAATGTACTTCAACAGGAGGTGCCTGAAGGGACACGGAGGGGCATGGGTTTTTTTCTCCCTTTTCATTTTAACGTCCTTTGGCAAAATCAGGGTTCCGGGAGTAGAATGACAAACGTGAAAATCCCATTACATGGGGGTGGATTTGGTTTTCTTTATTTTTTTTAAAGCCATTTAGAGGAGAGATGGATCAGAGCAAATTTACAGGGGAAGTTTTCTAGTTTTGGCACCCCAGTGAATCTACAGTTTGTTGCCCACAACGCTCAATTCTCAGCTGATGAAAGCCAGTAAATGCCCTTTGCCTTTAGCACCTGAGTGGTCTTTCCTTGGCCATGCCAGAGCGGGGGTCAGTTGCTTCCACTGTGCTTTCAGCATCCAGAATTTTTCAAGTCAAACTCCTTAATGCTTGAATCAAGTGGATATTTAAACCCCTCAAATTCAAGGAATCAGCCTTGGTGAGTCAGATGGAGAAGACTGCTCCTTTGATTGATCACATCTGTGACTCAAAGCCAAGTACACATTCGAACAAGTTAAACTGTCCCTAGGGCTCATAAAACACCATGCCAGGCTTTTTGCATTTTGCATTAAAGTCATACCAGTCTCTGACAGCCAAGCAGTTTGCAAATCATAAGGATTAATATTTATTACTATTGAATGTACACAGCCGAAGCCCCTGCCCTGGAGAGTTTGCAGTTTAAATAGTATAGGCAGAACTGGTGTGCACACACATAGCTCTGGCCTTAGTCTGCTTCTGGGGAAGCTGAGGGTGAAACCTCCTTGGCTCCTGGGCACAGAGGTGGATCACAGCAGGAGTGTGCTGGAGCTGGCACCTCAGCCTCCAGATAGCTGCTACGTGGGGGACCAGACCCTTCTCTGTAATCGTGAGAAGCTAAGCCCCAGTCTGCAGGGTCAGCACATGTGAGCCCCCGCAGGACTTCTGCAGGTCTTAACACTTGGCAAGGAGGCCCTGTCAGTCAGACTGCACACTGAGCTGAACAGCAAGACACATCTGATGAATCACAAGCACAGCAACAGCCCAGAGGGCTGCAAAATACCTCTAGGGACTTGTTTGTGCCAGATCTCTTAGAAAGTTCAAGAGGAATTAGCTAAAGATGTGAATCAAATTGCTGTGGGATTTAAAAAAGGGATTCAGCTTGCATGTTCAGATTTAAAAACAGGATTAAGCTTGCCTTGCTCCGGAAGCTAGGCTGCATGGAGGCCAACCTTCCTCTGAATTGGGATGCCCACACAGGTGTTCAGTGCAGTGCAGGTCACCCATTTTAAAGCAGAGTTTCCTCACTTGAGGTGTAGCTATCCAGTCAAGCTCTTTGTGGTGGCATCAGCTCCCATGTGGAAGTGGAGCAACCTTGAGTCACATTGGAGGTCAGCCATTATGTTCCTGAAAAGTGTCTCCACAGGCTGGTCAACTCATCTTACCTTCCTGACTGTGTGCTGACAAGCCCTAAGAGAAATGATGAGAGACCAAATGAAAAGTTAGTGAACAAGCAAGTCAGTATAAACCAAGGGTCCCCACCATGACAGGCAGACACATATCCTGGGAACAATGCAACGGTCCCCACTCTTCAAACACAAGGCAGTGGAAATGCTATGGCTGCAAGGTTTAAGCAGCAGGTTGACTAGAAAGCCGATGTCTCAAACTCCCCAGCTCCAGGGCTTCCTGGGCAACTGACTGTGGTGTCAGCCAGAGGGAGCCCAGTGCCCCAGGCTGGAGAAGGGCACAGTAGCTCACTGAAGGAAAGCCATGCTCCTCAGAGGAGCTGTCACAGATGGAGCTCCCAGGGAGGCTGAAGCTGGACCAGGACTACATGCCTTGCTGGCTGGCTGGGCCCTTTGCAGAAGAGCATTTCCCATCCACCTACAAAAATTCCCTTTATATTGCTGTAGCCCAACATTTTCGGTCTCTCCAGTACCTCCACCGGACTCAGAGGGTTACCTGCTCACCTGCAGGTGAACAAGCAGCTAGGGGTTATGCACTGTAAGCAGCTGCCTCTGTGGCTTCATGGTTCTTCTCAGCTCCCAAAGTTGGAGGTTCAGGCCCCAAAACAGAACTAGCCTGCAAGGAGTTTAGAGAGAAAAAGAAAGCAGAAGCAAAGGAAAACAAAGCTCTCCAAGGTTTCAGTGTACCGGGTCCCCATCATCTGCCTACATTTTGCCCACACACAGTTTAATCAGCGTGCCAGGGAGCCTGGCTCCCTGCCAACAGGAATGCCAATTCTGACAATTTGTCTAAAGTGCAGTCAGAAATTGCAGCTAAACAGCAAGAGCACTTCTTTTTTTGGGGGGTTTTGTGTGTGTGTGTATATGGGCTTTTTGCCCCCCACCCCCCCGAAACAATTACAACCTCTAACTGCCGCCCACACTGCAGTTGCCTGAGAAACGCAGCGTGGGTATGGCTGTGGTAATAGGGACTCGGGTTTTACACCATGCTTGCTATCATTGGCTGGCTGCAAGGCCCCCACAAAGCTGTCCCAGCAGGATGTTTTAGCCCAGACATCGAGAGCATTCCTGCCCCAGGCACAGCCCACTGCAAGTTCCTGCCACGGTGAGCATCTGTTTGGGAGAAGCCAAGCATGCAGTAATTGGCATCTTTATTACTCTGGTAATTATGTCGCTAATGGCCCTGGCTCCATCCACCCCAGTCTCAGTACTTGTACTTACGGGATGCCCAGCACAGTTCAGCCCCGGATGGAATGAACTGGGATGGGATGGGGTGGGAAAGGAAGCAGTCTGCACCAAAAGCTAGGTATCACACACGTACTTCTGGCTTGACAGGAGCATTCTCCACACCCACCCTCACAGCAGCATCCCTGTCATCACCTTGATCAAAACCACTTCTTCTCAAATGACAGGGCAAGTCTCTGTGCTGAAGACTGTACCCACAACAAGTGTCCAGAGACACACATCTTGGTTAACAAGTCCTGGTTGGAATTACCCTTAAAAGAGAAAATGTGCTTTTTTACACTGGACACCTGGGCAGACAGGAGAAGGCTGCTCAAGCTGTCTAAAAATATTCACCTTCCCAATGAGGTGACAGAGCATCTCTACTGCACACTTCTGAGCTCAGCATCAAAAGGTGAGGCAGATCAGAAAGATGATTTCTGGGTGAACAGACATTTTCTTGGGGGGAAGAAAACAACCACCCACACCCACGTATTTTGAACAATCTCTGTTCAGTGGTGAGGGGGAAATGGGCTTCAGCTTGGTTTTGGTGGGGGGGTTCTGCTCTTTCCAGCAAAGCCACTGCCCATCCGGCAGACAGCGCACAGACCCAGGGATGCTGCTGTCTTCCAAGCTACAAAGCACAGGAAGGAATATTTATCTTGGCTAACTCTGAGCAGTTTTCCCTGAAGGCCAGCACACAGCATGCTCTCCTGACCCCATGGCAGCCCTGACAGTGTTCAAAGTGCCTCTGCAAAGAATGGAGGAACAAGAACTTTTCACCAAAAGAGCACTTGGGCAAAGGGAGGCATTAGGCAACCTTCACAGGTGGCTACTCCCTTTTTATTAATGATTGCCTTTTCCAAGTGATAACTGAATCTGTGTACTGTTCAAATGCCTCCCATGCCTTTTCTTTACAGTCTTGTTCAGTTTTCTTCTTGCCTCTGGCTTTCAAACAGTTCCTGGTTGCTGTCCCTTTGGGCAAACCCTCCTTGCCATCTTTACCACACAGTTTGCAGTCCCTGGTGCTATATTCTGCTTTCTTCTGCAGTCTTCTAGTCATCTCTATGGTACACTTCACCTGCTTTTCAAGACTGCACAGATAAAGACCCACCAGTGCCTTTACACATGCAGGCAAGTAGCATTTTTTCTTTGAGAAAACACAATGTTTGTGCACTATAAAAGTCTGCCCCCAAGATTTTAATTCACAGACCTTGCTTTCCTAATATGTCCTTTTTAGTGTTATTTTTGCATTCTCAAGACTCATCCTTTTTAGCTTGTGGCTTAGGGTCAGTGGCAGAGCTCCTGCAAATTCAAATATTTTCAGTTATTCCTATAAATATCTTTGCAGTTGTCTAAGTCATTAAACTTGTGGCTGAAGCAAGTTAGGACTAGGTAGGAACTGTCCTGGAGCCTTTCTCCCCATGTAACTGTTATTTCAGGAAACAACTCCCTCCATTTATATTGCAAGAGCAAGATGTAGCTGATTGATCTAACTACAGTGTTTGGTGATTAAGCAACACATTACTGAGAAACTGGTCAATCTATTAAGTAATCAATATACTGATTATCAAATAAACACACCACTAGTGCTAATCTGTAATTATACTATCTTCCACCCTATGACACACAATTATGAAGCTGTTAATCTAACACTCTTAAATCTTATGAATCGTACACATCTACTCTTCACTTACAAATCCACCACCTTTTCCTCCCTACATGACCTATCACTAGGGTGGAAATCTATCCCTCTGCAGCCCACCCCCTCACACTGAGTTTTTCAGACACAGACCTGATGGAAAGCCCTACAGGGAGTCCTACCAGCTCACATTTGCAAGTCAGCATCACTGTTGTCTGTAGGCACTTGCACTCCTCCTTTCAGAAGATTCCCCTGTCCTTTGTTCTTTATGTGATTTTCTACCTTATTGATTGTTGTTTCTATTTCTGGAACAACCTTTTTGCCAGCCTTGTACCTCTCTTTCTTTGCCCGAGCTCCTCCCTAAGACAAGACATGTCCCTTTTTACTTTTTCCTTCCTGGCCCAATTCAGCAACCTCTGTACCAAAGTCTGGTGTTTCCAAAGTTGTTACTGGGGCAACCTCAGCCTTATATAGCATTACTGATATACCCTGCCTGGGTACAGGGGGCCAAAACCTCCCCACAAATTTCCATTTCATAATAGCAACACATTACCTTACACATTCTCCAAGGCAAATCAATCTACTTAGCCTTGATTCCTCCACCTCACCCCAGCTAAGCTCCTTGACTTTGCGTTTTGTTGTCAAGAGCAGACCAGCAAAACAAAGACCCACATCATCTCTGTACCTGATCAACCCAAAAACTAGCTGTGCAATGGAACCAGAAGAGATGCCCTAAAATGAGCATGACCATGACAGCAAACCTAGCATGGTGGAGTAGTTCATGTTTTCTAGGGTAGCCCTTCTGGGAGAAATGGCTAGTATAGAAGCTGGCATAATTTCGTTTGAGAAACATCAATTTAGCAGCAAACATGGAAAGAAAGAGTTGGAACATGCGATAGCCTGACAGACAAAACCTGAGTAATCATCATATCATTCCCCTTCAAGCTCCACTTTAAAAGCTACTGGGTATTTTTGCCCTTTCTTTGCTGTTTATGGAGGCCACTGTAGTACATCAGTGCTTGCTGGGTAAGAACTTTCTTTCCATTTCTAATCTAGAGATACCCATGACAATTTCATACCAAGTTGTGCTATACTTTTGGGCTAAGTCACTCTCTCATGCTACATTATTTATAAATAGCCAAAGAGATGCGTGGCTTCTGTGACTGAGGAGGTTTCACCTGCATACACGAGCTAGCCCTTTCAGGCTCCCTTGATAATTATATTCTGTACTTGGAAACTTGAACTGAAAATGGACAATGAAGAGAATATAAATGCATCTGCCTTTCACTTTGCACCTGTTCTGTCATTCTGTTCTAGTTTAATGCATTATGAGCAACGTGACATGACTAATGATTTTAGGCAGAAAGGGATCACCAGAAAATGCTCAGCACTGACTCTGTCAGTTAGGAAGACAAAATAGGAAAAGATGTGGTGAGTAGCACTGACGTGAACATTCAGACATGGTTAAAACATTCATTTGGGCTTAGAGGCATTTAATACATCTTTGTAAAATACTCCCACCCGTCCTCACCACCACTTTCTTTAGTCTTTTCATAAAAGACATACTAATCCAGGAGCATGCATTGGAAGCAAAAACCCTGAGTGCTTTGAAGTAACCAGGATGGAACAGCAATGCAAAAACCTGACATCCCATGGCATAGTGTGGAAAAAAAAAAGCGCATAACTATCTCAGGTGCTGGAGATCTTGCCATTCATCTAAAGGCAACATGCAGAGTCTCTAGGAGGAAACAATACAAAGAAACAAACATCTCAAGATCATTCACAGAGATCTTAGTAAGAAAAAACATGTCTCCAAATACAAGCTCCCATCCCTGTTGTAAAGCTTCTCCCTGCCCCACCTGATACTGGACATATCCTCATTTGCCCTGTTACTCACTCTCCACACAGTATCCTATCTTCCTGCATTGAGCCATGTCCAACCCAAGAACTGCAAGCACAAGGCTGTTTGCTTTCTGTGTGTTCTACACCCTGTTTCCTCTCACTCTGGATAGCCCACTCCCACCTCTTTCTCCACTCCCTTTTTTTCTTTAGTGTCCAACTTTTCTACCTCTCCTGGGTCCGTGCTTCCCATCCACCAGGCCAAGAGCAATTTCCAACCTTGACAGTGCCCTCAAACAAACTACCTCATAAAAATTTTGAGGTCAGCTCCCAATCTTTTCTGAACAGCTGTTTGCTGCAGCCTCCCTCTTCCAACCCATGTGCTGGCAAACCCATTTTTAATCAGTTAATTCTCTTCTTGGCGTCTCTTCACAGCTAAGTGGTGGTAACTCTGCAGGCTACACACCCTCTAACAGCCCAGAGGAGAAGCCACCTCTTGCAGAGGTGCAAAAGGAAGACAGACATGCTCCAGCTGCCCTCACACAGGACTAGTGTGCATGCAGTACCACTGGCTCCATTGGTTACCCCAATCACAGCTCCTCTTGCTTCCTTCGGTAAGGAGCTTTTGCTACGTATTTGTGTGGGACCACACTGGCCTCTGCCGTGGTAGAAGTATTCAGGTCCAGACTATGTTTCTTTAAGGCAGACAGTACATGCACCCTCCAGCTCAGGAAACCTTGAAACTGTGGACTGCCAGAAGTCAGAAGGGCTGGGTGCACTGGGGAAAGGGCTGCACCAGCTAATTGGTCTGTATCTTCCCTGAGCAGGACAGCCAGAGGCTGCTGTACGAGCTGGTAAAGCCACCTGCATGTTCTTACTCATAAGAAGCAATGATAAGGTCTCCAATAAAAAACATTCAACTGCAGAAGATGAAATACATTTGGTTTATTTCTTTCTAAAGTTTGTACATATACATATATCATTATACATATGTGAGATCCTTCACTAGGGTTGCTCGATTTCAATTACATAAAAATTATTGGGAAGCTTGCAGGCTCTCTGTTGCCCGTAAGCAACATTTATTCCAACTTATAAAAACACAGAGGAACAGAGTTATAGTCAGGAACATGGACACAAGAGAGAAATCTACTTTATATCTCACAGTTTCAATACATCAAAGGCAAATTATTTGTCTGTATACTGTAGGCTTACTTTATCAGCAATGATAAAATAGAGGAAAATATTTATATACAGTCACCTCAAGTGAAAAATAAAGCAATGTAAACTTAAATTCCAAAATATTATTTTAAATGATATAACAATATCCCCAAAAGTCCTTCTTCCAAGGGGAAGAGGACTGATTAAGTGCCTTCATTTATCAGGAAATGATCATTCTAGTACCAGTTACATGAAGCAGAATAAGGGAGGGCATCCTGTGGTACCTGTAGAAAAGAGTGTCAACTCTGCTTCAGGAAAGCATCTCTGTGTAAGCAAGTATATGTTTAAGTCCTTATGGACATCAGCAGCACGTGGAAACACCTCCCATGGACCAGGGCTTGACTTAAGTCTGCATGGTTCTGACTCTGACCACTGAGGGGTATGCTGTTCTGGCCATGCATGTTCCCAGGGACAAAACAGGGTGCCCTGGTGGTAGGACAGCCTCAAACCTGAGACAATGACCGCCCCAGGAGTCAGAGCAGCAAGTTTCATGCTGCTGGAAAAGATTTAGTAATTTACCTGCTGCTTCACAGCAGACCAAGAAGTTACCACAAAGCAGTGAGGAGGACTGCGTCTCTAGTGTGTTGCATGAAAAACACTCCAGCGATTCAGCGATGAGAGGAAACTGCGTTCAAGGTTATCAGAAAGAAGGTTCCTACACTTGGCAAAAGGGATAGGAGGCCACCCAGAGGAAAGGTCTTGCAAGGACTGCTGTCAGACTGTAAGATTAGGTCTGCACACAAGAGATGCACAGGGTGTGCATACATACATGAGCAAAATATTTTTCTGCACTACCACTACCAAGAGTTACTCTTCCCATATAGGTACCATGCAATGATAACTGAAAATTCAGACCCCTTTCTCAGCCTAAGGGAAAACAACTCTGCAACAGCTCAGGTGGAGGGCAAATGATACTTCCTGACTGAGACTCTGAGTGCAACAGTGCTCACCCTCGTCTTCCCACTACATCACCATGGGAGGCAGGTAAGCCAACGGAGAAGCTTGGCGCCTGAAAAAGATTACAGCTCACCCAAAGCAAGGTGATGGGGATGTTCCTCTTCATTTCATCCTGAGCCACAGTCCACTCCCATCTCAGTCCTGCAAGACATGATCACTCTGGCCATGGTCCAGTGAAGCACAAAGGCATGGCTTCAGTGAGGTTGCTCAAGTGCTTCCAGGTAACTGCATGATAAGACTTTTATGACTCCAGGTAAGAATCCCACCCTCAGGCTTCGCTCCCCCTTTCCAGGGATAATGCAGATAATGCTAGTGTTGCCCTGACTAGAGCACAATAGGAAAACCCACTAGGTTTCCTTATGTCTTTTTTACTTAGACCAGCAACTTGTTAAAAGGTTGTTTAAAGCTCCCAAGGGAAACCTCTGGGAGGCATACGAGATTTTTCAGCCCTGCTGCTCTTCTTTTCCCTGCTGATGAGCCAGACATTCTTCTGGAAATCTGTACAGTTGCAGAAAGAAACCCTCACTACTGCTGTACGGCTGTATCTACAGGAGACATCACAGGCACCTGTCCTGCTTGGACACTTTTGGACATGATGTCCCCTTGCTGAATTTTCACAGAGCGAGGTCAACATTTTCAGAAGTAAAGCTGTGTATTAGATCCCCAGAGTGTGATTTTCAGAAGAAGTCAGCATGGATGCTCCCAGTTCAGGCATCAGCTGACATCAACAGAGAGAGTTAGCCCACTGTTGAGCTAGTAGAAAATCTCACTCAGTAATCGTTACTTAGACTCTCAAATATATGCCTTTGCTTTCAACATGCAGAACAACAGGCAGCCACTGGTGGACAAACACATGGAGATCAAGGCAGCTCAAGGGATACCCTAAATCCGCAAAAGCCCTGATGACTGTTTAATCTAATTTGAGAACAACTAGAACAACAAGCATCCTAACAAAGTTTGCAGCTGCTTAAGTGCTTTGACCAAAATAAGCCTCAGAAAAGAACAGCAGGCTTTGGAGTGCTGAGCCACAGAAGCCATACTATACCTATGAAATACATACACATATCTATAGGCATCACTTAAACACATTCACCAAGTAATGTAAGCCTCAGTTTGTACCTCACGCAAAGAGTAGTGATTTTAAAGTTTTCAAACTGCCAAAAAACTCTGTTCTTTTAGCCAAGTTATAATCCCATCCTCGAGTAAGAGGACATAGTTGTCATGAATATGTACAAATTAAAAAAAACCCACACAACCCACCTCTGTTCTCGTCCTACAGTCTTTCAGAATTTGACAGCACTGAGCATGAGGTTTTCATAAGGGTGTAAGTGATTTAAGACTTATATCACTGATACAGTTTGCTCTGTGTAGTGACAGAGACTGGATATCGTCAGTCTCCCTTATCCTGGCAAGAGGCTCAGGGGAGTCAAGATTTTGCATCAAACAAGTCTCAACTGCAGCTTGGCTACCTGCTTTGTCATTACACCAGGATATTCACTTGGCCCAAGGCAAGGCCGAAACCTTGTCTGCTTAGTCAGAAAGTATCTTGTTGTGCTGGTCTCATTTAGGTGAGTTACATACAGGACCACTGCTATAGAGTAGCTACTGATTACAAGGGTTTAGGCCAGAGAAAAATCCTGCCCTTGTACCTTGTAGTACTTTCAATCCTTGCATTGCTACATGATGTACTACTTCTCAGTCCAAATAAACCTCTGGCCTGTACTTCAGCTGATTCCTGGCACAGATTTAACAGCAGATGCCATGGGAGGTCCCTCATTGTTTAAACATTTGTAATTTTTACAGAGTAGTTCATTGTTCAAACAGGAGGACAGAGGACGCTTTGGGCTGGCCTAAATTTGCTCCTTCTGACCACAGGAGCAAAGTTAGGTCAAAGGTGCGGCCTTTGGGAAAGCTGTTGCTTGCATTTGCTAAGGGAAGTGCTCTAATAAATAACTAAAATACAGTCTTAATGCAGCTAACAAAACAGACGAGCAAGGCACCTTCTCTCAGGCAGGTCTGAGTCTCCCTCCTTTCACTGTTCAACTGGATGTTGCAGACACTCCCAGAGGGCATACCAGACACATGTCCCTGGGACCTGTCCCTCTTGCTCTTATTTAAACCAGCCTCCTAACAATGGGACTGTGGCACCCCTGGATGAGGGTGCTGCTGTCACAAGGGAGAAAAGCAGCAGGTGGTAGGGACAGTTCATCAAGCAGCACAGTGTAGGTGGAAAAGGAAGCCACCATTTCTAATTAGCCCCAGTACTGAGGGTAATGCTCGAGCACACAGTCCCCAGCATGTGACCACCCACAGAGGATGGCACTGGCTTTCTGACTGTCTTCCTACAGTATCATTGTCCTGTGCACTGGTGCTCAGCTTAGGTGATATCATTTCTCTGGAGGCTGACAAAGCCTCTTCTTGCTGGAGCAAGCGTTCAGGTCCCACACGGTGAAGCTCCAGGTGAAGCAGCTCACTATATTACACCTATGCTGCTGGGAGAGCGCTGGGAGAGCTTTAGGAGAGAGGAGACGAGAGGCCAGACATACTGCTTCTATATGCACTAAAAATATCCTCTAAAAAGCACAAGATGGAGACCAGCTCTTTCAAAGAAATTTCTGAGACAGCTTCTTTGACTTGCCCTCTAGGCAGCCTAGATATCGGATGCTGGGAACACACACTGGGGAGCTCTGGTCATGCTCTGGGGAGAAATGTGGACTTCGTAACTGCCCTCTCAGAGCAGATGTGATGTCCCAGAGCCTGGGGAGAGCAATATTGGGGAAAGTTTAAACAAGCAGCAAGCTGGAAGATTGCTTGAGATAAGATGGGTATATTACCTCTGCCTCTGCAAAAGCAGCTGGTGTTTCTGACAACCTGGACACCATCTCTCTGTGCTTGGGGGGCGCTGTTTAAAAATGGCTTTTTTTTTTTTAAACACAGCTCCCCAGCAGGCTGCAAGATGTATGGCCTGATCTGGAATGTACCCAGCTCCTTAAAAAACAGCGTTTCAAAGTTTCCCCACAGCATGGGTTGCCTCTGCCTCCAAGACTTTTGAAAGGAGACTAGGAATGTCACAAGTGTCTGGTCTGAGTGTGGGAGGGGGGACCTTGCGTCCCTGCAGCATAACGGTAGAGGATCACGGCAGTCTGAAACTCTGTCTCACACCTCCCAGCTATAACTGTGGCTGGAAACATAGGCTACCGATGAGCAGAATGAAAAAGCTGTTCACAGGGTTATCCATTCAACACAGCACTGCTTCAGAGCAGGTTTTCTCAAGGCAAGACGGGACAGTCAAATTTTCTGGATTTCTGCAAGCATGGAAAGAAAGAGACCTGTTATACAGAAGCAGCTGAGGTGCTAAGATGACAGACAGGAGCAGCTTGACAGAAAAGGAGGAGGAGCTGTCAGACTAACTGCGATAAGGCCAAAATTGATATAGGGATGGAGAATGCAGACATGGTAAGTGGTACGTCATCTGCAGAGAAAAGCCTTCCCTGCTTTCAAGAAGAACACTGCCATGCAGTGCATCCAGAAGCCCAGTGATAACCCTGCCATCTTTGACTTTCTCCACTGCCACAACCACCTCCTCACTGAAGGGGCTGCTCCACTCAAGCAAGAACCTCATACTCTCACTGGAGGAGGGCAAAAATACTGGCTGTTTCAAGCCAGAAGAACAACCAGCCTTGTTACCAGAAGGCACTGGAACTGTGAAAAGTCACTGAACAATTCTGGTCTCTGGAGGTCTGCTAGTCCAAACTCCTGCCCAAAGCAGGGCTGCTCTGAGCACTGCTCCCCAGGAGAGCCCCCAAACATGGACAGATTGCACCCTGGGAGAGGGTTGGATCAGAGGGAAAGCACTTAAGGGATGAGCTGTTACAAGCCCTTAGAAAGCTTCTGGTAACCATTTACAAGTGGCTGGCTATAGATGAAAAACCATCTTGAGTTGGCGTTGCAGCTGAACAGCGTTCCCCCCCAGCAACACTGCATTAATCACTCTGCTGGCTGACTTATCTCTCTACATCAATTAAAGACACAACATAAATACTGGATTAAAAAGCTGTAGTCATGTTCACTGGTCCATGCGTGATTTATCTGCAAGACGCACATAAACACACAGCCTGCCCAGAGTCTCTTTCGTGGCTGCTGCTGAACGAAAACCGTCTCAACTAGACCTCTGCATCCTGCTGGCTCACAGAGGAGAGTATGGTTTTGGCTTTGGGGCAGTATCTCACCTGCTTTGCTTGCTGAAGGAGGAGAGGGGAAAGCAATTTTGTCCTTCTCTCTTGCCTCTCTGCTGTCAGGTGCAGATCCAGTGAGGTCCTCTCCTGCTTCTCCTCCCTCGGCCAGGGAGAGGAGATGGTCCAGCCCATGGAGAGGAAGCAAGCAGCACTGCTTCAGAGCAGGATGGGTCCCTCCAGGACCCCAGTCTGCATCTTGAGAGGGGGGATGAAAGAAGCCATTGGCCCCATCCTACTCCCCACCTTGCATCCCCCCCCTCAACACGCAGGCAGAGGCTTTGCCTGAGTGACAGTTACATGCTGCAGCAGGGAGGACAACAAGGAAGGATGACACCTCCCTGCAGCACCGATGCAAAGGCTGGCTTGCACACACACAGGCTCGCGGTGGTCTGCCAGTAACTCCTGCTTGCACTGAGAACCCCCAGAAAGCTGCAGGCTGCTCTGCTGATACCAAGTTCAGGAGATTGGTGGGTCCCAGAGGAGGGCTGGAAATCAGCAGAGTATCCTTACATATTGCATTGGGAGCTCCTGAGTCAGTGAGGTCAAGCACTGATCTCTGCTAAAGGCAAACATTTCAGCAAAGAAAGGCAGGGTACCGGGTACCATGCAAAGCTATGTGGCCAGACTCTCAGTGGTGCCACCCAAAAAGATGCACTGCTAACCTGACCCCACCCTTTACAATAGCATCGGGGGGAAGAAAAGCAAATTACAGTACTGCTTAGTAGGTGATCCTATTGCCAAGGGACTCCAGGAGCTTTAGGCATTCATAACAGGATCACCTTTTTCTCTTGGCCTCTAAAATGTGCATTTTCACATGGGTGTCTGGAATACCTAGAATTTGTAAAGCAACAGAGCAAAATGGAGTTAATTAAAACTTGAGCAGAACCTAACAAATTCTCAGTAAACTAATGTGCATGCCTCAGCAGTCTCACCAAGAGTGCTCCAAGTTCAACAAATGTTTAATGGGTAAAAAATGCAGTAAAAAACTGCATTTGCTAAGCCCAGATGAGACTTAAAAAATAGACCCTAATCTGTTTACAAATACACATGGAAATAGAGAATAAATAATGAAAAATGGGAAAAAAAATCATTTTTGCAGTTCACTTTTTGACTTTTCCTATTGCTTCAAATCATCTCCTCTGCAATGACTTTAAAGAGGAATTATCCAGTTTCTGTATCAAAGCTGGGAAGTGCATTTTACAGGACTAATTTCTTTTTGAGCTCAGCAATTTAACTGCAGTCTACAGCAACCAGAATATTTTAAAAGCCAGAAAAAAAAAAAAGTTAAATGTCACCTCTTTGCCTTTTAAAGCACTGCACTCCATAATCACAAGAGGTTTGCTGGGCACGTTCCAGCCTGCCTTCAAAAAGCTCATCTAGACAACCCCACCCTGACAGCCAAGCAGGGCCCATTTACGAATCTGTACATTTTAGTTTTTTCTGTTGCATGCTTCCTAACACTGTATCTAAGACAGTCCAAGTTTTCTTCTCAAATGCGCATTCGGCATTACCCAAATGAATTTCTTCTTCTCTCTCTTCTGCTTGTTTGTTTTAAACCACCAGAGCATGATCAACAGCTGCAGGGATCTCCTGGCTTTGTTTCTTCTCCATGAGCTGTTGATCTACCACACTTGATCAATTCAAACAATCCCTCCCAATGAGCACTATCATGCACTTATCTACACTGAGTCTCCCAACACAGCATGTTGCACCACATCACTTTGGCTCCAGCAGCAGAAGGCCTCTCTCTTCTTCAGGAAAAGGACGGAACGTTTGCTCCACTGTAAGCATGCACAACTTCTAAAGCCTGAGTACTTGGGAAGTGCTGATGGTTTCTATTCAGGACTCTGCAGTTTTTAGCAATGTTGCCAGGGTTAAGGGCTGTCCTCCTTACTTCTAGCATGGAGTGACCACTCTCAGTGGCAGATGCCAGATGTGTGCGCATCTCAACATCACATGTGGAAACAGTCCCATCTGGTTTTGCTGCCAGGCTGCAGCTGCAAGGATCGGTTTGCTCCAACACTTCCCAGCATCTGAGAGCGTGACATCTTTGTTACAGCCAACAGTGAGCACAACACCAGGAAAGCTGTTGCACGGTGGTCCTCAGTAGTGGAGGCAAGTCATGAGGTGCCTGTTAAGGTCCTTCTCTCTTTGATCGCTCCTTGTCCTGCCCACTGAACTGACAGTTCAATAAGCTATACTAATTGACTTGGACCCTTCGTGAAGTCTGGCAGAGCACAAATCCACTCAGGTGGAAATTTTTTTGATGTGTAGCCTTTTGACTACTTAGGCTGGAAACACCAGCACATTTCTAAACAGTCCTTCCATTGATCTTGATGTTTCTTTACGCATTAAGAATTACATCCATTGGGAAGGCTGCCCTGTGCCAGGCACAACAAAATTAACAGCAACAAACAATTTTCAACTGGCCCTCAACATTACCTCCCAAGGTGCTCTGCGGGAAAGGCCAGTTTGGTTGTACTACTCCACATAGGGGAAGGGCGAGGCAAAACAGGAGACACCTGTCTCAGTTCACCCAGCGGGCCAGTATCAACCTTGAGATTAAAACCCAGGTTGTTAAGTAACAGGTGAGCCAGCGCTTTCTGCAGAGCCACAATGCCATCCAGGTAAGAGGGGCTGGGAAGCAGGAAAACGATTTCTACATCTTTCTCCTCCCTGTGCCTGAGGACTGCTGGCCACCCTGAGGGTCTGTGGCACAAACAGGGGGCTTTCAGGTCTGGAAAGCTCTACCTACAGTGGTCTCTCCCCGTCCTGTGCTCCCGTCTGAAAGCCTGGTGCAGGGCATGCAGGAGCTGCAAGGTAGGCTGGTTCCCTGAGGGTGGAGGGTAGGATCTGCCAAACCTGGAGCTGCCTTGTGCTGGCCTCCAGGCACAGAGTAGCCAGGACAGCATCAAACCCTGGCCCACAGTGAGGACAGGTCAGTCCCCTTCTCTGGTCTGCACCAGCCTCTTCCACCTACATGTAAGCTAAAACAGGAGAACAGAGAGCTGTGGAGAATCCCTTCCTAAAAAGGCAAAGTGCTTTGTCACTAGCAGAGAAATTGCAAACACCTATCTGTGCACACCAACAAGGAAACTCCTGGAAGGGGGAGCATCGGGGCACAATATATCATAAGGCTCTATATAGCAGCTAAGTGAGAGCGTATAGTTAAAAACTACACAGAGGCCCTTTGTCTTTAAAATACAATGCTAATGGCTGACATCTACAGCAGCCTCCTCTGCAAATAAATTTAAAGCCCAGGCTCATTCTGACTGGGTAATCCCTAATCTCCCTGACCACAGAGACAGCACAGGTTTGGATACCCCCCGCCTGCTAACTCGGGAGAAGACTCTTTGCTTGGAAAGAAGCAAACAAATTACTCCAATGCTGTCATCCCAGCATTGCCAGAGGTTTCCAGGTTTCATTCCTTCGCGCTCGTGGGTCCAGGGTCAACACAATAATGACAAGCAACAGTGACTATTTGCTGTAGCACCTGCGGCTAAGTACCAGTACCAACATGCTCTGCATTGTCAGGAAACCAGTGTTCCCAGCACCCTAGGCTCTAGCCAGCCTTCTGCAGCTGCCCATTTGCACAGCTCTTCTCACAGCTACAGCTTGCAGTCACAGCACTGCAGCATTTGTCCAGTTACTTTCCCACCCACCACGTAAATAAAGTGACAAGTGACTTGAGAGATGAAAGCCACGTGCCGATGGGAGGAGATAAATGGGGAAGAGACAGAATATACATCACAGCGCTCTACCCCTCCCCCAGCTCCTTTAGAAAGAGAACAACACAAAAAAGTCCCGATGCTTCAACTGCTAAATGATAAATTAACAAAGCAAAGCAAAGCAGGAGCAAAGACATCTCCCACAATCTGCACAGAAACAGCAAAATATACAATAGAAAATGTCACTAACACCCCATTCAGGCAGATGCACTTATTTTTTTGTGAATGACAGGTTATTAAATGAAAAAATTTTGACCACCGGTACTTTGCTGCATGGCTGTTCCCCTAGTTGTCATTTCCACCCTAAGTGACCTTCTGCTTAATGCTGGGTGTTTCTGGCCTGTAGTCCTTCCTCTCCGAGACATTGCGTTTCACCTTGGCAGTAACTGGAGACTCCTGATTCAACGAGGGACTCGAGTGGGATTTCTTCAGTCCTGGCGCATCGTTCTCTCCTCCACTCAGCAGCTCCTTCACCCCTTCTTTCAGGAGGCCAACATAAATCTCATAGCGATTTTTCTGGGAAATGAAAAGAAAGGCCCAAATGAGTCTGGAAGAAATTCTGCAGAAACACTTGAGAGACCGTCTGCGTAGCTTAATGGTTTCTGCTGGCCTTGAAAGCCAGGAGCCTAATATGGATGCGAACAATGGTGCCTGATGTGGACGTGAACAATGGTGGCTAATGTAAATTACACTGTACAAAAAGGATTTCAGGCAGGCTGAGCCTGGGGCTGCTGTGCAATTAGAGGCACTCAGTTCTGCAGCACACAAATCCCGGTCCTCTGCTGAAGAGTGGCTCCCAGCTAGGTGGAGTGCATGGTGATTTCCGAGTAACAACACTAAGCAAGAGCTTGCTGACCTTAGTCACGCTGAGTCATATTCTGTGCTCACACGTATTGAAATGTTATGTGCCCCATGCAGGCATGGAGATAAAGTGCAGCAAACTACGGGACAAGAAGAATCCTTCTTTGGTTGGCTACAGCTCTCCCCTGTGACCCTCCACTCCTGCCAGCAGGTCCTGCTTTCCTTGCCTCAGCCCACAGGGGAGAAACAAAAGCAGGGTCCTGCTAAGCTCAGACTGTACCAGCTTGGCCACCACTGAGCCTGTGAGAGGATGCTCTGCAAGGCTCCTTAACAAAAAGGAAGAGATGAGAGGGCTATGACAGCAGCACAGCATGTTCCCCTGACAGGGCCACTCATGGTGAATTATGAAGGTTGCTCTCTGTCCAGACACTTGTATTTTTCAATTGGAAAAAGTTCACTTTACTGTGCCCCATGCCCACTTGTTCTGTTCATTTTCAGGAGCAGAGCTTTCCCTCTCCAACAGGAAGATTTCATTCTGTGTGCCACAATAACATCTTTTCTACACAGAACATCTCAGCAAACAACAAAATGAGGGTACATTAACAGAAGATCCTTGCAGAGCCTCAAAAACAGAAGTTGGGGCAGGAGGGCCTAAGAACAGAGCAACCCACCTCCCAGGATTTGTTTAATAACCTGCCCCTGACATATCCACTAAGGACAGGGTGCGGGCATTGTAATTAAGGTGATCTCAGTGGGCTGGGGGCCAGGAAAGGAGGACATAAACATCCATACCGATTGTTAATTTAGATTTCAAAGCAGCAAAACAGTTGCCAAACTATTATGTTCCTGACAGAGGAAAAAGTGTTTAAGAAAAATTCTTCCAATTTATAATAAAATAATAAAGTTCAGGTAACAACACTTATTCGAGGGCAGGAAGTCAAAAAGCTTGGTAATTGCTTTGAAGTGTGGAATATAAAGGGAAAAAAAAAAAAGGAGAAAACAAGACTGGGTTTCCAAAGAGTCCTTTGAATAAACAAAACCTCATAGGGGAGGATCATAAAAGAATCCACCTAAAAATTAAATAAAAAAGCATTCTTATCAATTCCATATCTGGAGCTCCAGCTCCACGATGCAAGACACAAACACATGAAGCAGGTAAGATGTGTCATTCAATAAAAAAGGAAATGGAGATACAGCAAATAGAACCCTGATGATGATGTACTGGGCTGATGAATGATTCATCACACAATGAACGGGACACCTCTGCAAAAGAGAAGGCAAGCCAGTGCCCCAAGCCTGCGATCAGCATAATATTCATCAAGGGAGAGAGGGACTTGACTGCCATATGGACTTCTGCTGTTTGTTGGTCCAGTAAATACCACCAGGGTCACAAGACCCAGCAATCAGAATGGAAACCCAGGACCAGTTTCTGCCCTGCCTGTCTGCCAATGGCCATTTTGCCCTGGACTTTGTGGGCCCACGATTTCTATTACAATTAAGCAATACATTTGGAAGTTTCTATTTTGATTTCAGCAACAAACTTGCTCTTTTAGTGATCTGACGTTTGAAGCTAGGTATTAAAGCTGGTGGAAATTTTTTGTTAAAAGAAATCAGTCTGGAAAATTCTGTCAAGAAAGTAAAACCACAAAAGTTAAAACTATTCAAAAACTTCTGCAACATTATCTCTGAAGATTGAATGCACATAATAAAGAGGAGATAAGGTAGCTATCCTCTCACCTGACAGCATTCAAAAGATCTCTCTCAAACCATAAATTTGCTGCAATGAGCAACCACCATCTGGAGCAGTACTTCCTCAGACAGCAAGCAAAGAGGAAACGTTCCTTCCTTGGTGCCTACAAGCAAAAACACCACCAAGAAGAAACGCTCCTGGCTGCATCCCTGAACAAGGACCAGGCACCTCCTGGTTCACCTCCCCTCAGAAGTAAACATCATCTCACTTGTCTTTCATCAGGAAGAAGAATGAAGGCAACGCCTACAGCTGAATTACAAGGGCCTATAGAAGAGGAATCTGGCTTCTTCCTAATGGGACTGTGCTGCTTCCTTTGGGACCTGCAGGCCCTTTTGGTGTACTTCTGGAAATGTGTCAGCATGGCCTTTTGTACGTGGATGCCAGGTCTGGTCTGCAGTCTCACTGTGAAAGAGCCAAGTACAAAATACTGCCTCACCTGCCTCTTGCCCTTTTGTTTTGACCCCATGCAGCAAGGTCTCTCACCAGCTCCTGCCTGACCCTGACAGGACTTTGTTCTGAAGGGAAGGTGAAGAAACCCCAAAACTGGGGAGAAAGCTTCCATTCAGGATTTTCATATATCACTCTTCTTTTTTTCCCTACTGCCTTTTGATAGTTCAACATGGCCTGCAAAATCTGTGCCAAGTGTGAAGGTAACACAGCACTGCACAGCAGCACCTTGAATCACCACCTGTCACACACAACTGAAGGTGGTGCCACCACTTGTCTGCCTAGACAGGCATTCTTGCAGTGCTGATCACATATCTGAACTGCACAGTTCAATTGCTGTTCAAGGCTGTCACTAAGTAAGAAGACATCTTTTGTTTCCTGGCTGTGCTTTGTACTGAGATATCTGAGGAATATTTCTCTAAAGACTGCCATCATAAAATTGACAGAAAACAGAAAAAACCCAGAACAATCTCCTTCTCCATCAATCCTTCTAAAGTCATCTTAACATTCCAGCCTACATTTCATCCAAACTCATCATGCTTCTAGAATTGATAGAAAATAAACTTTGTATCAAGGACCCAAAGCAAAGAAGCTCTTTGCTCTTCCAAGTTGCACAAGACCCCCTACAGAGTGAAAGTATGTGGCTTGCTCTGTACATCCCAGTACTGTGTTCAAAACTGACATAGTACCATTGATCACAACCCTTTGATCTCGATTGTTCAGCCAGTTTCCAAACCACCTTACTGTCGATTTCCTCGTCCACACTTTAACAGCTTGTCTACGAGGATGCTAAGAGGAGACAATGTCACAATCCTTGTTAAAGTCAAGAACAAACAACATCCACTGCTCTCCCCTCATCCATCACACCAGACATCTCATTGTAAAATGCTATCATGTTGGTCATGATGATTACTCACAATCAGCTCTTGTCTTTAATGTGTTTGGAGGCGATTTCCAGGAGAATTTTCTCCATCAACTTCCCACGGACGGAGAAGCTGCTGACCAGCCTGTAGTTCCCTGGACCTTCCTCCTTGCCTTTCTTGAAGACAGAAGTGACATTTGCTTTCCTCCAGTCCTCAGGAATCTCCCCTGATCACCATGACATTTCAAAGTTAATCGAGAGTGGCCTTGCAATGACATCATCCAGCTCGCTCAGTACTCATGGGTGCATCCTATCAGATCCCATGGACTCGCGTATGTCCAGTTTAAATATTCCCTAACTTTATGATCCTTCACCAAGCATAAGTCTTCCTTGCTCCAGATTTTCCCACTTGGCTCATGTATTTGTGACTGCTGAAGGCTGGTCTTACCAGTAGAGACCCAGACATAGAAGACATTGAGTACCCTGGCCTTTACCTGTTCTTTGTGACCAGGTCCCCTGCCCCACTATGGGCCCCAGCTAGGGCCCAAATTTTCCCTACCTGTCCTGCTGTTAACATACCTGTAGCAACCCTTCCTTCTCGCCCTTCACATCATCTGCCAGATTCAACTCCACATAGGCTTTGGCTTTCTTAAATGCAATTCTACATGCTTGGACAGTATCTCAATTCCTCCTGTGTCACCTGCCACTGCTTCTACCTCCTGCACACTTCCTTTTTATGGTGGAGTCTTGCCAGGAGCAACTTGTTCATCCATGAAGGCCTTCAGCCATCTTTGCTTGGTTTCCTGCTTGTCAGGAGGGTGAGCCACTCCTGAGCTTAAAGGAGGTGATCCTTGAAAAGTGAGCAGCTCTCCCAAAGCCCTCCTCTCCCCAAGGCCATACCTAATGGGATTCTTCCAAGTAGTTCCCTGAACAGGCCAAAGTCAGCTCTCCTGAAGTCCAGAGTTGTGATCCTACTTTTTACTTTGACCCCTTCTCTCAAGATCATGAAGTCCAACATCTTGTGATCACTGCTGCCATGGTTGCCCCTGACCTTCGTATCCCCAACCAGTTCTTCCTAGTTTATAAGTGAGAGGTCCAGCAAAGCACCTCTCCTTGGTCACCTGTGTTAGGAAGTCGTTGTCAATGCACTCCAGAAACATCCTGGATTGCTTGTGCCCTGCTGTGTTGTCCCTCCAGCAGATATAGGGATGGTTGAAGTTCCCCATGAGGACCAGGGCCTGAAAACACAAGGTTTGTTCCAGTTTCTTTGAAAAAGGCCTAGCAGACAGCCATCAGAATGACACCCATCTTGGTATGCCCGCTAATCCTGACCCACAAGCTCTCAGCTGGCTCATCACCCTTCCTTAGGCAAAATTTGATGTGTGTTTCCTACTCACTCACATAAAGGGTGATTCCACGCTCCTTGCCATCCCTGTCTGTCCTTTCTAAAAAGCCTGTATCCATTCATGGCAGCACTCCAGTCATGTGAGCTATCCCACCACCTCACTTCAGTCCTGCTTTATTCATTATGTTGTCTCTCCTGTTCACATCATTGTGTACCCTTTGCTCACCAGCCCTGTCCACCATTTTCTCATTTGATTGTTGGTCAGATCATTTCAGGTATGTGGGATGCGGAAGAACAAACTGGCCAACTGTGTTCCCTACACAAAACAGTAGCAAAACATCTATGAAAACATCTCAAGTTCACTCTATGCAATGCAGCCCAGAGCTACAGCAAAGTCAAACCCAACACAGCTGTTACAACCTTCTGCAAGAGCAAAAGTACACAATCAGTCAAGCCCAGGAGTAAAAAGAGGTCCTCCAAAAGAAACTCATATAATACATGGCAAAAGGCTTACTTCAGTTCTGGGGGCTTGTGTTGCCTTCAGCATCTCCTCTAGTGGTCTCTCTGACTTTTGTGCTATCTGCTCTTTCTCTTCTTCAGTAAAGGATTTTCCTTGCCAGGTAGTGCCTACCTAGAGTAGGATCCTTTCAGACCCAAGGCAACATTGACTCACAGTTCTGGGGGAAAAAACTCAAAGGTGCAGCCGTGAAAAATACGAGGCATCTGCTGGGTTGCTGACCACCTCCCACATAGCCCTACAATGTGGCAGACACCATGATGGATGAAAGCTGCTGTCAGATACTCAGAACAATCCTCTAATGCAGCTGCCTAAGTTGCATCAGTCCCGTGATCTTTAATTCTGCCCTTTTCCTGCTCATCCTGATGTCCAGCTCACTGGTACACAACACAAATGGCTCTGACGAGGTATGCCTATCACAATAATTTTAGAAGAGCAGTTCCTTCAGAACACACCAATGGAAGACAATTATCATGATCTGCATTACTGTAGAATGCAGTCATCACATAAAGACTGAGGTGCCAACACACTAGGCAACACATAGTCTTACATCACAAGACAGTTCAGTGCCTGAAGACTTTATCATCTCTTCAAATAGATACATCACGCAAGGACAGACGGTCACATTTTTATCCTCCATTTTATAGATGAGGAGCTAAATTCATGCCTAATGTCACAGGAAGTCCTTATCAGAAAGAGGAGACACATCCCAGCTTCTGGGATTGCTGCGACATATCTGTCTAACAAAAACATACTCCTTGGTGAAGGAAGGTGAAAAATGCAGAACTTTAGGACTGTACCCCAAGTATAAAACCAGCTACCCCACCCACACTCAAAAAGTACAAATAATAATGTTTCCCATACATACCTCAAACTCCAGGTAGTGGTCCTTCAGTTTGTAATCATCTACTTCCTTGCCTTTGAGCTTCTTGTCAGGAGGATAGGAGCGATGTTCAGCAAGCTCAGTGGAGATCTGTTTCAGCTTAGCTTCATGGGACTTCAGCTGTTCATCCTTCAGAAACACATTAGGCACTTAAGTAACAGAATCTAAAATATTCCATAAGCAAAGGAAAATAGAGAGATCCCTGTACAATAATACCAAGTAGTTTCTTTTCCTCTTTCTTTCTCTCCTTCTTTCCTTTAACTAATCTTAATTAGATTGATAAGGTCTGTTATCGCAGAGCTCTGTCCCCAACAGCTCTCTCAAAGGCACCCAAGCAAAGTGGCCAAGTTTGCAGAAAAACTCATCAGCTAGCAGATGCCACCGGGAAGGATAGCAAACCTGTCATCCCTTGCCTTGCTGAGAGCAACGGAAGCAGCTTGCTGCAGAGCATTACTGACAACATGACACTTCTGCTCTAATACATTTTTTGGCAAATTAAGGCTGTTGTGTATGCAGTCAGACCAAGGGCAGAATAAGAGAGGCGAAGACCCTGCCTCAGGTCTTTGCAATGTAAAAGTAGTTCCTTCCAGGACAAAAAGGACATGAAGTCAGGGCCCATCCTTCCATTTCTGCACTATAGAATGCTCTCTGGTCTGCGGTTTTCATTTGTTCAGAACAATACGATGCATCCAGAAGAGGAAGGGCTGTCCAATCCCCAAAAGGTATCTAATTTTGCTAAGCTGCTACCAGCTTTTATCCCACTGTGCAGTTGGAGAAAGTGAGGAGCTGCTACTCCCCCTTTCTAGGCAATTTCCTTTATCATAATCCCAGGCCCACTCACTTCCTCCAGTCCATCTGTCAGCTATCCTTCCCTCAGCTCAGAAGGTTTCCAGCTCCTGCAGCACGGCCTTCTGGCCATTTCTAGGCTTGGATCTGAAATTATGTTTGAATTAGGTAAGTCCAAAATATAGTCATGATCAAGCAGATCTCAGTGACTTAGCCAGAGTCAATAACAGCAGGTAGTACCCAGCTCAGCTCCTGTGTATGTAGCTAGCCTCAGAGGAGGGGATAGCTGCCAGTAGTTGTCCTCCAGTGGTGTGACTGCACAGCTTGAAGCTTCAAGCCTAGCTCGGACATGCCTGCACTGCACTGTGAGTCACACCAGAGACTGAGCCTCTCACCTCACTGAGCTGGAGCTGTGGAAAAGAGCAGAAACAGGGAAAACTCCTACAGAGGATGATCGTTGAGCCCCAGCTAATCTTGTGTTTCAACTCTTTTGCAAGAGAACTGAAGAAAGAAACGTGGGATAATTTGCCTGCGCCTATACGTGGTAGGGCTCAAACCACTTGCTATTTGCTGCCAAAAATTCTTGTTGCTGTTAATAACTAACTACCCTGGATCTGCTTGCTCTCTCTGTTAGTGCCCAATCACTCTTTACATTGTGCTGAATCCCTGGTCCCAGTGACAGCCTGTTGCAGTGAGTTCTACAGCCTGATTACAAGAAGGTCTTTGAGCAGCCATTAATTTGGCACTTGTAATTTCCAGGGCAGCAGCCCTTTGGAGCTTTTGTGTGTGCATGCACATTCTCAGAAAAAAGCAGAAAAAAAAACCCCTAGTAGATCTTTTCTAGACTGGTTGTTCCTTTATCTATAGCTTTGTCACATCCCTCTTTGGTTGGACTAACCTAGATCAGACACTGATTTGCTTTTGAAAGCAAACTTGGTACAATGATCTTGCACAACCTGTCATGTGCAACCTCTCTCCCTCAGCCATGTTAGGTTCTCACTGCATCCCAACTTCTGCCTGACCAGGAACAGGCTCTTTGAAGAAGTACTGTCCATCATGATTCAGCCCACAAAATACTGAACGGCAACCACAGGGATTTGACAATTCATATTTTTTTGTCTGCCAAATGAGAAGCAGCCTGCTGGCAGCTTTTCCACACTGACAGATAAAAGCAGACATGTTTCTGCTTGTCTTTGAATTTATCTGCTTTGAACACTTAACATTCTTCTGCCTTTAGCTAAAGCAGCTTATCTTATTCCACTTTTCGTGTCTCCCCTTCTTCAAGACACAAACCACGGGGCTGTGTTCTATTTTTTTTTTTTCTTTCCAGATTAAATGGAAACAATGAGACTAGGAAACAACATGCTAAATGGAACAATCACACAGAACAACGATGAGTAAAAAAAGGTTTTTTTGGTGACTGGGGGTAAATTATTGAAGCCCCAGAGAGTATTTTAAAATAGGTATGCATGAGCAAAAGGTAAAATCACAAGGATGAGACAAGTTAGTAATATTCTGTAAAAGATATGTCTTGAACTTTAACCCAGAACAGAAGATAGAAATTCGGTCACCACATTGTAAGAAGAAATGCTACTGCTATGGAGAGGGAAAAAGCAGGAGCGACATGAAAAACCCACCCCCTTAGAGAAATGCAGATTACGAGATAGTGGTTTCTAAGGAGTGTTGCTAAGCTATGAAGATGGCAAAAAAATGCATTTAAGAAGCAATCCAGCATGGGCAGAGGACTTTAAAAGCTACAGGAGGTTATTCATAAAGTATACACCTAGGATTGGGATCTATCACCTCTGCCACTGTGTCAACGTGATCAATGCTATCAATATCATGTTCCTGCGAGTGCAGGAGGAATTGCAAGCATGCATCACAGCTCCCAAAGTACAAAGAGCTATGGGCATGAGCATCAGAAACAGAGTGGCAGAGCTGTGAAACTCTCTGCCACAGCACGTTGTGAAAGCTAAAAGCTTATGTGATCACACAGGGAGACCAAAGACATTCATGTAAGAGACAGTTTATAAATATACATTAAACAGGAAATCCCTGAGCTGATAATGGTTGGAGTCTGGAAAAGTATTGTGGGAGAAATATAACGGATGCTTGCCTGATGCATCAGCTTTCACCTTTTATCACCCCAATAAACCAAAGACTAGGAATATGTCAATTTCTTCTGAAATGAGTGGCAATAAGCACTCAAATTCAAAAAAACACCAGTCAGACAGTATTTGAAATGTTCTCTGCAGAGTCATAACCACGGGATGAAAATTCTATATCTGGTACTAGGAACACTGGTGATTGTTTCTTTTCTTCAAAAATATAAAACAATTATATTCAAGTCTGCTCCTTCTCTCCCTGCACTTCACATCTTGCATCAGGAAATGAGCAGAGATTTACCGTCAAGCCTCCTTCTCCTAGGAATGCTAGTGGTGACAGCCACAAAACAATGCCAAGGACTGCTGTCCAGTGTCCAGCCAACCAGAGGAATCTCCATCACCTACCCTGTATATAAGAACAGCTCACCTGAGATAGCTTTGTTGTGGTGGCTGGCAGGAGTGGGCGACTGAACTTCTTCTGAGAGCCAATTGCTGCTGGAAATGGTGGTGCAGAGAAGACGGCAGCCACACAGTTAATCTTGTTGATCCAGGTCTGCATTTCTTCTTGGCTCCTGGGGAAAAAACACATATTAAGCACCGGTTGACTCAGCCTCCTCTACCTCTTTCCCACCCCTTCAACGGCATTTTAAAAGTCAAAATAATCAGAACTGGGCAAGTCTTAGACTTGTTCAGTCTTCTTGTCTATTGCTGCAAGTGGTTAGTGTCAGGTATCTCTGTCACAGGCTGGCTCATGATTAGTCCCATAACTCACCCTAGCACACATCTTTTCCTAACCCAATCCAAATGAAACAGGCGACAGAGCAACCAACACCCTGATTCAGACATATGTCCTAAGGTCTCAGCTGTGCTGGACACTACAGATCTCTAGGAGGTTTCACATGGATCTCAGTAGAAAAGGGCTCATGCACAAGACTGATGCACAGGTTTTTAATGTCAGAAGCAAAAGGCAGGTCATCTGCTCTGTCTGGATATCACAGCCTGAAGAACTTAATCAAATTATTCTCGTATTAAGTAGTAACTTTGTTTCTGACCAAAGCATATCTTCTAGCAAGACACCCAGCTAGGATGTGATGACATCAGGAGACAGACAATTCAAGACTGCCTTTGGTCATTTGTTTCAATGATTTATCACCCTGACTGTTAAAAGTTTGTCCCTTGTTTCCAAATTGAATTTCCTGCGGCTTCAGCTTCCAGCTGCTGCATCTTGTTATGCCTTTCTCAGCTAGATTAAAAAGCCTCTTAAAACCTGATGTTTCTTTCTCATGAACTACTTGTGCACTCTAATCAAATCACTACTTAATCTTATTTCTGATCAAATAAACAGATTGAACCTCTTAAGCCTCTGCTTTAACCTGTCCAGGCATGAATTTACCCATCGTTCAGCACTGCTTTCTTTCCTTTTTGCACAAATCAGAAGAAAGCACTTACTGGGCTTGGAAAAGCAGGACCCTCCAATCTGCTGTTTTAAGCTTGAGGACATTGGGTTTCTTCTCATAGTCTGTTGCCTTGGATGCCAGTGCATGATGCACGCTAACTGCATTCTTCAGATCTTCCTCCGACAAAGCCTTTTCTGGCTTATATTCATCCTGCAGGAGTTAACAGGGGGAAAATGGCATCTTATTTCTCCATGTGCTACTCCTTTTTCCCTAACCTAGGGAAAAACATTGTTCCATAGTCATGAACAGTATTAAAGCATATGAACTGAATGCAACCTGACTTGAGCACTTGCGGTTTCCACTGCCTTTGACATCTTTTCCTTTCTCTTTCTTTCTCTTTTTTAATCTTTTTGCAAGGGAAAGAAGTAGCTCCACTACCTGCTTGAAAGGAAGAGGAGTAAACAGGAAGTATTTGACTATCACAACAGCTGTGGACTATTTGTCTTCATTTCAGGAATCCTTCATGGCCAGCTCCCCACCTCCACTGCTCAGGTGCTGGTTCCTGCTTGGGTTCTCAGCCTCCACTGCTCAATTTTTATTTTTCTCAAAAAACTACCTTTGTATGTCCTCTGAGGCAGGCCCTCACACAGTGGAGAAGCATCCTTATCAATCTCCACAAAGCAAATATAGGAACCTCCTTTAAATCTCTCTGCTTAGGGTCTGCAAATGGCAAGCACAGCACCACCTAGGTTTTTGACATAACAACAGTACCACTCCTAACACCAAATGACAAAAGCACAGAGTCAAACTCCTCTGTGCTGCAAGCGTCAGCCTGGGAGTCTTTGATCTCCTGAGTGACAGAAGCTGGATGAGGGCACAATCATGGTGTGGCCACAAGTTCAGTTTAAAGCACATCTGACTATAAATGGCTTGGGAAAGCCAGGAGCTTTTTCAAGGAAATGTCACTTGCCAGCAATGCTGCATACGCAAAGTTTATGAAGGAGAGGCCAAAGCAGTCTACAACTGACTCCATTTCTCCCCCTTAGTACATCATAGAAAGCAGTCTCATCTGGAACGCCCACCAAGGGAGGGGGTGTGATGGCTGCAAAACAGAGTAGTAATTCCCTGCAGGCATGATAACTATTGATCCCTCCACTTGAACATGAGAGTTACGAGATGGGGTTTAGCAGGCAACGGAGTGCAGGACACAGAGCATGTGCAGGGACAGCACTAGCTTAAACACCCAGAGAGGCATCCATCCCAGAGAAGAGCTTGTTAACATGCATGAATTGGTTTACAGGGTTTATCTGGCAGCACACAGATCAGGGTTGCAGCCACAGGCAGCTGCACCACTGCTGAAGGCATCTGTGCTCTGGGCCAGGCTTGTTTTGGTTGGGGCTCTCCAGGATGAGTTGCAGTGGATTGGGAGTCACCAGCTGTGGTGACCACCTCCCAGACAGGAGGACAAAGCATCCTGCTCCTCTGCCATGTCTCATCCTTCCTCACAGAGGTCCAGCTAGTGCAGGCCCAGAACTTGTTGCTGCTGCTGCTCAGACATTTCACCAGAGGAGATGCAGGTAACCAGCAATACTGTCATAGCACCGCCTCCACTTGTGGTCAGACAAGGGCACAACCCACCACAGATCTGGCAGGCGTAGCAGAAAGGCAGAGCACTTCTGCACAGATGGTCAAAGGGTCATCTCCAACCTTAACATCTGTGACATAAGGGGTTTTCAAGGTCTGGTGGTGAGCAAAGCCAAATGTCCTTCCTCTCTCATAGCTTGAGTCCCAGCAAAGTTTGGAGGGATCTTCGTATCATGATGGACTTTGCCTACTCCTGCTTAGGGCACACTCTAAACCTTCTTCAAGGAAGATTTGGGAAAGTCCCTAGCTGAAGAACAAGAACTGGAGGGGGCTGTCCAATGTCTGGCCCAGCCCCATCCTGAAAATGGAGGAAGCAAGCCCCCAGGTCAAGCCCCTTCTTTCATGGGTTCAAAAGGCGATTTATTTGGTGGTAGTTTTAGGGGAAATGACTGGCTCCACTATCCAGGGAGACTGGGAAAACTTCAGAGCCAGGAAATGAACTTAGGCAGGCCTCAGAAACACAGTATTCTGCCTTTCCTCAAGTTACTCCCTAGAGACAGTGTCAGCTATCGCCTTGCCTGTTGCCTCCCAGCTTCCTCTGTGAGATGCATCCAACATCCACAACCCACTCTGGTGTCTAAACCTGTTCCAGAAGAACTCCACATTTGGGCAGTCCCAGAAGCAGGCTCAGCTGAGAACCCCTCCTTACCAACAGAGAGCATTCACGATAATCCTTGCTAATCCCACTGGATCAGCCGGCTGCAATCTACCTTGACAGCTGGGGCTCTGCCAGCTTCTCCAAAGGCACTGATCAGCATACCGGAAATGTCTCCACGTAGTTGGCCAGCCTCAGAGAAAGCTGGAAGGATGTGAATGTGCTGTCAAAATTCCTCCTCTAAGGCCTCCAACTCTTTTCAACTGGCAGAGAATGTTAGGGGAGCCGAACATCCGTATCTCCTATGCCATCAAGGACAGCACGTGCTCTGATGTGCTGGTGTCAGCATGGAGGTTGAGCTGAAATGGAAGGCAGCTTACTAAAGTTAGACCAAGACAGTGGCAAGAAATATATGAGGAGCCAGACAGGAACTGTGACCTCTCTGTCAACTGAAGGGTGATGTGAGTGCTGCACACAACGCAACGACATGCTGAATTCATCTTTCTCAGACTTCTGGAGACTGACTTTCCCACATCCTGCTGTCCCAGAGCATGTTTCTAAATCCATTTTTGATAGACCAGAGAATGGCATTTGGCTTTTTATCAGCCAATGTACCATGGGTGGGTATCTCCACTCAGTTGCATGTGACGGCTGCAAAATTCTCTTTCAGAAAGCCTTGTCACCAAACACTTTACATCATTCTAGCCTTTCCCTCTTTTTTTTTATATTTTAAGAGAGGAAACACATTTGAGAAAAGTTATATAGAAATACCTGAAAGCCTGCAAGATTATGAAGTTCCACATCAAAGAGTGAAGATGTTGCAAACCTCACAGAAGAGTCCAAAAAAACCACAAAGGTCCATGTCCTGCACTGCTTGCTCAGAAGCAATTTCTAGCACGGAAGCGAGGTCAGCCTTATGTCCTCTCCTTATAAACCTCTCTTCTGTATGCACATCACATCCCATGTCAGTCTAGTGAACAGACATTCTGTCAAGCTCCTGCTTTGCAATTTCCTCTTGCTATGAACAGAGGGCAGGAAATTAACCTTGGCCTGAGGATGCCCAGAGACACGGCCAACATCCCAAGCACGTCAAACTTCTCATTTTATATAATACTGTGCGTGCATGTTTAGTTGGCTAGTTGTGAACACTTCCACTAAGCCCCTCCAGTGGCCTCTGTGCTCACTACTTCAGAAACCATCTCTCTTAAATAACTAATTTGAAAATAAAATAATATGCAGCACAGGAATTAGCACTGGAACAGTTCCAATGGAAAAAAAAAAAAAAACAACCCATAAAATGTGGGCACGGAGACAAGACTGCCCAGATAAACTCCCCAGTAAATCTCAAGTGACCACCATTTACAAGCCACTCTCATATATGGACTTTGACATCATAACAAGGAGAATTGGACTGGTATGCAAACAGAATGACAACAGAATTGGGATCCCACTGCGTACTGGGGGAATCACAGCTGCTACAAACAATATTTATATTATAGTAGTGTCTTGAGGGAACAGCTGAGTTACCGATGAACACAGAAAGCAATAGTGCAGAAGTTTGTATGTGTGTTTGTGTGTATACAGCATATATATACACACACACATATATGTACACAGATATATAGATAATATACAGATAATAAGAGAAAGAGGAAAAATGTCTGTGTGTGCATATGTGAATGCACCCTGCCCAACAGCACTCCATAATCAGGAGAGAAGGAAAACAGAGGCAAGGAAATCCTTTGCCCATGACTACTGCCAGAGCTATGCATTTCTATAAAGAAATCAAGAGCGGTTCTAAAATGCTGCTGAACTTTCTGAAATTAGGATAATTTCAGTCCCCTAGTATACTGCAAAGGGAAACAACAGCTCAGCAACTTTTGCTATAAAAGCTTGGTCTAGCTGTTTATTATAAAACCCTGGCACCCTCAACTTCTGTGATACCATGTCCCTAACATAGCAAAGTTTATTTCAGGGCTGAAGCAAAGCCCTGCTGGACCTTCTCGAGCTGAAAAGAAATCAGACGATGTTTCACAGCTGCAGCATGTGGCGCTGTGGCTGAGCAAGGGCCAGAGGCACCATGGGGAGGCTCACAGCTGCCCCATCACTCTGCGAATGAGTCACTTCCCATCTGGACCCTCTGTCAACCTTTTACGGCACTAAAGTAAAAGTCTTGATTGTCATGGTGCTACAGTATGATGGCTTCAGTGCGAGTGTCTTCAGGACCAAGTGGGAGAGCGCAGCTTTGAGGAATAACCACCCTGTAATCACTGAATTCATGTGCTGTGACAAGTGCAAATACACAAATAATGAACAAATAAGAACAAGAACTCCAGCAATGCATTCCATTCCTCAAAGATGCAGTCAGATGTTAAATTACTCTCCTGCTCTCCAAAGGATGGAGGCTGAGAGTGGGGAGAGCAACATCCTGTAGAAAATTTGCATGCTACATCAGCATGTCTACATTTTGTCAAATAGAAAGTATTTTAAACGAATATGCTAGTGACACTCATAAACGTATGTAATTAAGACTCTAAAATAGACAGCATCTCCATTTCTTCCCTTGAAAGCTTATTAATCCCCCCTCAAAGATCAAATACAAAATTAATTAATGTGTTATGGACAAGAAGCCTTCTTACTTCTTAGGGAACCATGCAGTCTTTTCAGGTGAACACTAAAGATGACTTATTTCAGGAATCAAACCAGGTAACTTCATTTCACCCAGGAAAAGGGCAAGGACAAAACTGCCATGAAGGCCACTTTAGTAAAATCTGAACCTGCTGCCAGCAAGACGTCCAAAGGGAAGTCTCAGCTGCGATTCAGCAGACTTGGTTCTAGTCTCTTGCACTGGCTTTGAGCATGTCACATCAACTTTCAGCCCAAATCTTCCCTCCTGACTGCAGATTGTTTTGCCTGTTTCAGGATTTCAGCCCTCTCAAAAAGGTACTGCACCCAGAGCATCCACCTTGTGAACTTCATGCTGTAAGAATTTGATCCAGACCACTCACTCTCTTCGCAAAGACTATCCAGGTTGTCTCCAATGAAACCAACAACTTCAGAAAGCCACAGTAGGGGAGGAGGAAACATCAGCATGCACTTGAACTTACACTCCTGATAGTTACAAAACACAGTGGAAGTGTAAAAAGGCTTTCAAAGGAGCATAATTCTACAATGCAGGGCAGTCTGGACAAACACCACCTATTCCATGAATATTTCACCTATGATGGGGGACAAAAAGCCTTAATAATCTACTTAGTTGCTACCATTTATTTGATTTTGACAGTTGTCACTCATGTTGTGATTCTGTGATATGCTGCATTTCATGTTCCAAGAGAATAGTTAATACTGTCAAAAGACTTGAAGATTTTCAGCTAACTTTTTTTTTTTTAGATTTCTTGCTGTCAGGAGCAAAGTTTGTTAGAAACCACAGCCTCATCTTGCTTTTAGGGGAAAAAAAAAAGTATCCTTTTATCCTTCAGTTGTGCTATGGAACAGAAGCTGCATATTCCTACCAAGGCCAAACTGCCATTCAACTGCTTTGCAGCTGGTCTTGCAGGCATTGCAGAAAAGCATACCATGAAAAGATGGGAAAAAGAGGACAACCTTACAGGAGGGGTAGTCATATGTATGAAATACAATGTTAAAAGTAGCCTAAAGGAATCTGTGCAAGACACAGAGATGATACTGTCTTTGCTGGTAAGCTGGCTATTTTTTCAGCTGTGAGTGACAGCAATGGTATGAACTGGAATTGATAGGGTGCATATGTGGATGGGGACAATAGAACTGAACTTGAAAGTGTGAAAATGAGGAGGTGGTCAATGAAAGGATTCATGCCTGAATGTGTGTGTAAACAGGGTGGGGGGCAGAGAGAGTGCAGCTACACTGTGTGTCGCAGGGAAAGAGCCTGGAGGTGGGCTGTGAGAGCTGAGAGGACACCTGCTGCTTTATCCCTCTTTAATTAGTTTCCAAAAGACCGTGATTTCCCCTACCTTCTGCAAGTATAGGACTGTTCCCTTCAGCACAGCATAAAAGGTTTTCCAGCCTCGCTTTCCCCGGGGAGCTGCAAAGAAAACAAATGAAAACCCATTTAACTCGGATCCATTTTTACACTTTGTCTAGGCAACAGGAGAGCTACATTAGTCCTGTGTTAAACCTCCTTTGTACTCTCCTTTTCAAAGGACAATGCAACTCAGCACAGTGCCTACACATACCTGCTGTGTGAGAGAGTAATAAAACAACCCTGACGACAGCCCTGGACTGGATCAGAAGAGAACAGCAGCAATGCAGAAAGCAGGCCAGAGAGATCCAGTCTTTGTGCTCTTGCAGGTAGGTGAACGCTGCCCCTACACAGCTAGGTCTGAGCTCTGCACCGTGGCAGAGTTTTCAGAAGGAAACACCCTTTCTCCGTGCCACAGCAGGCACTGCTCAAGATCAACGGGATGCTGCTTGGAAAGCAGTGCCTCTCAAGAGCATGCTTCCCCCTTGCCACTGCTGCACACCCAAGTTGGCACTGAGTAGTCATGTGGCTTCTTGGTCCCTGTCCCTCTTCCTGCAGCCACAGGGGAAGCTGAAGAAGAGAAAGGAGAGGGGAGCCAAACAAAATCCTTAAAAAAAAAGAAAAATCACCCCTTGAGAAACCTAAAGTCAGTTAGAGGTTGAAGAACGTAACAGAGACAACACAACAGCCCACAAACTACTGGGGGCAGGGGGGGTGGGAGGGGGGAGGATTCAGCATGAAGGCTCCAGTTTGAAATTCAGCTGCAGCAGACGGAGAGAAGGCTCAGGCTGTGCAGTCATAGTGCCAGAGACCAGAAGCCTGCATCTAAGCTCACTCTCCACCAAGCACACACCACTATCCAGCATCCACTTCCCTCTATACTGAAATTAATAACCCATGCATGACTAAAGCGTCACCCTCAGAATGGCATCCCATTCTGATCTGAAGACAGCCAGCAATGGTGAAGAGGTTATTAGTCCCTTGCTCCAGAGGTTAATCATTCTCATCTCACATGACCAGCCTTATTTCTAACTGGCATTTGTTCAGGTCATCTTCCAGCCATTGGCCCCTATTACATCCTTCTCCTCTAGACTGCCTAAGTGCTTTAGCCCTCAGTACTCCTTTCCTAAGAAAACACACATAGCATGCTAGTACATCATCATTAGCAATCCCACACAAGCTGATCTCTGCCTTGCCACAACTCCATTAGGAAATGAAATACGGTAAGGTCTAACTAACTTTAAAAAAGTGAGTTTCATTTTATTTGCAAGTGGAAAGTCAGAATGTAACTTTTTCAAGAGCTGCATGACAATGAGAGACATACCTCTAAGATGTACAGAAACTTCTGAAAACATGGCCCTAATTACATTACTCATAAAAGGATTATCCCCAAAATGCCAACATCCAGCGTGGTGAATAAAGAGCAATTCTGATGACTTATAATTAAATAAATAATTTAATAAAGGCAACTATTTACAATTATTTATTAAGGCTAAATAAACAGAAGTTTAATAAAGAGGAACCTATTCTAGTATCCAGTCATCACAAAGAATGAGGTCAGTTTGATTTTGACATCTCTGTTTCAATTTAGTTGTCCAGCTGTCAGCCTCCAGCTTGAAAACACCGACCTCCAATTGTACCTTCTAAAATATACCAGCAAAACATGCAAACACCAAAGAGCTTAGCTCAGCTAGGAGAGAGCTGCAGTTACTGGAAACCCATCACAAAGTCAGACTCTGCCTTCAGGATTCTGCCCAATAGCGTGAACCATGCATAGGTGATCATCAGCAATGATCGGGGAAAATGCAGATGCTCTGAGTAGCCTCTGCTGTTTCCAAGAACATCAATAGAAAACAAACAAAGATGTCCAAACAACAAAACACACACACACAAATCAGAAGGCTTCGATAATCTGTGCACCACAAACAGAAGTAGGACAAGAAGGTAAGAGGATAATTAAAGTAAGAGACACAGCAGGACTATTACACAGAAGGGTCAGGGAGGAACTGCATGGCATAAATCTGGCTGTTACCAAAAGTTGTTGAACTTCGCTGACTATGTGACCGAAGGCTAGGAAAGTAGGGAAGGGAACGGTTACAGCATCTTCCAAGTAGAGCTAAAGAACAGCCTTTCTTTAAAGACAGACCCAGAGCGGAGGGGAGATTTGAAACAATCCGGTGTCACATAAGGAAAAGGAGAATTACTAAACTACTACAGAACAGCTACTGTAATTCCCTTGAAATTATTCTCTGTTCTGTAAACCATGAGATTCATTTTCTTTTAGCACAAAAGATTCAAATTGCTTTGCTGTATCACATTACTCATTATGCTCATGTACTAGAGCTGCTGCAAATGGGACTGAACATTGTAAATCCTGGCCTAATAGCGAGAGTGTGATAATCCAATTGCTACGTTGTTTGTTATTGCTGCAATTTCCCCTAATGAAGCTGCACTATTTGCCTTGAGAAGCATATGGGCTCATCATAAGTGGCATTGCGCAGAGATAACAAGAAAATAAGATGTTAAGAGTGAAAGATACTCACTTTTCTTTCCGTCCATATCCGCATGGCTTTTCCTTGCCAGAAATCCAGTTTTATACACAGCAGCATTGGGGTCATGAGGGATTTCTAGGAATGGGTTATTTGAGTTGCCAATTCGACTGACAGCCTTCGTCTGGCTCCCATTATCCTTTTCATCTGTACCATCTGAATGAGACTTTTTTTTCTCTTCTTCATCCCTTAAAAAGCAGTGAAAACCAAGCATGAATGAGGAACTGACCAGCAAAGTATCATTTCAGTAATTCTTGGATGCTCCTTGTCAAAACATACCTATCTGTTTATAGGGGACCCTATTTAGAGAGCAACATAGACATGTACCAAAATATAGAGGGATTACAGCAAAGCTTCAGTTCACCTACATCACCAGCACAGCACATAGAAGCCGGATTTAAAAAAAAGCCGAAGTTTCCCTCTTAAAGTCTCAAAAGGCAGGATTTCAAGTGTTCTGTGTCCTCCAACTTCACCTATTTTTAATTCCACTTATTTGAGTGCTAAAATGGGAAATATTTTCCTGCTGGGCTCTCTTGTAAAATCTCCAATTTGTTCATGAGTTCACATGTAGATGAAAAGAATTAGATTACTACAGATCACTGTGGCTTACCCCTTAACTTAGCATATAAAACACAGACTCTACCTCCCTTTCTTTATTTTCCTCCGCAGACTAGCATAAAAGTAGTAATTTAAAAATAAAAACTACACTAGGTGAATTACGTTATCTGTATTTTAGAAACAAAATGCTGCTCAAAATGTTGCTTATTAGGGCAATGTATTCAACACAGCTCTTGGGGACAACAATGCAACCCACTTCAGCAAGTCACAAGTATTGCCTGACTAATAAACGCCTTTTTGCTCATCCCAGCCAAATACAAAAAGGACCAGGCAACCTAGAAAACAAAGGGTGTCCATCACAAGAGTAGGACGATGGTTTTCAGAGAACAACAGGCCACTGAATCTGTGTGGATGGTGTATCTGAAGGAACCACAGTTAGTGTCAGATTACAGAGCAGCCCTGCATCCTTTGAAATCCCCACACATTCCCCTCCAGGTGACTGGGAAAGGTGTGTCAGGGAGGATGAAGTCATTGGAAAGTGATGGTAGCAATGCTTCTCCTAAGACCAGCACCTGATTAAAAAAAAAAAAAGTCATCACTTCAGTGTAATGGTGGCTAATGGGGGGGTGGACTTCAAGCTGCTGCACCTCACTGGACCCAAATGATCAGCAGAGAGAACAAACTCAGGCAGACCTTCCAATGACATGCATACGTTCAAAGGCATGTATCAGATGAGGACTGGCAAGACACGTCAGTCGAAAAGCTCCTTTTGGGGCACACTGCAACCATGCCTGCTTACGGGAATGACCACGCAAAGAAATGTCCTCCAAGAACTGCAGGCTAGAGTGACAATCTGTATTATCCTGATCTCTGCTGAAATGGTCTTCTGGGGAATAACTTAGTCTGAGGACATACAAAAGTAGACTGGTTTGACAACGAAAAAACCAGATCCAGAGACACAGAGGCTATATTAGTGAACTCAGCAGTGCCAAGTAATGTACCCAGGCATCTGACTTTGATCACCTCGTCTTACTATGTGCCTGACATAGTCGCAGCCCAGCACACTCCCAAACAACTTCCAGACACCGTTTAGGAATCAGCAGAGTCAAGGACTGCCCCAACAGGCAGTATAGAAGCAAGAATCTTCTTTTGGAGGGTAAGGCTTTTCAACAGTATGGATATGGATGCTACACATCGACATTCGACCTGAGAGTCACACAAAGGTGCCAGACATTTGATTTAGCTGTGGACATATAGCCAAGGTGGTGCACCATACCATCACGGTGTTTTGTTGCAAGATCTCCTGATTAAGAGGAACAAAACTTTTACCTAAAGACCCAATTCCTGCAAGGGAGAGCAGTCCTTGTGTCTTTCAGCCTATTGATACGTGTTTTCCCACTGCAGAACAGAGAGATCTGCAAAAAACTTTTTGTTGGTCAAAACAATGAAGATTTCTTCATGCATGCTTTGGTTAAAGCCCTCTCCCAACTGAAAAAGTATAGAAATTTCTGACAATTTTTATTGTCCCCACCCTTCCTGTGCCTACCACACTTACTAGCTGCTGGTAAGTCTGGACCATTGTGTGACATATGTTTCTTAGATATGTGTCCAGTCCAGGAGGAAATTCTCTCAACAGAAGTCTGTGGTATGTAATCCAGACTAAAATCTCTCATAGGGCACAAGCACTCAGGCTGATTTGTCACATAGAAGTGCCCTGTGAATTCTGGGATCTCAGCCAAGGACACAGTGGATTTCTCCTTGTCAGCAGAGACCTACTGCAGTAAATGGCTTAGCATTTTTTTGGAATAAGCTGTCTCCTTTGGAGCTATGGGAGTGAATTATCTTCTGATCAACCATCCTGCAGGAATGTACCAGTGCCCTTACCCAAGCAGCCACAGGTGTTGTGATAAGCAATCCTGAGGATCCTGGACACCACTAGTGCTGGGGGCAGTACTCTCAAACTCAGCATCTCTGGGGCAGCTATTAAACAGGAACTCTTCAAAAGACATGCAGACAGGGCAGACAAGGACAAAATGGCATCTGCTGTCATGACTACTGGTAGCACTGAACAAACCTTTAATCGGTCCTTTAATCTGTCATTGAAAATGGGACATCCTTGACACTCAGAAGCATCAGGCACTTGTGAGAGCTGAGTGCTCTGACAAGATGCATGAGGTCAGGATGCATGAGCCAGTTTGTAAGCTGCAATGGAGGGAACCAGAGAGGCAAGGGGAACTCATTACAGAGAACAAAAAATGGATGAACAGCTGAGAAAATAGAACTAGAAAGAGCCTCTATCTCCCTTTGATCTTGAATATGAAACACCAGTGGAAATAAAACCAGGGGGTCTAGGACCCATTTCTTCAAAATACTCCATGTTGTTTCAGTGGTCAAGCATAAACAAGAAAGTAGGATGACTGGGAGGAGTTTCAAAGTAGCAAAACAGTTCAGATATTAGACTTTATTTACATACCCTCCAAAGCTGGCTGAATAGATAGGTCCTGGATAGGTTTTATCAAGGATATAACTATTTGAGCTTACTCCTCACCAGCTTTGAGGGTAATGGCTGCAAGGAGGAAGAGCTGCAGAAAATTCAGCTGGCCTCTAGATGTATACACCTGACAACTGATCTTTGTTTGAAACCCTAGCCTGTGTGGGGTGCAAATACTTCCTCATCCTCAGATGGCTCTCACAGATGATTCAGGCCCTGTAACATCCCCAGTGTGAAGGCCTCCAGTGATGCAGAGATAAGAGTCAGTGGGTGGCATCTCTGCAGGTATGTTCAGAGACATGGATCTAGTGTCACACAGGCAGAGCTCAGGTCCTTGTCAGGGGCAGGTTTGGTGCTTCTCCTTTATTTGGTACAGGAAATGGCACAAACCTTGTGCCTTTGGGGAAAAAAACCCATGTTGGTTCCAAGGTCCACTTAGGTTTGCAGAAGTCTTAAGAGGTTTTCTGTCTTTGATCAGCAGAGTGAGATCATTCCTGGCTCTGGGTCTGGAAGTGATACCTATGGTGACTCCCCTCTGATGACTGAAAGGGGCCAACGGCTGTGAACCCTCTTGTAGGTCCCACTCTCCATCCACAGAAAGTGGGACCTACTAGAGTCTCTGCTCTGCGGGGTACTGGTGACAGCAAAAGGCTGGCACCTGTAGAGGTTGTCCAAGATTCTGCTTATGGTGCATGATATTTGCAAGGTCTCCCAAAACAAGCAGCTTCTGTTCCACCTCCCTTAGTTTGTCTCTTTGAAAAGGACCTCCAGACAGAGCAGTAACCAGGGCACTGCCTGCCCATAAGAACCAGCACACCAAAGTTAGAATCTGCTTGCTCTATCACTTGAAGACACAGCATTGAAACAGCATTGTTTTCCTTCCCAAATGCATGATCACTGACAACCAGAAAGAGTTTGCCTCTTATTCTTAAACATACAAATTTGAAACACATGTGAAAATGCAGGTGTGGCCATCTTGGTGAAGAAATATATTTTTGCCTCTCCCCAAAAAGACCCTATACAAGAAAGTCCCATTTTTGTCTTCCGGAAGAAAACCACCATCTGGTTCTCTCAGTAACAAAAACATTTCTGTACACTCTACAGTCTGATTTGAGGCTCTGCCTTGGAAAATTCGAAGTCAATAAGCTGGAAAGACAGGGTCAAGCCCTTCATTTTTAAAAGGCTGCTTCATCTTTGCATTTGTTCAAATAGAAAACTTACATGACATGGCAAAAGGCTGGGTTCATCCATTTAAAAATTGGCATTAAAAAATATTCCCATTTGTAACATATAATGATATGAATCTGTGGAACTGATAGCATCTGTATTAGGAAACTGATTTGAGAAACCAGTGAAGAGAAGTTTTGGCATCTTTCCCAAAGGGAGGAGAGAAGAAAGGAGAGCCCGGTGATTACCACCTGACCCCTCTCTAAAACCAATCATGAAGTTGCAAACAGGAAACATCCTAGAACTTGGGAGATGAAGAGTTAATTATAACAGGGAGAGATTCCTGGGTTTGACCTAGAAAAAGGTGAGCTTTAGCACGGGTGTCTTTATAATGACCCTGGCTTCAGCATCACAGTTTGCCACAGGAAAGGGTCTGGCTGCAGCCCTTTCTCACCATCACTCTCTCAAAGACCTATTTCAGTTTGGCTGAAAAGACAATTTTTCAGTGCAGTCCAGAAAAACAAAAAAGAATATACTGTGTCCATGTCTAAACGTCTCTGGAAAGAAAACTGTATCATCAACTAGTCAAAAAACAAATGAGTCTCCTGAAAACTACACTGCTGTTCTGAGAGAAAGGTTTCAGGATACAACTGGCTCAAATGCAGCCATTTGGTTTTTGCAATTTTGTAAGCAGCACTTTGGGATTTCATATGTTAATTTTAGATCATCTTTCAGCCTATTTTAAGATGATGATTTTATTATTCCTATCACCTTCAGTAGGCAGTAGACCTAATATTACAAACAATGGAGAACAATAATGTTCACCACCACATTTCCATGTAGACATCATGCAAACAAAACATATTTAGCTCAGGCGCCTTTGAAATCAAATTAATTTTTCTTCTTCAGCTTAAGGCTGACGATGATTGGTGCAAAAGCCAAAGGATGAGAAACATCTACAAAACCTGGGCCGTAACATGATGGACAATGGGACTAAAGGGAGTAACAAAAAACCAAAAAATTGAAGTAACCAAAAAATTTGGGGGCTGCAGTGTGGAGTAGGAGTGTGTATTCAGGATCCCACATTCACCAATACAGGGTAAATCTGAGGTCAGATCTGTTTATTTTAGAGATCATAGTATGTGATTTGCTTTTAACCTTTTGGAGAACTTCAACCTGGAACTACTGCAGAAAAAGAACTGTAACGCAATTCTCTCTTCCAGAGCTGAACTGGTGCTTCTCTGTTCATAAAGGATAAATGAATACTCCTACTGAAAGTCTCTGGAGCACATCTGCTGATTAAAATGCCACTTCTCTTGACTACAAAATCGGAATCAATGGTAGTCTTTTCTTGCTGTGGGCTTTGGATCAGACTGGAATTCTACTGGAAATGGACAGCAAACCATTTAGGATGATGACACACCTAGCTTGCAACTAGCAAGATAAGGATCATGTAGCAGTCTTCTCCCATCTGACATATCGCTGTTACCCTCCCCTCCCTATGGACTTATTGACAGTCATTAATCCACCAAATAACTTAATGCCAGAGAAGCTCTTAAACTGTTGCTTAGCTTCTAAAAGAGAGTCTTAGATCCTCAAAAGGATTCTGGCTGGAGGGAAGGCCTCCTTCAACATGTCAGCATTGCGAGGCAGCTTATGCTGGATTTTGCAGCCCTATTTCCAGCTTTGCCTTACCTCCCACTTCTTCCCCTGTCAATTGCATCAGGGAAGCAAAGGGATGCTCTCTGGAAAGGAGAGAGGATCTTCCTCAAACCCATCAGAGCAAAACTGACCATCCACATTTCCCTGCACATCCCTTCCTATCCACATTTCTCTGCAGATCATGACAGCAGAGCAAAAGAGTGATGTACCTCCTCCCTCTAGCTCAGGCAGTCCTGGGGCTCCTTGGGGTGATTACACCTACCACACACCTCTCTAAAAGTGAGGAGAGACATCTTCATGCTCCGTCTTCCAGCCAGCACTCTCAGCCCTACAGGTAAAGGTACAACCTCTTTGACTATGCCCAGAATGAGCTTTGTTTCACAGCATGGAAAGTAATTGTCACATCAGTCCCAGCTATCTGTCTGAGTTTCAGATTGGAATGGACAATTGGCCACTTTGAGCATTCTGCTGGGAGAAGGTGGCTTTACACCCACAGCCTTATTGAAGGAGGATTCTGATTTCTCCCTTTCCCAAGCTGCTCCCATTTTCCCCCAAACATTTCATTAGCAATGGATATGGACTGGACTACGTAAATGCCGAGGCAGTTACTACCTATACAGGAGCAAGCTATCTCATAAATCACCTTGACTGAAGCTCATGGGAGCAGAGCCAGGCATGAGCCAGTTCCCACCTGGAGGCTGCCCAAGTGTATTAGACACAGTATAGTCGCTTGCCAAGAGCTGGAGGAAAATTCTGACATCGAGAAAGTCACATAATGGATTCTGCTGGGTCCAAAGTACCTGTGAGAGAGTGTCTTCAAAATAGCTCTGGTGTTGTGACCTGTAAGATTCACACATATTCCAGGTCCAAGACACAGTCTGGGAAAACGTCTCCCATCATGCTTCTTATTAGGCTCATCAGAGATGGCACTTTTTGGTGATTCCCCTTACCAGCACACCTTCCTGTGTGCTGGTACACACTACTCTGACATTATCTAACACAATTCTGAATAGGGGCTGCAGTCCCAGTTGGGACCAGCAGCCCTTGTAAGTGAGGATGTGCACATTGACAAGAAATTCATTTGGAGATGATGAACTTAAAACAAGGAAGATCAGAAGCCAATGGGCCTGCAAGACCTATGGCAGTTGTTAGGACTTCTAGCACAAAAGGTACAGGAGCATGCATTCCAGACACACATTGTTCTCAAGAAGGTGAAGTTTCACATATGAAAATGCATGCAGGTAAACATCTTGTAGAGCCAAAATAGATAAAAGACATCATTCTTTTATTTTACACCAAAATCCACTGTTCTGCAAGCAGCAAAATCTAAAGCAGATTCTTCTACTCTTGCTGGCATACCTAGACCACATAAAACCTAAGCACAGAGAAATGTCAATTTAAGACAATCAGAAATTGAAGCTCCTTCTTGTCTGCAGTATTTCCATAGTTAACAAGTGTTAGCCTGTTGAAAGCAGCTAAGGACAGGGAATATCAGACTTTGTCCAATTTATCATCTTTCATATTAGGTTGTTGTCAAGTTATCCATAGTTAATCAGGAGACAAACCAAGACAATAAACCAACAGAAGGAAACTCAATCCAAGATGTGTGTTTCTGTTCAGTGGTTCTGACACAATGTACCAAAAGATAAAGGGAGAAGTCAACTTCTGTTTTATTTATGCAGTCATAGAACAACGGAGGATTTAATTTCTCTCTTTTCAGGCTGAAGTTTCCTACTAAATGAAACATCCTCTTTCCTTACAAATGTAGTTGGCTCCTATCATTAACAACTCCCCTTGCTGGAGAAACAGATGAGGCAGTATTGCCAGGTCATTCATTAACAGAAAAGCAAACTCATTAGGTACACTGGCTACCTTCTACAGGCTTTGGAGCCCACTCAAATGGTGACATAGGATGTATAAACAGTTTACTACACAGGTACTATACTTAAACTCCTAATTTCAAAGCATTATACTTACACTGCCCATTCCAGCTTCTCATTCTTGATTGAATTGTAGAGGGCCTGGAAAGGGAGAGAAATGAAATGGGATTATTGTTTGACCCCTGCTGCACATACATTAATATGCTGAGGAGAACTATCTAACTAATACCAGCAAGTGAGCTGTCTCTGATCAAGGAAGTATCATATCTGCTCATGGTAATGAAAAAGTCTTAAGCAGAAATCCCATGTAAGGAAAAAAATACCAGAATGCAGGGTTTGAGATTACAGTCATTTTCTCAAGCACGTTTCTGGGGTTTGTGGTTTGGGTTTTTTAAAAATAACCCTGTTAAGTTTGCAAAAGCCGCAAGACTACAGCCTTGAAATTCAAGGTCCAATTTAGTTCCTGATAGTCAGTGAGATATTTTTGTCACTGACTTTAATGGGGCCAAGATTTCACCATATGGGTTTAACTGTAAAATTACGACAGAATAGCTATCCAAAGCCCCTGAGCCTCACAGACACCTGAATGCTTCATCAGTCACACACCCAAACATAAACACATTCCATTTCTAAGTGCAAAACAGAAAATTAACAGTAAGCAGCTTTTATGCTTGAAGATCAATGTGTTGGACTGCTGCCTGCTAACATCGTTACTCTTTCAATTCATAGGAAAGATGCCAGGAGGTTTGACACCAAAGGTCACAATTCTGTTGTTGATACCAGCCTGCAAAGAAAAAGGGTCTGGAGGCTGACTTAAGCTTGGGTGGGTATCAGACGGTTGGATTTGTTTTGAGAGGGAGTAGGTACATCACTTGGATAAGCGTATCTGATTTCAGCCCTCCAGTAGCTGATGCATACAATGGATAAATGCCTGCTATTACTACAAGCTAATGGAGTTCTTCAAATAGGCCACTTGACTCAAGTGAAGTATTTTGGTATGGAATGTCCCTGATTCTCACACTTATAATCCACATTTGTAATTTACCTTATATACATAGCTAGATTTACTCCCTCTGGCACACAACTCCTACACAGCCTCAAAATATGTTAACGTGTAGAAGAACTGTTGATGCACATGATTACCAAAAAGTAGCACATCAAGTATGAACAAGCCTGAAAATCACATACTATAATAGCTATGACATGCTCAACACAAACATTAGCATTTAAATAGCCTTAACTCTGACCCAAAACAAAAATAATTTGGAAAACTGAAGAGTTGAAACTAGTCTTGTGCATATGCCACAGCTGAACTTGCAACGAGAATCCCATGAGCATATCCCATTGCTCATCCTGTGATCCACTGGTTCCTTTCCAAATCTTGCACAGTCTATTTGAAGGTTCTTAATATTCAGCTCTGTGAAAATATGGCTCGATCGAACCGTACACAAATAGGTCAGACATACTGGTACAACTCGCCTCACACTGATGGTACATGTGCAGCAACTTTTAGTCACAGTGTACCACAGAAGTAGGTTTCTCAGAGCAACAGAACAGATATGACCACCAGGAGGAATCATTCCACATCCTACTTAAATTCAGCTAGCAGAGAGAGGTCCCCACTGCTAACAGGGCTTTGCTGTGTACGTATAGCAATATGATGAAATATTTCCAGTGCTGGAGTTTTCACTATTTCACTATTTCTATTTATCCTATCCTCTCCAAACTTGTATAAGAAGCTCTGATCCAAAGGCAAACAGCCAGACAAAGGTGAATGAAAGGGCATTGCTGGCAGTTTGTAGGTACTTTGCTTAATTTTCAGGTGAGAGCTATCAAGAGATTTTAAGACCACCCTGCAGGAAGAAAGCAAAAGAAAGGGTTAGCATTTCTCCAACCACGCAGCCAGCAGGATTAGATGCCCCTCAATTCTTCTTCACAAGCCGATGCTGACACTGATTCCCTGGGGTCAGCCACTATTTCCTATTAGAAGCCACTATGTTTCTAATGATTTGGCCAAAGCCTGCCTCTTATTCTTTGACTTGTCTTTTTCTTTCTACTATGATTAAAATATTCTCTTACATTTGGAGCCAGAAAACTACTTCCACATATAAGGCAAAGAGGCTGCATTTTTTTTCCCCAGTTGCCTTTCCATTTTTTTCAGAAGCAGCATTTTTTTTTTCTGCAGCTGGTTGGATGAGCTTTTGAAACATAGCAAAAGCCTGGCCTGGGGTATCAAAAGTGCTTTTTGCTGCTCTCTAGCCAAAATGCCTACAAGATTGGGTCACAGCCTCTGAAAATGAACACCTGCCCTGTGCAGTACTGCTTTATATGGGATTTTGCTGCTAAGGAAGTCTCTAGGGATCACTACAGCCAAAGAGCAGGACATACAAAAGCAGCACTCCAGATTGGTGCAGGAACAACAAATGCCCCAGGCTTTTGCCTTGTGGAGTGACATGTGTTCATCCTGATCTTTATTAATGAGCCAGACTCCCATCTTCCTTCTTTAGGGAGTAACAGATACCAAACCAGTCATATGGCATACATCTGACAAAGGACACAGTGTCCCCCACAAAGCATCAACTATAGCCTCTCAGAAAGCCTGCTCATTACAAAAATGAAAGAGAAAACCCTAGAGAGTATCCACAGTCTGGGCAGCTGTATACAAGGCATGTTCGGTGTGTCTACCAAGCGTGTTCAGTGAGACCTCAGTGAGCAGACCTCTCAAGGGATGGAGATACATGAGTTCTCATGCCTGCCCTGCAACCCACCTCTCTGGCAGAGACTGCTGCCGGGCTGCGCACTCGCCACTGTACTCACCAGCGTTTTAGAGCTGTTTTACGTTCCTTTTCCAAAGCAATTTACACTTTAACGTTTTCCTGATGTCTACTGGGTTCTCGCATGATCTGGAGAAGAAAAACTTCCTCCTCCCATGTTTTGCAACCAGTAGGGAACATGTACAGCCCAGCACCTACTCTATCATTTATTTCATGACTGTTTCCCAAGGCCCTGATTCAGACAGCAGCTCTTTTCAGTAGACATTTCTCCAGAGTATGATTAAATCAAACAAAATTGGAGACAAGCACTTAAATGCTTCACTAAATTGCAACAAAACCGATCAGAGATTATGGTGGGGACATGACTTTCACCATATTTAACTAGCTGCAAGGACAGGTTTTATTAACTCATGTTTTCTCTCTGGGAAATGAAAAAAAAAAAAAGAAGCTCTGATTTAAAGCACTCTTACAGTTTGACAACAACCACAGCTTCTTACCTGCTAGCCTGGGAAGTGCTTGGCAAATTTGCTATATAAGCCAGAAAACTGGAGGCTGGACCACAGCAGGGAATGCCAGAATGAGTACTGCACCGCTCTCATCTTCCAAGCTGGACGAATACCACGTGGAAATGGGAGAGATTTTCTACCTCTTTTGGCACCCAAGGCTACTGTAGGCAGGATCCAAACCCCCAGCTACCAACTACTCAGCAGTATCCAACTTCACTGCTTCAGCTCTTAAGCTCTATTACCCAGACTGCAAAAACCTACTCCTTACAGCTCTTCCTCTTCTGAGAACTGCTGATCTCTGGGTCTACCACACCTGAGGCCCTGCACTGCTCTAAGCTCCCTGGAGAAACAAATGCAGTTTTGAAGGGAGAATGAAAGAAACTAGCTGCTCCATAAAACAGAATAGCAGGCGACATCCTAGGCACCCTCCTTATTTTAACTCCAATGCTCTTTCCTACAGCTCCAATGTGATCCTTAGCAGAATGCAGTATAAAAAGAATGAGATTTGTTATGTATTTGTGGGATTTGTTTGTATTTGTTCATAAACTGGGCAAGCAACTTACACTGTCTTTTTTAAGTGGAAGCCTGTAACTCTGTAAGAAGCTGTTGAATTTCATCCCCATTTTCCCTTTGGTAAGCACGTAGGTCAACTAAAAATCCAGACTTTCACAAGTTCTCACCAGTTGGTACTTTTATTCCAATTGGAAAGCGAAGCAAAACTATACAGGGAGTGCTTCTGAAAACTCCTGTTTATTCTACAAAGCTGCCAAGAAGAAAAAGGTCACTTGCCATCCTCACCTCCCTCAAAACCTTGTCACATGCACAAGCCATTGGACCCATTTAAACAGGCTGCTCTCACCACCTGCCGACTGCCAGCTATGCTGTGACTCAGCCTCTGCATGCAGAAGCAGTGAACAAAAGAAAGGCACAACCAGGTGTGCACATGGGGACAAAGACGTAACTAATTACCCAGATACTCATCTCAGTAAATAATCTAGGTAACAAGTAGGCACAAGGTCCCCAAAGCCTGGCCAGCAGGGTGCAAGAGGTCCTGGAGCACTGTGTGAACCCTTCCCTCAAAAGCCAACATAGGGCTGGCTCTTGAGGCAGACTACTGACTTTCTGTACATAATAGCCCATCCAGAACAGCCTGACAAGGGGGAAACGAATACACCACAGGTACTTCTTAAACCTGCTCCCTGCACAAAAGAGAAGGAGCCAGAAATGCCTGCCATAAGCAGCTAAACAGGCAAAACCAAAACTGAGTTCAGAGAGCCAGAAGGGATGACCCAGACTGTCTTCACCAGTTTTTGTTTCCCAGGCTGTCTGCTCACATGCATTTCTACTGCAATTTCTGGAGTCACTGTTAGGGGAATGACCATCTGATCACTACAGGACATACCCCAAGAGGCTTTTGCAGCCACCAGGACAGGAATGCACTTCTGCTCTCTGACCCAGGCCCCTGCCACCCTCCCCTGCAGTCACTGCCAGAAGAAGCACTGCCTGGAGACATTTCTTCTTCACCTCCAGCTGGTAGCAGCACAGTTGATCCCAGGTAGCCAAAGAAGCCCCAGTCAGACCTCTGGGCAAAGACATATTCAGGCTTTGCAGTCAGAAGTGCTCAGTTTGAAGTTCAGCATCTCCCTCAGTCACTCAGCACCAGTCCATCAGCTCTGCCCTGGAACCACAGCAGTCAGCCAGGCACCAGCCCCGGCTCCCACCATACATGGTTTATTGGAGGGAGGAAAAACAACAAAAGTAGCAGAACCCTACAAAAATAGAACAGGTCGCAGAGGCAACAGATACCAGACATCACAGGTGTCTGCATGCAGTCCTGATACATGTTAATATGCCCATCCTTTGCACCTGGGTATGTCTCTATGTCATTGCCTTCTGCCAGGTTTGGATGGGGTGCGACACATTGCTATATATCACTCCCAGTTTGCTATTTAGGTGATTACCTGAAGGTTGGCCCTTCCAGAGAACTGCTGCTTGCATACAGATCTATACTACTTCACCAGCTCCTATTTGCCACCCTCCCCCAAAATCCAGATCTGGAAATTTTCTCCTCTCCTCATGCACAGATCTGTAACACCTGGCGACGCGAGGATAAGGGCTCCGATCACTGAGTGCCTGTAGCTCCTTGCCAGGCTCAAAGCCCACATGCCCCCAGTGTCTCACGCATTTTACCCCTTCTGACAAGGATGCAGCAAGGATGCCAGAGTAGTACCCCAGGAAGCCCGTGGGTTAGTGCACAGCATGGCATGTCTGCTGATATCACTCTCAATTTCAAATTCCACTGGTTTGTACAACAAACGTTTTTCTAACAAGCCAGTATACATTATTCATTAAACAGCACAGAGCTGTTCAGCAGCATATGGAACCGATGAATGTTGTTTTGGTGTGGGTGGAGATAGGGTTGATAGGAATGTTTTAGGGGGAAGGAAAGGAGATCATTTCACCCAGGGAATTTCAAGTGCGTCACCAACTGGAGGAGAACATTTCTAAGAGAAACTCCTCTGTTAAAAATCTGGTTTGTATGGAGAAGAGGGGGGAGGGGGAGAAAGAAAAAAGGAAAGAAAGATTGTGCCAGATATATCATCATAAAACAGAAAAGGATGGTTAGCTGAGGCTCCTGAGAGCCAAGAAATTAATGCCACACAAGAAACGCGCCTTCTGTAAAATTGATACATGGGGATTGCTAGAACAGATTTGTTCTGTACTTGCTGGAGTATTTCATCAGTGTTACTGGTAAAGGCAGCATACTGAATTATAGGTGAACAAAGAAAAGGCTAGAGAAGTGTTTCTTGATAGTGGAGCACCTACACAGCCTATTTCAGAAATTGTTTTATTGGCCCTGTGCATTTGCAGGCAGGACAGGCACAGGCACTCTGCAGTTCAGTCCATGGCTGTGGGAAAACAGAGTCTTTTGGGAGGAGAGACTGCTGAGCACACTGGGTCACACGGACAATCCTAAGGTCCTCTGACTCACCTTGCATGTAGCCTGGGTTTGAGCCTACTCTCCTCTCCCAAGAACAACAGTACATCAATTCACAGTATCCTTTTCGCAGGTTCTCTTGCTGGCCTGAGACTGTGATACCTGCCTATAATACACACCCGGGATGCATCACCTAGTGGAGCCTGTATATGTATGCGTGTGTATATACATGTGCACAGAAGCGCTACCCAATGTTTTTCAAGGAGATGATGGGTCCTTGGGCTACCTAGCTTCTTTGATGCTGGCAGCAGGCAGACCTCATATGCAGGCACCATGTTGATGCCTTGTTCATACTGGCTAGAGCATGAGGATATATAATACTTTCTAGCTCAGCAAAATAGGCTGAGTCACGTAAGTGCAAAGTATCAGAGGAGTATGTTTCTGAGGCACAAATGGGTTAAATCTGTCTCCTGCCCTAAGTCAGCTGAAGCAGTCACAGAAGCAGGTCTTGAGCATTGTAATTACTTTGAATGGGGAGCAGATAAAATACAAGGCAGTCCAGACACAAAGGGGTAAACACACCAACAGGAATATGGAAGAGGACAAGTCTACAAATCAAGCCCTGCTTGAGACTGAGGGGATCTACATGGCACCACTGGCCAGAAAGCACAGCCTGGAACTGAAGACATTTCATGAGAGGTGATGAACAAGCACATACACACGGACTTACAATGATGAAAAGACCTCCTTTGCAACACTACACACTGGCAACAACTTCCAGGTCTCTTCTACCAACACAACAGAAGAGCTAAAGCTCAAATATAAATCAGTTCTCTAAATCAGTGACATCTCAGCAAAATAGATGGGCAGACAAAGAACAGAAGCGGAAAGAGACATATGGAAGCAACAGAGCTGCCCAAAATCACAAGACCAATCAGTAGCAGAGCCACTTGTCATCTTGTCAACTGGGCAGGCGTCACTGATGGGCACATAGGTATCTTCTCAGCCCTCCACAGCACAGCTTTTACAAGATGCTCCACAGACACAAATACCTTTGTATGAAATAAGGAAACAGTACTACAAACAAAAACAAAGCTGCTGTATGCTTCTCAACTTACTGAGCTAGGAAGGAGGAGAAGTGGGTATCTCTCACACAACAATCTGCAGTACTCAGGAGGCAGAAATGTGAGTTCCACAGAGGGATGAACACAGAGCATTCATTACTGCAGTAGCTAACTGTGTCAGACACCATCCCTGGGAGAAAATCCCTGCCCTGAGCACATTACACCATGCGTACACAGTAGACACAAAGACTGGGAGAGGGAACAGAGGTACAGAGATTAAGAAATTCACCCAGTGTCAGAAGACCCAAGTTTCCACCATATGTAGAGACTTTTCATACATAAATCCTCCCACTGATACCATGCAATTATCCCCATGCCTCAGGTGAAAGTGATCACAAGAGCAGAGTCCCAGAGCACCTGCAAGATGCAGCTTTTACTTTGGTATTTGCTGGAGTAGCAGCAGCCCAAGAACGATGGCCATGCTATTTCTCTGCCTCAACCTTAGCAGTATACTATTTCTTAGTTATGGTCAGTAAGACCCTCAAAACAGAGGTTCCTGAAACTGGACTGAATAAAATACTTCATTTATTTCTATTTGCATTATTCTGTGATTAAAGCTCTGCAGCTGAGGCTCTGAAATACCATACAACTTGTAAGCTGGCAGAGAGTGATCCGCTAGGAACTACTGTGCAGCATTGGGATCATTTCACCATAGCAGAGGAGGTTTCTCTCAGGACACATATGAGATTTAGGAATGGGACAGGACGGGAAGATCCATGCATGTGCCTGCTTGTTTGCATGCACATGGACACAAGATACGGTTAAATGCCTTTGGCTGATGCTCTGAGTTATCTCAGCCTCATTCAACACACCTTTGCAAATGCTTATATCTTCTAATCCCAAGGCAGAATCAATTTGCAGCAGGAATGAAATTAAAGGCATATTCGGTCACTGCATAAAGTTCATCCAACCCTTGGAGACACAGAGCACCTTTGGGAGGGAGACGTCTATTAAAGCTCTTGCCAGGGGTTCCCGGGTGCCCCTCAGTTATTGAGTGGGAACAGGGAATGAGGAAAGAAGCGATACTGCGTGGACTGGGGGTTGTTTGCCTAGGAACCGAACAACTGGGCTGGGCGAGGAGATGCTGCACACAGCCACTGAAGCAGCTGGGCATATAGCCTGGGCTATCAACCATTACGATACACTAATGTATTCTTATAAATGCACAAGTGATGCCTTCCTAATAAATACTTGAAGGCAATATTTAACCATGCACGCAAGTGAGATGATTTTTTACCTAGCACCCACACCTACTAAACCACAGAGCTGTAGAGAAGGAGAAAAAACTATTTTTCTACGGAAAATCATTCCCATTAAACAGATAATCCCAAGGACATCATTTGCCAACTCCGGCAGCTTTCGCGAGAGCAGAGCTCCGTTAGCATTCTCACTAGCAAGTTTTCACTGTTTACTATTGCACCAAGCTCAGTGACAGGGCATTCCTCTAAGACCTGATCACTATCACACACCAGACCTTTTTCACCTTCAAGTCTCTCCTCAAGCCTAGACATTTTTTTTCTGATCTGACAGCAATTCTGTGATCACTGCAGATCATCCAGAGTCCTTAATTCCTGCAGAGCGTAACCTTTTCAACAGCACCTCCACTCCTAGCAAAGAGAAACACTACAAATATTTAGTTATTTACCTTGCTTTCTTTAGTAGAAAACTCAGAGGAGTTGGAGATTTTCATAGATTTTGACCGATGGGACTGCCGCCAGAGAGATTCTTCTCGGGAATATTTCACCGAACCTGTGGCTCTCACCCGGACTTTGCTGGTGCTCTGAACACTGTTAACTCCGATCATTTCCAAAAGTGAGCGTATGGGATGGGGGAGAAGAAAGCTAATGGCACTTCCCAATCCCCTGCAGAGGAATTGGAAAAGGATGTGTCTGGAGAGCCCAGGCTCAAGCAATCAGTGTTTGCTTAAAGCGCACTAGGCTGTTTTTTCCAGCATCTTCAGGCACACTGTTTGGAGCCAGCCTGATTGTTCCAGGCATTGCTCACGTCACTGGACAGGAAAAAAAAAGAAAAAAAAAAAAAAGAGGCTGACAGAAACTCCTCCCCTGCTCCACTCCCCTCTCCAGCATCGACTCCCCCTTCATACACACACCAACAGCAAAAGGGAGAGAGGTGGAGAGAAAGATGCTGGAACAAATGCCAGCAGATCAAGCAAGAGATTCATTTTCAGTTCACACGGCCACACTTCCCTGCCTGCAACAGCCTGCCATACTTATTACTGCCTGCAATAACAAAGGACACCGTAAAAAGAGTCTTCAATCACCTGCCAGCTACAGGCTTCTGGATGTGAGAAATACCGATGGATTCCCAAAGCACTGGAGAAAAAAGTGAAAGCCCACAGCACCACAACAAAGTTCTGGCAAGCCCCAGAGAGATGCCCCAGCAAATTTCCATAACTCTAATAATTTGCAATCATTAGCCAGAGCCCTTGGGATGCCTTCCCAGGGGGCAAGGGAGAGCAAGACCACTTTCACACACGAAGAGGGGCTTAGGGGAAAAGAGGTGACTTTCCCAAGGTGACCAGTGCAAACCAGTGGCAGAGCTGTGAGCAAGCAGCTGGGGACCCATCTCCCCCATCAACATCCAGAAGAGCTGTAGCCATACCTCTCTGCGAGCAAACTGCACGCTCCAGCAGCTGACCCTGCGAGCAATGCCGCTCCCGAGCGGTACCCTGTTCCTCCCCAGTGGGAAACCCACACCACCCAGCAGTGGAAGGGCCACTACCATGGCCCACGCACGCTGGAAGCACTGCTCCAACCCACATGAGCCCAGCTCCAAGGGTGAGACACACTCCTGGCGCCTGGAGCCGCTCTCCCCCACGCAGGGGCCGAGGGGAGCCTGGCGCCAATGGCAGCCAGTGCTCTTACCAGGGGTGGATGTGCTATGTAAGGGAAAAGAGAGATGTTTACCTCAATGTTGCAAAAGCACCATCATTTCTGGCTCCTGGAGACCCAGAGCACAGCAGACTGTGCATTGCCATGGCAACCTGCTCTGATGAGAGAGAGAGATCTCTGCTCTGCTCAGCACGGGGTCATGGCAGCTGCCAGCACAAGCTGGGGCAGAAGTGGACGACAGGGACATCATCCCGAACCCAGAAGAGGCAAACAGCTTGTGCAGAGGGAGCACAAGGGGCTGGAAGACTGTGTGGCACGGAGACCTCGCTGCAGGCTAACACCAGGTTCAGCAATCTGCCCCATGCCACCAGCCCACCAGGCAGGGCAAGGCCAGCAGCAGCAAGGTCACAGTCTGGGAGGACAACAGAGCCTCTTGTCCCACTCGCACCGTGATGCACAGGGAACAGCAAGTCTGCATGTGTGGCCAGGGGTTGCTGCCCTGGCACACTAATGCAAACGTCCCGCACTGCAACACATTGGGCAGCCGAAGGCTGGGTGAAGGGGCTCCAACCCCCATTCATACACAACTCCCATTCAGTGTTAGCCAAGCCATGTTAAGGCGCAGTGAAGAGTTTGCTCACCCGGTATCAAATGTGCGACAGCACCCTGGAGTAGATAAGAAGCAAATTAATTGAGTGGGCTTTTCCCCTGGTTACACCTTCCCAGCCTCTTGCAATCAGGGATTTACATCCTTAGTGGGCAAATGGCTAGACAGCCACATAATCATTCTAGTACATTTTTGCTCATCAGAAACATCACTGCCTCCCCAGTATGCAGCAGCTCTTTGGTCAGCAGTCACCCTGTGCTTGCGTTACGCCCACATATGCTACAGATGCAAATCCGGCCCACAGATTGCAATTGGCATGGACCATGCTGAAGGACAACAGTCAGTGGAACAGGGAGCAAGGGACCTAAATATCAATACAAAAACTGTTCCTGGGGTGACAAACTTCTGATTCCCCACAGATCCTGCCTCTGCCCTGCCTGAGGTACAGTCCTTTTCCTACCCGGCAGACAAGCAAAATGCATTCTCGTTTCCACAACAGTCAGGTCTAGCAAGCCCACCCCAATCTCACACATTAAGATCAAATCCCAGACATGTTCCAGCCTTTTTACACAAACCTGTCATCGTTAGGGGGTACCTGCAGGGACAGAAGACTTTTTTCTCTGGCAACAAGCAATTGCGTGCTCTAAGTTACTTGTGCCACTTCCCAGAAAAGGTTTTATGTTACTTAACCCATCTGAAATTATCCACTGCTAGTGGAAAAGCTTTTCAAAGAAAATCTCTTCTTAGACAAAATTTTCACGGCAATCAAACAGCTCCAGATGAGCTAAGCAGCAGGTCCTGACAGGTGCTACGTAAATGGCCACAAATCATTCCCTATCCTACCAGTCCCCTGCCTAGCAGATTATTCTTGCTCTGGATTTATAAGGCCACCTCCCCAAGCACCCTCAACACATCCAAAATAATTATATTCCCTAAATATCACACGCAGAGCTAGGCCAATGTGAATTACGCAGAGCAATTTCATTATTGAACACAAGCTAGACTGAATCACAGCAACATTTCTCTTCTGTTGCCCACAGCACAGCACCATCGCTGCTGCCCAAGTGCAGCAGTTCTCCACCTAGCATCCTCTGAGCTGAGATTAGCAGATCCTCAGGGAGGAAAAGAACCTTAATTCATGAGGGAACAGGTCTGGTTCCACCGTAACCAAGCAGCAATGCAAAACACCAAGGGTGACATGCTGCATCTTGTTCAATTTTATTTTTTTTCCCCCCAGTGGAGTATGGAAAACACTTCTCTCTCAGCTCACACTCTCCAAAAGAGAGAGCCTCCTGAGATCATGCCTTAAATGTCTTCAGCTCAGGGATTCAGCTCAGATTTCATCAGTGCCCCCGATTTTCATCTACAAGTGATAATACAATCTTGTGCTCCTGACTGAGCCAGTAGCCCTGTGTACACAGTGACTGTCTTCTTCTGGGGAAAGATCACTCTTCAACACCAGAGAAATCCCACCATTTTAGAAATTAGCATGCACACAGGATTGATTTCTGTCTGTAACTGAGCAACAGGGATTTCTGAGGGAGAAGTGGGTTGTTAACATGAATAGAGGGATAGAAGGGATTTTTTTTAAAGAGAGACTGATATGGCTGTGCAATACCAGAAAAATCAAAGCTGTCCACACCCAGGGGACCCTCCAGGTGTGTCAAGAAGCCAAGATCTTCCCTTTGATCAGAGGCCAGCAAACAGGTAGTGGCGAAGGGACAGAATGCAGATATTCATTCAGTATTTAGTCTGAGCAGCACAGTGATACTACTGGGGTAACCAAAAGGATGGTGACCCTATTTATGGACCTTACCTACCAGCACCTCTAAGGATCAAACCATAAACCAGCAGGAGAATTTGAAACTTTGGGCCAAAACAGATGCAGCAGGGGAAAACCAGAGTCTCTACTATTCCTTCCACCTCACCCTTTTAAAGCAACCCAAAAACTTTTCACATGTCACAGGCACTATTATGACCCATAGAGGAAACAGGCAGCCATTCCAACTTACTGTGCAATAAGCTCCTTCCCATCTCTCCCTCCCACTGGTCATTTCCCCATGAGGCCAAACATACTCAGTCCTTGCTTGGTCCTCCTAACATCATTCAGCAAATCAACAACAGAAGAAGAAAAGCTGTGGAATTCAAAGTGAAATCAATACTGACTTTTAGGGACCAAACCCAAGGACCACATTATTGTGTCTGAAGAACCCCAATGTCCTCACACAAAGCCACAAGAATCCATTAGCATCATTCAAGCCTGATCCCAGTGACAAAAATACCAATATCAAAAGCCAACAAAATACATAAACACACACACCAATTACCTGAAACATACTCTCAAGAGCCAGTAACATATTTGTGTAGCACAGAAAAGCAGCACTATTTAATGCTGCTATTAAATTCTGTTTGTTAAATAAACAGCATTAAATGTTTCATAAGATTGCTTTCCTTCTTCCTTTGTCCTTGTTTTTTTTCTTCTCCCCAAAATGGACAGGTAGGGGAAAGTTAATTCTGCTGGATAAGCTACTCATATATGATGGCTACAGAACTAGAGCTCAACAACTGATCAACAGTAACATTATTGAACTGACATTCCTGTGATATTAAGATAATGATTTCTGAGGTCTGCTGAGCAGGGGGAGCTGACAATCAAGATTAAATCTAAATGACTCCAACTGCCATCCCTGTAAACAGCAGAAATACTAGAGCAACCACTTCATTTCTACACGCATAAGCAACCAGGTCAACAGGAACCCTAACAGTGTAACAGCAGGCATGGTGGGAGAATGATAGATATAGACAGAAAATGTCAAAATTATTAACCAAAATTGTCCACGTAGCTTTCCCCATGAGAGACACCCCTATTCGCCACCAAGCAAAATAATTATTACCAGACATTTACAGAGATGCTGGGTTTTATCCCAATCTGAATTTACCAGCAAAAAACATCTGTTGATGTCTTTAAGAAAGAATCTTTCATTTTCTTATGGTTTATATTGTAGTACATACACCTGTGCTATAGGCTCTGAAGGAATCTCTGGGGCTGACTCTGATTTCTCTTACAATATGGAAAGTAATCCTTACAATGGAAAGCGGTCAAATTACTACAGCTGAGAAAGCTATCCCATGTCAATTAGGCTATTGTAGCTGCATAAGCATGTGCTTTTATACCACCTCAATCATGAAGCAAAGCACATCAACTCATAGCACCAGGAAAACACAAGCATCGCTCCTATGACCCCATGAGGGCAACTGAAGAGTGTTATGTTTTACTTCACACGAGAAGCAGGCAAAAAGCACATCCACAAACAGCTGGCTTGTGGTCACAGACACAAGTCTTTACTACTGACTTTTTACATCCCCTAAAATCTGCCCCTAAAAGTGAGCAGGGTAACAAAACCATATTGGCTGGTGAAAGACCAAATCAATCACAGAATCACAGAGTGGTAGGGGTTGGAAGGGCCCTCTGGAGATCATCTCATCCAACCCCCCTGCTTGAGCAGGCACACCCAGAGCAGGGTGCACAGGACCGTGTCCAGGCGGGTTTTGAGTATTTCCAGAGAAGGAGACTCCACAACCTCCCTGGGCAGCCTGTTCCACTGCTCTGTCACCCTCACAGTAAAGAAGTTTCTCCTCATATTCAGGTGGAACTTCCTGTGTTCCAGTTTGTGCCCATTGCCCCTTGTCCTGTCGTTGGGCACCACTGAAAAAAGTCTGGCCCCATACTCTTGACACCCACCCTTTAGATATTTATAAGCATTGATAAGATCCCCCCTCAGTCTTCTCTTCTCTAGGCTGAACAAACCCAGGTCTCTCAGTCTTTCCTCATAAGGCAGATGTTCCAGGCCCCTGATCATCTCTGTAGCTCTCCGCTAGACTTGCTTGAGCTATCACTGTACCTCTCTGGGATCCATGCTGCATCTTGAGCCAAAAGAAACCACTCCTAAGATAACTGCCCTGCTGAGAATGGTGGGAGACCACAGGTTTAATGAAAACAAGCTCTTTGATAATAGCAGGGATGCAAAGAAACCATGCCCCCTTTATCCTAATTAGCATTGCAAGTGAAGAGATGCCATTACCCATCTTCATTTTCCTCGCAGCGTATCTGAAAACAGCTCTGTCACAGACTAGCTATTGTGTTTCCTGGCAAAGCACTATAGTCTGCAGGGGAAAAAGTTTCTCCCCTTGCATTCCTTTTTTTAGGAACTATCGCCTACTGCCATCAGGGCTGACAGAAATTAATTGAGCCACATAGTAGGCACTAACTAACACAGACCACCAAGTCCCTTAAGTTAAAGCTGGCAAAAGTAGCTACAGAAAACAGCAGTACCTCGAACAAATCCATAAAAGCACCAAAACCCTAAAATTCTGCATGGCTGTGACAGAAACCCACAGGGAGGTGAACCAAGCACTGGTGCAAAGCCTACCAACTCTCTCAGATCAGCTGCAAACAACCCCTGCCTCTGTCCCTGCAGTGAGATTGCTTAGAGTCAACAGCACCGAAATAAACCCCTCACCACCCAGCACTCCCCCAGAGATGTGCATAAAAAAAGAAAAACAACCACCCTTCAGTGCTTCCCTCTGATTCAGACACCAAACACAGTAACAACAAAAAGGAAAAAGGGAGGAAAAGGGAAAAGGAAAAAGGGAGGAAAAGGGAGGAAAAAAGATAATCCAGGCCACTCTGAGAACCACACAGGTTTCATGTGGGTGTCACTGCACTGGCAAACATTGCACCAAGGAAGGAGCAGCTCCATAGGGGAAACAGGCATAACCTTTGATAACCCTTCCCTCCACAAATGCAGGTACCTGTGGAGTGATGGCCAGCTGTCTTGCCCCAAAAGCAGGAGAAATCCTTCCTAACCCTCATGACTCCTGCCAGAAACCATCTGCAGCAGGGCAGAAAATAGGTGGCTTGGATTTGCCACTTATTTGCCACGTTTGTACCGGGATCTTATGAATACTTCATCACCCAAGGAAGCATGACCTCAGAAGGAATCTAAATGTTCCATTTAACATCACAGGAAAGGAAGAAGAAAAAATAAATCAAAATTTAAGGAGCAACGTAGCTCTCTTTCTTGGAAGAAAACAGTATAACTGGGTCAGAGAGAGAATAGTCCAATGTCATTTGAAAAGTGTGGTGACAAACAGAAGGAAGGAATACCAAAGATTTATATAGCAATAATTCTAAAACTGGTGGAAGTAATGTTTTCTCCTCTTCTCTCTTTTTTTTTTTTTTAAATATGGTATAAATTATATTCCTACTCCTCCTTCCCTCGAGTTGCAGCACAGAACTTAAATTTCAAGCAGATCAGTGGGTGTAAGATCAAAGAATGTTTTTCAGAATTTGTTTTCTACCTACATGGAGGTGGGAGTAATATGTCATAGGGACCAAAATGTATGTGTGACATTGTATTAGAGATTTCCCAGCTTGAAAAGAGCCCAAAATTCCTCCTTTAAAGTGGCAGCATGCATCATTCCTGGAGTCTACCAGTCCGTATCCTCCACACCGACAGCACAAGAAATGGGAAGCTCTGAACAGTGACATTCATCCTCGGGAGCTGCTAAGCATTTCAGTTAAACCAGGGGACTACTGGCAGCCTTGGCTATCTGACAGGCTGGAGAAGCTAAACATCAAATGATTCACTTGCCTGATCAACCTGGACAAGACATTATGGAGACCTTGCCTCCACAGATGAAAATTAAACCCCCAAACATTCATTAGGAGCCTGGTATTGAGCCACATAATTGCAGCTAGTAGTAATGGAAATTCTTAGCTGACTCTGCTTGGGTTTCACTCCTAGCTGACACAGAAGCGTGGTGGGCTAGGTGAGATCTTTTGAATAACAATCAGAAAGCAAAGAGATGAAAGGTTGGAGGAGCAAAAATAACTCAGAGAAATGCAGATCATGAAAGCAGAAACAGGCCTGTCCTGTAATGGCTGCTTCCTAGCAAGATAAATAATCCCTAGTACCACCCCTAGACCATGCAGAGTATTCCTGCATCACCATTACAAAATTTTATATTTTAAGCCTTTTCTGAAGTTCTAATTCCCCTGCTCAGGGACAGAGAGTTGGTGGAGAGCATCAGGCTTTTGCTATCATCTTATGTTGCTTTTCTCGACGCAGTAACTGGGCTTATTTGACCTGAGAGAAGTGCACAGATATCAGATTTTTCTCTTTATATGGACTGAAGCAAGTTCCTGGAACACAAAAAGAAAATGCATTTGCATTTCAACAGGACAGAGGGGGGTCAGGATCTCCGTTACTCAAGGGACCCAAAGCAATGCATGCACCATCATAACCTGGTTTAATTCAGAGTTGTGCATAGTCATACTTTGTTTGACTGGTTATTACTCTTAGACAGGACAAATGACAACACCCAAAAAAATCACAAGCCAAAGGAAACAAAGGTTATCACAGCAGGAAGGTTCTCACTGAGGATGGAGGAGAGCGAAGACAAGCCAGGTGTTTCCTTCAGTCACTATGGCTCTGTGGCTCTCTGGAGAGCAAAAGGAAAGTATTCTTTTGCAAACAACTGTTTAAGACAAGGATTAATGGTTTTATCCTGCATTCCCTGACTTTTACACTGCCAGATTAACTCTGTTGTCTCCTAGCAGCTGAAAGGGACCTTCAGTAACAGATCTTTCATTTTAAACAGATAAGAAATGGCTACCCCAGAAACATTATCCCAACAGAAATATTTTTAACAGGAAAAACTTCATTTTGCAGGAGAAACAAGGAGGCAAACCCTCTTCCTGCTGAGCAGAGCTCTGGCTTCTTTAGTGGATCACAGACACTTGGTCCCCTCCACCCCCCTCCTCTGCCCACAGCCACAGGGTGCTCCAGCAGTCAACGCTGTCCTCCTTGGGCCCTTCTAGCATGCTGCCACATGCTCCCATGTCCCCGAATTCACCAGGCTCCCATCTCCATTCAGCAGCAGCAGGAAGGTGGAAATTCTTTGCCAAAGAGCCTCAGCCATGAAATGGAGGAAGCGTGGAGACTGCAGATGAGAGCAATGAGGGTGTACACAGCAGTGTGATTAGTGTGATTTCCTCTGCGTAAATGGGGCAGGGGGAAGTTAGCCACCTGATGCTCACTCGCATCTCTGCACTAAACACCTGGAACGGATGAAGCAAGATGCCAGTAATTCTCTTTAAATTTAGTGCTTGCTTTGGAGGGCTTTTAAAGGAAAAAAAAGAAAAAAAAGAAAGAGGAGTCAGAAAGACAGTTGCAAAAAAAAAAAAGTCCTTAATTAAACTGCAGGGAACTGACAGCAAAATGAGATAAACCCTACCTTGCAGCTTGTATAGGAAATTACATATCCCAGCAATCCTGATCAAGAATTCAGATCATTTAGTAAATTAAGGGGGACTGGTTCTTCAGAAGAGTTCAACACCAGCAACTCCCACTTAATTTGGTCACTTCATTACAGTGCTTCTCCAGGAGATAAGGCCTAGCCAAAAAAACAGCCTTTGAGAAAAAGCAGATCTTTTAAGCAGGACTGGCATCTTATGTCCATCAGCAGCCCCTGACAGGATGGCTTTAGCCAAGTCCCCATACAGCATCCCAGGTCCCTCATCATGATGGAGAAGCTCCCCAACAGCACGATGGGACAGCAAAGAGCTACCACCTCCTACCAGAAGACACACAACCCCCTCACATCCAGTGTTCATGTTGTGGGGCAACACAGCCACCAGAGTCAGCCCGTGTCAGAGGTCAGGTGATGCCCTTGACTCCATGAATGAGGTACCTTGGACACTACAGTTGCAGAGGACATTTACTTGAGCAGGACAATATGGGCAGGTGGTACTTAGCACAATGCCTAACAACAGAGTACCCTTCCCAAGACGTTGCCTAACAAAAGCAGGGATCCATTTCCTCAGAGGTCAATCTTTGCAGGCTCTCTGTCGGCCGGGGCAGACATTTTCTCTCCTTGCATAAGAAAGGCTCATCACTGCCACTTTGCTTGAGTGGAGTCTCACACACCTTGCCACAGGGTGACAAGAGGAAGACACAGTGGCCAGCACTGTACCAGCACTTCATTCATGGGGACTGCACTGCCTACAGGAAATTAAGCCAGCGTGCATGGCCAAAATTAGGCTTTTTTCAAGCCAACCTCCTCTTCTCATTCCAGACAATCTCATGAAGCCCAGCTTTGAAGAGGGCTATGGTCACATAATGCAAACCTAGAGCATCATCAGTGAAGATGGTACCACTACACCAGATTAAAGCTGGTGTAAGCACAGGAAGAAGGAACTACCCTGCAGATAAACTGCTCCTATGCTGTAGTCATGAGGTTCCTGACATTGCCCCAGACTGATTTCGTTTCCCTTCTAAGCAGGAAGACCCTAGCCGTAGCCTCCCTTTCTATAGGAATAAACGAACAATGGTATCTGGTCATGACTCTCTTTGGCTAACAACCCACAGATAGGACTTAAGTTGTTTTAACTGTTTCTGATGTGTTCAGCTCTCTCTCACTCATGGTGGTGCTGCATCTCTCCTCCAGCTTCCCTCACGATCTGCATCAGCATCTGTGGCAACTAATCCAGGATGTCAGGCACATTCACTCTGAGGAGATAAGTGCTGCAACTGGATCCCTTTGTCTCTCTCAGTCCTCGTAAACCTGTCACTCATCCCCACCTGTAAATGCTGGTAACTGTGTGATTCATTATCAACCTTAGGAGCAAGCACTGAGCCCATCCACAGCAGAGTACTACTGTGCTAACTAAAACACGGGCAGTCATAATTCTTGGTATTTAGCACTCTTTCCAGGGCTTCAACTCACCAGGACAAAGGGACCTTTGCTACCGGAAAGTGTAAGATCCAAGCTGAAATTCAGGATCACCTTGCCTGATCACAGCTTGATACAATATAAAATTATTTGTGTGCTTGGAGTTTGACAGCTCAAAGTCAAAGGACGGGAGTTTCAAAAAGTTTTCTTGCCTTTGAAAAATTTCACTTTCAATAACCTTAATCTGCCTGGATTTAAAAGATCTGACTCACCTTCTACACCAGCCAGACCCACAGAGATAGATGCTCCTGATTTACACCACAGATGAGAATCACAGCTTGGTATGCTGGTTCTCATTTACAAGGAGTTAGCCCCACAGAATAACAGAATGGTAGGGGTTGGAAGGGCCCTCTGGAGATCATCTCATCCAACCCCCCTGCTTGAGCAGGTACACCCAGAGCAGGGTGCACAGGACCGCGTCCAGGCGGGTTTTGAGTATTTCCAGAGAAGGAGACTCCACAGCCGCTCTGGGCAGCCTGTTCCACTGCTCTGTCACCCTCACAGTAAAGAAGTTTCTCCTCATATTCAGGTGGAACTTCCTGTGTTCCAGTTTGTGCCCATTGCCCCTTGTCCTGTCGTTGGGCACCTCTGAAACGAGTCTGGCCCCATCCTCCTGAGACCCACCCTTTAGACATTTATAAGCATTGATAAGATCCCCTCTCAGTCTTCTCTTCTCCAGGCTGAACAAACCCAGGTCTCTCAGCCTTTCCTCATAAGAGAGTTGCTCCAGGCCCTTGATCATCTTTGTAGCTCTCCACTGGACTCCCTCCAGTAGTTCGCTGTCTGTCTTGAACTGGGGAGCCCAGAACTGGACACAATTTGAAGTATGCCCAGTTTGAAAGCATACAGGAATCCTGCAGTAAGTATAAACTGCCACTCTCAGGTCAGCATGCACTGAAAGTACAAAACTGGCAATCAGGCTACTGTCTCCGTGTCTAGCCTTTACTAGCAGCCAATGGCAGATTAATGGGATGTGTGACAGACAGTTGAACCAGAGCTAAGATGGAATAAAAGGGAAGGTATATATATCTGCCTTCCTGGCAAAGTACTGAATATATGAATACTGTAAGCAGATCCCATGGGAAGACCCATGCTTTTAATCACAGTTTGGCATATTTGCCTTCATGGGTCCCAACTTTAAAAGCAACCTCAGATCTGACAAAAGGCATGAGGAAGAAGAAAAAGAGATGAATCTTTGTGCAGATGGGTGTACAAAAGCAAAGCTCTTTTCAGTGTTAATGAACAGACAGAAAGACACAAGGTGAGCAAGATCATATTAGCATTTCTCATTTCCATCTCTAGCCAGAGTAAAATCTCTGTTCTCAAAGCATTATCAATGACACACCGAGAATCAGGTCCTGAAGGACTTACAGTGTTTACCAAAGTGTCCTTATTGTTGGGAAAAAACTTAATAAAACAAAGAGATAGCTCCCTCATGGGAGTGAAAAGGAGCAATCAGATCTCATGTTGGAAGTCTTCTGAGGCTGATCACAGAGAATACAAAAGTGTCCTTCCTCACATGTTTGCCCCTTGAACACCTATCTTCCTATCCAGACGAAACAAACACTCAGGGCCACACTCTGCGCTCAGTAGCACTAAGGGTAATGGGATTGACTGAAGGCAACATTTGATTTCTGCCCATCTGTTGACTGCCCTGGATAGCCCAAGCAGTATTTGCACCCCTGACTCTGTCAACTGGGTCCACAGTAAATGCTGCAGAGAGCTTCCCAAGCTCTGGGTGAATGCCACCTGCAAAGATGTAAGCACTTGCTAACATTTTCCCCCTCTTCTTTCCCCTCCAGCACCACTCAGCTTTGCTCCGGGGCTTGGCAGAGCTGCAGAGCTTTATACAGGGGTGCAGCAGAGCCACGAGGGGAAAGCAGAAAAACACCGGAGAGGCAGAAAAGCCCACTGACTTCCCCATGGGTCTGCACTGTTCACCAGTGGGTGCCCAGAACCTCACTCCCACAGGGGCACACTGCCACCCTGTGGAACCGGTCCTTCCTCTCCCAGGCGGCTGGGGAAGGACGCGGGGAGATGGCTCGCAGCCTCAACGGTGCTCATTAGTTACACTGCTAATGCACTGGCAAGCTGTATGCACTTTGGCGCTGTGCTGTAGGAGGGCTCTGTGAACTTAATTTATTGAGACTAATGCAAATTTAATTTCTGCTAAGTCTTTGTAATCACATATTTAGTGGCAGGGTGGCTGCTGCGGACACAGCAATGTAGCTATTGGAATGCACAGTTATTGCCACTCACTCCACTCCCCTCCACTGATAAATTAAAACAAGGGGCAGATCATAAGCAAATCTTCAGACAAGCCAGATGAGGGACTGAGGCTGGGTGCCGCCTCTGTCCCCAAGACATCACGGCAGCATGCAGAAAAGGGCAGAAAGCCTCAAATGATGTGGGACACTGACACCAGGTTTCTTCTGTCCTGCTACATCTGAAAAATCCTGAGCCCCAGTCCTTGCTTTGGGTGGGCTGGCAAAGAGCCAGGCAGACTTAGCAGGTCAGCGCTAAGCACCAAGATACAGCCCCAACTGCGTAATTCTGTCAGCAGGAAAATAAACAGCAGGTGAGTACCAGTGGAAGTCTCTCATCAGTACACTCAGAAGGTTATTTAAACACAGTCTGGAGACCTATTTATTCAATACGGGCTGTAATTAGCCTGCAAGTTAATCTCAATGCATCTCTCTATGGCAGAGTGAGAAATCAGATTCCTTGGGGGGTGGGGGGGGGAATTAAGTATTGCTGCTGACAGATGAATACTCTGTACCCCTATTTAAAAAATAAAGACATTAAATCTAACAGGGGGATTGAGTTTATATTCCTAAGTCCTTAGTAAGAACTGAGGCAGGAGGGACCAACAAAAAGCTCCCCAAAGAGGCTGGAGGAACTGAAGAAACTACCAATACTAGAAAACAAAGTCTGCCTCTTGTAACTGTGCAGGTACATCCACATTTCACAATGGGCCTGACACAAAACACACAAAAGAGACAGCAATTCTTTTGATTTACTTTGGTAGGCTTTGGGTCAGCTCTCAGATGCAGCAACGTCTCATCTTTATTTCTGTTACGAAAAAAAAATTATGAACCCTACTGTATGCGCTTCTCTTCATTCAAACAGCCTGCTGTTTCATGCCAGCAATCAAACAAAAGAGAAATGAAACATTCACATTATTATTGACAATGAAACAAGATTCGTCCTGCTCAGCCTCTTTCCCTGATCTTCAGCTTTAACTCCTGGCACAAACTTAATGAACAAAACCTGAAGCAAAGCAGCCTGTGCCAGACAACACATTCTAATCTGAAATTACATCTCCTGTTCTAATGTGAAAACCCCAAAGCACCTTTGATGAAAAAACACACACGCCTTCCAGATACACAGAGCTCAGGATTAGCTCTTACGTATTCAACAGTCAGAACCAACTGGCTGCTTCTGTCCGCTTTAACAAGGAGACAGCACTCTGAAATGGCATGACCGCATGAGCTTACAAGACACATGGCTCTGGAGCTGGCCCCCCTGGTGTTCAGTCTCACCTCTCCATGCTTCATCAAGGGCAAGTCCTGCCTGACCGACCTAGTGGCCCTCTGTGACGGAGTGACTACATCAGTGGACAAGGGAAAAGCCATGGATGTCATCTATCTGGACTTTTGTAAGGCTTTTGACACAGTTCTCCATAGCATCCTTCTCTCTAACATGGGGAGATATGGATTTGATGGGTGGACTGTTCAGTGGATAAGCAATTGGTTGGATGGTTGCATCCAGAGGGTAGTGGTCAATGGCTCGACGTCCAGATAGGGACGGGTGATGAGTGGTGTCCCTCATGGGTCCGTACTGGTACCAGTGTTGTTTAACATTTTCATCAATGACTTAGCGGGATCGCGTCTACCCTCAGCAAGTTTGCAGATGACACCAAGCTGAGTGGTGCAGTTGACAAGCCAGAAGGATGGGATGTCATCCAAAGAGACCTGGCTAAGCTGGAGAGGTGGGCCTGTGAGAACTTCATGAGGTTCAACAAGGCCAAGTGCAAGGTCCTGCACCTGGGTCAGGGTAACCCCCAGTATCAATCCAGGCTAGGGGATGAAGGGATTGAGAGTAGCCCTGCAGAAAAGGTCTTGGGGGTACTGGTGGACAAAAAGCTGGACACGGGCCAGCAATGTGTACTTGCAGCCCAGAAGGCCAATCCTATCCTGGGCTGCATCAAAAGCAGTGTGGCCAGCAGGTTGAGGGAGGTGATTCTGTCCCTCTACTCCGCTCTGGCAAGACCCCACCTGGAGTAATGCGTCCAGCTCTGGAGTCCTCAACACAGGAAAGACATGGACCTGTTAGAGTGGGTCCAGAGGAGGGACACAAAAATGATCCGAGGGCTGGAGCACCTCTCCTATGGGGATGGGCTGAGAGAGTTGGGGTTGTTCAGCCTGGAGAAGAGAAGGCTGCGGGGAGACCTTGTTGCAGCCTTCCAGTTCTTAAAGGGGGACTCTAGGAAAGATGGTGGCAGTCTCTTTAGCAAGGCCTGCTGTGACAGGACAAGATGTAATGGTTTTAAACTGAAGGAAGGTAGGTTTAGACTGGATATAAGGAAGAAATTTTTTACAATAAGGGTGGTGAAGCACTGGAACAGGTTGCCCATAGTGGGTCTAGATGTCCCATCCCTAGAAACATTCAAGGTCAGGTTGAACAGGGCTCTGAGCAACCTGATCTAGTTGGGGATGCCCCTGCTCACTGCAGGGGGGGTTGGACTAGATGACCTCTAAAGGTCCCTTCCAACCTAATCCATTCTATTGTTCTATGCTGCAGAGAGTCTCAATCACAATCAAGTGAAGGCAAGACAGAAAACAACAGATTAAACTCTGTGTATATTATATATGTTCTGGGAGGAGAAACGTGCCCATCTCTTGACCTGTTTGACAACTAAAATTCAGAAAATACAAGCAGGGTGTTCTGTTTCAAACCATCTCTCACTAAAAATGAAACCCATGTTCTGCAGTTCATTCCTTACCTTCAATAGCCCTTTCGGGAAGTCTTTGCCATCGTTCATCCCCTGGAGGTTAGCAATGAACTCTTGGCAGGTCATCTTTTTCCCAATGTTCTGGAAGGGATGGCAGAGAAACACAGCATCATATTCATGCTGCTTTCCAAAATGACGTAAATAAGCAACATCAGATGAATTGCCTCTCCCTGCTTTCATTTAAGCCCAAGGCAGGCAGCACTAAGAAGGTATTCCCAAGATTACTCAGACACAAGCATCCTTGTGTGAATATAGTTAGGAAAAGGAAGGTGCATTTGGATCCAAAATCCCACACACCCATCTGAAAAGAAAAACAGCTAAACCCTGGAGGGTAATGAAGAGGGTGATAATGAAGCTCCCTGGTATCTGCATGGTGCCTTACACCCCCATGTCTCCAGAGGTTCTACCAGCCTCTGACGGAAAAGCTCTACTTGATCCTGCTGTGGGACGTAAGAAAACAGCCAACTGAGGCTCTTTCCAGTCCTTTCTCTTATGATTTCCAACAGTCCCTTCCAGTAGCAACTGCCCTGAGTTGAAGTAAGATGCCCAAGAGCAGCCATTACCTTTTCTGATTCACAGGCTGAGGCTGCCTTGACATATCCATAGGATTGCTCTCTTTTCTTTCTTTCTGTCTAATTCTCATTGTTCAACTGCGCCACAAATAGGAAAGGAACAACTATGTTCATATAGGACCCAAACTGCTCTATTTGGAGGCTTGAGGCTGCCCTAGACTGCTCTTGGATCCCAGTCTTCAGCACACCTCAGAGAAGGTGTCCATACTTGGTCCCCTGGGTGTTAGAAGTTCCACGCTTGGCATGTGGGGAGCCTTGTGAGTGGGCAGCAATGACAACACTGATCTGGTGAAAAAGGAGCCCAGAGAGATCTGAGGAAAGGGAAGCAGCCTAGGATAAGCTGTGAGACATGGTACAGGCAGAGGGAAAACAGGGCCCTGTGATGACCACAGTATCTTTGGGGATGCCACTGCTTCCAGTCAGGAGAAGGAGGTGAAGACAACTTCTCCACAGTCAGGGTATGCCATAGCTGCAGAAATACAGTGGAAGAGCTTTATGTGCAGCCAGTGGCTTGGGTTACGAGTAAGAACCCAAATTAACACAGGAGTGGAGCTCAAAGAAGGGCACCAGTTGGTAATACAGGTCATTCAATGTTACAGTTACATGACAGCTTAGAGTGCAGATTCTCTACTTCCCTTCCTCAAGGTATAATCAAGGAGAGGTGGAAGACTAGCAAACTGTGGCATCTAGCCACAAAGGAAGATCCCACAGCCTGTAGCCAGCGCAGACCAGCAGAAAGATGACATGCAGGAAAACTGCCTTTCACAAAAGAGGAGATACTTTGGAGGGGCACACGATGCACTGCTTCCCACATCAGGAAGATTTCTGACAACAGTCTGGCTGTCACCCTGGCTCTCTGGTTGCTAAGCTTGCAGAATACAGCTGATATTGCAGTCTTCAGGTGCAGGCTGGAGCTGTTCTATTAGACTTGCAAATGCTTTCCTTCCTCCCTGTGACAGACTTCAGCCTGCTTCTGTTTGTTTCCTCCATGCGGCAGTTTGCACCTTCCCCACACTGACTAAAACCAAGAGCAGTGTGGCTCATTGCACCCACTGAGATAATTGGCATTGCAGAGGAATGGCTGTTTTGCTCCAGGACTAAAGCTAACGTCTCCATGCAGTGCCACACAGGTTCCAGAAGATGGGCCTGGCAGTCTAGAGATACCTTAAAAGTCTCTAGAGTCACTGTCTGGGTGATGACCTCCCTGCAGAGAAGCAAGCGTGCATCCCCAAGACACAGCTAGCAAAAATGACTCAGTTACAAAGAGAATGAAATGTGGCAAGACAGGGATAAATAAAGGGATAAGTAAGAGTTTGTCTACAAGCATTAAGGGAAGGCGTGAACTGAAGGCAGAGCAGCTGCACTACAGCCCTACAAGCAGTTGAGCTTATTGTGAAATAAAAGAGTCTGCACTTATGATCAGTATGTCAGCAACAAGTGGAGCTCAATGTAGACAAGCCCTGTGACTCATTTGCTTCCTGCTCTAGCAGAATCATGCTAAGGATGGGTCAGAGCATTATCTTTGTTAGGAAACAGGCAATTAGTGTATATCTGCAAGGGGCTGCATTCCAAGTCAAAAATGCCCAACTTACCACCTATGCGGAAAAATGTAAAGCGATAAGAGGAAGACCAAAATTACAGGAAAGCGCAGAGAGAGAGAGAGAGAGAGAGAAAGACGACACATGCAGGAGTCTGGCAAACATTACAGCTGCATACATGTAACAACACACTAATGACTGCCAGAGTCATCCTAGCTTCAGCTGCAAATCATCATCAGCAACGATGGGTCAGAGCCAGATCATTTACTCCAGTACCTAATGAAGACAGTAGGGCTCACTAAAGCATCGCAGGGAGTGACAGGAAATGCTGTCAGGCTGACACACAACCATTTAGTCTCCCTTCCTGGACTGCAAGGCCAGGCAGGGTGGAGAGTAGGTGCTCCTGGCTGCTTATTACTCTGAGGAGTAGGATACCTGTGCCAGCAGTCTCAGGTGTGCTCAAGAGAAGCGGTGTATGCTCAGAGGCACACTGGGGCACATTCCTGTACCTCTGCTCACCCTCCTGCATGATTGATGCTCTCCTCAGTCAGGGAACACTCAGCCTTCAGAGAACAAAATTCTTTGCAACTCCCTTCTCCCTCCCACTTCTACAATTTTCAGACAAAGGCATTCAATTAATGGGAGGTGGGCGTCAAAACCTCTGGGGAAGCACACACAAGCCTCGACTTCATTACCTGCACCCACCACAGAGCTGCACCCACAGGGGCTGAGCAGCCCTTGGAGACAGACCCAGGGTGCCTCCATCTCCTGCTGCCCAATCCACCACCCTTGCTGCATAAGCATTCCCAGCTGAGGCCCTCCTGGAAGAGCCCTTGGCAGTGCAGTGGAGGGTCTCAGCCAGAGAGAAGCTCCAAAGCCACCTGGCTGAAGCCACCACTCCTGCATGCTATCATGCCATGCTCCCTGTGTTTTTCCCTCTCCCTCCTGACTCTAGGAGGGAGGAAGCCTCCCATCAGGAAGGGAATACCATGCATAGCAGGCATATTGCACCATGGATGCTGAAATACATGTCCTAGGGCAGCTGGCACTCCATACCAGTGTGACTAAGAGGACTCAAACTGGAATACTATCTCCCGCAGGGAAGGCAGTGGGGAGAGGTGTGCAGCAGGGGAACACAGTGCTCCCACTCAGGATGCCCATGTCCCCACTCTGCTTTCTTGGCTCTGGGCACACCTGCCATAATCCTGGCTGAGCAGAACTCTGGTTCCACCAGATGTCCCCCCCGTAAACATCACCCTCCCCTTGTGACCTTCCCAGCACCTCTTCACGTCCCTTTTTTCTTCTGCCTTCCCAAATGTTTTTACATACTGGAAAGGGGAAGCCAATCCCAACCACAGCTTCCCAGCCAGGGCCAGCTGCTGTAACCAGGGAAGGATGGGAAGCACACCAGAAAGACAGGGGCCTGAGGACAAGGAGCATCCTCACACATTATGGCAAAACCAGGCACAATGCCAGGCTTGCACATGACTGATCTGGGCATGTTGCCCTGCCCAGGACAACAGCCTGGGATTGCAGCCTTCTCACTGTTCGCTGTCTGCAGGGGTGCTTTAGGAGCAGGCCACCAGCCACGGGACTCGGCTGACCAAAGACCACTCCCTCCAAGCACAGTGTCAATGGGAGCAGTCTACACAAAGCTGTGCATACTCACGTGGCCATGCAGGTCTGTGTTCAGCAGCATCATAGCACACGTGAGACAGTGAACTCCATCTGCAGAGAGACATAACCAGAGTCACATGCGAACACACAACTGGACCTTTAAGAACAGCTGAAACTGAGCCTCATAGCCTAATTGAGTCTGTTCCCTTAATGAGAATCTGTTTTATCAAGAAATACACATAATTAAATAAATGAACGGTGAGGTCATCCCACAGCTGCCAAGCCAGAACAGCCTTTCTTTCATCTTTTAATGACTGTCAAAACTATCTTGCGGCACCCATGGATGAGGCAAACTAGACAGAAAACCACGCTGTCACCCTTTGCTTGCTAATACCAGTACCACAGCCTGAATCAGCTCCCTCTTCTTCATTTATTTCAGTGCAGAAACGGAAGAATAAAATACATCCATCCCTGTGTGAACAGTGGATACAGCACAGTATCCTGTTTTCCTCTCCCTCTGGCCCCCTCCTCATTCAGGGCTCAATTAGACTGAATTTTGGAGAACTATTTACGCTGCCTTGGCTCCATATTGGGTAGAGCTAGCTCCAGCAATTTCTAATGTGGTCCTGTAGCAAAGGCCCTCAACAATGAGCCAGAAGAAAGAGATTGTATCCCTAGCTCTGTCCCCAGAGTCACTGTGGCAGACTTGTGCAAATGACAGTCTACACTGACTTTCTCAAGTGGACACCAATTTCATATTCCTCATTTTCCAGACGCTCCTTTCAAAACCCAAATGTATCAGCTGTGCACAAATCCAGACGAAGGTGACAGTGCCCGTGGTGCCATTTATCATCTCTGAAAATCCAAATGCCTCTAGCCAGTTTCCAAACTTCAAGAACTCATTAGGAAAAACATTTTCTCCATTGTCTTATTCATAAACACATGGTGCCACCTTCCCTTCTCTCACAGGGGCGTCATAAGGACACAGAGTCATTTACAAGACATGCACACACTGCAGGGAGATGTACGTAAAAACCTTTGCAGCAAAGTCTAGATAATGACCATACACATGTCCCTCTGTGCTGCAAAGGAAGAGGAATGGGGGATGAGGATAGATATATTTCACACTCAGTGTGACTATCACAGGCTTAAACCTGTGCAAGATGAAGCCATTGCAAAAAAGGTGTTCCCCAAGGTAAGGACCATGTTTTCTTACAACGTTTGTACAGGCCCTAGCACCCAAGCAATGTGGCTGAACGGTAGCAGAGCATGAAATGCGAAAAGAACTATTATCACTAGCAGTAGTAAGTCTGAAGCAGCTTTAATCTGGGGCTGTGGTGCTCCAGTTAAGGTCTATGCATTTCTCTAGAGTAGCCTGCCCTTTCATTTCCAAACTGCAAATGCATGCAGGGGATGGAAAAGGGAAAGGGGAAAAGAGGAAGGCAAATGTAGTCCTGGAATGCCATTGAAAGGAACAACCACCAGATTTCTGCAGTGTAGCACTTGACTACTGACAGTAGAAATATAGCATCAAAATTATGTAGAATCCTGGGCAAAGTCTGCAGGACTCACTTTAATGTAAATGCTTACTCAGGCTCGGAAATGGCAATGTACCTCCTGCACCCTGGATTAGAGTAAGGCTGCCACATCAACATGCAAGTCATTATTTCAGTCCGGACATCACACAGCTATTCTACCTGACTGCCTGTGGTGTCTTGAAACAAGAAAGGCATTAGGAAGAGGACAGAGATAGCATGGGCGCAGATTCTGTCTTACCGCTACCTATTGACTCCCTGGCATGCCAGGCAGTAAAGCTGAACAGGCGCAAAGTGGACAAACATCACCTCACTGCAATGTGGGCAGGTCACAAAGCAAGGGATAAGAAAGTGTGGTAGTACCTCCAAGTGTAGCAGCTCCTTCTCACTCACACTTGAGACTAAAGGCACAGCTAAGCCCATGCTTATTTTCTTTCCGCCCTCCTCCCTTTCTCATTGTGTGATCAACCCATGCTGCAATCACAGGACCACAGGCCTCTGCTGGCATGGCTGGCTGAACGCAGCAGCTAAGCCAGCGGACAGTTCATCCTCTTCTCCATTGCCAACTTCCTCAGGTTTGATTCATATGCTTGTTTGTTTCCTCCATCCATTTCCAAAATGACTGAAAACATTGGCAAGGAGGCAGCACTCCGTGTTAGCTAGTCGAGATGAAACCGTGCCAGGGTCTGGATACAGCACCCAAAATTCACCCCCACAGCTGGCAAGAACTGGCATGCCTGCTGCCAGTGCATGCAGAGACACAAGCACTGAGTGGAGCATGGAAAGCGAACAGCTTCTCTTCCACCTGAGATGGGACCTGTCCTCATCCACGTGCGTGGAGCTAGAGTACAGGTAACCGCACACACTGGAAGTCAGCGAGACCAGAAACCACAGCTGAGGACATCAAAATCTGGAGACGCTACAACTGAAAATTTACACTGAGGAGGCCTGAACACCTATCCTGACTGGGGATAAACACAGATTTTTCACTGCCTTACCATGATTACATGTGGAGAACATGGAGGGTTCTGATGCTCACCACAGGCAGCCTGTAAAGCGTGGCACAGCAATTACACACCTTCAGTTCCCAGGCACACACCATACATGCTACTGAAGGCGAGAAAGAAGGAAGAGGGGGACAACCAAAGACCTTCGTATCAGAAAGAAAGTTACCTTGAGAAGAAATAGTGTTTGGGTTGCACTGGTAGTATCTGCTGGAGAAGTGGATTAAAACTCTCTCTCGTTCCTGAGTTTCTCCAATAAGCGAAAAGGCTTTAAAGAAACTCCTAAAAGAAGAGCAGAAAAGGTGAAATTAAAGTCATAAATATCTTTTTGCCTCACAGAGCACACAGAACAAAGCACACTTCACAGCAAGAAGTACATAAGCACAAGCCAGACATTTGGTTCCAAGAAGCCTTTCTAGGAAAACGGGCTATTATCCTGTGTGCAGTTAATCCCAACATTATAGTAAATGAAGCAGGAGTTAAATTACCACTGGTCTCGGCCACAGAATATACAAACTAAAAAGCAATTACACCATTTCAAAGAGCTGTTCTTATTTTTAATATTTTTCTTTTCTTTGGGGAAGGAACTGGAGTGGGTGTTCTATATGCATGACAGACATTCCAGGGTGTTCTCTGCCCTTCTCTAATTGTCTATCACCCCTGCACCTTTTAACTTTACACTCAGTATTTCCATCCAAATCAGAGGATCTACTCCAGGTGGTGAAGGCAAGCAGGTACACTGAAGAATCAGAGCCCACACCAAATGTGAAGTCCTCCTTCTGGAGGGTCACCTATCAGGGCGGCCAGGACCACATCAGTCAAGTCACCTTGCAGAGGGCAGCGTTACTATCTGACCTGAGAAAAGATCTGGGGAAGAGGGCAGAAGAGTCACAACATCTCCCACTGAGCTTCAACAGCGGAAGGAACAACCTGGCCCTCATGGGTTCCTGCTCATGACAGTCCAGGGCACAGGGCTGGTGCACACCTGGGCACACTCATTAGACACAGCCAGTGAGCCTGTGCAAACAGGTGGGACACACACACATCTTCCACTCTTCATCTGAAACTTCACCACCCCGCCTCAACCACACCACTATTCTTCCTGCTAGAAAAACTTGCCTCACAGCCAAAGAACTTCTGCACTTCCCAAAATCCCCACATCCTGAAGCCAAGAGATGACCTCAGTGGTATCAACCTACGCTCATTTGTCAGGATGCTTCTAAGAAAAGCCTGAAAACAAAAACCTTCTGGGTCTGAAGCAAGACAGCATACAAAATTGAGTGCCTAATAGACAATTTTTAAATACCCCATGAGACTGAAACTAACACCAGATCTGAGAGGCGTGGAATATGTTGCTGGAACATTCACATCTATCTAGCCCGGACAAATAAATGTTTTTTTTTCTCTTTGATGTAAGGTCAGAGACGGGCCGTACTTGCAATGATCTCGTACCCATACAGCGTGTGATCTGCCTGGTAATAACTTAATTCCACATGTAATGTATTGCAAATAACCCAATTCACAAGTAGATACAACTGAGTCTTTGCAGGGTTTCTCTTCCCTTTCTACCTCATGCCCCCATAGGACACTGACAACTAGCCATCTTTCCTCCTCCAGCTCAGGCTCTTTCCAGTGACACCACCTGCACATGCCAGGCACCACTGACCCACACCCCCTCCTCCTCTTCAGCACCTTTATGCCCCCTGGAAGTCACCTCGGAGAGGCAATTGATGAAACAATATTTGGTAAATAAACAAGGCAGGTTCCTTGCTCTCAGAGCAGGATGCTGTGGCCGAGGGCCACAGGGGTGAGTTTCTGCCTACCAGGAGGACCAGGATGGACTCTGAGAGGGGCTGGAGCAGCAGTCCCATCCCCTCCCCTCCTGTGGTCCTCCAGAGGATGCGAAAGATGCACTCAGGAGACACGTGGATGACATGGGTCCAGGGTGTGAAAGCAGAGCAGGATGATGAGGGAACAACCCTCCCCACGTCCCAGACTTGCCACCGATGGTGATATGCACTGCACAATGGTCTCCCACAGCCTGGGGGTAGCACGGGTCTGGGCTGCTGCCACAGGCTCCAAAATGCTTAACAAACCACAGCTTGTCAGTGAGCCAGCAGCAATAGGGCTGTTACCTCTCGCTCTCTCCAAGCATGAGGCAGCGCGCCTCGGCTCCCCCAGGCTTTGGGACGATGCTCTGTCCCCAGCCTCTGCTGCGCGCTCAGGGCATGCAGCTGGCAGTTGCTGCGGCTACTCCTGAAGCCTCAGCAAACCCCTGGCGTGTCTAAGTCCCACAGGAGCTAGGACATATTTTAGAGAAGGTCATGACTATTAATATTAACAGGAGATCTACTGGGAGCAGAGACCTCCTAAATATGTGCCACAAAGCAATTAGGTATTGGATTTCACAATTCAGAAGATGGGTATATTTAGCATTGTGCTCCAGGGCTGCTAAAACCTGGAACAAGCAGCAGACCTCCCACCACCCCAGCAGCTCCCACCCTGTGCTGAGTGAGTGCTCCAGTTCGGCTCCAATCCCCCAGCCGCAGGAGTAGGCGGTTCACTCTTCTGCAGGCACGTTTTCTTTCCACTGCCTTTGGCAGGCAAGACTCTGGGCTTTCCTTGGGGTCTGCCATGGGCTCCTGCAGTCAGCCCCCTGGAAATGCATTTGCAAGGGAACTGGCAAGTGCCTGCAAACATCCTGGTTTTGTATAATTAGAAGAAAAACAATAACCCACTTGAGGAACCTCAGCCAGATGATTTAAACTCACTTTAAAACCCTTTAAATACCAGAACACCAGCAACCACGCTAACAGGCCACTGCTACACAAACTTGCTGTTTTGCCTCCTAAGAAAAGAAGTACTGAAAACAAACATTGTTGAGGCCTAATTCCAGTGTAAAAAGGAAGGAAAATTGAAGGGCTGGGTTTTCAAACACCCACGCTGGCAGTTACCAAACTCTCAACAGCATTTTCCACATGGAAGCTTTTGCTGTTCTGCACATTTTTGGGTGCCTCAGAGGGATGCATCGAGGGGGGTTGCCCAGCCACATCAGACCTTGGCCCTGGCTTTGTGCACTGCAGCCAGGCAGAGCAAGCTCCAAAAGGCATCAGCCAAAAAGTCTGTGTGGCTCAGCTGTGAGCAACACCTTCATTCCCCAGCAGCACCTGGCAGACTAAAAGTCCCCTGTTTACCAAGTGACTGGCCATTTTTCTCCACCTCCTCTGCATCAAGGACCATCTCTAAGCAGGTCCACCCAAAGATTTCTCTCTACAGGAAATGCCGCCGCTCCAATAGCACTCTGGAGTACAACAGCATGCCAAGCCAAACAGAATAGAAAAGCTCCATCCCAGAAACATGTCACATCCCTATCTTCACCCTCTTAAGCCCCCACAGGGCAACCATTTCAATCAGGACAACACAGCAAACAGCACCGTTACTAAAATGAGAACGTAAATGTCTGCAAAACGGCACGTACCTGAGCGAGTAGTCCAGCGTCATGCCTGTGAAGTCAAAAAACTTAAGGTATTCTTCAGCCACAAGCTTGCTGAATTCATTGCTTTAAACAAACAAATAGTAAAGGTTATCATTCGAGAGTGAACCCCTCCAGAACTAGCAAGAACAACAACGTGGCCAAAGGCCTCATGTCAGCACATACTTTTTACCCAAATGCTTTGCCACATCGGAGCGTTTAAATCTGTCCAGATGGTAGAGACGCCTAGCCAGGCGCCTGGCTGCTTCCAAATTGGTACCACTGCCATTGCTGAGATCATGGCCAAGGGGTCCAGTGCCATCTTTCTCCTGAAGTTCATTGCTCCCCATGGCAGTGCTGGAGTCTATCACCATACTCTGCCGTTCAGCATTGCTATGAGACAGAAAGAATATGGAAAGAAGAAAAGTAAGATGACATTACAGTTTCAAGAAGGATTTAATTCCTCTTAGAATAGAAGGCAATTAATGGTACAGAGGCAAGATTACACAATATAGCAAATTCCACTTAATTGAAGGAGCTGTGTAGAACAGGGACATTTATTTAGCAGTCATCAGAGGTTATGAGACTTAAAACACGGAGACCCGAATACGGACTTTCCAGCCCAGAAACACATTCTGCTCTGCACTCACCTTCTGAGTGCCAAGTGTCCACAACTTGTGCTCACTTCAGAGAGAGCTGTTTGTTATTACCAGCCTACAACTGCACCTGACAACACTGGCTCCTCATTTGCTTCTTGCACTAGTATTTTTTAACCCAATCACTTGCTTGGCTTGAAGGTTCACTGTAGAAGTAGGCCATTAGCCATTTTCCAGGGGAAAATGCAGCGAGCAAGCCAGGGCGTTCAGTAGGCTTTCAGGCTGACTCGGCACAAGTTCCTTCCTCATTCTTCCCCAGTTGTCCTGGAAACAATACAACTCCCCAAATCTAAAATAACATCCGCAGAGTCTCAGCGGCTTCTGTGCCACCCATGAGCACTGGGCATCCCGCAGGGAGACACTGCTAGAAAAAGCAGGACTCAGAGCAAGGTATCCAATTTGGGGAACAGGAGAGAGACACAAGCCACCCAGGCCAGCCTGGAGAACTGCTTGCTTTCCTTCTGCTCCCTTCGGGTGGCAATAATTTCCCTCATCGGCTGCTCAAAGTCAGGATGTTCAGCATGGCAGTCCTAGGGCACTTAACATAAATCATGCATTTATAGATTCCTCCTACCTCTAGTACAGAAGGAAAGCTCTGGCTGAGCTGTGTGCCTGCTTTGCTTTTCCCCTCAAAGAGGCAAGAGGCCTCCACACCAGAAAGGGCACCCCCACATACACACCCATGCTCACAGGCAGGCTTTTAACTTTGGAAAAGCTTTTCTCTGACACTGACATGAAAATTCTTGCAAAATCTCAGCTTTATATGTGTGTGCTTGCATGACAGCATTTCTATTTAAAAAAAAATACTATACAGAAATTCTTTCCACTAAATCCTCGTTTACACAAGGCTAATGAACGATCAACAGGGGTCATGCATCGGGCAGATACGAATGGAATGAGTTAACAATGATTTTAAACACAACACTTCAACATACCACAGTTTCATACACCACTGTAATCTTCGGGCTTGACAAGCCACAGTTAGAACAACTGATAGCTGTGCTCCAGTAACAACTATCTAGCCATTTACTGAAATGTCTGCTAGCCACTTATTAACCCTTTAAAGATGAGATTTTCGTACAATGTGAACTTAAAATAAAAATCTTTGCTATTCTGCATGCCTCCTTCCACACAAATCATCACCTGTGCCCTGCCTCTCTTCCCATGCATGGTTTAAGAGGAGGTGGTGTGCAGTGCTCCTACAGGAAGGAGACTTGCCCATTTCATCTTTGTTTCCATCCTCCTAGTGCTGCTATAACATCAAAAGTATCACACATTCACACTGTGGGTACAACTTTTTTTACCAAGTATCTGGTGGAAACAGACATCTAACCTGTTCCTACAAGGCCTGGAGATTTCATTTTGCATTTATTTCAGTGTAAATAATAAGGTGCTATAATAAAAGGGGCTCAGTCTCAGTGCTTTAGTAGGGAATTGGGAATTAATACTGTAAATGCAATTCCAACAGCATGAACATCACTGACCACCAGCTACCCTAGAAAACAAAAAAGCCCCTCCTGATACTATTGTTGTGGGAAATGCCTCCTCTGCCTTTCCAAAAGCACTAGCCAATGTCAGAAATTCTCTAAATTTGGTCTACTCGAAACTTGTGTAGAAAGCAAATTCCAGAGTCCTCTGACGCACACCCCAAACAACGCCTTGTCCACTGAAATCGGGCATGACGGGTTTCAAACTCCCAGCTCTAACAATTGACAAGAGCAAAGGATAACCAGGTGAGCTAACACATCTACGAAGCCTTCCATGTACAAATGCTGCTTCAAAAGCCATGCCAACTTGCAGAGCCTCGCTCATAAATCACAGCCCTGTTTCACCACTGCTCTTTATTAAAGGCAATATTTATAGCCCTGAAAGATGGCCAAAGCTGACAAGAAACATTTGCACCCTGCTAGGAACCAGCGCACTACAAGAGTCAACGTTACCGCAAACCACCATAAGTTTAGACAGAAAGGAAGTGTCAGCATCTACCACTTAGTGAAATAAACAGTACGGCAGCTCCCAGCTTCTGTTTTGCCTCTCGGAGCAGCGGCTGGGATGTGAAGGAGGAACACCCAGCAAGAAGGAGAGCATGCTCTTTCCCCTGCTCGCCAAAACTAGCTGACAGGGCTGCGTAAGAAACCTTATCTTCCAACCCTCTCGATTTAAAACTTCAGCCTGACGGGGGTCCTGATACGTGTATCAGGTCAAAGAATAAGGGATGTTTCCTTCAGTTATTCCAACAGTTAATTAGCTTATTACTTATTAAGTACAAGGCGGCAATCAAACCAACAATATAGATTGTTTGTAACATAAGCCTCTTGTTCAGGGAAAGTGCCAGATCGTTAACATTAAAGTGAGACTTCAGTTCTCAAGTTTTTTAGGTGGTGGGAAGACTCAGTGCCCCCATCACTGAAGGCCCAGGAATTACAGACGCCCTGTGCATGCCTGCTGCAAGCTGCCTTCTGGACAGGTCATTTTAGCAGGGTTCGGGGGGTGTTACTCAGGGAAAAGGCTGACATTTCTTCTTACCTCCAAGTTTCTCTGGGTGCACCATTTTCCCTGCATGCCTCAGTTTCCCCAGCTGCTGAACACAGGTAGCAATATTTGCCTCCCTCTGTGAAGCGCTTATAATGGACTGTATTCAAGGACTAGGAACAAACAAGGCTGCAAAGAGATCTGTCTTCTGCAGTCTACAGTTTCTACACATAAAGAGTCCACAGCAGCATTACCAGCTAAACAGAGCCAAAAAAGGGCTTTGTGATGCAGAGCAAGACTGGACACAGATTTCTCAAGCAGCTTTACTCTTTTATCACATAAAAATGAGAAACCTCCACTGACAAAAGTAGGCTGAAAATGTAATATATTATATTCCCCCTAATCCTGGATTGAAGGCCAAAAGAGACTGTAACGATACTACTGGTAATTGCCTGTGCAGCAACGGCTGCTGATTTTAATCCAGAGACTCTTACATTAATCTCTGCTATCAGAAAACACAGAAAACAGAAGCTACAAGATAACAGACCCCTTTGGTCTCACAATGCACAAGCTGTGGCCAGAAACCAGGTCCTTAGACCTTCTTATTTCTGTCCCCAGAAATGCAGTCCTGACACATCCTCCCTCCTTCTGCCAAAGCATCCCCAGGTTCACACAGTGAATGCACAGAGGCTGTGACCACCATGTCCAGCAGAAATTACAGCAATTCCATAAACAGCTCCTATGGTAAATTCAATACCTTCTAACAGCAGCAGCCGCCCCTTCACACTCACAGATGAAACACGGGCGGACTGTAACATCTGTAAAGCTGGTTTCCCATAACACACCGTAACAGCTAGGCAGAGTCTCAAATATTTTGTACTGTTTTCTTCACTTACTCCATTATCAACCAGGTCTACAGTGATTTAGCTCCCAATGCCAAGGTATCTCAATCGTGCCATGCTCAGCACTTAACACGCTTGATCTGTTTAAGAATATTCTAGATTCACTTTTTCCTTGACTCCCCCCGCCCCCCCACCAACTTTCACCAAAATTGAAACCCTCCAAAGCAATGTATGGCTGGGGAATGGCTGCAACTTCCAGACAAAAACAGAGTAAGGCCAGTAACATAATGGTAAGGATACAGGCACCTCATATCTCAGTGGTCCACTCTCCCAGTCTACTAGGCTGCAACTAGAAATCTCAGCATGAGTACCTGCAGTTTCAGGTGCCTTAAACCTTGGGATGATCTTCATTCTTCAGCAAATTCATGGGGAAAAAAAAATCTCTGTTTTGTCCCAAGGAACAAAAGCATGTTAGCATTTTGCTTTATGGGAGAAGAGCTCAGATCCAGCATGGACCAACTGCCCCAGCTGCTAACAAAGAGATGATGTTTGGAGTTGACACTGAGTGACAGGGTGTGACAACTCAGCTTAAGTGCTGTCCTCAGCCCAGCCACGTCAGCAATCCCAGCTTGCCACTGCCTGCAGCTCTTGCCAGACTGAAGTGTGGCATACGCTCTGTGGCACATGGTCTCCCCTGGATGCACACGGGGCCCTTCCCCAAGGAAGGCTAATCCATTTGGCGTGCGCATCCAGAGGGAGTGCACTGGATGCACCGTTTTCAGGGGAAGCTTGCATGAGACACAGCTGGGACCTTCCCAGGTCTTTTTGGAAAGAGAGGAGGAGGAAACAGGAGGAAAACCAACTTTTTCTCTCAAATAAATCTGCATGCCTTTAACATCAGCTTTACTTCAAGGCAGGCTAAGTCAGGCATTTGCCAGCAAAGTCCATCAGAGCAAAATGCAGCAATGATTAAAAACAAGGAAGGGTGGAGAGGCGTTCTGGCGTGCTGAAGCTAGGGCCAGAACAAATGTTGTTTTTAGCAGGGGTACAGCATCCGCCAGGGAGCCACGCTGGGGCTGATAATCACTCTCTGCAGCACTATGCTGGCCCTTTGTTTTTTTTAAAAGCCTTCACTCTGAGCTTTCTTCTCCTCCTGGTTCCAAAACAGAGCACACCATCCCCTCAACCATAACCACCACCTCTGGCTGTAAAAAGCACGCTATTTCTAATTCAACAGCCCCTCAGCAGCGGCTCTCACCTTGAACCGTGGCAGGGACATCAGAAAGGCAGAAGCACTCAGATGCCCCTGGCACCAGCCTGGACTGCAGCGGGGAGGGGGAAGCAGACTTCCCTCTGCAAAAAATCCTGCCCTGAGGGAACAAATCCCTGCCCTACAACCCTTCAAAGAGACGTGGATGCTCAACCCTTCCACATTTCAGAGCTGACCAGGAACAATCGGCAGCACAGGCTGAATTCTGTTTCAAGGGAGCTAAAAAGCCACGCTTGAACAGCCTGACTGTGAAAGGAGTAACCCCACCAGAGAAAGCGAAGAAATCCCAGCAGCAGTGGGATGTTATGAGTCAGTTCCTGCTACAAATGACTGACCACACAGATGGGCTGGGAACAGCTCTGCTGCAGCTTTGCTGCAGCTCTGAACCAGCTTCTTCCGGGCCAGGAGATAGCAAGCACAAAATCACATCAAGCAACGATTTACCTTGCCAGTTACTTCCACCTCCAGGGCTCTTCCAAGATACAACTGTAGGAAGGGGAGAAAAACAATAAAAATAAAAATAATGCCCTTTCCTAACAGATGACTCACTGTGCTATTTTACTCCAAATGGATTAATCAGCTTTGAAGTCCTACGTATGGATTCTCTTCAAAGACACGCTTTGAAGTAGATCCCTCTTTGAGGACTGACACAGCTGCACTTTGCTGCAACTCAATTCAGCGGGTGTCTCACGAGCACAGCATCAGCCAGGACACACGAAGGGAAGACAGTTTCTACAACCCAGAGTATCCACTGAGGATCCATTAAAAAGTACCTCAGCCTTGTCACATCACACAGAAAGGAGCAAAGTAAAAAATAAACAAACAAGCCCTGTAACCTCCTACTGGTTATCAATCAAATGCATAAGCAAAGTCAATTTCAGAGGCCGAAATGCATGCTGCTGCTTAAAAATAACCTCTCGCTCCCTGTAATCATCTGCCTTTTTCTTTGATTAAAAGAATTCCTGCCGATCATAAGTAGAGAGCTAATAGCAAACGCATTCATAAAATGCCGTATCTGGTAGACTTGCATTACAGCAAATGCAAACGGCATCGTTACGGGATCACAACATTAGGACAAGAAGTCCTGCCACACACAGGGACAGGATTGCAGCCCTTCCGAGAGACAGCACATCCTTTATTACACAGACACACTGGCCCATTGCCACCTTAAGTACAAATGCTTTGCTAAAAATACTTCAGGTTTGATTCCCTTTCAACCTCAGGCTCCTTACATTGCTGTGGCGGGGGTCAACAATCACAAAGGGACTCTTGCCACATTAATGCCCGCATGCCTAGTAAGTGAAAACCTGGCCTTTGCCACAGAGGGTGTCCAAGGGCTTTCCCCCACAATGGATATTTCTGACAGATGCACTGATGTGCAGACCGGTCTCTTGGATACATCAGGATAGTCCCATGCTCAGGATCCAGCCCACCTGCCCCCAGACATGAGCACAAACCAGACCCAAAGAATGCATTGCACGTCCGTAACCTTGCTCAGAAAACACTCAGCCCCTGAGTGTTTCGGGACCCCTTGGCCTCTCTCCCCTGAGCCCACCCACTCCCTGTGCTCAGCTCCAGTGTGACATTTCCCCATGCAGCTCCTGCAGGGTCCTCCGGGACAGCAGCAAAACTGGAAAGCCAGCTAAGTACTTCCCCCTTTGCTTGGGCTCGGTTTAACTGTTTGGAGACGGTCCCAGAGAGTGCATATTAACGGGGCAGCTGGTCCAGCGGGTCTTCCTTGGCAGAGAGCAAAACAGATGCATAAAAATACAGGTGTTTACGCCTTTTGGTTAAGGCTCCCCTGCAGACGTGTGGATGGGAGCGTTTCAGCACTGGCAGTAGTATCTCACAGGAGCTTTACATTGCAACCATGCAGCGAAATGAACTCCCTGTCCTCAAAAAGAATAGTTAATAATAATAAAAGACAGACTTCCACAATAAAGAAAAAACAACCACCAACCAACCCACAGCTCACCCAGCTGTGCTAGCAAGGAGTCTGCACACTACATGCCCTGCTCTTCTCCACCAGTGCAGCCACGTCACATCCGAAGTTACACATGCCTCTATGCTTCCCTGCCAGCCGCCAGGCTCTGCCTCTCTCTATCCCAACAGACAGACGGACAGAGAAAGAAGAGAGTTAACCAGCAATAATGTGGAGGGGGGCTTGACTGGCAGCCAGTCATGGCTAATGAATGAGACGGCATGCTGCACTTCAGGACTGAATCGGAGCTGGCAGAGATGCCTCGGTTTTGGTGAATGAAGGCTTCCTGACCTAAATGGCTTTGACTTTAATGGAGATATGCCAACAGATGCCAGCTTAGAAGCTGAGCTGCTGACAGCTTTATACTGAGGCGCTTTGTGCAGCGAACTGATCAGCTGCTCCACTTTTTCTTTTTCTTCTTTTTTTTCATTTTCTTTTCTGTCTCTGTCAGCTCCTGGATTTTTCTTTTGTTTGTTTTATTTTCAGAGGAGGCTGGGAACTGAAGAGGCGAAAAGTCAGCAGCCCTTTTTTCCCTAAAACAACAGTTTATTTAGGAACTAGAAGCAGTTTTACAAACTCGCGCTAAACTCACGTTGCAAGCACCTTGTTAGCCAGAGCAAAGGCAAACTCGCACGCTATATTTCCAGAGCCTTGATAAAGTGATGCCACCTTCCTGCAGGGAATACCAAGGTGATCAGTGTGGCCTAACATTTTTTAGGTTACTAAGCTGTGTGATAAAGGGGCAAATCCTCAGCTGCCAAAACGCCACCAGTTTCAGAAATTTACCCCTGCAGATTGAGCCACTTCATGTTTACCTGGATTTAACACACCCATGCCAGCATGCGCTTACCAGTGGCTCAACAACTGACAGATGCAGTAGCCCATGTGCAGGCAAATGGGCTCCAGCACGTGTCTGCCTGCTTACCGGCTGCAGATGCATTTGACACATTCACTCTTCTAGGACAACCAGTGGCATTCCTCTGAATAACTTTCCTTATCCTGGGCATATGGATAGCAGCAAATATGAAGTACCACCTTCTGACAGCCCTAGCTCTCCAAGGTCCCAGAGTCAGTCACGAGCTGTGGCATGTCCAAAGGCCAAAAACCGTCAGCTTAGGAGCACAGGGATCTCAGCAGATTTCACGCTAAACAAAAAAAAAAATCCAACCAGGTCGCAAGTTGAGTCTTCAAAGGGGAAAAAAGTTTTAGCAGGCTGCTGCTAGACAGACTAATAAAATCAATGAGTAAAGGTTGTGTGTTAGATAAGTACTGAGTCTCACATCTACACTGAAAATCAAATACAAGCTACCTTGGACAAAAATACCAGAGTGCAAACTGAAAACCAGAAGTGTAACTGGCATGCAGGATAACCATAAACTAAGAGGAGACTTAGAGAATCACCTGGAGAAAGGGATCAAAACTGGCTTTGTCAACAAAGTTTATTGTCTCAAAGAAGGAATAAGCAGAGTGCCAACTAAGAAACTGCTGGAAATGACCCATATGCAGAAGAAAGAAAACAACTATGGGAACTACTAGGAGAGGCCCTGATGATTAAGAGTAACCTGGCAGCCATTCGGAACTGCAGTCTACGTTCTTGTGCATTTATCCTGAGAAGCACCAGATTGCTTTAGGGAACTTGTTTTCTTCCCACCTTGAATTACAAAAGAATACATATGTGACTAAATTTGCATTTGCATCTCTACAAAAAAAAAAACAAACCAAAAACAAAACAGGATTTACAGAATTTGCTGAGCACCAGCAATTCTTTGAAGATGATGGCTGGTGGCAAATATTTAGCATTTTTGAGGATCAGGAGCTGCAATACAAATTTTTTTCTTTTCTCTCCAGATTTACAAAAATCTTGGGCAATGTCCTACCAACAGAGACCACCCCTTCCAAGACTACTCAGGAAAAGAAATGCCTGTTTTAGTTTTTTTTTTTTTTTTATTTGTTGTCCTGACTGTAGCATACAAGGGAAAAGGGAATGGGAAGTCTGCTATAAAGAATGCACAAAAACCAAAGATTAAAAGAAATTCTGTCTTTAAAGTATGAAAGTAGAAAAGAAAGCTGGGGATCATCACCAAGAGAACTTCGTACTTTCCTTTTAGACACAGTGATGATCCGTCTCTCACTGTATACGCAGCAAAGATAACTCACTTTCCTTTCAGGTATATCTTACTGCTTTGGAAATAAGTCCCCTTCCTCCCACTCTAATTTGGTGTAAATGATTACACCTAGTTCAGGCAATGCAAACTCAGGCTCGACATCTGGGTAGCACCTTGCAAACACTCTTCCTCGTTGCCTCTGCAAATAAAACTAACCTCCCATATACCAAGGCTGAGTCTTGCTCCATCTCAACACAACCCACTGGCACGAGAAGGGAGGAGTGCAGTGCCTGGGGTGCAGGTGCAATGGCAGAGACAGCACACCTCTGCAGGGATAACACGGAGGCAAGGGGACCCAACACAACCCAAATGTACTGTCTTTATTGCCACTGGAAAGCTTCATTATATTGACAACCTGTGGCTCAGCATGTTTCATGGGGACCCCATGGTGCCCTGATACACAGCGAGGCTGTCCCTCAGCTCTGAAACTTCATACATCCCTCTTCCTCCCCCAATTCTCCCATCCCCACCTGGGGAAAGTTAAGGCTACTTCAGCTCCAGAAATTTGCTTTTTCCCCAGAGGGATGATCATTACCTACCTAGGAAAAAGATTAAAGCCCCCAAAATACACCAAGAGCTGGAACCATTCCTGAAGGAAGGCAAGTTGCATGCCCTTCTCCCCAAGCATCCCTCCTCCACTGGCCAGACACAAAGGGCACCTAAGCTGTGCCAGGAAAGGTCTACTTGCAAAAGCAAGCCAACCTGTCCTGCAGGAAAACCCAGGGGCCAGCTGACACCCCCCTGCCCTAAGGAAGCAGGGCAGGTGGCTGTCAGAGCTGGCACATCACATGGCTCTTGCCACGACTTACTGCGTTTAACATCGGCCAGCAGCTGATACGGAAGACAGCAGGAACAAAACATGCAGACACCCAGGAGCCCATAGGAACTTGCAGCCCGCAAGCCTCTAATAATTTTTTTTTCCTCCTTTTTTTTTTTTCAACTCTGAAGGCATGTGACTGGCCTTCACATACCAGAGCTGACCCCTCCCAGAGCCAATGGTTTCCTAAGAGAAGAAGGATGTTACCCTCCTGCTTATTCATTACAACATTAGATTTCCTTGCCATTTTGCATTAAAACCTCACGCCATCTAGGGTCCACGTGTCAGTTATGCTCAGGATCCCTCCAGAGAGATGCAAAAAGTGTTGTGGTGCTCAGCTACCTGCTATCAGGAAGACATAGCTGTGGTGAGCACCTGCTCCTCATTTCCTAATTAGCACACAGCTTTCAATTTCCAGGTGTAAACCATTAACTCTTTGCTGTCACATCTGCCCCCCCTGTCTGTACTGGACAGTGAAGAACTGCCAGTATTTCACATGCTGTTCCCCATGAATTAGCGCTGGTACTTGGAAGTGTACTCTCTCCCCACATATGTTCCCACGCATTTTCTTATGCCACTGAAATACCACAGCACAGGGAGCTGCTGAGGTTTTGGGTTCGGTTTTTGTCCACTTGGGTTGGCAGTGTGGTTCCTGGAAAAGGGAGGTTATGCTTCTTGTTGTGCCGCACCACCACGTTGCATTGCTTTGCTCCCAAGCCCCCCGCATCCCAAATACCCCGGCTTTGCTTCGCGCTTGCCACTATTCACACGCTGAGACTCCACGCCTGCCTCCATCCCGACAGGATGGGGTCCTCCAGCTGCTCTCCTGCCCGCACCCCCTCTCCCGCCTGCACCCACCCTCCCGTGACTTCGCACCACAGGGTGGGCAGAGGGAGCCCCTGGCTGCGGGGAGAGCCGGCAGCTCCGCACAGGGCACAGAGACCTCCGGTGGCTCTGCGATATATCGCAGGCAAGCTGCTGCCTGCCAACCCCCGCCGGCGGCTGCGGGATGCAGGGCCAGGGAGCGCTGCCTGGATCTGGCAGGGTGGTGGGCTTGCCCTCCCCACCTCGTTCTCCGGGAGAGCTGGACTACTTCAGCGGGTGCCCCTTGATGCTCTGCAGCAGCAGCCAGGCACTACACAGGGGAAACTACAGCCCCAACGCAACCGCAGGTTTGCAGCACCATAGGGAACAACACACGTATCGTACATGTGGACTTTCAGCTGAAAAAAATAAATCTGGGATTTCTTCAGGCACCACAACCACGCATGCAAACTCTTAGAAATAGTACCCACGGCTCAGGCAGCTATTGCTGGTCCACCTGAGCATCACAGTGACACACCGTCTTGTCTTCTCTGCGACTAAATCGCATGCAGCCCCCAGCATGCACACAGTGCTCCTCACCCACACACAGTAACACCATGATCCATCGCTGGCTCCAACAATATAGCACACACAATCTGTCAGTCACCTGTACCCTGGTGCAATACAACATGATATTAGAATATCACGGGGGGTGGGGGGTGTGGTTAATAAGGTTATTGTCTGGGGGATTACCCTGTTGGGCACATCTGTAGCTGTCTTTACTACTGCAGCTACACTCGTTATTGGCACCTACCTTAACAGAGCAAGCCTTCGGGGCTTGTCCCTAACAGAGCCCTGTAGACTACAACAGCAGAACTTCCTAGCAAAACCACTGCTGGGGACACATCTTTCTTCTTTTTTTATTAAGGGGGAAAAAAGAAGAATTTAAAAATCATCTCTTGGTTTATCACTATGACTGTTAAACTAAAACTAACTTAATTCCTAATGAAATCCACAGTAGTCAGGCACCTAATGTGTCTCTAAGCATTATCTAAGCTCACCTTGCCTTCATGATAACTTCTGTCTTGATGAGCCGATGTGAGCCTTACTTTTTAGATACTAGATGCTGCAGCTACGGGGTAACAGAATCAGGGTCTGTATGTGCTGCTTGTCCTCCACTGCCCAGTCTTATGGCAATCTCTAGTTTCAGTACATGTAAGGAGCTGCAAGTGTCAGGACTGACCTCAGTTCCTGGCTCCGCACTGGTTGTAGCAGATTAGCAGTCACTTATTGCCTATTGACACCAAGCAGCTCAGGGTTTAAGATTTAAACATCTTTTTTCCAGTGGGATTGATGGAAAGAGCATTCTAAACTGCGAAGTCCTTCTGCCTGTTCTTTTAAGGGCAAACTGTACCTTAATCCATAAAGTTGGCAAAACTACTTCTGCTCAAAGGACTTCTTTCACACTAGCACAAAAGGAACAAAACAGATGGAAGATCTCCCACCACTGACTCCCAGGAAACCTCTGAGTAGACTAGTCTTATCTAAGCAAAGAGATAACCTCCTGTGCCTGTAGGATGGAGACCCAAGGCATCTTTGTCACTCACAAGGTCCCTCACCCCTCTGCAGATTACTGCTTTTGGCTCAAGCCCCCACTCTGCCTGTTGCTGCCTTTCACTCTCCCCACCCTCTTTGACAACATACAGTGAGGGAAGTTTGCTCATAGAGTGAGTTTCTACAATTACATAGTATTTTCTGACCACTTAGCCTAGTTGGCTTCTCACGTGACTCTTCTCTTAATAGGTTTTCTTATCTCTCCCTTTACCTAAACGGAAATTATTAACATTTTTGCAATGCTCCGTCCTCTCTCAATCAGCAACTAGTGCACAAACGAAAGAAGCAGCTAAGTCTCTAATCCCATGAATGAGGTGGGAGCAAAACCTCGTCCCAGCTGAAGTAACCAGCAAAACTCCCCTTGACCTCAAGAGCTATTCCCAGAGATGTATCTTTTAACAGCCAAATCATGAACTGCATTTGGACGACTCATCCATGTGCACAGGGTGTCATTGTTCCTAAAATTGTTGCTAACACATTCAGGTATAACTGGAGCTGAACATGGTTCGTCTGTAACTGGTAACTAACTCCTCCAGGAACAGGTCCCAGATATGCGACAATACCAGCCAGCCTTTTATCGACACAAGTATCACCTGCAAAACCTTCATAAAGTAAATTTACACTTTTCTAATGAATGGCAGGTTTGGACGGCTCACTTCTTTCCTGCAGCTTGCTCTATTACACTAGAAATTACTCTGTGTAGAAAATGTGCAGTGTTGAAAGAGGCAAAACTACACTCTGCAACGGTCCACTGAAGTAAACAGACATCAGAGAAAAATCAGCAGGCACAAAGAAAGCTCACCCACTGCTTTTACCTTTCCAAACGAGGGACTTCCGTGACGTCTCCTCTGAAGAGTGTTTCGCTTGCTTCCCGTAAGCCATTGGAAATGCCTTCACCGCAGCCCTTCACCTCCCCATCATGGGGAAGCTGCAGGACATCTGGCTGCCCCAAGGCTGACGTCCGATCTAAAAACTGGCCGCCCTCCTTCATGCGCTGCTGGATCATGGGAGTGAGTGGCATCTCAAAGCTGAAGTAGCTATCGGGCTCCGAGTACAACGTCTCCAGCGACTCTGCGCTGTAGTATAAAGATGCATTGTCTAGGATGTTTTCGAACTGTGAGCTATACAGATCAGTGGAGACATCGGAGTGCCTCTGCCCAAGGACATCTTCATATCCTCCCATGGCTGCCTCCCCCTCCACCATCATCCTGGAAATTAAACAGAAACAGCTCGTTTCAGCTTAGGGGCAAGGTTTAGACCTCCGGTTGAACTTCCTTGCCTTCCACCTTTGCAAACAGAAAGGTCAATGTGGCTTCGTGCAGGAGAGGACACTGCGGGTAAAATGCTAGTTTCTCCATGCACCACCTCTGTTCATGACTGGCACCATCTCCCTCCCTGGGGACACAAAAAGAAACAATCTTCCGAGTAAAAGAGAGGGGCGGGCGGGAAGCCTAATACTGCCTAACAGATAACATCAGCTGCTTATGTGCAAAGGAGAAGAGCACTCACAAATGCATAAGGTCTCCGCTAGCACCACTGCCATGTCAGAGGCTGCACAGGTTGGAGATGGGCACCCAGATGGGACCTCTGCCTGCAGAGGACAGTCTGCTGGCTCTGCAGTCCTAGGGCTGGGGTCATCGGCAAAAGGCTGGAGGAAATCCCTCCAAAACACAAAGGGAATCAAATGCAATTAAAACTAGGAGCTGGGAGAAACAGATTTGAAGGGGGAAGACTTGGCCTGCTTGCAGGTGCTCAGGGGAAAATATAGCATCCCCCTGTGGAGAGCCTTCTTCTCTGCTGCACCAAATACTGTGGGGCTTCTCAAGGCACGTGCCAGGCATCAGGGCTGCCCACCTGAGCGATTGCACACACTAGCCAAAGTAAAACTCCACAATTCCCGAGGGGCAGAGGCCGGAGCACCTCCCTTGCTGAGATCCTGTTGTTTCACCAGCAAACACCCCACCAAGCCAGAGCAGGCACTGTTTGCTCGGAGCACGCCGGTGGGACCCTTTGCTTTGTTACAGACGTGCATCAGGAAAGAAAAGTGAGCAAATCGGGACGCTCTTGTAAAAAACAATATATTTTTGCAATATAGCTAAAATTATATAAACCCAGATAGATAGATAGATAATATAGAAAGCACATCACAGCATTTACCCTCTTATAACATAGAAGGCCCTTGCTAAACTGCCTTTATTATCTGACCTCTCAGAGGTGCTCACACCGTTCTTGCACAAACTCTGCCCAAAACCAGAAAAATCTGGCCAGGCGCATATGGCCAGGCCTGCATGCTGCCTATATTTAATCATATGCCATGCCCAGATCCCAACTACACCTGCTACAGATGCTTCGTCACACAGCCATTACTCTGCAAACAGCAAGAGACATCTTTACGTTTCCAAACCCGAGACTGACTTCAAACTTCAGCAAGGTGGTGCGGACGGGGTTCAGTCGCAACTTCACGCACTAGCCACCACCAGGCATGAATGGCTACCATTGCCACCACGCTGCAGGCAGCAGACAAACATTTGTTGTTTGTCATTAGCTCCTAAAGGGGTAGGCAGAAGCCACGTTCTTGGGATGAGAGCCTGCCCCCTGCGCCCTCCGCAAGCACCATCTCACCTGCCCTGGTCTCTCACTAGCACAGCCGTCTCCTCTTCGCCGCGGTTCTTCTTGTCCTTCACAGAAACTTTATCCTCCCTGCTTTCATCGAGCAGTGCCAGAGGAGTGGCTCCAGAGGCAGCGGGTCCCAGCCTCGGGTCCTCACAGACCTCATTCCAAACACTGTCCGGCGAGGAGACCAAGCCTGGGGAGACCATCGGTGGTGCAGGGTGGCTGGACGTTTTGGGAAATGCCTTCCTCTCCAAGGACACAGTCTCCAGCAGCGAGTGCTTCTTTCTTCTCTGCTCCTCAGCTTTTTGCAGCCATAAAATCTCCACCCCTTGAAATTCTACATGTTTGCTCACAGCTGCCTCTTTAGAGAGCCTCCTCTCAGGACCCATTTGCATTTTGCCTTGACTGTATGCTGAAAACTCCTCAAAATGCGCCCACCCCTCCACTCTGCTGGCTGCTTCCAGGTTTGTCACAGATGGTCTATGACAGCTTGTCTCCTGCGCTGTGTGGACCTCCTCAGCTTTATTACTGATGGCTTGCAAGGACTCGGACTGCTTTTCTCCAGTCCATATTGCAGCCAGATCTTTCCCTACGATCAAATGCATTTTTTCCTCAGCTGTTCGTTCAGATGGAAGAGGCATGTCTGAGGGTTTTTCTTGGCCTGTTGGAACTGGTTCTCTGGCTGCCTGCACATTTTGGCTGCCAGTAACGCTCTTTTTTTCCATTTGCGTCTCTGAATCAAGAGAAGTATTTGCTCTCTCTTGCACCTTTGTTGCTTCCAGCTGTCGAGAGATTTTCATAATCTCTGGCAGGTTACCCGCAGGTTGCAAACCTTCTTCTGGAGTGTGCAGCTGCGCTGCCCCAGTGTCAGGTCTTGAATTGTCTGCAGGAGCCACACGCTGAGGAAGGGGCCTGCCAGGTACCCGGTGGTGAGCGTCCCGTCTTTCTGCACTGCATGTCACAGGCTCTGCCTGGCGTGGTGGTGAAGCCCTCAGCACATCTCTGCTTGGCTCTACAGTGCCATACTCTGGAAATTCATTGATGATGGTGTGAGGGAGCAAAGTGCTGCTTCCATGGCCACTACCTGCAGAGAAAAAAAGAGAGCGTGGGTTTATCTACCGTGTGCATAAGCAAAAAGTCTGACCTCCCTTCCCCGCTCTCTCCTAACAGAGTAACTACGCTCTCCCCTGCAGGGAAAATACCGTTCAGTTTAACTCACTTCTGCATGCTCTCACACTGCAGTTATCCAGAGCTGGTCCTTCTACATAAGAGTTTTTGGGCAGCCCTACTTTGGGAGAGTGCACTGCTGAGGAAGGAATGCCAGAAATGTCTGCTACACTTCAGAAAGGGTCCCAGTGGCCCATGAACAGTCTTAGGCCACAGGCCAGGCGCAAAGGCTGAAGAAAGTAGATATTCAGAGGCCTGACATCTATCCACAGCATGCACCATACATGTTGCTTTTATTTTAAAAAATGTTTTTAGGTCATTTTCACTTTTAAAGATGAAACACTGGGAAGATAATCAGCCACACCCCATATATTCCACAGCCTTGACAAAACCAATTAGCTAAATTACAAAGCAATTAATGAGCAATTCAACTTTATGCCATCACTACCTTCTTCCTTTAACAACTCAGGTAACTGAAGGTTGTGTTGCAGTGATGTACACATACCGAGCACTTCACATTTTCTGTTGCAGCAAATTCACCCCTGTACAAAAAGCTTGCTACCCCTCCCCTCCTCATGCTGCTTTTCCAACTGATGTAAACAAAGCAGGAGCAAAAACAGATAGTCCCGTTTTCCAAGCGCCAAGCACCCAGTGGCTCCCATTGTTGTGGGGTAACAGAGAACCAGCTGTCCTCAGAGGGACCTCATGGCTGACACAATGACAGATACTTGGCCACCTTATATTATGGCCCAAGGAGGAACTGAGCTTTTGAAAAAAAAATGCAACAGCTGCATTTGCTGCACCCTTATGGAAGAAACTGCCCTGGAGTGTAAAAGTGCTTTAAAACAAACAATGGGGGGGCCAGATCCAAACACCTACTCTGAAAAATGTCAGGGGTGACAGCTCTGAAACCAGACACCAACTTGTATTTGGATGCTTTGCCCCGCTCGAGGTGCATCTCTAGGTGCTGCATTGCAAACTGATGCCCATCTCCGCTCTGAGCAGGCTGGCCACAAGCCATTTCTGAGGAGGAAGCCATGTAGCTATGGTTAATGATAGGCTGAGTTCAAGGTGAAAGGGAGGATAATTTAATGCAAGCTCAGCACTGCACTAATGTGGCTATCTATCTGCCAGTGGTTTGTAAACACAAGCAGCAGTTCACACCTGCCAGCTCACTATCCAGTATATCTAGCCACAGGGTAAATACCACACATTGTGTGTGGTGCAGGATCAAAGTGACCTACAGGGACCATGCCAAACCACAGCCTCTTCCCCAGTAGGTTCTCCAGATATCTCCATGTTGTTGATTTAATAATTCCATAATAAAACTTCAGTGGGTCAGGTTTCACCTAGATGACTTGTTTGCCGTTGAGGACAGAGACTGGACAAAGCAGGGACCTCTTCTCTGCTGCAAGGTCCCAGGGAGCTGTGAGGAGCATGAATGCCCTGTCCACTTCTGCATCACCAGCCTGCCTTCATGGCAGGGTTTCCAACACACAGGTGTGGGTGCACTGGGAGAGTCCAAAGAGAGTGAGGTCCTTCTCCCCATGTGAGCGTTTCCAGGCATGGTGCTTTTTCTAAGTGCCTGAAGCCCCCTTTGCACACAATTCAGCCACGCAGCGCATGGGTGCATCCCAAGCCCACCCATGTCATGGCACAGGCGCCAGATTGCCATTGGGACACATTTCTACCAGGACGGACTCACAGATGAGACTGATGCTGTGTGGCTGCAACATCCCCACACCTGCACTGGCACCAGCCCAAGCCAGCAAAAGGCCCTGGCTCCCCAACCTGCAGCCCTGCTCTGCTCTAATGCAGTGCATTAGTGCTTGCTGCGCTCGCAGCATGTGTCCAGAGATGCGATTTTTTAAGAGAGAACTGCCAACAGGGAGCCCATCACTATAGATGTTAATGTAAACCCTTCCCAGTGAACACAGCTCCACCTACAGCAACTCTCCTCTTGCAGACTTCCAAGTGGGAGGTGGCCCAGCTGGGATCGCCTCATGCCCCCAGCACCACAGGGCAGCGCTTGGCCATGCCACTGCCTGGGCCACACACTCTGGCCGCATCCCAAAGCAAGGCAATGCGTAGTGCCCCAGGAGTTGGGACCCCCTGTGCCTCCCTCCAACCCACTCACCCCACCTCGTTGGAAGGAAGCCTGGAGCATCGCCCTGCCAGCCCCCCATGGGGCTGGGATGCAGCCAACATGCATTGGAGGCCAAGACCTGACAAGGCACTGCACACAGACCCAGCCAAGGGGCCAGGCCTGTCTCTGCTAATTGCTATCTTAGCTTCTGAACTGACATGAGGGAAACAGAGGCGGCCTTATTTCTGGCGGTGAATGCTAAATGCACGGCTGCACGTCCCCATCTGCCACCGACAGCTGCTGCTGACGGTGGTAAGCAATCCTGAGCAAGTTTCTGGTTTACTTCTCCTGAACTTCATCCCAAGCAAACTTTACCCTCTGGCAAGGCCAGCAGACTCCAGAAGAGGTACAGGTATAGAGCACATACACACATATATGGGCACAGAGAGACATGAAGGAGGAGGGAGGATGCACGCAGGTACTCCTCTCTGCCATGCCTGCAAGCTGTGTTTCATCTGGGCAAGAGAGAAGCACTTTCACAGCAGAAATTTAAGGCCTTTTTTACAGTGAGGTCCCAGCAGCCCTGCTCTGGAAGGACTGCTGCTGCTACTGTATGTGACCACAAGTCAGCAGGATTCTTGCCTTCACAGCATCCTGCAGGAACATGCCTAATTTGCTGCCTGATTAAAAAAAATCACATATGACACCAAAGCAGCAGCCTGTCCCCATTACAGTAGGTACCACCATGCACATGACTGCCGAGGTCTCCAGTCCTTGCAGTAAACCACCACCAATTGCTCCCCACTCCTGAAAGGTGCAAAGCCTTCAGAGAGCTACTTCAGGTACCAGAGCTTTGAGGCGCTTGAGCTCTTTAAGGGAAACTCCTCCCTTATTCCCATCCACCACCACAGCATCATGTCTTGCTGCAGCTACGGGCATATCGTGTCCAACCCCATCCCCCAATATGACTGCATTACAAACAAGGCTAGAAAGGCAACAACAAAATTTAAGGACCGCACTGAAGATGAGCAGGGAAAAAAAATACCCATCACCAAACAAACAAAGAAAGGACACACACTCTCAGGTAACACCAATTTCTACTTTGCGTTGAAGGTGGCTTCTTTCAACAAAGGAAAAAAAAAAGAAAAAGAAAAAAGAGTTAAACAGAGAGAGAAAAAGCTAAAATAGAAAGGGGGTGAGTGGCTAGAAAACTGAGACCGGGCAAATATAACCTAACAGCAGTTGGCAGCCTTTCTGATGACTAGACGTTGAAAGAATTCATGACTTAAATCAGGCATAGATATGATATTTCATAGGTAAATAACCATTCCATGTCAAGCAAGCTTGTCTACAGCATAATAAAAGGAAATTCTAGGAAGCAAAACACAAGTTACAAGCATAGACAGACATTTTGTTTACAGGTACGTTTTACAAAAGAATGGTGTGAGTGTCTCCCTCTATACAGTGTATATATATATATATATATATATAAGGTAGCTCGAGAAATTAGATATATTTGCTTGAACAGTCTCCTTACTCACAGAGGTTACTGTAGCTCCAGCAGTTACCCATTGGTCAAAGAAATAAAATGCACAGATCATCAGTTTATCTATAGCGATACCAGCTAATTCAATTGCTGCTGTTCTAGTCAACTGGAATCAAAATAGTTTCAAATTTCCTGGCAGCTGCTGCCCTGCACTGCACACAATGATGTAAATGGATGCTTTCTGAGTATTATGAAACTGATGGGGGAACTGCAGTCTCATTCAGTCTATCGCAGGAGCTAAGGAGTCCACCTTGGCAGCTTGCAGGGGGGGGGGGAAATTTCCTCCAGCAAGGCTGCCTGACAGTATGCCACGGAGACGTCTGTGCTTAGCTGCCGTTTATTATAACCATGTCCATAAGGGAAGAAACGGGCAGAATGGCGATGCTGAGCCATGTGCTGGTTTCAGAGCACGGGGCGCCTGACGGCATTTCGGCATTACTGAGCTGGAAGGTTTCACAAAGCAGCCCAGTCATCTTGCATTTTATTTCTCCGCAGCTCCTTGCGCTGATCACAAGCAGCATGTGGCTGAGCCTGCATGCAGCATCACACCAATTATGCTTTCTTGGTACAGGCATTTCTTGCCATTGTTTGTAAAAGGCAAATTAGGGCAAGTAAAAACAATGCGTGCGTTAAGAGGAAACGAATCACTAGGTGACAGTGCTTAACGAACAAATCACAGGATTTATGGCATTGTGTCATTATTGCAGCCTGCCAGAGAGGGGGGGGTCACATGTGTGTCCTCATCCTGCACTCCCTCGAGTTACAACTTCTGTGGTAACTAAAACTATTCCAATTTATAAAGCAGTGCCTGCATATGCTGAGAAGGAGCAGCCTCCCCCTGTGAGAGGGGAGGGATGCTACACAATCACTGGCAGCCTTGTGCAGCAGCTCTTATTCCAAATGATGTCATTCTCTGTGCCGTGATAGGTCCTGCCTGGCCAGTGGAGGTCCTTCGTTAGCCAAAGCCGGGGGATTAGCATAATGCAAGCACCGTGCTTTTGTAGCTGGACTGTAAACGACCGTGCTGGACCGGGCGCAGGGTCTTCTGCAGCTTGCAGCCACTCCAGGCTTTTGGGCAGTTCGTTTGCCCCAGGGAAGCAGAGCCAGGCCTTCCTCCCTGCAGAGTTACATCGGCATTATGTAAAAACAAGTTGGTGGAAATGGGGAAGCTGAGTGAAGGCGGGGAGGAGGGAAGAGGTAGGAGAGAGTTGCGTAGAAAATAAGCCCTGGTTAAATGCCTCTGCTGCCATAGCAAACTTGCAGGGAAGGTGGATAGGACCAGAGATATGGCAGAGCCTATGCAGAAAAAGTGTCTGTGTTGGCTCAGATCCCTCACCCCAAAAAGAGACGACCAGAGGGGGTCCCTGCTACTGTCAGCAGGAGGTTTGACACCAACCCAGTAGTGTGCACAGGCAGCGTGCCCCTTGCACTCACCGTGCTTGAACAGCCAGGCAATGGCGTGGCAGTGAGTGGCTCAGGGTTACCCAGAAATTAAACTGACCAGTTCAGGGAAGAAGATAATGGCCCTGCAAGCACCCAGGGGCAGTGTGTCACTCAGGAAATCCCGTACCCACAGCTTGCTGCACACTGGAAGAGGTTAACAGAGAAGTACTGCTCGCCGCTGCTCTTGCATAATTCCCTAAATTCTGAGTTTTTTGGGCAACCAGAGGCTGTGTTAGATGAACCATCAGTCTGCCACAGGTTAGCCATGCCCACACTAGGTAAACTCATCACAAATGTCTCTGCTAGCCAAGTCCCAGCACCCGGAGTCAGGTGATGATGCGATGCCTCAGTTGTCACAGCTTGAAAAAAAGAGAGTGAGAAAAGCTGTGAGGTTAAGAACATAAATCCTATCCATTAAGAAAGCAATGACCAAAACAGTATGTAAAATACTGGGGACACTGTGTGTCTGCTTGAGTATGTGTGTGAGGTTTTTTTACAATTGCAAACCTTCTAACCCTGTTCCTGATGGAAAGCCTTAGGTAAGCAATGCTGTGACTCGGTTGTGTATTTTTTTTCCCCACAGATTTTAACCATCTCACAGTGGTAAACAGGGTTTGGGACCACTTGCATAACCCCAACCACACTGAACTAGAGTCCTCCAGGGAGCCCTGCACCTTTCCCCTGGCTGCGGGAAGGATGGCACCTTGCTGCAGCAGCTCACAGGCCTACAGTGAGCTCAGAACAGGAGCAAGTCCAAAACTAACATGCAGCACGTGCTGGGGAGGGTTTAGTGTGAGGGATTATCCACTGCAAATTGCTGTATGGGCCACAGATGGTCAATGAGATAGCTCAGTCCCAGGAGTCATTACCCTGGAAAGCAAAAGAGTAGACCGAAACAGCTGCTAGCATGAGTGAGAACAGGAGGGAATACAAAGGGAGTATCTGGGCTCCTTCTCCTGATGTAAAAGTGTGGGGGAGTCTTACTACATTTAATGCACTTTTCTTCTTTAAAGCCCCACCCCCTGGAGTGACGTGGCTGCAAGAATCTCAAGTTGTGGTTTAAGACTTATGTTTGGAAAAGTCATAAACCCAAAATTCAAAAGACAGATCCAGAAAGAATCCAAAATTTTCTGTTTTTCCACTGCTGTGACTTACAAACGAAGCAGTTAACTAAGTCTAGGTACACACAGTGATAGCAAGAATTACTTTAAAAGCTCCCTAAGAGCCTTCAGCTGAAAGAGCAAACCTCTGGAGCAGTGACAGCCCACAGCTGCTTTGACACTTGCAGCATCTACAAAGGCTTTACAGCCTCTCTGAATCCACTTGTACTTAATGGCACGTATTTAAAATATTGTCTTTTTAAAGAATCTTTTTAAAACCCTCAAAAAGTCCTTCAAATAGAAAGATCTCTTCAGATAAAAAATACATTGCCAGACTTTGAGGCAGCAACAATGGCTTAAAAAAACCCCACACTACTACTCACAGATCTCAGAAACTCTGGATCTTTGCAGCAGCTGCTGAAGAAACTAGGCACATCTGCAGAAAAGGATGTCCTTTACTGCATTTCAGGGTTCAGGATCAATTAGCCAGGCTAGGACAAAGCTTGCTAAGGAGTCCTCAAAGCACCCAGGAGCTGGATATCGAGGTACACACCCAGCTAAAACAAAAATAAGGCACTGAGGGACATGTGCGTCTCCCAGTCTCTGAGTATTTGCTGCTAAAGGCGCAGCTGATCATTGCATGGTAACTTTTCAGCAAGCTTGCACAGTGAATGAGATTCCCTTCCTCAGGAAGCTGGACAGAGTTAAATAAACAACGCGGGGGTCTAGAGCAGAAGGCACTTGTTAAAGTGGTGTACTGCGAACAGGAAAAACACTTGCTGTATCCTGTGTTACACTTTTTCAGTGCAATACCAGGCCAGAACTGCATCTATCCACATAATTTTAATTAAATGCCTTCTCCATGTTCATTATCAAGCCATCTCCAGCAGCAGGATAACATGCATCTTTTCCTTCAGAAAGCTTCAGAGGTGAATCAAGGCTACAGCACAATGGAGGGCTTGTGTTGACGTGCCGCCTATCTCACCAGGTGATGGGGCTGAAGTCAAGGAGAGGAGAGGAGCCCACAGTGACAAGCAAAAATGCAGCTGTGCCCCACCGTACCCGCCTACAGCTGGCCAAGTCAGCTGGCTGAGCCTCTCCTGTTGTGCCCACTGACCTGGATGCATCGTTTTCCATCTGCCCGACAGAAGGGAAGGGCCCGACCGCCCCCAGAAAGGTGTTTCTGAGCCCTGCCAGCTTCAGCCAAGCTTAGCCTGCACCACGTGTGCTCAGAGCATCTGAAGCGGCCAGACACCACCAGCGGGCTGCCAGCATCACCAGGCCTCCAAATATTTGCGCGCTCACGTCAGCACGGTGCTTGGCTGAAGTTGACAGCCCACAGACATGGAGGTAATTATTGCCTTAACTCTGGCATTTCCTAACTTCTGAGTGCTTAATTCTGCACCTTTAGAAAACAATAAACAGCCCATGTTTTAACGATTATTTGTACTAAACCCTTGGCCTTCAGACAACTCTGTTGTTTACCAAGTCGAGGATGTGGTAATCTCCTCCCTGCAGCTGTAGGTTATGATAACTTGAACTACCCAGCTTTCAAGTGCAGGTCACAAGATGTCCTATTTCCTCCTGCAGAGCAAGGGACTTAGCATAATGCCTCACGCCCCTTTAGTTTTCCTTTCCCTGGGACTGGAAACCCAGACATCCATCACACCACACCTGACGGCTCCAGAGCGTGCCCCAGCTTTGCCCAGCCCATGGAAGCTGGACTCAGAAATTCAAAGGGAGAGACAGCAAGACAGGTCCATCTCACGCAGCTGAGATGCGGAGCACAGTGCAGCCTGTCCTCACTGGCATTGATTTTTCCATGTGCTCAGTCAGATGTGCTCTTCTGACAGCACTGTAAGAGCTTGCTGCTCCTCAGAGCATCCAAGCAGTAGTTCAAAATCACATGGTTTACTCTGCGTCGGAGTGAAGAAGAGCAATCAGCACAGCCGGTCAACATACTGGTGCCAGAGAGGTGATCTTGGAGTGCACAAACTCAACCAGAAAAGTGCCTTTTAATACACTACCACTGGAGACTTAAATTTAAAAAGTTAACCTTCTCTTTTCATCATTGCCAACCAGCAACACCAAACATCAGGGATATCTACAAGAAAACATACTGATTACACACCACTATTTAAAAACTCCTGCAGGTCTTCGGTGTGTCAGAAAATGCAGTGGGACACTAGAAACAACAACAAAAAAATCTGAGTCAACTACACACAACAGGATGATGGAATTTTAATTAAGTGTATAGGGGCACCACAGGTCTGAGCTTTGTGGATTCCAGCCTTGCATGTATCGCTGGTAAATGTTGCAGGACATATTCTTAAATGCACATGACATGCAGCACATACTCTTAAATGACGGACCCATCCTCACAGGCTCTGTCCACTGTAATTAAGCAACATGAATGTGAAAATCAGACAGCCCTTCAACCCTCAGAAAATGCAGTTTTGCACCTTTTCAGGAAAACAGAGCTGCAGAGGAAGATACCAGACCAGGGAGCTCAGGCTTCCAGGATTGCCTGGAGATGGAAGCAGCAAGAGATGAAAACATGACAAAGGGTGGTGTATCAAAATGGAAAGTGATGCATGGGGGGGAGACTAGAGTCAGCAATCTGGGCTAGCGTGAGAACGATGCAACGTGTGAGCGATTGTGGTCTAAGGGCAGTTTTTAGAGTGAGGATCAGGAAGGTGTCACATCCATGCAGTGCAAGGAGGATGCAACAGTGTTGGACACACATGACTTGAACTGACACAGAGAAAGCAAGCAGGACAATAGCAAAGGACAACCTAGTAAGTTTCTGATACTCATTTTACAGGAAGTGACTGGGGTAATTTTTTCAAGGCTGTTTAAATCAGCATCATAGGACCATGAAAAGGCTTTGCTTGTACAAAAAAAAGGGGCATTGTGTGCTTCCTTTGCTTCTGAAGCAAATTAAAGAAATTCTACAGCAAATGCAATCATTTCCATGATTCAGGTTCAGGAACAGGTAAGTTGCATGGGTTAAAGTATGCATTTTATTTTCTTTCATGTGTCAGCTCTGGTTGACCCCTTGCAGAGGTGATTCAGCACACATTGCCAGGAGAAAGTAAACCTTTTTTTTTTTAAGAATTGTTTTTCTGGCATTGTTTTGGGTTTTTTGTTAGTCAGTTTTCACTGGCTTGAGCTTGCTAAGAAAACAGATGAGCACAAGAACTAGCATGAGACAATCCGCAGCAGTGTGTGGATGGGACCATCTCTTTTGGCAGAAGCAAGCTATTAAATGAGCTCAGATGCCTCATTACACCTCACTGTACACAAAAGAGCAAGTGAGAGCATTTCCAAAAAGCTATTTGTTTCACAAGGAATTCAAAAACAAGCTTCTTCAAGCAGCTGTTGGGAAGGACCATATTTGCGTACCAACCCAGGGACTATTTGTACAGGGCTTTTTTGTGAATGATGAGATTAAACCCTCTGTTACACAGGTGGGGTGAAAGCTTTCTCCTCCTAGAAGCATCAGAGAAAAGACTGTTTATGAGTCTTAAGAAACTATTTTCTTCCTGACAACAGCCCTGGATTTATTTTCTCATATAACAGGAATTATGGGGTACTTGGCTTTCATGTTTACTTAAGCAATTATTTTGTAGCATCCCCCCCTTTTTTGCCCAAGGAAGCACTTCTAAGGACTAAGTAACATTGTCGGGACTTTTTTTTTCTTTTTGGTATTTAAATCTATTAACTGCAAATTCATACAAATCAGTACTCTGTAGCATGCCCAAGCATAAAGAGAAGTCTGCTCAATAGAGATCACTGTTCTACAGCCGGTTCCAGAGGAGGCTATGTTTCCATATACAAGCACCCTTTATGTCAACGAGGCTGAGAAGACGTCTTGTCCAACCCAGCCAAATTCAGTTTTTGAAAAACATTTTCTTTTGCTGGAAGGCAGAAGGCTGAGGTTTTGCCGAGGAAGGCGGCCAGGCGGCACAGGGGCGTGTGGCCACACGTGGTGCATCCTCCCCACTCCTACAGCAGTGAGGAGCAGCCCCATGAGCAGGGGTCTGCAGGGAGACGTGTGGCCCCAAGCCCTCCCGCAATGCGATGAGGGTCCTGGACCTGCTTCTGCTCCAAGTGATGCATCCAGGGCAGGAGGATGGGCCACAGACGAGAGAGGAGAGGAGCCAGACAAGAGGCATCACACAGTAAAGGTGAGAGCACGTGAGTACATCAGGAATCACAAATATCCCAGATAAAACTAGACTGAGGGCAGCAAAGGAGAGGAATGAGGAGGAATTGTTTTTACTGTGGCAGCTTTATTAGCATTTTAATATCATCGAGGAAACACCTCTTCTACAGGCATCTAATTTTTTTTTCCCTCCTCTCATCTGAGAAAATGACCACAAGCTTCAACCTCGAAGGTAAAAATCAGCATAGCAGCTTATTAACAAAGTCTGCCATCTCCCATCTAGGCAAACAGAAGTGTTTGCGACAGTTGCCCCCAACTATTATTCTGTCTTTGTGAATTTGCTTGTTCGATGCAAGTATTTCAGTATCCAATTAAAACATTTGTACCTTCAACAGCATCCAGCAGGGCTTTAGTAATATGGTTGTGGCTGAAAGGGAAAGGATAAACAGGGACACAGAAGTAATTAAGCTGTTCAGCAGCTTACGTGTTACGTTCTCAGTTTCTGAGGTCAGCCAAGGCATGGGGGAAACTGTTTTAGGTTAGATAAATTAAAGTTCAGCTTTACTGCTCACGGTGACAAGCTGTTCCCTTGATCAAGTTTAAACACCAGTACTTCTGGCCCTGCCCCTGTCACTCATTTGCTTGAAATCTTTCATACTTTGACCCACAAAAAGCATGTCTTTTTTTTTTTAAAGGCAACTTTAGAAAGTAGTAGGTTGGTTTGGATTTTTGGTGGTGTTTTTCCCCTCCCCTTCTAACACAGAGAAGGACAGAGAGACTTTCAGGCATAGCTGCTTCCCCCCAAAACGTATGTCATGACATACTCGACATACGTCATATCAAAGGAAGCCAGGATTTGGTGCATAGAGCCCTGGGTTTGTACTACTGTGCCCTCAGTCGCCCCGTCCTCCTTCATCTCCAGTTAATAAGCAGTTAAAACCTGCTCACTTGAAGAAAAATGTAGAAGGGGCAGCTCCACTCTCATTTATCCATTGCGGGTCAAATATCTTCCTGGAGGCGGATGCATTTATCTGTGACAGCGTGAAGCCAGTCTGGGTGGGCACAATGTCACCCAGTTTTTGGGTACAATTCACAAATGTTACATGTTAACCACTGTTACATATTTGGAAACTCTCCCTTGAAGTCACTGCCATTTCACTAAGTGTTAGCCCCTAATGGTAGTTTCTGATTCATAAAGGAACAGAGAGAGATTCAGAAACAAGGCAAGAAGCAGCTCAGGAAAAATACAGAGAAGTACACACATAAGCCAGTATATCTGGCTTATTCTTTGCCGCCCTTTATTTCAGGACTCAATAATCAGTCAGCTCAGAATACCCATCACATTTGATAACTGTTTTGGTTAGTAATAACAATAGATTCACTTGGATTTATTAGACACAGCATACTTTATTTAATGCCAATCTCCGGAAATGTATTAATGCCTGCTGACAGTGCTCTCACACTGTGTCTCTCCAAACAAGGAATGAGGTCATCATGATTCATGTAATAATCTGATACACATTTTGTGGCCATTTGTAAAAGTTTTTAAAATTCCTAAATGAGGACATGTTGGTTGTTTTGGCTTTTTCCCCCTCCACTCTGCAATTAGGATTTCCCAAGTGGAAGACCAGATTTTAGAAAATCCAGGGAGAAACTATTTACTCACTTTCCAGACTTCAGTTCTGCTTTTTTTTTTTTTTTTTTTTTCCCCCCTTTCCTTATGGACGTGGAGGAGCCTACACAGCTTGTTTCTGCATAAAGTGCTGCCCTTCTCTGGCAAGAAGGGAATCTTCTTTAATTAAAAGTGACATTCCAGAAAGTTTACAATTAGAAAGGATCAAGGTGCAAAGAGAACAGCCTGAGGAAATACTTTTGCAAAAAGGGCAGGGTTTGTTGATAATTACGAGGCAAGAGAAATTGGTATAGTAACTACATTTCTTCTAAGCTTGGGCTGCAAAAAGGTAGAAAACGCCCTGTATTTACAAGAAAAGAACCGAAACAAGACTGATCCTTAGGCATAGCATTAGATACTGCACCTGGATTTCTTGAATTACTAACTACAGAAGACAGAGCAGTTCAGGTACCACCTCAAGTATCTAAATTAAAATCTTATCTACCTCTAGCTGTAGGAAGAGCAGCATGCAGACCACGAAGGGCATTCCTGGAAGTACCTCCAGGCAGAGATGGCTGTGTCTCAGCATGTACAATTGCAGAATGCGTGCCTGAAACGACTCTGCTGCAGGGAAGTGCTGAGACTCCCTCCGCCAACATGTCTCCAGCACACAAGTCCCCGCTGTCACATGAGGTGGCCCGGATGAGCCAAAGAGAAAGGTGAGGGTGTAAGACAGAGAACTGCTGTCATTTTCTGAGGCCACAGCAGTGGGCTCCTTTGGTCTGGTACTTGCACCGTGGTCTGGCAAAGGGCAGCGTAGCACAGTGAGCAAGCCCCTGTGGGGTCATTAGCGGGGAGATTCTGCAAAACTCTCCTGAGTGGCTTAAGAGATTTGTTGGGTTTGGTTTTGTTTTGGTTTTTTTGCACACAGTAGTAATAAATAGCACTTACCCATTTCTGAAGGCTTCTCTTCTTCCAAGCCAAATAAAAATTCATATTTGGCCTTGGCAACAGTCTGGGCATGAGCCGATACATCATTATCCCATGCAAGTGCTTCTGCCTGTAGAGTCAAAATAAACAAAGCTTATCTACCTTTTAGTGAAAGAACAGCAGCAAGAATATGAAATCCCTTCAGGTGGGCTGTCAGGTACGATTTTCAGAGCATTCATTTAACTCTGTCACCACCAAGATCAACCAAAGCAGACATGGGCCCACTCAGAGTGCTTTTGAAGAGCTCACCTCTCCGCCTTCGAACCAAAGCATTTCAGTATTAAGCAGTGATGTCAGAGCACCTAAACCCTCGCATCTTTAGTCGGCATACCCGCAAGCACTGGGCAACCATCTCAGTAATACCAGTTACAGTTAAAAATGCCTAGACAATAGTATCAGAAATAGCAAATTTGAGTATGGATGTCGCAAAACCAGGACCCATGGCAAAACCATAAATGGAGCAGGCTGTTTCTTTTGGAAGAGGCTGGGGCAGAGAAAGAGAGGAGCAAGAGCTACAACAAGGATGATTAAAAATGGGAAAAAAGATAATAAGTTAGGCAAATGTGTGGCAAATGCTGTCTGATAGTCCCTGTTTGGCAGCCCATGCCTGACCACTGCTGTCTAGACCAGGACAATAGCTCAACCTGTTTTTATGACCGTACCACACAAGTCAAACCTGCTTCCAGGGCCAGGAGGCAGGGAGGGAGCACAGGGTGGTCTCCCTGGCTAGCAGGAGAGCACCTGGGGTTACAGATGGACAGATGGATTGAGCATCCCAGTGCCACCCAGGCCTGGTGCCACCAGCACCTTCCCACCACTTCCTTCTCATAAGAAGCAGTTTGACACAGTAAAGGTCCAGCTTCTCAGAGGAGAGAAAGGCTGCAGGACTAAGACTAAAATTAGTTTTCTGAACAGGTGGGAACAAATCAAATCTCCAAGATAAGGCACACACTAGCACTGAACTGCAGTGCAAAAACTGTCTGTAGTCAGCATTAAGTTTCTTCCCAGCTGGGCAAGACAGAGCCCGTAATTCTTCTGTCTGAAGTGACAGACTAAATAAATCATTATCTCTATAAATTCTTCAGTGACCTTTATATTCATACCCTATGTCTGAGACAGCCAATTGTTATGGCATAGCAAGTCATTGCATGGTTCACATTGGCAAAGGCCTCAACTTACAAAGATACTCTTTAAAAAAAAAGAAGCCGATGGAACTTTCTGCCTCCCCGGACAATAACTTTTATGCAGTTCCACAAAATACTTTAGGGTAAGCATCAGCTACAAACAGAAATTCAAAGTACGGGAGACACATAATTCATAGGAACACACAAGGCTCTTTAATCAGAGATGGATGGAACCACAAATCCATACATTCCTCCAAGGCCAGCTCTCCAACAATTACAGTTTCTTCCAAGAGCATATTGACAAATAACTATCTTGCCTTATGCCCAGAAGTGTTTTGCTCCAGGTTTTCCTGGCCTTTTACTCCCATTTCTTCTCCCACCTTTCTGCATTGCACCAGTTCTGCAGGATTTAGTCCAACACACCTCTAATACATGGGCAGTAGATCTTATTTGGGAGTCTTTGATATATTTATTTACCATTCACTTGTTCAACTATTCAACACTAGGGCTCCAACAGGTACTTTTGATGGACCTGCTAACACTAGCCTACCAAATACTTTGGGGAAAAATGTGATGACGCAAATGAAGGGCTTTCTAGCACGAAGATGACTATCACAAGCATGATGAAATGAGCTTGGAAGAAGCCTCCATGTCTCCCCTGCTTTTACAGGGCTGCATTCATTTGCAGGAAGAGGGGCAGGAAGGGCTAGAAAAGGAACAGCTGGACCCAGAGCACAAAGGAGGAGGCTCTCACTCTGCAGTAGCCTGGTCAAGAGTAGTTTACAGAGCCAGACAAAAATTCAGCCTACCCAGATGGATATGAAGGGATGGGATGGCTAAACAACTAGCTGGTGCCAAATCCCACTCACAGATGAATAAAATGGAAAGTAAAATGGACAGAGCAGTCCAGACAGGAATTTCTGATCTACACACCTCTGGGACACAGCACCTCCATCCCTCAGCCCTGCGCTTCGAGGCTTCATAGACATCTGCTGCACTGAGCTTCCCTGCCAGCAAACACATTTTCCAAGGGTCTATATTTGCCTGTACCTTACCGTAAAGCAATGAAGAAGAGTGTGGTTCACAGCACCCGCTGCGTCATCCAATAACAGGCAGAAATTAATGGTTAAATTAATGTTTTTTTCAGTGAACAGGGCAAATTTTATCAGAGTTAGGCGCCTAAGTGGAGATTGCAAGACCTTTGTCCTGGTGTCTGAAAGAGATAACTTCATTTTCAGAAGTGCTCAGCACTGCTGATGAGAATTACAGATACTGGCTTGTGCATGGGAACAGCTGAACCTAACATCTATTTAGGTTGTCAGAGCACTATAAGAATGTGTAAAGGTAAAGCAGTTCAGAGCCTCACAATCCAGGCTTAAGGATAAGTTTATGATATTTCATCCAAACGAGATATTAAAAACAGAAAGCAAGAGGGGGAGAGAATAAGAATGCTATGAGGTCAGAGCTGGGTTTTAAGACTATTGCTTTACTGTTGTCCTTCCTTAGAGACAGTAAGAAAAAAAAAAAAAAACCAACAACAGAAAAAGAACATAAAACCAGAAAATTGAGAGAAAACATTTGCTCTCTTTTTCTTCTTTCAGTCTGCCACTCACCCAAACCTTGCAGAATTCATCATGCCCTGAAACAGGGAGCCCAGAGAAGGGCTGGACAAATGTTCACAGCACTTTCCAAGCTGCATTAGCAAGGATTAAATACAAGCAAGATTGGAAGGGATATGAAACTCCTGCTTAAGCCTTCTCCCTCAGCTCAAGGGCAAAGAAATCTGCATCCGGGTCAGGTCATTTCGTAATTGCTTCCCTCAGAGGGCTTTAACCACCACCTTTGATGCATCTGGTGTTTGTCACTGCTGGAGCGGGTGACACTCGCTCACAGCATCAATCCCCTTGAATCAGCCCAGCTGTACATACATTTCTCATGAGCCACATACACAGTGTTTTTCAGTCCGATGACACTCTGGGCAGAATGGCAGCAGGCTCCTGCCCATTTGTTCACCACTCTTGCAGCACTTTATGCCTGTTTGAACATGTTTGATCAAGCCTACTTCTCTGGGTCATGGTTCTTGGTCAGGAGCTGGGGAGGCTGCATTTGTCTCCTGGGTGAATTTTGTGTAACATTCATGAGGCTGCGTTAGCTTGGACATGGTAGCCCTCACCCTTCAGACCTCCTGCCAACACACTGGACCAGTGTCTGTTGACCTTGCACAAGGCATTGGCATGGGTCAACAGAGATTCCACCTTGCTGGGCTTTTGTCCCTTGCTGAGGGAGCAGAGGTTGTTTAGGATGTGCCCACAGCACTCTTGGTGGTTTCAGGCTAGCATGGGAAGCGATGGTGCTGAATCCATCTCTCAGCAGTGAACTGAACTAGCAGTAGGATGTTAAGACCTTAGGGATCCTGCTCCTCCAGTGGGAGCTGCCCGAGACAGATAAGTCAGCCCGGCATGAAGCACGCGTGCTTCCTCTGCTCCTCTCTGCTGTCTGAGTGCACGAACTGGAGCAGAAGGTCTGCAGCTGCAAGGCGAAACCGTTGCCACAATTCACCCTGAGAGGTGGCTTTAGGCAGGCCCCTGATGAGAGTTGGCTGCTGCCTTTCCTGAAGCCTAATGTCTCTCTCTGGATGAATTTCATTTTGACTCCAGTCACGAGCCCCCTCAGACTGCCCCCCCAAAATCCCAGTGGTTTTTAGATGGGCATGGTGAATCATCCAAGCCTGAAAAAAATGCTTCTCCTTTCTCCATGAAAGGAAAGCACCGAAGCATCCTCTTCTGAATTTAACTGAGGTTCTGACTGGGACCTTTTTGGGGGCAGACTGTTTTCTTCTTGGGGCTTTCTTTTTTAAATACCTACATCTCAGAGACCATTAATTGAGGAATACCAAAGTCTTGTTCTCTCACCACCATTTGCAGCTGAGCTGACAGGAGAGCTGGGCTCCATCTCTGTGGGTCTCACTGGAAGGAGATGACATTCTCCAGGGCTGCTGGGACAAGGAATGGGTCAGTCTGAGCACGAAGAGCCAGCATGAACCCATGCCTCCCGAATCATTCACGCTTAAGGTCATGTGTTTTCTCTGAAAACAGCTAACAAGGAGGAAGTGTTCAAAGGAGCAGATAATTAACTGGCAAATGTCAGTCTGGAGTTTCTCAGACCCCTGAGACGACAGATGCTGTTAGACAGACTGAGTCCTCGCAGGAGACCTGGGAAAAATGGTGCTCGGGAAAAATGGTGCTCAGGAAAAAGCAGAATGGGATAGGTGCCCAAGCTTGAGCCTTCACAGAGCAAGAGTCAGCCGAAATGCTGGACAGCAGGAGACCAGTCATGCTAAAGGAAAACATCAGCAGGAAGGGATCTAAGGACCTTTCATGAAGGGCTATAAGCCAGGACAGAGAGGTCAAAGCGTCCTCACAGGGACCCCTGTAAGCTTAATAAAACCCAGCCACTCTACCCCAGAAAGAAATGTTACTGCAGTTCTTCTAGGCTTACTGGAAAACCTGGAGGGAACTGGCTAGTTGGGGTGGAGGGTCTCCCCAGCTAAGCCATACCATGAGGCAGCCTCAGGGGAGCCCCAGTTTTGGACACTTTGGCATATGCACAGCTCCTTTTCCCAGAGCTGACCGCCCTCCCCCTCAGCCATGCAGCTGATGGGTGCCAGCTCTCTGCCTGCAGTGGCCACAACAGAGCCGTCGGTGCTACTGCAAGGAAGCTGGAAAAAGCCTCTGCAGGATGCCTGTAAAGCACAGCGAACTACAGAGGACTACACAGCCACACCAGGGCCATTTCTAATCCCAGGCTGCGCTTGTTCCATTCTCATTGCTTCACCAACATCTTCAGCAGCACAAAAGCCAAATGCCTCTCAGCAGCCTATCATATACCCTGATACAGTGAGGAGTTTAAACATCTATCTTCATCTTGTCTTCTGCACCCCAGGAGTTTCCCCAGAGACTGCCAGAAATTCAGTAACGTAACGGAGCTAGCTTCAAACAAATAAATAAAAGAAAGGCAGGAATTAAAGGCAGGTTTCCACAGATTTACAACCTTCTCCAGCAAGTTAGCAGCAGAGCAAAAGGACCATGTGAGTGAAGCAACACAGTGGTCAAGCCTTTAAAGTCACGCATTGAGAGCTCTGCCCCTGCTGTCAGGGGAGGACAACCCCTCCAACAGCCTGCCACAACTAGTGGCCAGCCCTTGTTTTTAAGTACTGTTATCATTCCTGTGTGGGCATGAGCTTAGCAAGCCTCACTGCTTTTGACAGGTCGTACTAATTGTTCTGAAGAGACTATTTCTGTTGAGCTTTTCTTCAATCACTTTCTAAGTAACAGGATGAAATGCAGAAAGCTGGAGTTAAAACAACCTTGCTAGCTGGTGAAAGCTAGTGCACCGACAGCACAGAGGGAGCAGAGAGAGTGCTAGTGCTCACAAAAAGACCACTAGCAAGGTTTGTAGTTTTTACTTCTATGGGATCTCATACGCCATGTTTGTGTTTTCCTCACACACATGCTAATATACATATTTTGCAATTCTTAAATTAAAGCATTAGTAAAATAGGTTTAGGACTCAAAATAGCAGTTTTGCGTGGCTAAATCTCACCTGGAGCTGCCAGAAGTTAATGCTAGCAAAGGTTTTGGAAAAGAAGAAATCTCAGCCTGGTTTTTAAACTAATTCCTCTCAGGAGTTGCAGGGAGATGTGTGGAGAGCCAGAAGGTGGGGGAGGAAGGAGAGGGCTTGTGTGAGGACATTGCCTATAGCCATTGTCCAGCAGAGAAGTTTGGACTATAGAAAGGGATAACCAAGTCAGCTAGGACTTCTTGGCTGAAGCAAAGAGGCAGCTGAGACACACGTGGCAGAGATGCGTGCAGTCACAAGGAGTCTGGAAAAGGCAAAGAGCAATCAGTGATTCACCACCTCTTTTAATACAATAGGGAGAGGACATCAAAAGAAGGTATTAGGAGTCAGCATCACACCAAACAGGAGATGGTTCTTCACACAGTTTGTAGTCAAAAACACAGACCTCCCTGCAAAGCAATGTCATGGAAACCAAAATCCTACAGGAGCTGAAAAGGAGGGTGAGCCAGCTCAGGGAATATAAATCCACAACATATGTAGAAATCATATCCTTCTCATGAAGCTCCAAGTTGAACTCTTCCCAGGCATCTGCTGACATCCATGACCACGTACATCCTCCTGGGCTAAACTGACCTTGGGTCCAAACCAGTGCAGCCAGCCACTCTTACCTGCTCAACGGGCTTGGGCATGGCCCTGGACCAGGCAGACCTCAGGCTCAGTACCGTCCAGCCAGCTCCACTCCTCAGTCCTCACCGCAATGCGCTCCACACCTTCACCCCAGGAATTCACCAAAAGGCACTGGGGCACTGCAGGCTTCCCGTGCTGCTCCCAGCACTGCAGGATGTGTTTACCAGGAGCAGCCTCCTGGGAAGCAGTCAGGCTGGAGAGAGCAATACTTGAAAGGGCACAGATAGCATCAGAGCTGCTCTCCCCGCTCAAAGGCAAACTTCACAAAAGTTCAGTGTCTGATGAGAGGCTCAATTCAGAAACAAAGCAAAAGAGTCGCTGCTTAGAAAAAGGCATGGGAACAGTGACAAAAAATGGATGCCTTAGCAGCAGTATCAAGGAGTTACAGGTAAAATTTGTTTCCAGTCTGGCTGTCTTGTTTTACACCTGCACTTGAGTTTTTCTCCCCTTAAAGAAATGTTTGCTTCGTTGTTTGGTTGAAGTTGTTAGGAAGCAGTCAGCTGTTATACTGAATTAAATGCTTTTTATTATGCAAAGGCTGACACTGTCTGAGCTGTAACTGCATGAATGTGAACAGCATATTAATTCAAAGTCTGTATGATTACACTTTACCTTTAAAGGTCACTCAGCATTTTCTATCTGCCAAGTCAGTGATTTTTGATGTGTGCTGTATGGATGTCTGTGCATTATTTCTAAGGCATGTGCAAGAATCAAAGCAAGCCAACTGAGGGGTAGGCTTCAGCTCATGCATGAACCACCATGTTCTTAGATATAAAACATAAAGATAGTAGAAAAGATCCAAAATATTAAAAGCCACAGTGCAAGTATTTTTCCTGAGTTATGTCGAACAGCATTGGGACGGGGGCCTGATTTAAGGAAAATTGCACAGACAGCATCTTTTATTCAGAGAATTCAGTGGTGCATGTACTAGATATCTCGCGTTTACCTTTTTTGTTCAGTCTGTTCCGAGTATATTTAGCAAACTGACCGACTGCTTCTTTTCAGCAGGTAGTGAGCTTCCATCATCTTTAGGTATCTCAGATGGCAGAACAAAGTTTAGACAGGCTATAGGTCTGCCCCACATGGATTTCAACTCCATGGAAGCTAGAATTTGGATATGACTAAGAAGTGCCTCATGGGCCTACCAGAAGTTACATCTGTATCTTTAAGCAACTAAATTCTTTCCAAAACCCAAGCCAACATCTGCTGAGACTTGAGAACTTGCAGGGCGCATCCTTTCCCATGTGCTGTACATTCTCTACGTCCGGCCAAGTGCTGTTTTTATGGATGGAATTAAAGAAAGACAGGATATTGGGAGAGCTCATCTTCCTTTTTCAAATCAATATTGCAAACATGGTTTAAGATAGTATCCCAACGTGATTAAAATATTCTTTACACCTCAAGTTCAGTGAACAGTAAAAAAAAAAAAACACACCCAAAACCCAGACCACTCTACACAAGAGAAACTGGAAGAATTTACATTTGTAAAGGAGTAAAAACCTGCATGTCCTCAGCAAGGGCAAACTGTAGAGCAACAACACAGAGACAGAGCACGCAAAAAGGGGTATAAATCTCCCTCTAACTTAGACATAGCTCATTGACCCTGCATGACTATTTCATATCACATATTTAAATGAATTTTACAGCTTTCACCTAAATTGTTCTTTCTGAGTCTTAACTAGATTTAACAGAAATTACTCGGATCAGAAATTTGACTGAAATTTGATCTGAGCCATCTTTTCCCTGGCACAATTGAGGCAGAAGCTAGAAGTCACATCAACAAATTTCACTCAAGCACTGCGGGACTGAAAAGGCATTGCAAGAGCAGACTGCTTGCTAAGAAAGTGTGAAGGCGCATCCACACCGGCATCCTTGGGCAGCTGTGGCTCTGCAAACGGTCAGGAGCCACCAGGCAGTTTCAGCTATGGCAGGAAGGCAGAAGACACCAAAGGTGATACGTCCCCCACAAGCAGCACAGCACTAGTGTCCCACTGGTGAAGAAGTTAATACTTCTTCTTTTTACCTCGGTAGGCCACAGTGAGCCTACAGACCGGAAAACTGATGAAAACCAGAACTTGCTGGTACTAGAATTTGCTTTCTTTTGAGACGAAGGCTTTCCTTGTAAGGGTTCTTCCATTAATGCTGAAATGCAGCCATATCCCAAGCTTAAGTGCATCCTGCCATCACACTTGGCATTTGTTTAGCCTGGGAGATGCAGTTATTACCCCAATGACACTTCCTGTTTGAAAACTGTTGTAAAAAAATAATGAGTACACTTTGGAGATAAGCCACCTCTTCCACTGAGCCATTTCACGCTAAGAAGAGAAAGCAAGCCCCATTCATCTCTTGTGCAAAAAGGAAGGCTTGCACTGTGTAATCTGTGCTGTTGGGGTTGTTTTCTTACCAAACTACTCCCAAACTACTGTATCACAGAATCAAGGCTATGCCCTCTTGTTCAGTCCTTTCACGAGGTGTCAAAAAAATTGCTGTGGCTGTGACACGAAGCACTCGGCAAGCGTGACAGTGACCAGTGTGCTTCTGCCTTGGCAGCCCATCCTCAAAAGCCAGCTCCAGCCTGGTCTCCTTAGGCTTAGCCCAGCGGTTGCGGCACTGAAAATCTTTTCGTACAGTTATCAAAGGAAGCCACAGCAAACACCACACACTTCCTGCAGCCAGAGCTGGTGGCTGAGGCGCTCATCAGAGGTGGAAATGCAGAGCTCCTGCTCTGATGGACAGCTTGATCCGGTTGCCCCGGCAGGTTTGTTTGCTCACAGCATCCAGGAAGTATAGTCAATTCAGGAGCAATTCAAGCTTCAAGGGCTAGATAATACCTAAGCTCCTCTGACTCCTGGTTCAACCTTGTAGCAACCTAGCCCGCACCCAGAGGGCTAGCCCTCACCCCACCCCCCTTTTAAGCCCCATCCATGACCTGCCTTGCTCATCTTTGTAAGGCAGAGAATAAACGCTCAGATGCATTAGCATCCTAGGAGCCCACGGTCTCTGACAGGAGCTGGCGCAAGAGCAAGAGGCATCTCAGAGCAAGCAAGGAAGGACTGTGCTCAGAAAAAGCACCTGGAAACATACTGCAGAAGCATACTTCAAACAGTGCTATTCCTGAGAGGAACAGGACACTTATGGCCAGACTGAAAGTGTCAGGCAGACACTAAGGGCTCGTCTCAAGTAGCTTTTTCAACCCACGGAAGCGTACAATTTCTATCCCCCACAACCTTATCCCAGCGCAAACAGGAAAAAAGGCTCTGTTACCATGGGTGGCAGAGGACAGGAATCCCTTCAGAAAGAGATTCAGATGTTTAAGGCACAAATTGCTCGAGACCTAAATTCGTCCATCTGCAGCCCCACTTCTCGACATGGTGATGACCCGGAGGAGCTCTCTATCACGCATACCCCCTCTCAGCCAGACTTCCAAAGGGAAAGACCCCCACATAGTTTTACAACCCACCGAGATGCGATGAACCCCCCAGGCCACAGCGCGGGTCTGTGTGGGACAGCCAGACCATGAAATCCCTGTTCAACCAGAAGCCAGCTTTCCATCGGGAACCAGCTGCAAGGAAACATCCTTTCAAGGAGAACGGGTGGCGCGTGTCACTGAGCCCAGGGACGCTGCTCCCACGTCTTCTGGCCGAGCCCGCAAACCTTGCACCAACCAACTCTACCAGCTGCTGCACCCCGGGGATCTCCAGCGCCTACGTCGCAGAGCTGACTTGGAGCAGGATACTCTGGCTGGTGGCTGACTGCCCCGATCTTCGAGTTTTGGCAGCACTTCAGAGGTTTGCCCAGCCTCAGCTGGAGCACAGCCGCTTGGCAGATGGCTCTCGGGTACCCTGGGGACCTGCCTAATCTTACTCTCCAGACACTACCCCCTCCCTCCCTTCCTTGGGCTCCCTTCCCTAAGCCGCTACATTGAGCTACCTCTAAATGATCCTTAAACCAGCACCCAGCAGTACCACAGGCTCTTGCTGTCTCCCAGGACCCTTGCAACGAAACAGAGGAACTCCAAAAAGAAACACATGCAACACCTCAGAAGAAATCACGCCGGCTCCCAGGTCTGCCAGCCTGCCTCTCCATGGAGCAGGGATTGTTTCAAGCAATCAACACTGCTGCATGTGCAAGGACAGTTTATCAGCTGCAGCCAAAGCATCCTTCCTCTGCACTGGCAGCCACATGCAGGGTGTGACTTGTGCCACCTCGACCACCAGCCCCAGTGCTGAAGCTCACAGCACTTGGCTCAGAGCACGCCCATGGAGACAACCACTTGCCTGCAGAGATGCTCCGTGGCACTGGTCCACGGTACTCCCGCAGACTGCCTCTTCATCCCACAGGAATCAAACCCCAAACCATCTCTTAAATCAAAGCTGCAAAAACAAATGCCAAACTTTCCTGGTAAAATGGGCAAGAATAGAAAAGACCATTCTGGGGGGGAAGACGGAGAGGGGAAATACTCTGAGCAACATCCAGGTCTTTCAGCTATGCAGCTTGGCAACAGTGAAGAAATTCTTGCCCAAAAAAAAAAAAAAAAAACCACTAGCATGTTCATTAGGATCATCACTGCTCTTTTCCTTCTCAATCTGATGGCATAGAAGTGGCAGTAGTAAACCAGATAATCTGATCAAGCACCAATAGCACAAGAGGACCCCTTTCACATAGGTAATCTGTGCGGGAATTTTCTTTATGTATCAAGAAGTCCTAATTTTTTTGTTGTGTCAAGTTTTGAAGAGAGCAGCACATAAGTTTCTTGGAATTGTTTTTAACATCACCACTACCATGAAGGATTTTCTTATACTCTTCTGCAATGAACCAAGGCCGTAACTGAAAGGCAGCATTTGCACAGGGACTCCTACATGGTTTAACCTCACCTTCTCTCCTACCAAAGGTATACCCCAGAACCAGTATCTCCATAGCTAAACTCTCAGTCTGTGTAAATCAACAGAGCTAGGTCAGATTCAGGGCTAGCATTAAACTGGTAACATCTGCTGAAACACATCAACTAAGGATATGACTGATGAAAAAGCATTTGGAGTAGAAAGAGGTTTCTTTCTACTAGCTAAACCAGAAAGGCTTGGATGATTCTCAGCAGCCTATTACAATTGCTTCAAACGCTGGGTGTGCAACCACCAGTTTCATTAGAAATACTGCATTTGACTTTCTCTCTCTGTTTTAATGGCCCTACGCATAGACAGAATTAAAGCGTGACCGAAGCTGCAAAAGCTGTAGTAATTGCAGTTGCCTATTACACACCCAAATCACTTCAATAGCACATAGATGTGCTCAGCCTGACAGTGAACTAACTGGCACCCTGTGGGAGCCAGGTAATTGTTGTTTATGGCACGGAAATACCGCGTCTGTATGGGAAGTTAGCATCTTCGGTGAGTTTGTGTGAAGTTCAAGCTCATTACAACTCTTACGTTTATGTTCCCATTGCGAAGCATAGCTCTGGTCTGGTAGCAAGGATGAAGATAGCACCACAACTGCACAGCAGTGTCCCTGTGTACATTTAATGTTCTAAAACTTTACACCTTTGGGGAATTCATCTCAATCCCACTCGTCCCCAGAAAGCACAATGCTACTACTCAGCCAAAGACGCTGGCTTTTTCACAACATCTCATTTAATTCGAGAATTTGGTACGATTAAGAGAGCTCGTCAGTGCAGCAACAGTCTCTGCAACAAATCAGCACAAGTTACATGGAGGCAGAAGCAAAACCAACTGTACAGGATGCAGGCTGGGGGTCCCAGCCCTAGGGTGGGGTCCCAGTGCAGCCTCCCTGGTGCAGTTGGTGTTTCTGGGGAACAAGCATTAATGAGTGCAGAAGTGGGCTCTGAGCTTTTTTTCCCTTAGGGAAGTGTGAAAAGGAGAAAAAAAGGAAGGAGAAAAAAAAAGAAAAGGAAAAAGAATGGGAAAAGGAAAAAAGAAAAAGGAAGGAGTAAGAGAGGAAAAAGGGAAAAGGGAAAAGGAAAAGGGAAAAGGAAAAGGGAAAAGGGAAAGGGAAAAGGGAAAGGGAAAAGGGAAAGGGAAAAGGGAAAGGGAAAAGGGAAAAGGAAAAGGGAAAAGGAAAAGGGAAAAGGGAAAGGGAAAAGGGAAAGGGAAAAGGGAAAGGGAAAAGGGAAAGGGAAAAGGGAAAGGGAAAAGGGAAAGGGAAAAGGGAAAGGGAAAGGGGAAAAGGAAAAGGGAAAAGAAGGAAAAGAGAGGGAGAAAAGGGGAAAAGAGGTAGGTGGAGGAAAAGGGAAAAGAGAAGGAGGAAAAGGGAAAAGAGAAGGAGGAAAAGGGAAAGGGAAAACAAAAAGCAAATGGAACTAAGGAAAAAGAAAGGAAAAAGAAGAGGGGGGAAGGAAAAGGGAGGAGAAAAAAGACAAGGCGAGGAAAGGAGGAAAAAGGCGAACGTAAACGGAGGGAAGAAGAAAGTGCCGGCGGCTGAGCGCCCCCGCCCCGCCCCGCCCCGCCCCGCCCCGCCCGCGCGGGCGCCCGCCGCCCCTTACCGCGCCGCCGGCTCCTTCCATCGCCCATCGCCGGCCGCGGCGGGTCGCAGCCGCCCTCCCGCGAGGCCGAGCCCAGCCGCGCCGCGCTCTGCCCCGCCCGGCCCTGCCCAGCCGCGCCGCACCGGGACGGCCCGGGACGGGCCGCGGCGCCCCGCCGGCCCGCAGCCCCGGCGGCAGAGCCGGGCAGCGCGGCGGCGGCGGCGGCGGCGGCGGCGGGCGGCCCCAGCGCGGCGGGAGCGATGGGAGCGGCGGCGGCGGCGGCGGCGGGGCCAGGAGCGGCGGGGCCGGGAGCGGCGGGGCCGGGGCGGGCCCGGCGGGGCGGGGCCCGGGGGCGGGGCGGGGCCCGGGGGCGGGGGGCTGCCCGGGAGCGGCGGGGGGAGCGGGGAAGGGAAGGGGGACGGAGTGCACCACGTGCTCCTCAAAAAGATTGGGGGGGGGGGGGGGCGGGTCGTTGTCAAAAAAGGGGGGATTGTTTCAGGATTGGCAAAGCAACGGAGTGACAAACGCGACCCGGACCGCGTGCCCGCAGCAGCGGCGCTGGGGAGGGACACGTCCAAAGCCCGCGGGGGCCAGGACGTGCCCTGCTCAGCTCTGCGCCCAAAGCCCTTCAGTGCGGCTCGCAGTCGCTGCAAAAAAAAAAGAAAACAGCAACAAAAAAAACCAAAACACCAAACCCAAAACCAAAGCCTTTTCCAGCCCTGGGGCTTTCCTTTGCAGCCCGACTTCAAAAAGCAAAAGAGCACAGATGTCTTTGGAGTAACCCCATCTGAACGTTCAAAACCGATCTTTCATCTTTATTTGTTTCACAGTTCACTGGAAGTTCTCTTGCATCATCAGGTTTCTGAGCACGCAGCCACATTGTTAGGATTTCTCTAACCAGGAACTCTGCAAGTTGTCCTTTTTAATAAAAGCAGGGTTTCCCCATCACCAGCTGCGCTTTAGAAAATACCCCCAAATCTCATGGGCCCAGTTACAGGAGGTAGCTACGCAACTAGCTGACAGACAAGAGAAAGAAGGATGTTAGTTTCTGTAGTTTCAGCGTATTTGTGTTTTGTTCACTATCAGCCGAAAGCTTTATTTTTTTTTAACCCACCAGAACTGAGGATAGGCTTTCTGGAGCAATCTGGAGCAAGGACAAGGACTCACCAAACACTTTATGTTTGCTCCTTCCCCTTGCACTGCAAAACAAAGCTGCGTGTTAGGTAGAAGGCAAGGTTGTGCCAGGCGCTTTGCTGTTATGAAAGGCTTTGTAGAGTCCTGGTGGTAGAGGTGCATCACCACGAAGTCACTGACATAAGCGTACCACACCCGGACACAGCAGCACCTCTGCAGCTGAGGAGAAAGCGTAGCCCTGCCTTGTTCCCCATTGGCCTCCTGGCTCACTGCCGGAGCCACACGCCTGCCAGCACAGGGCAGCCTCAGCCTTTCAGTTCTCCAGCACAAAAAAAAAAAAAAAAAAAAAAAAAAAAAAATCCATTTCTGGCCGGATAAAAGTAAGTCCAGGCATAAAGCGCGATACACTCTGGTCTGGAGCTTTCCCCGTTTGGCAGTGAGACAGGGGTGGCAGCCTCATCCCTGGGCTCTTCCACGCTCGTCTCTGTCCAGCAGCATCTCCCCACGCTCCTCCCAACAGGGCTGCAGCATGCAGAGCTCACACTGCTCTCCTAACCCGAACCCCCTCTTTCTCACCACCTCCAGCTCCATACTTACCTGAGCAGCGCTGCTCCTGCTTTCCACCTGCGCCACTCTGCAGGAGACTGCACTGCCTCCGTCACCTGGGTGCCTCAGCCTGGTGCACCCTGTATCTCAGAAGGCATCCTGCTCTTTCCCTACAACTTCCCCCTCCCCATCCCAAGCCTCCTGCCGGCTCCCCCTCTCCACAAGCTGTGCTTATCCACGCATCCCAGGAGCAGCACAGGATCTGCCTCCTGCCCTCCTCAGCAGCCCTCCAATCCAGTCATTTCTGTCCTCTGGGAACAGTCGGATGACAACCTGGCTTTCCATCCCCTGAGATGGCTGGCACGGGTCCCAAAGAGGTCCCTGCACAGGCCCACAGGCACCGCCTCGTCCGCCTCTGCCCCGTGTGCCAGCACTGAGCCTGGCACACATGGGAGCAGCACATCCCTGCGATGCAGCCCTGTGCCCATCCATCTGCGGCCAACGCACCATGGACTGCAGTGCCCCGGCAGGGCAGGGTGACGTGCTGGAGGGCTTCACCTCTCTCCCCCAGCCAGAGCTGCAATGCCAAGCACATTTTGGCCCCGGCAGGGTTTTGTCCTATCTGTTTCAGGCGCCTCTTGAGGCCCAAGGAGCCAGTGTGGGGGCACAGGATGCAGATTGCCCATCTGTGCCACATCTGAGCTGGCTAACGCAGCGGAAAAAGAAACCACCCAGTGCCTTGGTCTCCAAGGATGTGATGTGCTCTGCCTCCCTCCTCCCTGGCAGGGCTGAAGTAATGCTGCTGCGGGCCAGGAGGCAGCTAGGAGCAAAACCCAGGTTTGTGGAGAGGGCTGGTGCTGCCCCTTGCAAGGCAGCTGCTCATCACTCAGCCCTGGGCACCCCAGGTGGCAGCTGTGGCCACTGTGCTCCAATTTGTTTTTTTTTTTTTTCCCTATTTGTGTTCAGCTGAGAAGAAGTTGACCTTTTCTCTCTGATCCAGGCATCTGACCTGAGTCACCCAGACATTTAGGCTGCCAGGAATATGTTCTGTGCCCTAGGACCGGGAGAGGAGAGCATTTGCTAGCCTGGGGGATGATGATCCTGCAAGCTTCTGCCAAGCTGGCATCTAGCTGTTGGTTTGCTTCACTGCAAAGGAGGGTGATAGGGTTTGGCATCACCCGCCCTGAGATTTGCACAAGGGAAGGCAGTGCTTCTTACACCATCAATCATTGCTTTCTGCACGAGGGACATATTAAATCCCAAAACATTACTGTGAACAGGCAACCAGCAGAGAAATGGGGTGTTTCTAGGGCATTTATGAAGGAAATCTGTATTTTTTTGTCCAAAGGCTTGATTTAAGCTTCCAGTTAGTTATATCAAAAAGATGATTACAGCAAAAGCTGACACACAAACTGGCGGCTTGCTAAGTAGTTATAAGGCCTTGTCACATTTGCAGAGTGCTCCCAATTGCTTAAGGATTTAAGTTCGAGCATACAGCATGTATATTGACACAGCCCAACCTAGAATAAAAAAAAATAAGACAGAGGCAGGCACCCACCAGTCAACCTCTGTGACGATGGCAGTCAACACCGCAGGAATGTTGAGCCTGGTTCAGTGGCTAAGGTGCTGCAAATCCCCCAGCCGAGGGCAGTGATGGGAGGCAGGGAGCCAACTGGGCTGTGGTTCGACTATAGGCAAACAGGGCATGGCAAACCAGAGGTGACATCAGAAGTTGCTGGTCGTGGCAGATAGCAATGTGAAAGCACCAGGAGGGATGGCTGGATCTCACGGCTTGGTTAAGGGGGAGTTGGGCGAGAAGAGGCCAAACTGCACAGGCAGTTGCTGGGGATATTTTGGGGAGCAGAGCCTTGCAAGGCCAGTGGTGCTCTGGTAATCCTATCAGCTGAGGTTGCCTAGGTAAATGTATTGAAAATACGAAGCTTGGGTATGCCATGTAGCAGAACTGGGACCCAAGGCAAAAAAGTAATTATGGTGGATTGCTTGTTTGCAAGGAGTCTTGGGTGGAAAACGGGAGGTCGAGAAATAGGAAATAAGGAATAAGTTATACAGTGCCAAGGGGCTGCCGAGGTGGGGCCATCAAGCAGGCCCACACTTGATCACCGGAGTGGGAGCAGGGCAGCAAACCAAACCCGTTTTTCTGACCATACCACATGGATCAAACCTGCCTCTTTTCACAACGTGGGACCACAGGGTGCTTTCCCTTGCCAGCAGGGCAGCACCTGGGTGGATGCATGGATTGAGAATCACAGCATTGCTGTGGCAGTGCCTGTTCCAGGCAGCTGGCACCAGCCTCTTCCCACCACTTCCTAAGACAAACATTAATTGTCTGGGTCAAAAATTCACGGCTGAAAATACCTTCTTTCACCACCACCCCCTCAGAACAAAAAAAAGAAGAGTGTATTGCAAGCAGTGGTCTGTAAAGAAAAACCAATGCATACACTCCGTAATCTTTTGCCTATAAAGGTGCCCTCTTGCTTGTTATTCTCCTCTCACAGGGAGATGAGAGGAGTACAGGAAACTCACTTCCAATTTATTCCTCCTCATTCAAAAGGCAGAAAACCACATGTAAGCCATCATCCAGGTACTTGCCAGAAAACAGCTCAGGACATCGCATTTCAAATCAAATAGAGATTCTCTCTTTCCTTGAGGGAGACGAAGGCTAGCAATAAAAATAAATTGTAATAATAAAAAAACCAACCAGAAATACTATTATCCACAGATGGAAAGACTGAGTTAATAATTTATTGGATTTTCCTCTGTGTGTCTGGATTTTTCTGGACACAGCTGGGAAAACAATTTTTTTTTCTTGTTTTACTCAGAAAAACAGAGTCACCATCACAACCCTTTCTTTCTGAACTAAGGGTGGAAAAGCAGCTGCAACAGCACAAGGGGAACAGCAGATTTGGAGTTAAGGTGCAGACTAGGAAACAACTGGGCGTGTGTAAGGAGGGTAACATTTCTATTATTTGTTAAGAGGAGTCACCACTAATAAATCATTATGATAATGCCTGGGGTGACAGCCATGGCAGGGAATGGGTTAATGCACACACAGCCTAGTTAGCTGGCCTTGCTGTGAGGAGAGGTATGCTGCAAGCCCTGCCAGTATCATAGTTCTTCACGTGGCTCTTTCCTCGCAGGTTGTCAGGCTGGGTTGGCCTCCCACCCGAAGCCTCTGCAAACTTCCCTTTTAGGGGTTAACTGGCTCCTGTCTTGTTCCTTCCCCTGTTGACAATTCTCTAGAGTCTTGCCATGCCCAGGACTCCAGGAAACATAATTTTTCCATCTCTTGTCTCCAGAGATTTCACTTCACTGCCTCCTCCATCTGACATGTTTCTTGGGAGGAAAGGAAATGACTGACGTTCCCTGCCTGGGGACCGCTGTAACTGGCCAAAATTAGAGCATTTGATGGGAAATTGCAGAGCCTTGTTATTCCACCCATGAGACTTTGGGGATCCCCAATTTGACATTTATCTCCAAAGAACAGGGACTTCACAGCACAGGTACCTCCCCTGCTGGACAAGTCTTTAGAAACCTTCTTATTAGCCCAATTCAACCTGAAGAACACAGAAACCCTGCTGAATATCCTTGCTTTGGCAGGTTCATGGTTATCTCCCGGGTCTCTGCAGACACCTCCTCTCTTAATCTTAACCTTTGTCCTTCCCCATCTCCAGCAAATCTCTCTTTTTGGTCTTCTCTTTAGCAAAGGGCTGCAGGGTCCTGAAATCAGCCCATCTGCAGTGGGTCTGTACCTTCTGAGCAGGCCACTAGTGACTGCCAAGAGCACCATCCCCTCCCCTGCAAACAGCTCCTGGGAGTTTGTGCGGGACTGATAAGCCCACAGCAGGGACAGGTCATTAAATCTTTTCCTTGCTGACTCTCTCCAAAAGTGGCAGCCCCATGCAGTATTCATGGTGTCACCTTGGGGCCCTACTTAAAGCTCTCCAGAGTGAAGAACCCAAGGAAGCATCCCAGTCAGGTTGGGGCTGGCCATGCTCTTCCCAAGCGCCTCCAAAAGTGATGGAGAACTAATCTGTTACCCCTGGGCTGCCAAGTCCTACTGAATTCTGCTCCTGCTGTTCCCCAGCACTAAGGGTGCAACCCAGCCATCCCTCTGGGTGGGGGAAAGCCCTCCATCCTGCTTCTGACAGGGAAGCAAGAGGCCAGGTCTAGGAGTCCAGGATGCTCCAGCAACAGGAACGCCAACAGCAGAGGCAGGGAAAAGCAAATTTCAGCCAGTTCCCAGGAGCTCAGTGTTGTTTCTGTGCCTTGACCTGTGCTAATGAGGGAGGTTTCTAGGGGTCAAATCACCAAGACTCCTTTCCTTCCTTCAACTTGCCACATAAAGGATAAAGGAGAGAATCACAGGTTGGTTTATTTGCAGTGTCATCCATAGGGCAAGGCGGGATTTGGCCTTTGGGAGGATATGAGGGAAGGGGCTTTTTCACTGCCTTCTAGCACAGAGCATGTACCACACCAGCATCATCAGCGCACAAGTCAATCAGACACGCACAGCTCCTCAGCTCTGTCCCAGAGAAAACAGTGCCTAGCAGAAAAGCAAAGGAAGAATATAAGGAAAGAGAGACCTTCCTTTCTCAGACTGAAGCACACAGCCGTATGTTCATCAAGTCAAGAGTGCTTTGTTGAATCAGATTAATCAATCAAATGCCATCTCAAAAGAAGTCTGCAAAAGCTCTGCCTAAGCATGTTTACACTTAGGGGTCTTCCTCTCAGAAACCCATCTGCCTTAGACTCAGTGATTCCTCTGCTGTCCCTGCCTTGTGCCTGGGTATGGTAACCAGATAGCAAAGTAGCCCATCTAGACTGACAACCACAAGAAGAAAGAGTGTTTTGGATGAACTTCAGCAGAGGTGTTCAGAAATGCACATCAATCAACCACAGAGATGAGGGCAGTACACTATATTTGAGCAGAACAGAAACGCTCCAGGTGGTCTTTTCCCCTCCTGAATGATGTATGCAATTCTACAGAATGGTATCCTTTCTAGGGAAACCTTAGCTAGTCTCACAGAAATCATTCTGGTCTTGACCTCGCAAAGGATGTGCCAAATACTGCAACTGTATAGTATGCTATGATGAAAGGAAGCATAGATTTCAAGCCAAGATACTGTGGCTTGGTGTTTTTGGCTTCCTTAAACATGGGCATCCTCCTGTAAAGTCCCCCGTACGGTTTTCACCTTTTCATGTGTGTCTTCATTCTCTTGCTACAGATGGTTCAGACTGGGCTGAGACTGCACACCAGATACCAAATCAGTGAGAGGTGAGGGAAAGGGAGTATTTAGTCAATGGTCTTTTTTTTTTTTTCTTGGTAGGGTGAATAGCAGCTTTTTACAGCACTACCAGTGTCTGGAAAACCCAAGTCAGAGGAGGACTGCTGCATCTACAACTATGACTGCACTGACATGCAACAAGCAGCCTTCAGAGTTAGGCACATCACTCCACTGTCTTCACCAAAATGAGATCATTATGGTCCACAACTTTGGGATATTCGTACAGCAGCCACTGCCTGAAATGCTGCAGCCAAAGAGGGAATCCACACCGCTGAGAAGAAAAGTACTAACGAGATATGCTTCCTCTGCTTAAACAAAGCTGCAACAAGTGTGGACAACAAACAGCTGGCAATGGCCGGGCACATCCATATCCCTCCCCAGCTCTCCCCGGGTGGTAAGCGCACAGCAGTCACAAATGGCGGGTGGAAGGTTAAATGGCGACAATCAAGCACGTTTCACTGGGACAGAGCAAGCCCAGCCAACGTGAACAGATTGAGACCGACTTTGGCCAGAAGTGGAAGGTCTTTGCAGGCAGGTCTCTTGGCAGATTTTCTGAACAAAGGATGACACCATTCATTCCCACAGCAGAAAACAGGAGCCAAAGCTGAAAAAGACTTGAGCCGGAGGTATCGTGTGTCTGGCCGGATCATGACACCAGAGACACCCTCTCCTGGTGCAGCACCATGGTAACAGCTGCGGTTTGCAGCGCAGAGGGCTGTATCACCAGGTGTGGTGGGGTACGGCGTTTTCTCCTTCTGTAGCTGGTTTCCTGGGGCAGCCTGCCACAGACGGCGGCTGCACAGCCTCCTGGGCTAACATCAGCCTTGAAGGGTCATCTGAAGAGATGGAAAGCCCCAGGAGAACAAGAGCCCCAAGGTGCCTGGGAGAGCAGAGCGAGAAGGGAGGCATAGCTTTGCATCAGGTGACAGGGAGCGTATGGCTGGCATTATGCACTGAAGCTGTGGGTAGAAAACGGGCTACAAGGGGAAGACTCCTGTCCTCTCTTCCCATGTAAATCTCCTACAGGTTCCCGCTCCTTTCCAAAACAGGACCCTGGACCTCCTTTCAAACTCTTCCTCTCTCTCGCTTCCCTCCCCAAACGTCAAGTTCAGCATGCAACCTCTATATTTCCACCCTCTCATGTACCACCCCACTTCCTCACAACCAGCCCCACCTCTTGCTCCTCAGAGCCCTGGCCTCCTACAGCACTCAAACCCAGGCCCCAACACAGGGCCCCCTGCCCTCCTGCTATATACCACTGCTGCCGCCTTGGGGAAGGGTCCCAGCCCCACTGCCATACATCCTCTGTCTCGAGCTCCCTACCTCCCCAGCAATCATTTATCTTCTTATTACTGCTCTTTCCCCAGCTGATTGTTCACTCCCACCCTGCCCCTGGCCAGAGACCAACCCTCTGTCACTGAGATGGGCACACAGACTCGACATTCAACATTACTTGAGGCAGCAGGAAAGCTTTAGGAAGTTCCCACCCAACCCACTCTCATTCCTGCCCACCATCTAGAAGTTATGCCAAATGCCACATCTAGCCAGGGCCACCCTGTGCAGACAGAATGCTCTATCCAAGAAGCATCATTTTCCATTTGAGATTTTTTTATACATTTTTTCCCCAAAATGAATTGCTGTACCTTTGCTCCACCCACCCTTTACCTCAGCCTTACTTTTTCTTCAGCAACTGGATAAAACAGCTCCTGCCTGCTCCTGTGCTATAGCCTTTAGCATTAGTTTTCACCATTTCCATACATTTTCCTCTGCACCCCAGATAACTGTACTAAAAGCCAGGCTAGCAGGCTATCCAGCATCTATCTCTTTTCTTCCCTTTACTTCCAGGAAATCCTCACCAGGAATGCAGAAGGCATGAAAGGAATGATACAATGTCACGACTGACATGCGACAATGACAATAGTCTAGCATGGCGATCCCATCTCCTGCAAAGCAGGTTTTACCTAAACAAATGTGGGCGTTGGTGAGCATTGCCTGTCATTTCCCGCTCCCTATCACTCACCATCTCGATGTGGATCCAGCGTCTACAGGTGAAACAGATGCGCTGCTCCTGACTCCCTCAAATCCAAAAATCCTTCTTTATTCTACTTCCGAAAGCCTGATTTTTTTTTCTTTCAGTGTCATACTGACTTTTTACAACTCCATCAAACCAGCTTTACAACTCCACAGCTATCTCAAGATCAAATCCAAGTCCAAATTCAGCCCAAGGGAAAAAGCCGCTCACTCCCACAAGTATGTGTTCTGATCCTTCATGGTTCTTTTCCATTCATATTTTTAAATTAGGATGCTAGATTTTTGATAGCTGGTGCAGAAGCAACATGCTCTTTTCTTCCCTTTTCTTGATGTCAAAAGACTCGTCTCCTGGCTTGAAGAGCTTGCTGGATTCCTGTTTTCTGAGAGAAGCAGAAGATGAAGAGGTATGTATGGTGATGAAGTGATAACTATCTGAGACAGTTGTGGGAGATACAACCTTCTTTCAAAGCCTGCTGGAGTCAGTGGAAAGCTATCACTGACTGCTTTGGCCTTTGGAGTCTCTCTTTGTTCTAAAAGCTTTAAGTTCTTCCCAAACTTTGGATTTCCAATGGCTGTCTTAAAAGTAAATTTTTAGTCTGATTCTGATCCTGCTGAGCACATTCAGCCTTTACTGCTTTGAGCAGTAGTGGCAAAATCAGCTGTGCTCAGGATAAAGCTGTTGTGCAAATGTTTTCAAGTGCAGGACAAACAATTCTTAATTACAGTTTTTCATACTGACAGACTTCTCTGAAGTCCAGGGCACACGCTCATGAATTAATCCTCTTACATGACCTGTCAAAAAGGAAAACCCTAGCAATCTGACTTCTCAGATGAAACAACCAAGGTAGAGAAGTTAAAGGACATGATCAAACCACAGAGGCAAGTGAGTGTTACAGTCAATATGAAAAGGCTGCTCTTTGCATGGCAATAAACCAGATGTCTTTCAGCTTGGCGCCTCTCAGTCCTACTAAACACAAGGTTCAGTCCCACTGAAGATAGTCACATATATGAAATCAGGCAGGTGCACAACTGCTTTATGAAACTGGGACCCAAATATCTCAGATCACATTCATATTTGCAGATGCTGGTCAAGCACAGTGTGGAAGCATGAGCTCCAGTGCCTTTACCACATCCAAAGTGGCCACAAAATAGCCAGCCAGACCAGCTGTCTCAGGATTGAGCTTTGCTGAACTGACCCTTCAAGGAGGGCCTGAATTTGCCCAGATTGCCTGAGCTTGAGCTGTTGGAATTGGGTGGAAGAAGACGAGAATGATATTCTGAAGCACTTGGGTTTCTCCCTCCTTCCTCCTGCTTGAATGGGAAACACCTTTCCATCAGTGACCTCAGATTAATAAACCTGTCTCACATTTTGTATTTGAGTTTGAGGGGATTATCTTAGTTGGATGGGAGATTTTTACCTCTTTTTGCAAGTCAGTATTTGTCAATGTGTTAGCAGCTCTCTTGATACCAACAGAAGATCACTGTTGGTAAAATAAGTAAAATATAAAGGTACAGCTTTTCCAAAGAGCTCCTCATGCAGCAGTTCTTTAGGCACACCTATGGGAGGCAGACAATGTTAGCAACAGCCAAGAGAACAATGGAAAACCCTTGTACTTTCCATAGTGGGAATGTGATTATTGCTAAAATAACTTGCTTAAATAATGGACTTGCTTAAATAATGGCTTTGATCTCCAAAGCAAACAAATACTGCAGGCTTATGATTACACAAAACTACCATAGCATCTGGTGGAATGACAGGAATCCTTTTTGCATTTCCTGCGTCCTCCCTGCATTTCCTGCAGGGAATGCAGTTTTGGAATGCAATGTGAACATTGCAAAAGCAATCTATGTATGAAAGATATGGGCCTCAAGCCATACAGCTGCACTTGATGCAGCCTGAGGATTTGCAGGCTCCTTACCAAGGGTCTCTCCTGGATATAAAACATTCAAACACATGAAAAGAAGCATTGTGCTATGTGCACTGAGGTAACCTGGCAAGAAGAGATTGTCAAAGATCCTTTCTTTTTTCTCTTTAGAAAGCATTTTTGAATTTAGTAAGGCCAGATCACTGGGAAACAAAAGATACTTTACAAGAATTGGCAGGGGTTGGACACAGACTCCAGCAATTTACTTTGGCCAATGTGTGTGGCTGGAGATCTGGTAGAGGAAGGTAGTGGAGGGGAACAGATCAACACCATGTGTCCTAATGGCCACCACAAGCATGGGGTTTCTTATAGATCAGAGCCCACAGAATGTCTGGGAGATGGTAGTTTGCAAACAAAACCTGTTGTCTAATGGATCTCAAGCCACCGAGATCTTCTCTAAAGATGGCAAGACAAACCACCAGTCGAAAACTCCCTGTATGGACTGGAATCATCCTTAGGGGGTGGCACTATGTAATTCAAATGATATTGCATGACAGACTGGACAACTACAGGGAAAACTCATATCCTTGGAGTGGACTGGAGAATGAAAGCCATCCTGAAGATGAACACAGTGGAATGCTTTCAAAGACCAGAGCATATTGCAGTAAATAAGGTACAGTACAGACCACCCAAAACTATTAATATAACTGCTGTTTACCCTGTGGGAGAGACCAAAATGTGCAGAATGCTTTCTGAGCATTGCTCCTTACCCAAAAAGGTCCCAGTTCAATCTGAGTGATTTTTTTTTTTTTAAAGCCAATGTTTTGCTATGAATCACATGACAAGGAGGCTAATAAACGTGTCCTGAAAGGCGATACTTTGTACTGAGATTCTGTGGTTCCCCCTGTGCCACATCCTTCAACCCATTTCCTTGGCTTCTCCCTCTAGTCCCAAAAGAAGGCACCATCAGAGATGGGGACCAATCCCAGTCTCTCTGAACTCAGTCCCATCCTCCAGCCACAAAGGTGTCTTCACCTCCTGTGCCCACAGTCTCCTGAAGCAGTACTGAGAGCGGTGCTGGACACTGGATCAATGAGGATTCAATTGGACCAGCCTGGGCAGGGATTTTATATTCAGTGTCCCCCTCCAAGGAGTCTGCTAGATTTGGCCCCCTCATTTTTGAGGCACAGGCTTTCTCTTGAGTGCCTGACTTGACCAACTCACAGGCAGCAACAATTTGATTAAACAGTGCTCATTTTAGCCTGGTTTTCTAAGAAAACAAGAGCTTTTGGGGTTATGCTAACTCTTATCTGTTTGTTCATCTGGCTGCTTCCCGTAATATCTTTTGAACCAGTTAGCTAACTTCAAGCAAAAGTAGGACAGAGGTCTCAGGGAAAATTAGGTTAATGGAAATCAGCACTTTATTAATGCTTGTTCTAAGGGAAAGACAGGGAGAAGTACATCCCTTTGGGCAGCAGTCAGTATTGGCAAGTGGTCTGCTCATCTAGGCACTTTTTTTTTCCCACCAGAGGTAGCCACCAGGACACAAATGGGAGATGGGAAATACTGGTAGGAGTGCATGAGATAGGGCCAAAAGAGTGAATCCACAAGCACAGAGACTTAACAGAATATTGTACTTTTTGTTACCATTGGTAGAAGTTCCTTGTGATTCATGTGCCCTGCTAGCAGGCAAACAAAGCCATAGTTTTCTTGGTGATTCAACACCAACAATGCAGTTGGTCCCTTTGAAATTCTGCCAGCTCTAACTAGAGGACTCCTTCATTTTCTTTGCTAGCAGAGGGAATTGCTCCTGGTTACCAAAGGGCAACTCTTTGGTAAATACCCAGGTTGCTGTCTCAACATCACAGACAGAGAAGGAATCATGAAGAAAACAGCTGAACCAAGTTATGGCATGGTGTTCACGGTTGTCCATCCTTTTCTGAGTCTGTGTCAATCCCAGCAAGAATTACTTCGTGGCATATAGGGGGCAGAGCTGCATTGCGATGTTCAAACCTGAGGCATCTGTGGTTGTTTCAGTAGTCACTCAAAATGTAGAAGGCTCTTCTCAGCTTTTGGTGGCAAAGGACTGGTTCTTGGCAGTAGCTGCTTGTCACCAACACACAGTAAAAATCACCAGGTATAAATACGAATTACTTTCTCTCAGAAATTGACATTATCTTAGACAAGATATCTGGGGGGAACCCAGAAAGTCAGGTAGCCAAAAATGTCTCAACCTTCTTTAATCAGGAAAGAAAAGGCTACAAGCCATTCAGCATTTCAGAACTTGATGGCAATTAGGAGGGATGGTGATGCATGAGTACATTACTCAGCATTTGGTCAAAGAGTTATCATTTTACAAAATGGTATTTTTACTGGTTTTGCCCCAACACATCAAAAAATCCCTCAGAACAGAGAGCAGAGGTCTGCCACGTCCTTGCTGGCTGCAGACTGAGGAGTTTCTTTAAATTGTTTTCCCACTGCCCTTTCATGCTGCATGGATCCTGCATGTCTCAGGGACTGTTAACTCTGTGGTCCATATTCCACAGGTTAAAAATGCTGATCTAGCCCATACCAGCTGTGTGAATGCATGAACACCATCTTAACCACCCCTGTTATTTCCAGACCTGGATATCCTACTTTCTCCCATGCAATCTTTTCAAATGTTTCACTATCTTAACAACTGGAAAACATCTAATCTAAATTTCCCTTCCTGTAATTTCAGCCTGCTGCTTTTATCTTACCCACCATGGACAGAGAGAGCAGATTACGCCTTTCCTGAAGCACTCTTCTAATTACATGAAAAAGGATCGTATGACCCCCCGAGTCGCCTCTTCTCTAAATTAAAACAACCCTGGCTTTTGTTCAGCCTTCCTTGTAAGTCCTGCTGCCTGTGTAACTTGTTTGAGATAGGCCTACCTGCTGGATAAAGGAAAAATGCAACAGTCTACCTTCTCATGAAAGCCAAGCAGTGATTACTGCAGCTACCTGTCACCAAGCATGAAGAAAATGTTCCCGGCTTATAGACCATACATTTTTGGGACCCAGAGCTAGAAACACCTAGATGCAAATCCAAGTTCTGCTGCTGCCAGTCTGTCTGGTCCTAAGCAAATTGAATCCGTTCACAGCCTCTTCACTTGACAGGTCTAGAAATAACAATTTGCTTAACTTAGCATAGCATGACCAAGGTAATATAAAGTTGGAGATTGTGCAGATGTTGTAAGGTCTGGTGGAAGAGCTCACTGTTACTGCAGACTTCCATGTGGATAGGTGTTGTCTTTTAGAAGTTATTTTAAAAATTTTGTTCTGAAATACTACAGGTGTCTTTAAAAATCGAAGTTCTTTGAGAGTGACTACATCAAACTGCTGGGAAACCAGTAGCTTCCAAGTAAATGTGGGGAAGTTCAGGACTTCAGAATACCAGGAATCCCATGGGTAAGTATTGATATTTGAAGCCCTCCAAGTGAATGATTAAACCAATTTGCCTAACATTGCCATGGCTCACGGGTTTCCTAGTATCAAGCCATCTGAGCCTGCTGGGAGGGTTCTCTCCACAAGATGTATATTCCTCCTCTGTACAAGATGATTATGAGTATCAGAATGCTTTCTGGTTCAGGCTGGTCTTTTTATTTTTGTATCACTGCAGGACAGATCCACATGGAATCACTCAAACACTTACTGATCAGACTTTTCCTCCAGAATGGAACTTTCTTCACCTTCCTTTAGTTGTACTGGCCAAGGGACTCTGTTTCAAAGCTTCATACAAGTTTTGTAGGCTTCCTAACTTAAAAACTGAAGGATTTGGTTTGTTCTGATTTGAATACATTAAATTATAAGAGAGAGATCTCTGCAATAACAATCACAGAAAGCACCATTTCAGAGTGTTTTCTGAAATAGTGTGGGCATATTAAAAGACACCAATGCTGCTTGTTTTTACTCTTTATTGAAAGAATGAGTCCCACATGGGTAGATGTAAATAAGCAAAAAAGGGAGTAGGCACTGATTACGTTACAATCTGCAGGTTAGCCAAGCCCACTTGCAAACATTCTTTGTGTTGCACGTCCACTCAATTCATATCTGTCTACCTATAGTTTATTCAGGCGCTACAGTCGCACCTGTGTGGTCACAGGAGTGCTGAGGTGTATCTCACAGCTCTTGCTGCCTAGCACCACTCTAGGAATTGCTTTGAGGAGCACAGTGGCAGAACTTGTCTGTTCTGCTCCCAGCCTCCATCTTCTTAGCCCATCTATTTATTTAACTGAGCTATACCCTGCTCAGCATGTTCAGCCTGTGTTAACCATAGCTCACTCGCAGGTAGATGAAGTAGTCCAGCCTTCAGCTGTGCTCATTGCACCAGGATTCAAACTGGAAGGACAGAGATAGTGATCACACCATGCCGGACAGATGCGGAGGTAGCTGACAAGTACTGCTGCAAATTTCCCTTGTATGATTAGCACAGACCTGCATGCAGCTCATTACCCTAAAGAGCAGCAGTGCCTCCTGAATTTTGGCAAGAGACATCGTATAACAGGAGAACGTCTCATCTTGCAGTACCCAGAAAAGCAAGTTTCCTAGGGCTTGAGGGAAGAGCAACTACGGCAGAAACAGAGGCCTATTATCAGTACTCATTTCAATGCAACTTTAGGCAAAGGAAGCCTTGAAAGAGGTTATTTATAGAGAATGGAAGAGGGAACAACTTTTCCAGGCAAGTGGGACAAGACGGTTTTCCTACAGAAAAGAGATGTTTATCTAAGCAATGCATCAATAATTAGGAGAGGTGAGTTCCTGGAGTTGATAACTCAGCCTTGCTTAGAAATCTGACTCATTTTGGGTTTTTCATTGATGAAAAATCCTCCAGGACTTAATCGCAAACTCAGGAGTTGGATTAGGGCAGAGGAGTTTGCTCACAACAAAAAAGCAACAAGACTTGCTGCCTCTAAACCCAAGGAGGCCAAGAACAGCCATCACAGAGTTCCTTTCATTAACACAGACATTGGGACTTGCGCTGCAGGCTGTGTGGATCAATGTCATAAGTAGTATTACTGGTATTATAGTGGGTCACAGATAAAGAGATAAAGAACAAAATACCTAGAAATTACATGCTTACTATGTGCCAGCATTGATGCTTCTGCATCCAGGTTAACCAGGCCCACAGTAAGTCAGCAACACTCTCCTTCCACATTTGACATTGCAGGGGTCAGGCTCAGCAGGGCAGCACAGGGAAAAGGGGCTCACTGGTCAGATGGGCACTGGCACAAGCACAGCAACAAGACAAAGTGAGAGGATGCGCTCATCTGAGAGTGGCCAGCTTGCATTCATCTCGGATCAAAGGTGGGAGAGGGTAAAAGAGATCACCCAAGAAAGCAAAGTGGTCCCTGTTAGCCTCCCTGCCTCTCTGATGCCAGCCCAGGACCATGTCTTTTCTCCACCTCTAGGCTGCGTCTGGCAGAGGACTGCAGGGTAAGAAGGTGCTTTCCCCAGGTAGCTGTCTTGTGTTGGACTCCATCTTCCTTCATACAAATCTGATGCAATGGGTACTTTTGCTTGTCTCCTCCATCACACAAGGCCTCCGACAGGTTAGGAGGTACAGTATTGTTCCATCCTCAGCTGAAATCATCCTGGATTTCTCCAAGTTAAAATGTCCAGGTCTGTGTGTATAAGACCAAGTAGAAGACCCAGAAAATACCTGCCCAAGGAATGGTGGGGTGGCCCTGAAAGACTGATCTCTGCCACCTACCGTTACCCGCTTTAATACCAGAGAAGTTAGAGCCTTTCTTAAAGCAATACTTAGCTCCCATCTTATACTCACTTCTCTGCAAGCAAACCGAGGTTCAGAACACAACTGCAACCTTGTGTTGCACAAGAGATCCTAGAGAAAATCTCACTCTGCACCTCCAGAAGATAGCTTACTGTGTAAATAAAAAGAATCAGATAAGAGAAGGCTGTAGAGAATTTTAACTTAGGAAAGAGGATCTGGGTATTTTATCAGCATCCTTTCAGGTCTTAATTTTATTGGGAAAAATGTTAATTGAGCTAGTTAGTACCTCTGAAGCAGAAAGTCAACCCAGCTAGGTCTTCCTTGTGTAAACCTTCATCTGCATACTCATGTTGTCTCCTTGCTCCTTGCTCTCTCTGTGCTCTTCGTAGCACAGACCTCCCAGTTCTCAGCTGCATCGTGCTTGAAATGCCTAGAGTGGCAGAAGCTACCTTATGTCACCCCGTCTGTGAAAACATGCAAGCAGAGCATTCATTTTTTTGCCTAATTAACACAAAGGGATTGACTAAAAGGAATATTTCACTCTCAGATTTTAAAAATATCATTCACAAAGCTCACGTAGATGTTCTGAGAGGAGCAACTGCAATTACAGCAGCCAAGTAATAAGCACAAGCAATTAATACAGTCTTTAAATACTTTAAATATAATATTTATGGCCTGTTGATAGGACAGATCTATTTTTTTAAATCAGAGGTTTGGAATAAAACCGTTTGACTATATAAAAATGATTGGAGGATTTCAGTGTGTGTGTTATCTTTAACATGTCCCTTCTTCTGGAATCATTAAACAATTACAGATTTCCCATGAAAAAAAAAAGAAAGGAAAAATCCATTCACCAAGCTTCTAAGAAATACATTCTCTTAGAAGGAAAAGGGAACACATCTGAATGTTTTCTTTTGAACTTAATTCAAACAGACATAGTGGCTTGTTACCCAGTTTGTACTACAGCTACTTATGAGGGGTGAACATTTGATACAATAAAATTTATCTCCTCCTAGTGCTGATATAAACAATGACACAAGGCGTCATGACATCAAACATCAGGCCCAAATGTTTCTGAAAATCAAGCAGTATGAAGCAGCTCTCCAATTCCCTTGCGGATAGCCTTAAGTGCCTGCTCTGACCTTTATCTCCTTGCTGTGCAGCTTTGAAAGGCTGTGGTGTCTCAGCCAGGCCAAGACAGCTGATGGACTCCACCCTGGTGTGGTCAGGGGCTGTGTCAAACATCAGAGCATATTCGGGTGTGGAGTGGATAAATCTGGAGTGGACAGCACAGACCTCCTTCCCAGAGAGATAAAGCGCTATGTTGCTCTCCCACTGCCTTCTCCAGGAAAACAAAAACATTAAACCAAATTTCTTGATGCTCATTGGCTGCCTGGTAGGGCACCTGAATGTCTCTCTGGTTCAAGCATGTCCTCAGGCCCTGGGTGCAAAGAACACTAACGTGACTCTTACCACTGGTAAACACAGAGATAGCACTGGTTCTTGTAGGTATTCTCATCAGTGCCACACAATACATATTTACATACAATGCAGATTGTTTTCATGAGATGACAAATGCAACCTGGCTAGGAAAAACAGGAGAGAAAACACTGAGCTTGATAAGCTGTTACTTGGATTTTCATGTGGAACAGCTGAGAGAATGGAAACCAAAGGATATTTACGTGTTCTGGCCTACTGGGAACATACCAAGAGGCTGCATTACATTCAGGAATGTTGCCTTGTGTGCAAACCAGGAAACCACTTGTTGCTTGCTCACCCAGCCACAGAACTGGAGAGAGGAAGGGCAGCACCCAGCATGAAAGATCTGTGAAAACATAACAGTGGAAAACCTGTGTATTACACTCACGCTAAACAAGCTCGTTGCACACCTTTCTCAAGCCTACCAGTGGCACTGCACTATGTAATGGAAACCCTGCTGCCATTGAAAATGAGTGGTGAGTTACACCCTCCTGTGCTTTTGAAAACTGCCTTTCTGAGGAAGGAATTTAAGCTGAAGGATTTATGGAGAAACAGAAGGAAATTTCCTTGTTTTATCCTTCATGTAATAGGAAACTGAAAGCTGTCATTCACAAATGGGAACATCACCCCTAGGAAAGGAGAATGTACTGTGCTTTCTCATTTTCCAAAACTCTGAGTCACTTTATGTTTAAGCAAACATCACAAATGAAGTATAAGCTGCTCTCGAAAGCATTAAGTCTTTTGGTACAGGTGGTTACCTTTCTTTCATTACCACCATCTCCACTTAGAGTACAAAGTAAATTAAAAAAATCCTATCCAGTGCTTGCCCACATTCAGAAGTCACATACAGATCAGATTAAAAGTGTTCCCTGTTCCATGGGAAAATGAAAATGGATGAAAATATTGCATGCAGGGAGTACAACGCATAAATGCACTAAAGTACACAAATTGCCTTCTTGCATTTTGGCTTCCATCAGTAACAAAAGTTTTTAATAAACCATTTCAACTCAGGCAGTTCTGGCAGTCACAGCTCTGTGAATCGAAAATTTCATTTGCTTCACCAATTCGGTACCAAAAGTAAAACTTCCCATCACAAAGCATTTGTAACAGATACCCTCCACTATTATTTTTTCTACCAGATCAACCCCTGTTGTTCCCTGATGTCCAATACCATCTGTGAGTTGTGAAATTTATGTCTGTGAAGCACAGCTCCTGTTTACCATTGTGTATTGGTAGGCAGACCTGTGAGAGGCAGGCAAGGGTTGGAGGTACAATCCTCTCGCTTCACCACCGGCTCTGCCACACCCACCTGGAAAGAAGAATATATGCCTGGACCTCTAGAAGGACATGAATGAGAAAATAGCAGGGGGCATGGTGAATTCAAGTTCCAGGCAAAAATGCAGAGCTGAAAGAACAGCCTTCCCGACGGATTTTATCTTAGCCACTTCCTTAGCTGCACTCATAAGCAGTTTTCTCAAATTTACTTGCTGTATAAAATAATTTGCTGAATTGTTTCAGGGAACCATTTCAGGCCTTCACTGAGTTCCAATGCAGTCTGTTGACATTTTAGCTCTGTACTGTGTTGAACTGTTTTGCTCAAATTTGAAAATCACGTTCACCTTTCTATTCCATGACTACAGAAAAGAAATATAAAATCAAAGCTACTTCTTGACTGTTCAGGTTAGCAAGAACAAAATCTGCTTTTTATAACTACTCAAGTCAAATCAGGGCTTGTGCGATCATTCCTGATGAGAAAGCAAACACAGGAAAAGTTCAAACAATAAAAATAAAAGCTTTTAATAATCTGAAGGAATATTCCAGCACAACATGACTGTGAACAACATTATTTCATCATATAACAAGAGAAACAAAGGAGAACCTTAAATATTTCAGAGTTTGCCATCTCATTCCCTGCCCTCAGCTGAAATACAAATTGTTCGTAAGTGACAAAACCCCCACATTAAACCAATCTTAAACCAGCAATAACCGCATCGGTAACCACACTTCGTGTCTGCCTCTCCTGTAGAAACTGAGAATTATCCATGCCATATTGCAAAAACTTTACTTTAGCATGTACCATGCTCAGTTCTTCTGATATAAAAAAATGTAACCAAGGATACCACTTGTAAATGAACACATAACATATATGCAGTGCAGATGCTTCATTCTTTCCGCACTCTTTAAATGAGTTTATTAGAACTACTTTTTCTACTTCATTTTAATTTAGACAATCTTTCTTCCTGGGCTTGTCTTTAACAAAGAGAAAAATTGTCTGGAATTGTGAGAAAAAGCATAAATCCGTCATTTCTCTCTTCACCTTAATTCCATGCGGAGGCCCTCAAAATCACTTACTCGGGGTGGAGGAAGGAACGTGCTGCTCCTATTAAGAGGAATCATGAAAGATATTGCCTTGTTAATTTAGGTAGTCTTCCATAAACGACCCTTTGCTTGATTTGTCTTCCACGGGTAGAACACTGGATACACTGGCACCAGTGGGAATTTCACCTTTACATTTGTTTTGGCCAATATTTAATTCCACAAAGGTGCACAGTCTCAGCCATCACAAAACCCCACCCCCAGGTAACCGTGTGGTAGCAAGAGCTACAGAGTTGGGCGTAGAGCTGTAACGGGGTGACCGTGCTCGGCACTGTACACCCCTGGCACAAAGCTCGGATTTACCCAAAAGGACGCTACAGAAAAAAGCCACCGGGCTTTCTTCCGGCGGGGGACTGCGGGTGGAGGATTCCTCTCCGTATCGTTTGAGGTTTGATCCTGCAAATCCTGGAAGGCGGGTGATTTACTGAGTGACCTGCCCCAGGGCGCGCTGTGGGGGACAAGGCGCCCCGGCTCTCCCCAGGCGAGCAGGATGATTTTTTATTCTATCCGGGCACCCCGGCGGAGGCAGAGGCAGACACGGAGGCACCACATTGCAGGCACTGAGGCTGGTGACCTGAGCGAGCATTTTCTTCCCAGCCGTGCGCTCACCGCCTGCCCGCCCGTCCCACTCCGCGGAATAAACCCCATCAATCACATCCCCTCGCTCGCCGCCGACGCACGGCGCGGGGCCCCGCCCCGCCCCGCCCCGCCCCGCCCCGCCCCGGGGCCGTCCGTCCCTCCGCCCGCCCGCGCCACCGAGGGCGCACCGCCGCGCTCGCCTTCCGCCCGGCCTGCCGCTCGCCATGCTGCCCCCGGGGGCGCTCCGCCGGCCGCTCGCCGCCGCCGCCGCCCGCCTGGCCCGGGCCCCGGCCGGCCCGCAGGTACCGGCCGCGGCGCTGCGGGGGGAGCCGCGGCGGCGGCCGCGGGGAGGGGGCTGCAGGGGCGAGCCGGGGGGCGGGGGTTGGCCGCGGGGGGGCGGGGTCTAGCCGGCGGGGGCGGGGTTTGGCCGGCGGGGGCGGGGTTTGGCCGCGGGGGGCGGGGATTGGCCGGCGGGGGCGGGGTTTAGGGCGGGGCGGCGGGCGGGCGGTGCCCTCCAGGGCGGGGGATGTCGTTGTCGCGACATCGTCTTTAACGGGCCTCTTTGCAAGCACGGGCACGGCTCGTGCTGAGCGTCGGCCGCGGGTCTTCTCCAGAATCGTGTGACACGTTCTTTGGCCGGGAGAGGTGGTCCGGTATTTGCTTGAGTGGCAGAAAACGTCTAGGTCTCTCTTTTCCTGCAGAAGTTCAGCTTTGGATGGGTCGCTGACAGCCGACTACTGTCGTGATTGCTCACCATAAGTGTGGGATTACTGTTCGTTCAGGATCCCGTGGGGATTTAGAAACTGTAAATGTAAAAAGGAGCTGTGACACTTGGCGACCAAAACTAGACGTGTAACGCTGCAGAGGTCGTTAGGAAACAGGACCTCTGGTCTCAGCGGTCTGTATTTTGTGGCTTGAGCGCTATGAACTCATGAAATAAGTCACGTACAAAATCCATCCTGCGGCCACCTCTGTGCAAATATGGGCAAAGGCCAAAGGTTTGGTTTGGCCTTAATTTTTCTAGTTCTCTTTGAGGGGCAAGCAGCATGTTCCAGGCTTTTGAGGCCGTTGCAAAAGTAAAAATATTCTGGGACTTCTGAAGGGTTTTATGTTATATGAATAGAAAAACTGTTCTTGGTCAGCCTTTGGGAAGCAACCGGTGAAGGGCAAGGATGCAGACTTCAGCAATCTTGTGCTAGAAGGAATCAGCCTTTTCCCAAGCACTGGTATCTTTTTCTTTTGCCAACAATGTGTAATTTGCTAATCCTGATGTAAGATTTTAATTAGAAAACAGATTGCAGTAGTGTGAGTTGGTCAGGTAAGCGCAACCCAGGCAGGTGTTGATGTTGCCTCTGCTTTGGTGGCATCAGCAGCCTGCCCTTTGAATAATGCGTTAGCCAACTCTCTTTTTATTGCCTTGACTTTTTGCATCCTGCTGCTGGCTTCCTGAGGAAGGGGTATGAGGAAAGGAAAATCCTGCTTTGTTACGAGGTAATAATTAAGCAATTGAGTGCAACAAATGAAAGACATGTCGTGGTCTGTTGCACTGCCAAGAGGAATTGCAGCAAATAATGTGCGTGGGAACTATTTCCAAAGAAAAAAGTCACAAGATACTTTTGTAGTGGAGGAGATCATGAAGCACTCCCTCTCCCAGCCCCCAGTAAAAGAATCGCATCTATAGCATCTCACTGTTTTAAAAGAAGTCTAGAAATTAGACAGAAGATGGTTTTCTGGCTTGAGAATTAGTTTTAGTTATTTTTCTTAACATTTTCTCTCAGGTACTCGCATCCCTTGCTACAGGGCCCAGACAAAATAACACCATTTTCTACGAAATTCGCACATATGATATTAAGCCATCGAAGGTGAAAGAGTTTATGGAAATGGTCAACAAGTACTTTCACCTTCGCACAGCTCACTCGGAGCTGGTGGGATGCTGGTCTGCGGAGCTGGGAGCAATGAATAAGTTTGTCCACGTTTGGAAGTACGGTACGCTCAACATCCCTTTGCACTGCTCGGCTCTCTCTGTGCTCCCTGCCTCCTAGGCAAGAAGGCAAGGAGAATGCTTACCCAGCTTTTATTTGTTGCTCTTGCTGTAAGAAAGTGTCCCAAAAAATTTGTTCCTGTACTGGTTACTGAAAAGAACGCTGCAGAGCCTGTCAGGACAATTTTGACACGTTGGGATGAGAGACTTCCAACTGTTCTTAGACAGCGGTCTCTGCTCAAAACAGGTATGATAGAGGAACTGCGGCAGGGTGCTTTGTTCATGGTAAGTATTCTTAATTTAGGGCCAGTTCCTGAACCACAAATGTCTTCAGAATTTCAAAATGGATGGGAAAAATGGTTGACACCTCCTTAATCAGATAATACATATGAGTGTGCAGACAACCTATATGCAGTCTGTGTATGTTTATATGCATGTATAATTTTTCTCCAATTTTAGTTCAGTGTAACAGTCACTCCCCTAGAAAAAATGAGCACACAGTCTGCATGCTTAAACTCCTCCTGCAGCTGGACTGTGCTGAGGTGGGAAGGCGCTCCACCAGCCCCGACTTCCCAAGTGCACAAAGTGTTTTAGTGCTGCATAAGGCTTGGTAGCAGCAGGCTTCTTGCAGCATAATCAGCTTTTTGTGTGGCTGGAGTCGGTACTGACCTGGAAGGTGCTGGAGAGCCAAGAAAAGCTAACAATGATGTGAGAAACTAGGTGTGCTGGCTGTGCTCTTTGTGGAGACCAAGGGAACTTGATACTTGGGTTATGGTGAGGTGCGAAGGCACACTGGTATCATTTCTTTGTATACCTGCTGCAGTCCAGGGTATATCTGTAGGCTGAGGCAGAGAGTTTTGTTTTTGAAGTCTTCGGCCTGCTCATTGAAATCCAGCATGTTCACAATACCTGTTTAGAATGGAGTCACCCCTTTTGTCCTGGAGGGGTGAAAGGACCAGCCTCCTGTCGATGGGAATATTACAAGTTTCCATGCACCTATGGTTAGTAAATTGTCCTGCTTCTCAGAACTTTTTAGCCTTGTTCTTTCTCAAAAAAAAAAAAAAAAAAAAAAAAAAAAAAATCTATAAGAAAAGTTAAATGGAAAACTGAGGAAAAAAACCCTATAATTTTTATTTGTTTCCTAATGGTGTTTACATGTGTAGGGTACAACATCCTTTCTCCTTGATCTTGATTCATCAGACCCCTGCTTATATCTTTTTAGTAGTTAAAAATAATTGGTATATTTTTCTCTTGGTCCCAAGATACTGATATATGTCAAGGTTCTTCCCATTCTCAGATGCTGTATTTTTCTCATGTATTATTGAAACCTGTCTGTGTAAACATAGTGCTTAAGACACCACTGCAGCCTAACCAGTTGAAATTCAGACATTCTTTAATTCAGTGGATTTATTTTTAATTTAAAAAAAAAAAAAAAAAGAAGAAAAGGTTTAGATTTTGGGCACTTAATAACTCTTTATGTAGCTGAACAAACAAACATTATTTCTACACTTGTAGTTTTAATGTCATTTTATATAAGCCAAAACTCATCTTCTTAATTTTCTCTTGGTAGGCTATTTTTCCTTCTGAATTTTCTTTTCCACTTCACATCCTTATCAGAATCTCCTTATCCGTGGTAACTGTTGCCACATCCAGTAGTCCTTGTGGATGCCATATATGAATGTCTCTTAACAGTGACATTGCTTGATGTATTTTAATGGTTTTATAAACTTTCTTGGAAAATTTGGTTTGCCTTGAAACCATTTAAATCTGAGAGCTAAAGCAAACGCTTTTGCAGACTTTAAAGAAAACTTACCACATCTGCTTTGAGCTAATATGCTGTTTAAAAATAACAATTTCAAACTTATGTAAGTGCAGCTTGCCTCCTTGTAATTACACATTTTTGATTGAGTCTGATGTGACATTAAGTCCATTTTTTTCATAGTGTTTTGTTTTGTTTTGTTGGTTTTTTTTCCCTTTCTTACAGATAATTTTGCCCATAGAACAGCAGTCCGGCATGCAGTAGCCAATGACAAAGACTGGCAGGGAAAATTCATCTCCCCGGCTCTCCACTTGGTAGAAAAGCAGCACACTGAGGTTGCTTATCTGGTACCCTGGTGTCAACTTAGGAAGCCTCCAAAAGAGGGGGGTGAGCTTATCTTCTCTTTTGTTGATTAAAGTTACTGATGCTGATGGACTAAGAAAAAATGGCTTAAAGTTTAAAGGAGGTATTTCACAGTTTTATAACCCTTTATGTAGCAAGTGCATGTACATACACCCATGTGAAAAGGGTGACATAACACAGATGAGGGACAAAGTTTTTACAAAGGATTTTAAACTAACCTGCATCAGTAACTGACCAGAGCCCTGATCCTTAAGGTTGTGAGGGGTTGTGTGAATTGCTTAAATGAACATGCAAAATGGCAACACAGTCGTAGTGGTCAGAGCAGTCATCCTGGACTTGCTTTGTCCATTGGTCAGTGAGAGGGCATTTTGTGGAGACACTTAAGACAATGATTGTTCTCCTTCACAGAGGTTTTTCTCTTCTATCAGTTTGCTTTGATGTTACTGCTTCTTTCCTGTAATAGTTTTAAGAAAACAAGCAAAAATAATCCCTAGTTTTTAAAGATACATGCAAGGCAAGCATACTTTGTAACAGTCATAGATTGGGTGTAGGTGTCCTGATGTATTTTAATTCTCTCTGTGGCAAATGTGGTGTTAATAGTATTGATTGTTCTCCAATTTATGAACATTTGCAGACTTTGTTGCATGGATTGATGTCAAACAGGCCTTGCTTTAACCCTCAGCATGTGCATACATGCAGTAATCTTTGTTCTTTATTTCCACGTGATTCTGAATTTTATGCTGTTAAAACAGAATTTGAAAGCCAGCCAGTTTTTCTCTGAAAACTGGAGAGGTGACTTTTTAAACACTTTGTTCCCATTTTAGTTTATCTCCAGCCCATTGCTGGAGAATGAAACCAGACATATATTCCTGTATGGCAAGTGTCTAGCTTTCTGTTGAAGTGTCAGCAGTTGTGCTCTAGAGTAACTAACTACCCAAACAGAAAGGAGATGGATAACATGTCTTGTAGCAGGACTGGAGTTTTTCGGCCAATCATGCCATTTGTCTACAAACAAGGGAGACTGGCAGAGCAGAGATGCTAAGCTAGTCCTGGTCTGTTGGTTATGCCTTCAGATCTTTCTGTGACCAATTGCCAGGAGTCAAAGGGGTCTATAATGTCATAAACCACTTCAATGCCAGAAAACAGCACCAGTCTTAGAAAAGGGCACCTTGCATTGTTCAAGCAACCATCCAAATCCCACAAACATGTATGAGTACTTGTGATTTCTGCAAAGTAGTCTGAATCTCCCCAAATTTCCAGGCAACACTGAAAATTGCTAAGTTGGTCTTTGTGTGAAGCCTTCTGTTTCTCAGGGTCCCGGTGCTTACATTTGCACTTGAACTAGCTCCAGTTAGCGAGCTGCTTGCGTGTGCTTTTGGGAGCCCCTGGATGCTGTGAGATGTAGTGCATGCTGGGATGAAGTGGCAGTTTCATATCCTGCTGACACCAAATGACAGGGAGTTGAATTACTAGTTTCACAAGAAATACATCATGGTCCTGACACACTGTTCGAGAACTGGCATATTAATTTGTATTTCCTTCCTCGAAGTCATCTTTGCCTTTTCTACCAGGAGTATATGAATGGGTTACTTTCCAGATGAAGCCTGGTGGGCCAGCATTGTGGGGTGAAGCATTTCAAGCTGCAATCAATGCTCACATCAACACAGGCTACACAAAGCTCGTTGGTGTTTTCCACACAGAGTATGGATTACTGAACACAGGTACTACACAATTTCTGATACAGACTGTGGCATGGGAGGGGCAAAGGGAGAGGGGCAAGCCCTTGTCCTGGGTCGGGATTGGCTAGCTTGATGAAAATGTTGGTGTGGATCACCAAAGTCCTGTAAACAGTCCTTGAACCCAGCTTTGTGTATTGGGTTATAGGCTTAAGCCAGGTCCTGCTATCTTTCTGAAAGACTCTCAGGTCTGATGTTAAAGAGTCAAACCTTTTAAAGGCTCAGCAAAGGATCATCCCACCACTTACTTGCCTGGGGAATTGTTTCTGCTAACTGCAAGGCATCTAACCAGTGAAGGCAGACTGCTAGGACTTACAGTACATGTTGTATTGGAGCATAACAGTATTCAGCTGACTTTATTTGTACTTTCTCAGTCCACGTGATCTGGTGGAACGAGAGCCCAGATCATCGGGCAGCAGGAAGGCACAGTGCCCATGAAGATGCCAGAGTGGTAGCAGCTGGTAAGAGATGATGGATACAGAGAACTCACTAGTGTTGTTACCTGCATGCCTGCTGAGAAAAGTATTATTTCTTATTGGATTACTGTCTTAATTAAATATGCATTTAATTTCAGTGCGGGACAGTGTCAGATTCTTGGAGTCCCAGCAAAACGTGCTCCTGATTCCTCTGCAATGTTCGCCACTGAAGTAACCTTCCTCTGAAGGACATAAATGATGGCAGAAAGGACAAGATGGAAGTGCTGTCCTACATCCCCAGGAAAAAGACCTTGAGCCATTATCACTTACAGCATGAACCACACTTCACCCATCTTTTGTTTTAACCCCTCAGTTCTTAATGCTTTTCTGCATAGCTAGAGCACGTACCAAACCTAGTAAGTGAAGTGCTGGTTTCCAGCATCGCAGCTCAGGGCTGGTATCATAACCTACTTTGGTGACTCTTGTTGATTATCACGTCTTGGCTATTGCATGCTTGTTTAAGAAGGAATACCCCCACATAGCTGTTACCCAGTTATGTTCTGGGTCACACTTCTCATTGGGATGCTTTGTATTAATTCTGAGTAATGTAAAATGTCAGTGTGGCTGGAACTGCCCCTAGGAGGTGCTGCAGGGAAGCTGCTCAGGTAGTGGGTTCCAATGAACTCTGCCACAAGAAGAGCATTTATTCACTATCTTGTTATAGTTCGCTTCAGCCCTTTCCTTTTCTGTTCAGTAAACACTTCCTCAAAACTGGATTACACACATAATGCCTTGCCTTTGTTACTTTAATATTTGTTTAGGGTGCTGAAATTGGATTAGCCCTTCTTGTTCAACTGTGTCGTCAAACTCAGCTGAGCTACTCATGCTTACATTCTTTGAAATACTTTTTGCCAGACTATTAAAAGCCCAATAAATTTGCATAAAGAATAAATTTTTAGTGTTTATAGCTCAAGCTCTTCCTCTTTTTAAACTGTGAACTCATAAACCCCAGTCTCCAAGTACAGCATTCGGCAGGTCTTCCATTTTGGTCAACAACAGTCTTAATAATAGTCGCTTTAGAGCCCATAAGCTAGAGTGAATAGCAGCAGAGCAGAGCGCACATGGGCTGAGAAGTCAAACTTGTGTTTTGTGTACAGTGGCACGGAGCACTCTCTTCTGCAATTTAAAGGTCACTAACTGGCAGAACACTTGGGAGGCTTTTCCACAGGTTAACCACTGACCTGCAATGGGCAATTGATTTCACATCTCTACTGAAGAACCTTTGTGCAGTCCGCCTAATGATGGTTATTGCTTCTGTAAAGTGCATCAAGATCTCATGGAAAGCACAAAAAAACCAGCTGTAGTCAATAATGCTTATGTCCAAGGTGCATGGATGGGATCCAGCTGCTGTAGTAAGGGAGTATAATGGGTGCCTATACCCATGTCCTTGTACTCTCCTCCCTCAAACAGAGCCATCTTTAGCACTCTCGGGTGGAACAAACAATAGAGACCACTGTCTTCTATTTTACAAATCAACTTTTCGAGGTATAAATGGCTGATAAACCATCACTACCAAGCTGACTCAGAATGTTGCCTTATGGCAGTAAACTCGAAGGAGGACTTTTTTCTTTTGCAACAAAAACATGGGCTGAAAAATGGGACAGGGAATTAATAGGACATTTTTTTCCCCACGCGAATGCAAAAATTAGGTTGTTTTATTGTTTACTGGAATAAAAAATAGATACTAAAAACAGTATAATTTTTTTTAGTAAAACTATTTTCCTTCTCACCAGCATTGCAAGTAAAGAATATTCAGGAAGCTAGAGGTGTGCTTTATTCCAAAGTTTGGAACTGGTTAATAACCAATTTGGTTAATTGGTTGACAGTGTGACTACAGGCAGTAGAAGACAAAATTTTAAAATTGCTTTTCCTTCAAGCAATTGGACCATTCTGCTTTCATTTACAAACTGCTGTTCAAAATCAACCTAGTATTAACTTGAGTGACCTTCCTTTAATTTGATATTAGCTAAGGATTAGCTAAGTTTAGAGTATTTCAGATTCTTTATACTCAAACATAACATTTTGCTTTGTCAGTGAAAACAGGTATAAGGTATTTTTAGCAAAGAGGAGGAACTATTGTCAATAGTTACAACTTACCACATCTCTGTAATGGAAATATTCAGAGGCAGCTGCCTGACTTGGGATTTAAACATCCAGTTAAGTTTGTTATGCTCTGCAGCTGGATTTGACAGTTACACCGATCACTTTTTTCAGGATTTGCTGGAGACCTTTTTATTTCCTAGCTTTAGAAGCTTAAAGTAGAACTTGCCTTTCAAATCTTGTGCCACCTCACTTACCTGGAAATAGTATATGCTAATTTGTAGAGGTACTGGAACTTGCTTGTACATTACCCACCAAAGCTCACAACAGAACAAAGCTAGGCAAACAAGAGCTGCTAACAGCATTCCTCAAAAGAACATACGCAAAAAAATCACACTTTGCAGACCAATGGTGCTATAACAGCTTTATTTTTTACTTAATGCAAGGCAATTAGAGTGCCTTTTAATACTTCACATAACAGTTATTAGCAAATACAAATATATATAGGTTTTTTTTTTTTTTTTTTTTTTGCTTTTAATGGAAATGTCATTTAAGGATTTAACTTAGACATTTCAGTTGTGAAATCTCTCTAGATTTTTGCGAAGTTAACAGATATTCCAGTGCAAAAATAGATCCCATTACAGATAGCATAAAGTGCTTGGAATGAAGGACCAGCTGTAGTTCAGGAGGGAAGGATAAGCACAAAGTGGTGGTTTAACCATGGGGAAAATACAACAACTCCTTACTGAAATACAAATGTACTACAAAGAGGGATGCAACATGTCAACAGTAATAAAGTTTAAAATAAGTTAACACCTCAGTGCAGTTTCATTATCAAGAGTGGTTCATGTGAGTCTAGAGTGATTTTTCCCCAACACACACTTAAAAGAGTAAATTAGTGGCTGTCTGAACGTACTCTATGACAAAATCTTTATGTGAGAGTTGCATTATGCTGTCTGTTGAGTACAAACAAGACAGATCAGAGCTGTGAAATAGTTCAGTTAATATCCATGTTTACTGTAACATTTTGTCACAGCAGACTCTGGATGAGCATGACAGTCACAGGGCAATAGGAATCAAGAATCTTTTTTTGAAGGGCTAAGGAAAGAGGATTATGATGTCACCTGTTTCCTGCTAAATTAATCATTTACATGCGCAGTTACAAAGAGCAAACCACAGCCCTTTGAGGACCAAATCTGAATCCTCCCAGAACTTGTTCTAGTTCTGCATGCATTAGTTTGGTGCAGTGCAAAACTTAAGCCCTTCACTTCGGTGACTTAATGCTGATTTGTAATAGTGATTTTTAGCAGTGGTAAGCCTTCAATACATGCTGTTTCTTTCACTGATACTGTAACATACCTGCAGCCTGTTACAAAGAAGTCATGGCTGTAGCTCAGCTGTTTAGTAATTTTTCTGCACCTGGAAGTCTGGTATATTCATCACCCTGTAAATCATCCCCATAGGGTGATGATGCCATGAAGGTAATTACAAAGTATGTTTTAAGTGAGGTATACCAATCCCCATTACACTCCTTTCTCAATCCCCTTAGCAATGTATTATACAGATTAAAAAAAAAATAGTATGAAAAAGGCACTTCAGCAGAGCATGTAGTAAGCTCTTACTTTAACCCAAGGCAGGACACAGCAGGGACTGGGAACTTGTGCTAAATATTTAACTGTTTGTGTATTAAAAATGATGAATTGGTCAGAGTTACGAAGTATACCTGGAAATATGTAGTCAACCTTCTTCAGGCTCATGCCAGCCTCTCACTGTTTGTTGGGCTGCTATGGGCGTTCACAGAAGAGAATGGTCTGTGATTGATTCATGGCGGAGTAGCATCAAGAACTAGTGCAGAACCTGTATGGGTATTTAAGGCAGAGGGCATGACATACAGGAATAGCCCAGGAACTGCACTTGGGTTCAAACCACATCACTGAACCTATTTCTGAATGTAAAAGCAAGACAGAGGGGCCCCGAAATGTATAACCTCCCATGACTGCTGTACAATGTGAACAAGAATTGGTTGTTCTTACCATATAATATCCCCTCTAATATTGCTTGGCTTTGTAAAACTTTAAAAATTACTGACTGATGTAACTGTAGCACTACTATTTTTAACTGTCTTGTTCTTGAAGGGGATTTTTACTGAAGCAGTTTATCACATGTATAATAAGGGTGTATTCTCCAGTTAGGGATCACCTAATGACTGAAACTACACTGCACAACAGAAGCAGAAACTTACACATTAATCTCATGTTATACCAGTTTCCAAACGGGAAAATTTTAGGCGAACAAATTGCAATAGCGGCTGATTGCTAAAGTCTGGAACTTGAATGTAGCTATTGCTGAATGGACAGAATGAGAGCATAGCATTGCAGGCATAATGTAAAGAAATACTGTGGCTACAAAGATCAACTGAAAGCACTTTCAATCCCTAATTATGCTACCTTCCTATTTAACGTCATAAATAATACTGTTAAAAAAAAAAAAAATCTACATCTCATTTCTAGTTTTATCTGACAAAGCCAGAAATAGCAACATGCTTGTGCTAAGCAGTAACTTCAGATGACGGGTACCTTTCTGGTGCAAAGCAGGGGTTAAAGAGCAGACATTACGTATCTGAGTGACCTCCCGTGATTTAGAATTTGCTCTTGGCATTAGCAGCTTGTACAACTACTGAGTTTGCTGCTGTGGTCCAAACCCTAGGTCTGCTTCCCAGCCACTTCCTCCCACTAGGTGTTCGTGCAGCTGCTGCAGTACCTCAAAGGAGCAGGAGAGTACTTAACTACACAAAAACCTAGTCAGCGTAAGTTATCGGTTGTGATGCTGGTGGGACAATCCTGTACATTTGCAGGGTTCACAGTTCTGCATATCACCACTTGCTGATGGAGATGAATGGATATGATGGCCTGTCTCTTGCCATCCCATCTGCACAGCACTGCTCTGTGGCCCCGGATTTGTTACCCGCTGACCTACACCAGTCTAGGAAAAGCAGCTGGTCAGATAAGTTTTCACAACCAAAGGCTACAACACCGGTGGTGACTCTTCTTGCCACTGACTGTATTGGTGCATTCATTGCCAGCAATGGATGTAGCACCAGGAAATTCCCACTCCTGACATGATTGTTTTAAAGACTAAAACATGCATGTCTAAAAATATCTATAAATAGCCACTGGCCATGATTCCTCAATAAACTGTTTTTGCAACCTTAGTAAAAACATACTGTACAGGACAAGATACAGTATGTCCGTGAAAGCCCACAGCATCTGGTGGGTGCTTTACCACAGCTTCAGAGTTATACTGTAAAGAGCTAAGTTCAAGTCTTTCACTTGAGAACAGTACAAGACGACTCCACGAGGCACTGCCCCTGTAAAGGAATTTTGTTTTCGTTGCATTGAATTGCATTGCATTGAATGGTTATCAGTACAGTGTCCAGTTTCTCTTCCTCTAGCTTCTTTGGGAGTAACCTATCCCAGGAAAAGGAAGTTCGCATTCTCCTCATCATCTCTTTGCTGAAATTGGCTCACACACAACTTTCTTTTACCTTCTCATCTTGCAGGAAGGAATTAAGGATTGCAATGTCTACCACAGTCTGGTTTTTGTGCAATGACAGGTCCTTAGTGTGGTCGTCGTCGCTTTGGTCCTTAGCAAAATTTACAAATACCTACAAGAAAAAAGGTCATGTCACACATCACCCTGGATTTTCCCATTAATTCAGGGTTTTTTATACACTGGGATTCCTGAACTAGTCCTGGGATTCAATACTCTACTGTGCTGAAATGTCCTTAAAAGACAGGTCCAGTAAATTGGTGGATTCCTACCTCTGCACAAAGAAGCTTTTGGCAGACAGGCTACTAAAAACTTACTTGGTCAAGTGTGGTCTGAGAAACGGAGTAGTCTTCTATGTGGAGTCTCTTTTTGTTCTGAGAGAGAATACTGAATATTTTGGCCAGGGAGGATGGTGAAGAGGGAAGCTGGTACTGCAGCATATTCCGATGCTTTTCCTTCAGGACACTTCCAGGGAAGGCATGCCCAAAAAACTCCTCAACAGGCTTCAGGTCTGGGTTTGCCCCTGCAATTCTCACGACTATGGTGTAACCGTCTCCAAACCTATAAACAAGAAGGCCAACACAGAAGCTAAGTGCCTTCGAAATAGAAGCGCAGCTTAAAGTCCAGCAGCATTTCCCATAGCCAGAATAGCAATAGGAATGCTGCAGGAGGAATTAAGTCTGACTGTATTTCCCTAAAAATGCAGAAAGTTCTGTGCTCTAAGTGAAGAGAAAATAGCTACCTGTTCTTTAGATGCTGGACGCTGCCCAGACACCTGAATCGCCCATTGACCATTATCGCCATTCGAGTGCATAGGGCTTCACATTCTTCCATGCTGTAGGCAGAAGTAACTTCATTAGCACTACAAGCAGCAGTGAAGGGCTAGGCAGCCAAGCAAAGTTTAGCATCCAGCCCTGGTAAATGCAAAAGCCAGGGTATCATACAATTGGGCTACTACTTGCCTGTGAGATGTGAGCACCACTGATCTCCCCTCTTTGATTACACTCAGAGCACAGTTCCACAAGAAACGGCGTGCCTTGGGATCCATCCCTGTTGTTGGCTCATCCTGCAAAATATATAAAAAAACAGGTTAGGCTGTTACGTTCTACCAACAAATACCTCATCTCTGAAGTGATCTGTCCGTTCTGATTACGCATACTGGAAAAGCTGAAAATAAGGAAGTTTGACTCATTTTCCAAAATGAGAAAGTTATTTATGCTCCAAATTTTAAGTTAGCAAACATCTTTTTCAGAACTGAGAAGTACTGCTTATTCTGCAGTTATAACATGTTGAAATATCCAGTTCTAAGAGAAGTTAAAATCAATTAGCTTGTTTAAATAAAGCACTAGCTACTTTCTCCAGCACTATCAACTTTAGTAATCCTTAGGTTTGTCCTCGATTTTAATGTAAAGAACCCTAAAATATTTACTTCCAATTTGTATCGAATAATTAAAAACATAGGACTGATTCTCCTGCACAGTAAGATTTGCTTGTATCCAGCAAGTTTTTCTGTAGGTATAGAATCTTTCCAGCAGTACTAAGGTGGTGAAGATGCTACACAGCTGGCTGTTTGGCATCATGTTCAAGACCCCCACTTCCCCAGTCATTTTTCAGAAATAGAAGCTTGGAGGCATGTTATAGCTTGCACCTACATTTACAGAGGGAATCTTTATTTCTACATGCTCTTTGGTCACATGTAAGTCACTAATGATGTATTTAAACATTAGTTGGCCGTGAAATATCTAGTCTTCATTTGAACCTGATTTTTCTGTTTTCCAAGGAAAACGTTAATGAGCAAGGGTTGCAGACTCACCAGGAACACCACAGGTGGCCCTCCAATGAGGGCAATGGCTGTGGAGAGCTTGCGCCTGTTCCCTCCACTGTAATTCCCAGCATATTTTTCTCCGTATTTCACAAGTCCCAGTTTCCGAATTGCCCACTCGCCAACCTACAAGACACAGCACAACACCATCTTGAATCAAGCACAGCAACGTCTACACCATTAGATTTTCCTTATGACCTTTGGCTTTAAAAACATTTTTGAGAAGGGCCACTCCTCTGAGGATCTAATGTGGCATGGATACGGGGTTTTGAAACACGCTGTCCACCTCTAGATCAGGATATATGCAACCCTGCCCCTGGGAGGCCAGAAAATCAAATGGCTGCAGCTTATTGGCCAGTGAGCCGAAGTTCAACATCAGTTGAGCCATGTCAACCACCACTGTAGTGCTCTTCGCGGCACTGGCTTTAGCTAGCTTTCCAGTCGCTGTGGGCTTGCAGCAGGGACACAGTCACTACTGACACACAGCAATCCTACTGAGGTGCATCTTAACCCTTCAGACAGATGGGGGGGGATCTAGTTTGTTACTTGGGAGTATTACTACTGGTGCCAATAGGCAGGCATTGTTGCCCTGGCGTCTAAAAAGCATTAGGAGGAAGAGATTCAGTAACTATTCGAATCATAGCCAGAACTGCGTCCCTTTTTATATGGGGCTGGTGGGAACATCACACAGAGGAACTCGCCAGCAACCTTCGAAGGACCTTGCAGTGTTCACCCATCATCACTACTCTCAAAGATGGATTCAAGCTACCTGGACATACCCTAGGCACCAGATCTGGCCCTATCCAATGCACCGGGTACAGATTCCTACCTACAGCAATTCCTGTTCTGCAGCACCCAGGACACATATAGTGAAAACTGCTGTTAACTCAAGGAAACAGCACTGAGAAGGTGGCTGTATGGTATTGGCAGCTGTCATTAGTTGCCTAAAGACTGTTAGTGTAACCCCATGACTGAATGCTGAAATAGCAGCACTTTAATGACGCAGCATGATCAACTGGAAAGACATAACAGCCAGCATGAGGCTTTTGTTAAGCTGCAGAGTGCTTCCTCCCTGGGACTTTGAGGAATTAACTCTTGACAGCCCGTGAGGTTCTGCATGACCTGCAGCTCCACAGCCCTTAAACTCTTAAAGGCAAGAAGTCATTCAGTAGAGGAGTGCATCCACTATGAGGATGCAGAATCCCAAGAATCTGCCCTTCCATCTAGTACACCTTTCCAGGCAGGACTGAAAAACCACAGCAACTTTGGTTTGCCCTGAAAGAAAAGGGGGGCAGATTTCACCATACAGTGTCTTCAGCAGCTTCACATCATGGCATTGCAAATGTTGCAGGGATGGTGCATGCAAGCAGGAACAGTTGATCACTGGGATGGGTCCTATGGTGTTTCGTTTACCTTGCAGACTTCTTTCTCTGGAACACCTCTCAGGAGCGCAAAGAACTCCAAGTGCTCTCGCCCTGTCAGCAGTTCATTAACAGCATCGAACTGTGGGCAGTAGCCCATGTTCTGATGGACTTCTTGGATGTTGGACAAGATACTGTAAAAGAAAAAAAATCTTTATTACGATTTCACAATTACACACTGCTATTTTAGGTGTTAAAAGCAGGAAAGTGAAACAGTGGTTTTGGAGTCACTGAACTAACAAAAATACAGGATCCTAAAAGTCAGTCTTGGCCAAATTCTTTTTTTCTCTCTCCCCGTCCCCTCTTCTTTTTTTCAACATGACAGTTAAGCATGAGAGGGCAGGTATTCAGGAGTGACTACCAGACTAAATCAATTTTCTTAAGCTGCTGAAGTACTTTACCAGACTCAGCAAAGGGCTGAAAGAAATTCCAGAAGTTGAAAAAGGGAAAAATGGGACAGAGTTTAGACTTGCTGGAAGTAGAACAAAGGCTGTGAAATCTGGAGGAGAAAGCAGCAAAGGACCTGCTTTGACACAAAGCAGAGGAAAGATGCTTTCACCTGTTTCCTTTGAGGAAAGCTTCTCCTCCTGTCACATCTGTATCACCAGTTAGCATCTTAAAAGTTGATGACTTGCCAGCACCATTTACTCCCAGGAGTCCAAAGCACTGGGGATACAAAAAAGCAGATGAGCACAGTGTGTCTGAGAACAGGATTCAGTTGCATCATTTTCAGCGCTGACAAGATGGGAGGGAGCAAACTTGACCCTCAGGACAGCTGGAGGGAGTCTTCAGTGCATTTTCAGAAAAAAAACCAAACCCCAAACTTCTAGACTTTCATTTTAAGTATAAATCTCTAGGCTGGGAAAATGAACTAACTGTGGTGTCACCTTGGTGCAGTGCCACCACAGTGTATCTGTGCCAAACCCTGGAGGGTACCAGAGTCTGGTGTCTGGTGTCAGACACAGAGAGTTCAGTGTCTTCTTCAAAGGCAGAGAGAGAGACAGAATCAGAAATTGCTTCAACTTCCAGGCAATTTCCTTTGATGTAATTCAAACATCATCTGTTTCTGATCTTATCCTAGCCTTTACTGTCTGTTGCTCTTAAATACTGCAGTAATAGCAAAGCAATGAATTTGACAGATAAGCTTACCTCTCCAGGGGGGATTCCAACACAGATCCTATCAACCGCTGGCTTTCGCTTCATTCTGTAAATCTGAAACCAGAAGAAAAAGAATGAGAAGGACAATATCAAAGAGAACTATAATTAGAACTATAATTATACATATTCAACACTCCAAACACACTCCCATTTTGATCCCACTAAATTCCTCTGAATGAGGCTTCTGGTGAACTGCACGGTGTTGTGCCAACAAGTCTTAGGAATGCAGAACTTTTCTGTCACCTTGGTTAGCTCCTTGATTTCCAAGATGTCACTCTGTCCTCCTCCGCTGATTATCCTCTGTCTCTCTCTGGATACATCCTCATCTTCATCATTCACAGGAGGCAGCTTGGCATAGACAGGCCTGGAGAGAGCAACATGATAAAGCCTCAGCAGAAGATGACAGGGCCTCCATAGTTAATATTCTCCCCACTTCATGGGGGACACCAATGAAAACTTCACCTGCTTGCAGTGGTGAAGTGGAGATGACAACCTACCTGGGTTTGATGAAGAACCTGTACTGGATGAGCACTGTGATGAGGAAGAAGACAACGCCCTCTACTGCCATGGCAAAGAGGTTCCTTCCCACTAGTTCCCACGACAGAGGGGACACAAAACGATTTTCTCCTGCCAAAATGAGATTAAGAGCACAGTCACCTTTCCAGATCAATGGGAGCAGGCTAGCATTTCTTTCTGCAGAGCTCACCAAGTTGGGCACCAGGGCAACTGGAGAGCAGCCAGTGGGAGGAGGGAAGGGACAGACCACACAAGGGGCCAGCTGTGGCTGCATTCATATTCCTTACTGTTAGTGGAGTTGGGACTTGGGCCCAGAAAATTCAGTCTGCCAAAAAAGAGCTGGCCCACCTTCCTGAAAGGTTAGTGAAGCACAGAAAGACTGTGACTCAGGCCTGGCATCTGCATCCCAGAAAAAAAATATTCACTTTCCAGAATCTCAGCCACTCCTTACACTTGGCCTAATGATCCTCTCCATACAGTTGGCTTTATGCATTTTTATTTAATGCCCCTAATAACTCAATACTCTGGGGATCTAGCTGCCTGGCCCCCTTCAGTCCTTTTAACAATCTAAAGAGGACAGCTGTGGAGACTTGCCAGTTTTGATCAGATCTGTGCTGCAAATTATGCACTTTCAGATCCTGAAAAGTCAGAGAAGCAAAGGGTGCTCATCCAGAGCAGACTCAAGCTCTCCCTGTTCAGTTCAGGCCACTGTCCCTGTGATACACAATTTCACTTACCAAACCTCTCCAGAGCATCAGCCATGGCCTGGTTTTTCACCATGTCAATGAGTCCCCGCCCCAGGCAGAAGTGGGGGAAGATGAGGAAGACAGACTTCAGGATGTCATTGATGTTGTTCAGCTTCTGTTAAGACAAAATCAAGTGCCAGTAAGCCATATGGGCAGACAGCAGCCACCATCTGCCAAGTGTGACCCACATTGTGACTTGACCCCTCCCACCCCCCACACTGCAACCCCACAAAAATTCAAGGATGAGAAATGGTCTACCGAGAGCCAGTGCCAGGGCTCCTCTGGACAGTCAGTGTTGTTACATTGCTCAAGATGCTATTAATACAAGCAAACTACACTGAAGGAGAGATTCCTCCGAATGCTCACAGTCTAAAAGGCAGTGTCTGCAAACAGTAATGTGCAGGAAGGCTACAGGCTGAGGAGACAGGAAAGTTGTGATTGCACAGACTGGTTATCTCAGAGGCTGTGGGTAGCCCCTCCCTATCCCATATTGGAGGCTCTAATGCTTTTCCTTTTTTGTCTTCCCGTTGGCTTAGCCCATGGGTTGGACTGACAGCAGCCTGAGGAGAGGTTCCTGTTCTGCCAAGCACTTATCTTCAAACATATACATGTTTTTATTGAGCTAAAACAGGCCTTGTAACAAAAGGGAAAGTCATCAAGGACTGCGTCCTTATGCCCACAGGCAGTGGTACGGTCAACAGGTAACTTCCACAGGGTCTCCTCAAACTCCTCCCGCAAGGAACCCTTCACACCGGTATGGGTCAAATGGGGCCTGCTAAGACATCTTGCGTTACACACAGGCATGAGAGGAACTTGCACCTTCCCCAGTAGGCATCTGGCTTTGGAAAAACTGAAGTGAGGTGCATAAGTTCCCAGTACAATTAAAGAGGTATCTACCACAGGAGGCAAAACTGAGAGCAACTAAATGCTTGAGTGCTTGAAATAGCCTGCAGTAGACAGAAACTACCCCTTATGAAAAAATACAGGATATTTCATATAAACATAAGAATTTTTTTTTTTCCCCTACGGGTGATTGAGAACTGGAAGAGATTGTCCAGAGAGGCTGTGCAGTCTCCATCCCTGGAAATGTTCAAAACCTGATGGCCCTGAGCAACCTGCTCTAGCTGACCCTGCTCAGAGGTTAGACTAGATAATCTCAGGGAAGTCCCTTCCCACCTAAACTATTCTGTGAACATTGCCAAAGTGGGCTTTAACCCATTCCCGTTAGAACGTGTGTGTAAACCACTGCTGTAGCTAATGTGTACAGGCCAGGGGCTAGCCTTTCTGGAGAACTGGCTGCTAAAGGCAAAATGGCACCAACATGGAACTAAATCGTAGCAGCACGAGACAGTGAGGAGCTTCTGGGGAAACATACGTTGTTGGTGAAGAGCTCCAGGACAAAGGTGGCCACACTACCATTGATTCCAATGAAGAGGTTTACGCTGGTCAGCACAACATATGCTGTGCTGGGGATTTTGAACACGAAGGAGGCCGGATACATGAGAGGGGTGATGGACCACCTGGCAAAAGGAAAGACAGCAAAATCAGGTAAGCACCTGCCGAGTCTAACAGCCTTCCCAGTCATCCTTCTGATGATAAATCCCTTACCCATAGAGAAAGAGAAGGAGAGCCAGCACTGGCAAGTTGGAGGAGGATACATAGGACTTCTGCTGGAAGCAGATGAAGATGATGATGACTAGTGTGGCTGGAACAATGTAGTTGCACTGGAAGGTGAAAAATACGGCTTTAGATTTGTCTCCAAATGACAAAAAAAATGAAAGGTGTCTTTCTGCTCTGAACCATTGGTTTTCAACATTCTTCAGCATTTCCAATGCTGTTTCCAATGGGAGACTCTTAGGAATGTCACATGTTTGAATTACAAGGTAGTACACAGGAATTTACGATTCTTGGTCCCTCCAGAAGTAGTCAATAGACTCTCAGAGGTTCTGGACACCACAGGTTGAAAAAACCCTGCTTTGAACAGAGCAGAACAAGGGGCTACACAAGCAAACATTTTGGGGCAGGTATTTTAAAGTGACATAATAAATGCTGATGACTGAGCTTATGGTTACCCTCCCATCCTTTGTTCAGTGTTTCTTGTCCCACTGAATTAATGTGGTGCCCATTGGTCGCAACTGCACTTTGCACTTCAGCGCAACAGACACCATGCAAACAGAGAACAGAGGGCAGTTTAGCACAGTCACAAAGCCCTTACCATATCCCAGACAAAGTTGGCCAGCCAGTAGATCACAGGCTTCACACCACTGATAAACTGCAGGTGTTTAGCCTTGCTGACACGTTCCTGGATAAGGAAGACCACAAAGCTGGCAGGAACAAAGGACATGGCAAAGATCACACAGATGGAGACCAGGACATCCACAGAGGTGGTCATCCTGGACAAAAAAAAGAAAGCAAAGTGTTTGTATGCCGGTGCTGGCTCTTTGAGATGAAATGAGGCAGCTCATGCAGGACAGTGCAGAAACCATTTCTCTTTCTGTTGTCCTTGTTTTGCAGTGTAAAGGATGACCACATCAGGTTGTCTTAACGGCACAATTTTTCTCCAGCCACATAACAAAGGGAATATACACAGCCTGTTGGCACCTCAAGGACAGCACCACAACCTGGAGATTGGTTGGTAACTTCAGCACAATAGACTGCTTTCTACCTTCCTTATCACCACCACTTTGTTCCCCACTTCATGCATTTCTTGGGGTTCTTGGAGATTTGTCTTTTTTTTCGGTGCTGTTTAAAAGTCCAGAGGTAACTGACTGTCATCTGCCACTGCCCTAAGATTTGAAGGGTGTATCTGCAGACAGCTTATGAGTCCCAACTCTGCTTGTGGTAGTAGCGGACTACTCAGTGGAATAAGCCCTGTGCATTACTGTGTGTCCCCCAAGTTGAGACAGTGGGCAAAACTGAACAGGATCCATCAATGGTCCCTAGTCAAAGAGTGGCACCTCAGGACAAAAGAATGACCATATTCATGGCAAGCTGCCTTTCTGGATATGGCTGAGAGGAATTCCCAAGCAGCAGAAGGTCTGAAGATTACACCGATTCTTAGAAACTGCAGCTTCCAGGGACTCAGAGACACAGAAAGCACGCACAGCAGTGCTGTTCAACAGCAAGTGCTCAACAGCACATGTTGACACCTGCTGAGACCACAGAAAATAAGGCCAGCACGTTAGAGCCTAAATGCCACAGGCCACTGAGTGTCCACTAGTGAGGCTACCACCTCTCATGTTGCCTGCTTCCAGTAATCAGCAGCTGATGAGCACAAACCCATTCATGTTCACATCAGGACTTACAGGGCCACTTCAGAGAGCTGTTGCTTGGTAAGGTTGAGTGGGTGATTGAAGGCAGTGATCCCGTAAGCACGAGGGTTTTTGCCCTGCTGCAGGTTGGCCCGAAGGATGGCGTTGTTGATCACATTCAGGAAGGAGGCAATGGCATGCCAGCCCTTGTTGTTGAACCACACCTGCAAGACATCACATCAGCATCAGAAAGGCACCACGTACCTCAGCTACCCAACAGGCTCCTGAGCCCTGCAGAACATCCCTTCCTCTATTGAGGGCATATAAAATTTCTTTCCACATCCTTCCAGCTGGTTTGCTCAGGGACAGTTTGATCAATAACCACAAGAGGCTGCTGGAAGCTATCACTAATTCAGCACTGAATTACTGCTGGGCCTTAGGCCTAGACTCCATGGGAGAAACAGATTTTGGGGAAACCCACACAAGAATACAAACTGCATTTGCTCCACTAGCAAATACAGATATCTGATCTGCACAGTTGTCCAAGGCAAACTGCTGGGACTTTACTAACTAAAAATAACTCCAGATTACCAAAGCTTCAACTAGCAGGCACAGCAGTGAGGATAGGATAATTTACCTTCACATTGTTCTTTGTATCCAGGCCTTTCATGAAACTTGACAAACTGTTGAGAAACCGATCTCCAGAACTCCCCTGCAAACAGCAAAGAGACAGTAACTTCCCCTCTGAAAATACCTTTATTCATGTCATGGAGTCTAGTAGGTGTCACACTATGTTCTTCACAGCTCTGACAGTTTTCTTTCTATTTTACAGTCTGTATCCTCCAAGCCGTTGGTAGTAAGAAGGCTAGAAACTACAGCTTTCCTTCCCCCTTTCTTTTCTGCAGTCCCATCAGTAAGAGAGGTCAGCTTTAGGCCTGCTTTTTCTCCCAGCATTAAGTATTAACCAGAGTTGCAGGCAACCTTCAGAGACACTGCAGCCCCCAGGCAGTCTCAGAAGAAAGCAGTGGCCCAAATTCTCTTCTGAGCCAAGGCGGACTCAGCACAAGAGGGTTCAACTGAGGTTTTGAAGGAGATGGCAACCACTTGTTAATTCCATGAGGCAGCCTACCCTGTACTGCCACAGAACACTCAGAGGTGTCTGTAATCCCCACTGCTTTGCAACTGATGTTGGGCAGAACCCACATCAGCAATGTAGGCTACATAAGCCTCAGCTGAGTGTGTCCCCAAGCCTTCTGCTGCTCCCAGGCACCATCCTGGGAGACCCCAGGTCAGAGACAAAGGGGAGAAGCCACTGGACACAGCTAACATACACATGCTCCTTATTTTATGGCTTCCCGGTCATCTCCCAAGTAACAGGACTCTGACATTAGTGTTTATGGGGGACAGCTGCTCACCTGTGCCAGCTCCAAGATTTTCTTCACCTGTTTAATGGCATCAGTGACTTCATGGCTTGGTGGAAGCATAAGGGAACTGCTGGCTCCCAAGGAAAAGCCACCATACCTGAAAGTTCAGACAGAAAGTGATGTTAAGACCTGACTACTCACTGACATCCAGAAAATGCCACTCGTCCTCCCTCCCCAGATGTCTCCTCTTCCTGCACTATATCCAAGGCCAGTGTGTCCACTCTTACATGAAGGGATGACTTTGATCTTCCTACGCTACTGCTTAGCCATGATGTCTCCTACTCCCTGTTTCTGGAGTTAAGTACCCATCTTATAACTGCTCAGTGTGCTGTTCCGTTTAATGAATGCAGCTATTCTCTGCTGCCAGTGCAGGCAAAGCAGGACATCTTCCTGCTTCCCTTGCTTGAAAGAATAGCACCTCCCAGGATTGAGTAGCAGTAGGCGGATCCTGCCAATCTTTTCAAGCCAATAGTGCCCTCCACATAAGGCAAGCATGCTTTCCAGTGATGCGCTCTGGGGTTGTCCCAGTTTATCTTTAAACATGCTCCCTCAACATTTGGCAGTTAAGAGTCACATAAAAAAACCTGCAAAGCAGGGTGGGTCTGTTCTGCTTAATACTGTGCTCAGTGGTTAGTGGACACATACAAGCTAAAGAAAAGACAGTAACTCACCTGAACTCATTCACCCAGATCTTATTCTTCAAGCTGTAGAGACAGAAAGAAAGACAATGTATAATATGTGGAACAAGAGGAGAGACAGACCTACCAGTGCTGCAGGCACATGGCCAGGGAAAAGAGTGCAATAGCCTCTCACATCTGGCATGTGTTCCACCACTCCTCTTCAGTGTAGTCCTGGGTTAGTGCCCAGACTTCGCCCGTACTCTGTCTACAAGGCTCAGGACGCCCCCCTCAGAGCTGCCACAGCACCATCAGTAAAGCAGAAACACCACTTGAGCTGTGGATCAGGGCAGTCTGAGGAGCTGAGTGGGTCTGGCCCACTGCTACAGAGTTTGGGTTGCCCAGGCTTATTAGCCTGATCTGTGCCGCATCCCCCATAGAGCAAGCAGCATTTGGTAGGGAGGGAAGGGAGAGGGTGTGTTCAGCAGCTACCTTTTCCCAATGATCTGCGCATAGGTCTTCACTAGGTAGTCTGATACATTGCGGCCTGTCAGATTCTGGAGGATGTCAGCAGTGTCTTGCTCACGCTGACATCACGAGGGAAAACACAGATAAACACCCATCAGAAAACGCAGACGCCAAGTCAAACAAACTATGTGCAGTGCTGCATGCAAGAATCACACCCAGCCTCTCTGTTCTCCAGGAGCATCCCACATCGCAGCACCACTGAGCTCCGTCCTACCTGTGGGGGTGGCAGCCCGCCTGCACCAGGGGGACACACAGGCAGCATCTTCTTGATCTTCTCATTGCTGCACTCACAAGATGGGGAAGGGTTCTCCATGCTCCAGTTGCCTTTCAAGAAGATGTCCAGGACTGAGTCTGGGACTGAAGCGGTGGTCCATTCACTCTGCCCCTCAGTGCAAGGAGTGTCTCTGTGTCAGGAAAGAGGCAAGGCAAATGAAGTTTTTAAAACAACTGTGATGGCCTTTGCTTACAAGCCATTTAAATAACAGACACCACAGTCCCCAGAAGAGGCAGGCTGTTTTTCAAAGGAGCCTGGTCTCACTGAGACAAACAGCTCAGAGCAACAGACCAGGCCCTGCAGCTTCTAACAGATGCCAGTGCCAAAGAGCCTGAGGCTGGCCAACACTTAGTAGTGTCAGACACTCCCCTCTTCTCATTCGCTCCGCAGCATGCAAGTGCTTTATTTCAGTCAGTCCCAGCATACACAGTGTCCAGAGTTCAAGGAGCATCTGGACAATGTTCTTAGTCATATAGTTTAGTTTTAAGTAGTCCTACAAGGAGCAGGGAGTTGACTTGATGATTCTTACGGGTCTCTTCCAGCTTGAGATATCCTATGATTCTAAGATCATGGCAGACAGTCATTTCTTGCATGACATTTCTGCCTTTGGGGCACCAGAATACTGCTCTTTCTGAAGGCAGCCATCAGTGGGCAACCTCCTCCCCATGCCCCATGGGTGGAGTAACCCAGCCCCTGTGTCTGGTTTTGCAGGACGCAGCTTACTTTCCACCACTGGCGAGCACACAGGGCCCCTTGCCCCCCTCCCCAACATCCTGTGAACACGAGCTGCAGTTCTTCCAGTCTAGGGACACACCAACCCGGACTCCGTATACCCCTCCTGCACTCACAGCCCGGATCTTCAGCGATTTGCCCCAGGCAAGTCAGTGGCAGAGCTAGGAAACAACACTAATGCTGTCTGGCTCTCCACTCTTTTTGCTGGTGTTTGTAGGGGTGCTAACCTAGATTTCTAGTGCAGCTAGAAACAGAGGATTGTGGAATGCGAATAGCTGTAGTCAACAACATACAGCAACATGACTAGGTCCTTTTCCATGTTCAGGACCAAACAGTAATTTGAGGAAGAGACTACTGTCTCCTCTCCATCTCTGTCAGTAAGGACTTGCACTCAAACCTCACTCCCTCACCATGCTGAGCGCTGGTAACTTTCTGAAAGGTCCTGAGTAGAAAAACTGAGTCTCATTGCAACTCTTGCCTTAAATCCTGCTCTGGCCACGCATGACTTCATTCCCTAAAGCTGGCTAAATTTACTGAGTGTCTAGAAGCCAAGGCTGGTCTTCCTCTTCTCAGCCCAGAGTTCTACTTACGGGATGGAGTGTCCTTGCATACAGCGTGTCCCAAAACCTGGCTTATTGAGAAGGGCGTCCAAAAGCCTCTGAGTGCCTGCATCTTCTGGAGCATCATTGCTACGGGTACAGCAGAGAAACACTATCAGGTCAGTGGGGTAAATGGCACACAGCAAAAGCAGCAGCAGAGTAAGGCTGAGAGCACAGCGAAAGAGCTCAGGAAAAGGATATGGGTGGAGATTTCCTTTTGAAGAATGCTTAGCAAAAAGACCTCTGGTCTTTTGCATAGTATTACTAGAGGCACAGCACCATTCAGAAATGGATATGGCCCTGCCAGTAGGTAGAGCTGGCATTTGAAGACCTAAAAGCAAAATACCAGGACTCTATTAAAACGTGCTTCTGAGCTAAGCAAATTTAAACAGCCTGGTAAGGAACTCAGTAATTCACATTTGCAGAGAAGAGCAGAATTGTAGGATTTAGCACCATTTCTAGGCCACAATAAACATACCTAATGAAAGTGTACTGCTCATCATACATCCAGGGCTGCAGTTCCAGGCTGGGATACTTCCCAAAGGGAGGAACGATCAGGCTGAACATGAGAGCAATGCACACAAAGACAGCTGGCAGCACAATCTGAAATTGCAAGGAAAGAGCAAGTCTTTTTTAAAGCGAATATTCCCAGAGGCATCAGGAGCTACATGTGAGTCACTTAATGGATCAAAACTTTTTCGAAGTTTCCCAGGAAGGTCTTTACTATTTACACCAAGGCACTGCTAGACACCAACACAAGACCTATCCTGGCATTCAATCAGGGCACTCACTTGGGATGCAGAGGATTCAGCCTTCAAATGCTGCTCTCAAGGCCAAATTTGGATTTGAACCCCAGTTGCATCCTTGCTGTGCAAGAATACCATAACCATTTGGTTATCATATAACTCCTTTCACTTGCATAGTCCCCCTTTTGCTGAGATGTGCAGTGAAGACCAGTTTTGGCTATCGATATTCCCTTGAGGTTTTCTGCCCACCTTCAACTCTGAATACAATGCATGGTCCAGAGCTGTCCCTGCTGAGGGACCCTGCACATGTTGGGTGTTCTCACCTGAGCAAAGAAGCCCTTCCGGCTTCTCTTGGCAATAAGCAGCCTCTTCCACAACAGAGCCATGAACTGCTGCTGGGTGAGCTTCCAGCCCTTCATCTGGTAGGATCCTTTCCCATCCATGCCACTGAGAAGGTCCGTCTCTCTGGATTCTGCTAGCAAGAAGAAATTACCCTCATCCAAAAGCTTACAGAAATGTTCTCTGGGCACTTCTGTGCTAGAGACACAGGGTGAAGGCTGGAGCAGCTACTCTCACGCATCAAAAAAAAAGAGCGCAGTGAGCAGAGACAGCAACAGACATTCACATGAATGCATTTACACCCTTGTCTCTCTGAGTCTTGGTGGGAGGGTTGAGCAGGCTGGGGATACTGCACTGCCCACTATTCCTAAAGGCAAATAAACCACCACTCCTTTGGCAGGATCCTCAGCCTTATGATCTGCAGTATTTGTAAGATGAAAGAGTGTCCACAAGAAGAAAACAGGCTTAAGCCCCAGCAATACCTGGATCTATGTCTGAGTCATTAGGATCAAATGCATCATCTTCTGTAAATGGACGAAGGCAGCTCTGTCTGTCTCCAAACACGCGCCTGTTCCTTCTGGCTGGCAATGTCCCATCTGAAAATAATGCAGTCATGATTAGCTGAACTGCTTCAGTTAATCTCCAATTAGCCCCAGAAAAACCAAAGCAATATAATTTTCTTTGTCTTCCATTTGCAGACTGAGCAGCTGATCTGGAGTGACTCCAGTGCAGATAAAAATAAAACCAAGACTGCCACTCTGCAAAGGTCATATGTTTTATGCACCACTTTTTGTGTGCTGTTCTAGAAGCCTGTTCTAGTAGACTGGACACTTTTTTTTCATTTAGCCATGGAAACTGCAGGCTGCTCTCACTCTAAGAAAATTCTCACTTAATATGCATATGACTCCGTGCAATTTGCTAGCACTAGTTTATCAGGAAAGGCTAGTACAGGCACTTAGTGCAGTGAGCTGCTCTCAGAAAGAGAAAGTCATTTGGCCTCTACTGCGATCTGACCCTGTCAGGAGTTTTTTCCTATTCCTCAGAGTAGACAATAGCGTCAGTCAAGTAATTCACAACACTAGAAACTCTCCACTATTGCAAAATAAATGTGCTACCACTGAGTCAACAGAAGTTAACAGTATATTAAAGCATGCATTAAGTATACTAAGAACAGCTATTTTAGGTCATTAAAAATATTAGCACAGCAGAGTGCCAGTTCGATCTGAAACAGGGCCTCTCACACTTTGGCATGTGTCACTGTATAGCTGGACATGCTGCCATACACAAAGGTCATCCACCTACCCAAGGCTGGTGAGACCAGGAACGCTCCTCGTTTGATATACCCACTAGACCCTTTATTCCCCTGGGAGTTAAGCCCTGCACTAGATTTTACTCCTGAAATACCTAGGTTTGATCAGCTGTGTATTTAAACAGCACAAATATCATATGAAAGGGTACCTCCCCCTGAAGTCCCCTTCAACAATGTAGGAGACAACTACACCCACCTGAGGTTTCTGCATCCACACCACTATCATCAGCCACTTTCAGGAAGATCTGAAAAGTAACAATAAGTGTCAGTGAAAATTAAAAGGGGAGCGATATTGTGGGGACTGCTTCAGCAGATGCCATGAGAGAGCACAAGACTGACAGATGCAGCATGAGAACAGAGGATATCCAGGTTTACCCCATGCATGATGGGGACATCAACTTTGTGGCTTCTCTCCAGCTTCCAGGAGCCAGCCTGTAACCACATAACAGCTGTTCCCCCTTTCCAATGTCAGTTCTCAACACATCTCAAACACAAACTCTTTCCTGTGTTTCAGATAAAGACCTAGTTAGTAAATTTTGGGGATCCTAGTCTGACAGTGCTCACACTTCTGTTCATGCTTGAAGAGGCACCTTTGAAAAGCTTGTCCCATGGACTCTCCTAAACCAGAAAAACACCATTTTCAAATTGCAGATAGCGGCCAAGACCTTTACGGCTGTGGGAGGACTTAGAGGGCAACCTCAATTAAGTGACAACACCATGGTTTCAGTTTCCTTGTCATTATAAAAAAAAACATTTCACATAAACAGGGGATAAAGTGCATGACACTTCTGTGATAAAAAAAAGGGAGACTTGTCTGGGGAAAAACAGCCACAAGGAATAAACCCTAAAAACAACCCTGACAAGGCGTATGTCTAAGTGGTTTTTGTGAAGTACAGTCTCCAGTACTGAAATGTATGTTTTCAGTTAAGTGCAGCACAAAACACCCCTAAAAATACCTCAAAGGTGTTTACACTCTTTACACAGTCATTAGAAGCTGGGGGGCCAACCTTCACATGACATCTCAGCGAAGTGCAACTGAGTACAAAGGACCTGTCTATGCTCGCCTGTACTACATTTCAGTTTTTAGTGCACACTTCTATGAGCACACAGTTAAACAGACAATCCATTTCGGAGAGGAACGCAAAGCTGCCTGTTCCACAATAAATGTTTATAGGAAGAGACAAGACTCCATCTCATTCTTATTTCTGCCACGATTCATTTTGTATAGTTTAAGTCAAAACAGAATCTTCAGCTCACTCACCTCCTCCAGGGTGGTTTCAGAGATCCCGTAGCTGGAAATGCCAAGATCAGAGAGACGGTCATCAATTTCATGGAACAGCTCCACGAAAGCTCCCTCTTTAGCAGCCTTGTATGGCAAGACATAGGTTAATTCATGGCCGATGTCCTCCACCAGCCTGGCCTCAGGAACATGTTTTGTAATAAGATTTGAAATTGCAGACACATCTAGAAGAACCAAAAGGAAAAGATGGTGTTCATCTCATTACTGCTAATTATGTGGAAAGAAGAGCTCAGTCTGAAAAACCTTTCCAGAAGGAAAGGAGGAAAAATGGGACGTCTCTGGAAAGCAGCTCATTTCCATGGAATATCTGGTCTCTTTTTAAATTTAACATAAGCTTGGACAAAAAGCCTGGAAGAGCTTTTACATGCTACTGGCAGCCCTGCAAGTCATTGATGTGCAGTTCACCAGCGAATATTACATATTGCTAACAGACCTAGCAACTATATAATCTTTGGTTATTAAATCTCAGGACATCTTGAACCCAAAACGGCTCACTAAAGAAAAATGTTCCAATATTTATGGATTTAAAAATACCATCTCTGTGCATTTAATAGTTGTCCCAAGACTGTAGCTACACATGGGCACAAGGTTAAGGCAGTTGTCCAACGTCAAAGATAGAGCAAGGTCAGCACTGGGACTAATCACATTCTTTTCCAAGCCTCACCTATTGTCAGTGTGTCACTTTCATGGTCACTGCCAAGGCCAGCATCAGAGCTGCTCTGGGAGACACTATCATCCTGGTCACAAAAGAGAAGACAACCATTGTTTCCTGCTGTTTAATCAAAAAGGAGCCCACCAGACGCTACACTCTAGGTAAGTCCAACCAGATGCTGCAACATGCTGGATACTCCACAGAGGAGTCAGAAAGCAACGGTGACATACAACTGCAAAGGGCTGAAATACAAGTAAGAGGTCACAGTTATAGAAGTGAGTGTTAGAAAAGTGTGCACTTCATCTATTCGGTATCTCTCTGATCAGCTTTGGACCACCAGCATAGAAAGAAACTATAATGGAGACATACATTCCATGCAACAGTTTAACCAGACATGATCTGGCATAATACCTACAAAAGCAAGTAACACTTCTTTTAAAGAGTAAGGGATTTCTCTTAGAGACATCATACCATGTAAAATCTTAGTTGCTGCTTCCCATAAGCCTAAGATTTCACGAAGGAAGAATGAATATGAGCAGGAAGGGTCAGCTGTACCTTTTTCAGATAGGACACTGTGCTGCTGCTGTTTCGGCAGGAGCTCAGAGAGGAATCCACATCCTTCTTGACCAGGGTCAAATAATAGCCTGTTCCCAGCTGGTTCTTCAGAAAGAGAGAAGAGCCAACACAGCAGAGCTTGCCATGAGAAATGATGGCAATCCGATCCCCCAGAATGTCTGCCTCATCCATGTGGTGCGTGGAGAGAATGATAGTGCGGCCTGGAAGAAAGCAAGGGAAAGCACTGCCGGTAAGTCAACCATACCCATGTTCCCAAGCCAAAGCCACAATCATCTGGATCTTGCCATGAAGTTGGATGGGAGGTTGATGCCAGAAGTCCAGGCTCCTTTGAACGAGGATAGCAGTACAGAAAAGGTTCACAACTGCTGTCATGGGTTTATTCTCCCCACTCTCTACAGGCCCTTGTCATGCTCAGCCAAGGCAGGTTAATTTCACGTCAGCAAGGCTTGTTGCAGAGAGCAGAACAGGACATTGCTGAACACCAAGAGTGAATTTCTGACTTTAACTGCCCTCACAACCCAGTGATGAACTTTGTTCATGAGTTCTGACATGAATAGGATGAGAAAGGAGGACAGATAAGAGATTAGAACATCCTTGTCCTGCATGCTCTTTGTTCCTTCCTCAGTGCAGGCAACGATAGATTTGCAAAGACACATTGCTATTTTGGGAACAGTCATGAATCAGACTGATTTTCTTTCGCTTTCCATGACACATTCATTAGGAGCAGAGGAAAAGACCACATACCTTGCCGATACTTCAGGAGCAATTCCCATATCCCTCTGCGAGAATACGGATCCACCCCAGCTGTAGGCTCATCCAGAATGACAACCTTGGAGCCACCAACAAAGGCTAAGGCAACTGAGAGCTTCCTCTGCATGCCACCTGACCGGCACAAGAAGAAAGAGGTGTTCAGGCTGATGCAGAGATGAGGGGAATGGTGACAGCTGCAGCACAGTGGATAATGAGCTCTCCAAGAGAAAGCAGAACTGCACACTGAGAAGACCAAGCACTGCTACTGTTTCAGGCCTTCAGGATCCCATCACCTTCAGGACAGGGGTTAATTCACCTGAACGGCCTTCCCTCAGTGGAGTCCAACTCTCCTCCTACTGCAGGAAACCACACCTCGCAAGCCCTTCCATAAGTGAATCATACTATCTCAACATCGACAGTGGCAAGTCGCAGGCTTGGAGGCCTAACCTTATCTGAGGATCTGGAGCACAGGTCTCCAGAGCCTGAGCTGCAGAAATAGGTCCCCAAGAGACACCCCTCCTGTGGAATTGTGCCAGTAGCAAGGAATTCTATTACACTCTTCAATACTAAAGCCAACCTGTGGCCATCTGCTCTCCCTTCCCAAAGTCAAATGCGCAGTCTGTGCTGATAGTTGAGTCAGAAACAAAGAAGTCTCAGTCCCTCAACCATCTGGTACAGACTGACACAGGAATCCTGCTGTTCCTGAACAAAGGGGAAGGACACTCCAGAGCGCCAACTGAAGAAGCAGAAGTCAGCATAGGAAATGCACATATAGTTCACAAACAGCAAGGGACTTGGAGATTATGGTCTGAGCCACTCTCACCTAAACCTGTAAAACGCAATCACATTAGTAAGCACTTGCAGAACACATATCACATGTAGCTAGACTATGTTGTGATGGAAACAAGTACAAAATACTCAGAGAAAGTGAGTGACTCATTATGGCCATTAGATAGCATAAGATAGTGTAAGATTGTTAAGTTTACTAAGATATATTGATGAGGTACTTAATAAAGAACTGATTTCCTTAAGTGCTTAATTGTGTGGTAATCTGTATTTAATTGGAGGATCCAACCAAGGTCTATGATGCAGCCTCTGTGAAATCCAAGAGACTTTTTCTGGAGCTGAGGAAGCAGCTGAGAAATGTAAAAGCAGTTGAACCTACCAGAAAGTTTGCTTGTCCTAGCTTTCAGTTTGTGAGGCAAACCAACATCCATTGCCATCTGCTCCATCTCCTCTTTCACCTTCTTTTCCGGCAGCCCTTTGAGCCGAGCGTAGAACCAGATGTGCTCCTCCACAGTCAGCCTAGGGAACACAAGCAGGTTCAGGGCACAGCTGAGAGAACCATGCAGGTATTCATCCCTTGCATTAGCATTAAAGCAAGCATGTTTGTTTGCTCAGGAAAACATCTTTTAAAGCCGAGATTTCAGGAAGGAGGTACAGACTGGGTGTGCTCAGCTTGGGCCTGATTTCAGCGTGTGGCTGTTCAGCACCAACATAAATAATCCTCCTTTAAGGGTGCTTGTCAGAGTACCCCACACATCCAAAATCACTAGGCACTGGGGAAACATTTGGCCTAGTTAAGTTTAATGGAGTAGATTTCTTTAAAGAGAGGTGAAAGCTGAAAGTGTAGGCTCTTGCTGATATTTCACAGGCATGTATGAACGTGCTAATAAACAGAATGTCCTGGTATCAATCTTACACCACCCTGCTGTCTCACACCATGCAACAGATAAAGATAGGACTGTCCTAGCTGAAAGCACACTACTGTCTCCTAGAACCCAAACATCTGTTGGGTTAACACTAGCCTTGCATCTCACAGGTGCTACTCACAAGTCAAACAGCACATTGTGTTGTGGACAGACACCCAGGTTCTGCCTGATGGTGCTGAGCTCAGAGCGGATATCTTTGCCCAGGATGAAGGCTGTACCCGAGGTTGGGGGGAACAAGCCAGTCAAGATGGACCTGCAGGACAAACACAACAGATAAGCACGTTCCACCACTAGGATGTGGCTGCTGCACATGCCAGGATGGATGAATGAAGAGTGGGTGGAAGCCCTGGGGAACTCCCACATCAGGAAAGGAGTCTAAGAAACATCTCACTAATGGATTAAAAAAAAAATCAGCTTCAATGGTTTTAACAGCGATCAAAGCACACCCACATGACTCTGCTTGAAGCAAATATTTTTTCCGCTAAAAGCTTCTCATCCTTTCAGTCCCAACTCATTTCCTTACATTGGTAAGTCAAAATCACAAATGGCATTACTAAAAAATGCTGCCAGCAGATTCATTTGGCACAGCCTTAACCTGAACTACCTCCAGTTTCAGTCCCCTGTATCTGTGCATCTTCTGAGGCAGCTGCACAACCAGGGTAAACCAGCAGATTTTACCAGACTGAAATCAGTGGAGCACCCTAGGCTGCACCAGCTTGCACACTATACAGCTATCTCTACCATATTGATAGGAATCGCAGTATTCAGAGTCACTTCTCCCATGGTCTTAAAGCATTATCTTGTTCTTACATGGTAGTGGTCTTCCCTGCTCCATTATGTCCCAGAAAGGAGGTGATTTGTCCTTCATAGAAGTTCAGTGTGAGACCATCTACAGCAACTTTCTTGCCATCACGATAAACCTTGACCAGGTTCTGGATGGAAACACCAAGACTCAGATGCATAGGCTCTTCCTCCTTGCAGACTGGAAGAAAACAGAGCAAAGTAGAGAGAGATATGATACATTCTAACAGCAACTGTGTGGGAGTTCTAACAAATATCACGTTCCCCCCGGGTCTGCGGAGATCCAAGGAGAAATGAGCTATATGAAGAACTGACCACATTTCTTCCTCAGGGACAAGAACCTTCCACAGAAGTTGTTCTTTAGCTCTTTTCTCTCTACTGGACTCATATGGGAGCTGGAGATGTCCAGTGTCCCCAGGGTCGGCAAAAATGGGAGGAATTCTCAACTCCTTGAGGCTGGAGTACCCACCTGCACTCAAGTGGGCAAAGCACCTTGGGTTTATCTGGATACACCCACCTGATCAGCACACCCAAACTGTGATAACAAAGGGAAGACCAATTTCACCTTAGCCATGCCAGTCATGCTGTCCTTGGACTCCCCTTTCAAAAAAGGCAGACCATAGTACTTCACTGCAGAAAGGCTCTGTGTCCAGCACGTACCTTCTGAAGGCCCCTTCTGGTCAGGATGAGGGTGCTGCCTGTCCTGTGGTTCCTCGCCAAACCAATAGGACTTCGTGAAAGGAAAGTACCAGGGCCTGGGAATCCCATACTGACCTAAAGAAAAAAGCCTTACATGAGCCTGGCTGCATCTGTTCCTTTTCTCATATTAGCTTTCAGGACAAGAATGGAAGTACTCCACCCCCACTAAGCCTCTAGGTTAGGCAGGACTAAGAAGAGTTCTTTCATGGTGAAGACACTGCCAGCCTTTGGGAGTAAGAGACATCTCTTTCCTCAAACTTCACTTTAGGGTTAAAAGTCCTGTGCTGGAAGGTGCTATGCAGACACGTCATGCTGATATTCTCAACTCCTCCCTTGCAGCAGGGTCTGTGGACTTAGCAGTTCAGAGAAGGGAACAGCTGAAGTGCAGCAAAGCTTCTGGGACTAGCTCAGCCATCGCCACAATGGGGCACAGTCTCTGTGGTGGGCAACAGTCACTGCTATTAGCAGCAACAACCTTAATGTGATGCTGGTCTGTAGTTTTCCTCCATGACCTTTCTGCAGCTCTGCTTAAAAATGGGCCAATTTGCACCTTGGCAAATGAGTAGGGTGAAGGAATCCATTTAAAAGTCCTCCCTCAGAAGCAGACCTCACCTGGGAAGACGGACTCAATGTACCAGGTCATGACCCCATATAGGAAGGTGTCGAACAACATCATGACAGCAGATGTGGTGATGCTAAAGCCATCTTCTTCCAATGGGCTCTCAAAGAAGTTGTCCCACTGAACACCAACTCCCTGCTCCTCAAACAGTGCAAAGTACTCACAACCAAAGCCAAAGGCTACTGGAGACAGCAGGCTCTGCAAATGGGAGGCATGAACACGCATTCAGTTTTTCATAGCTACTCTCCAACTGGGCAGCTCAGCTCTAGCTCAAGGCTAACGGACACAGTCCAGAAGCCATATAGGAAAAGTCAAAGATCCAAGGAGCATGACTGTATTTGCAGAGAGGGAGCGGCAGTCTCAGTCTTGGTTCCAACAAGCAAGCAAGGCCTGAAGTCTCTGCCGGACCACCACCCAGAATTGTTTATTTCCCTGTTTTCTTTCTCTTGCTCTTTGGAGCTTTATGTGAGGGAGAGATCACTAACAGCCACCCTCTCCAGACAGGTAAGAAGTGCTGTGCAGAGGAAAGGCAGCTGGTTCCTTCAGCCTGACTATCTGGTGGTACAGCATAATAGCGTACAGAGATCAAGGCAGCTTAGTCTGGCTGAACTACTACCAAAGCCAACAAAACCCTCCCAGCAGCTCCTAGCAGATTCAGTCAACCTCTTCACCAAGCCCACCCTGATAGCCTCCTACACTTGAAAATTATCCTCCCATTGCCACCGTCCCCACTAGTTATCAGTGTCCAGCTAGGGAGCTGCTGAGTGCCATACTGGTGGAAGCCCAGTACCCAGGACAGTTTCAAGACTCACCGCAAAGATCTTGAGTGAGAAGCTGATATAGTCCTGCCAGGCAACACACAGCACATAAGGAAGGTACAGCGTGAAATAGACAATGCCCCCACAGGCAGCTGCCAGGTTGGCCCTGGAGAACACGGTGCTGATGAGGAAGCACTGGAGGATGGTCACAACACCGAAGATTGAGAGGAAAACAAACACCACGCTAGGGTCGCTGTAAGGCAGCAGATTCCCCATCTGGCAGGAAAACAACAAGTGCATCAGGCTTTGAAAGGGCTCTCTAAGGTGGCTCTAGCACAAGCAGGTCTGCAGAGCTGCTGCTCAGGGCAGGCTGGCCTTGCTGCAATTTGCACAACAGCCTTCCCAGAAGTGGGGCAGTACCAGAGGCACCTTTTCAAAAGCATTGAATCTACTACAGCCCCTCCTGCCATTTTCAGCCACTCAGCCCTGTTTTGTTCCAAAACACCCTGTTCCCAAAAAGCTGGTGGTCAACCCACTCTCACTAACTCTTCCAGAGCATGCCAGTGCAGACCACTGCTTAGTAGCCTCTCAAGGCTCTAGATTCTGCTGCCACAGACCAAACAAGTCAACTCACCTTAAGGATCAGCACCAGTAGGCCTGCACTCATCAGGAGAGGGATGAGGCTGCTAATGAACCAGCTTAGCCAAAGTATACCGTTGTCAAGTCCCATAATCCTCATTGTCTCCTTCAGCCGGGCTTCCTTCTCATACACAATGCCCTTAATTATCACAGCCACCGAGTAGATCCAGGCTAGAGTCATGAAGAGAGGCATGGAGCGGCTCATGACACGCAGAAATCTGAAAGAAGGAAGGAAGAGAGCAGGAAAACAGAGTGAGAAACATCAGCGCAACTTCAGGTCCCATTCAAGGGCTAGCAGAATATGGTGACGGCTAAGGCTTCACTGCACAAAGCAGCCCATGTGCAGAGCATGACATAGTATCAGTGTCTCACCATGAGGTGAGACTGATGGGTCTAAAGCACATCACCAGCCCAGAATGGGAGGTGGAGTTCCAACTGTTGCTCAGAGGAAGAGCGGGTGCAGAGACCTGCTTTTCCTGGCAACTGCTCTCAACTGTCCTCTTTCCACTCTCCTGTGCCTAAGTGTCTGCTTTTTTCCCAGTGCTATTTTTGCCTGTACCAGGTTTGGGGATATGGGCACATCTCAGGAATGCACTCCATACGTGAAAGTCCTGTACAGATAGTTCTTCTCCTGGGAAGGACTCTGCAAGCCATTACATATTCTACAACCTCCATGCAGGTGTCCTAATTCCAGGGATTAGGAACACTAAGGAGACTGCTCCCCCACTGATAGTAGGGACATAAACCATGCCTGAGGAGTGACAAAAGCCCATGCCTCCCAAGCCACAATCCTCCTGGGAGCTTTCGAAGCAGCCTGCATACATACATGTCATCCACGTAACATGGATAGGGCATCTGCTGCACATAAACTCCTGTCTTCTTCTCTGTGCCTGTCTGCACCCTGATGATGGCCTGTTCCACCACATCCTGGAGGTAGGCAAAGCCTCCCCAAACATAGCGCATGTCCTCAAAGGGATCAGCACGGGGACCAGGATCCCAGTACCTGCACCAAGGAAACAAGACCTTTCCATTAGAAATCCTCATCACCACATCCCCCATAAGAAATTTTTCACAAGTCAGCATCTCAGGACTCACCCATCCTTGATTTTGTTGGTCCTTTCCACATTATCAATGTCCATGCGTATCTTGTATTTCACATGTTGAGGGAGCTCTACGCTGTTAGGAGCTATTTCAGTGAAGACTATTCCAGCCCAGAACCTCCTTTCATCCAGAAGCTCCAATGACTTGTTTATAAGCCGGACTTCAGTGGCCACAGGCTCCAGTTTGTCCAAGTTGACACACTAGACATGGACAGATTTGGAAGCGTTTATGGGATAAATTACCAAACCAGAACGTACTTTGTTTACATTTGGGAGGGAGGAAAAAGGAGAACTCTGCAGTGGTAACGCCATGCCCAAGAAAAGGCTGCAGTGCTGGACTACTTTGCAAGGGCTCATGGTAGCCCAGCAAGTTGCTAGAGATGTCATTTTTTCCTGCTTGACCTGCCAGTCAAACATATATCACTGAGAAATACCCTAGCAAAGGTATTTTCTGGACAAGAGGTTAGGTAGCATTGTAATACCAGCTATATGATCCCATCCAAGCATCAGTTTCCATAGATAGCCTCATTTGCTCTGTTACCAATAAACTAGGTCTGATTCAATGCCTCTAAAAATCAGCAGAGAGACGCAAAGGCTTTGGACCAGGACCCTGACAGGCCGAGGGCTGTTTCTGTTTGCACCCATCTGCCAAGATGACCAAGTAACGAGTAGAACAAATTTCATTATTCTCTATGTCTTCCTCAGCTTAGAGTAGCTGCTAGCTTCACTGCAGTCCCCACCTAAAACCCCAGATCAAAATATGAGCTGTTACACCGCTGAAGCAAGCAGCAGCTCTCAGCCGCCCAGTAACAACAGTGTGGGAAACCACATGGAATGGCCAACGCAAGAGCTTCAAGAACAGGGCCTACAGTTAGGTTCCTACATCGATATTTAGGCACCTGAATAAATGATATTTTCTAACATACTGTGCACTGAGCCCTACTAAAGCCTGGTCATTTACAGAAAATGGACTGAGGAACATCTACCTTCCCTTTCCAGGAATGCCCCACCACACAAGTGGAGACCAAGCTGCTGTTCTCCCCCAGCTCCTTGACCACGCTATCAGGATCTCACCTCCATGAAGCGGGAGATGGTCTGGATAGCCCGGTCTGTCTCATTGAAGGCGTCCACCCAGGTATATACTGAGCCATTTGCTGTCTCAAAGTCCTCTGGATGGTTTGACAGGAAACGGGTAACGTCTTCCACTGTCCAGTTGGAAGCCGGTAAGCGCAGGTCCCAGAGAGCTTTGCCTGTCAGCAGCGTCTGCAGATATTTGGTTTTCAAAGGAGAAATAGTTGTTGAGAATTAATGTTAGATCTCCTCTCTTAACATGAAAGCAAGTACTACTGGGGAAAAGGCCTTTTAAAAAGGTGCAGGGGCAAGCCCTCTGCCCTACTGAGAAGATCAGCACGGTGGAGTCCTTCCTCTCACCCTCCCATTGCAAAGGATGTGCCTCCCCCGGTATAGCTACGCCCTGGAGAGCGCTTTGCAGGCTGGCTAGCTGCCTCCATGTCCTGCCACCCGTTTCCCAAGGAGAGGGCAGCAGAGAGCCACGCACAGCTCTGCACCCCGCACATGCAAAGCGGGCCTTGATCCAGAAAAACAGGGAAGAGGGAGATGTGTGTTCAGGAGAAACACATTCTGCCGATGGTGGAATCAGCAGAGCCAAGGTCTGCTCACCTCTCCCGAACAAACCCCTGCTCCCAGCCGGGACACAGAGGAGCTGCGGCGTGGCTGGAAGCTGAATTGTCACAGTGCTGAGGAGAAATACCAGCACCAGAGGCTGGCTGGCTTTTCTTACATATTTTGTTATTGTGCCATTGGGGCTGGCTGAAGCAGCCCTGTACAGCCATGACGTCCTGGCTCTCTGTTCTTCTATCTGAGACAGTGCTTTTTTCACCTGGTTTAACTGCTAGCTTTCTGAAGATGGGCTATTGCCCACTATGTGTATGCACAACACCCCACACAACTGCAGTCCAGACAGAAGCGCCTGGCACTGAAGCAGAAACCAGTCCTCTGGGAAGACAGTATAAGGGCAGGCAGGAAGGGAACAAAGGACACGGCTGAACTGAAGTAGGGGAGAGAAAAAAAAAAAAAACCTCTGCACAAGAGAGAAAACTAAAAATCCTAACAAATAAAAACAGGAAATGGATTTTCTGCCAGAACAAAGAATGAAGTGGAGAGGTGAGGAGCTTCCCCATTCTCTGCTGTTACCCGCAAACCAGAAAGTAATGGGTCACACAGTTAGAAAAACAGCACTGCAAACTGGGAAAACAGAACAGGCCAAGCTGGCAAAGGAGAACATGTGAAAGGGAAATCCAAGCAAACAGGGATCAGCTGCACTGCGCTCTCTTCACATTTGGTCTCCCAAGGTTGGCTAGTGCCACCCTCCCCAGCAGGAAGGGCACCATGCCTGCAGGGAAGGGGCTCAGCCTCATCACATTCAGCAGCAACAGTAAAGCTGCTTGTGCTGGTTTTGGCTGGGATAGAGTTAAATTTCTTCAGAGCAGCTAGTATGAGCCTATGCTTTGGATTTGTGCTGAAAACAGTGTTGACAACACAGGGATGTTTTTGTAACTGCTGAGCAGTGCTTACACAGAGTCAAGGCCTTTTCTGCTTCTCACCCCACCGGCGAGTAGGCTGGGGGTGCACAAGGAGTTGTGAGGGGACACAGCCAGGACAGCTGACCCCAGCTGACCAAAGGGATATCCCACACCATATGACACCATGCTCAGCATATAATGCTGCAGGAAGAAGAAAGAAGTGGGGGACGTTCGGAATGATGGCATTTGTATTCCCAAGTAACCATTACATGCGACGGAACCCTGCTTTCCTGGAGATGGCTCTACACTTGCCTGCTGATGGGAAGTAGCGAATGAATTCCTGTTTTGCTTTGCTTGCACGCGCAGCTTTTGCTTTACTTAAAGTGTCTTTATCTCAACCCAAAAGTTTTCTCACTTTTACCCTTCTGATTCTCTCCCTCATCCGACCAGGGGAGAGTGAGCGAGCGGCTGTGTGGTGCTTAGTTGGTGGCTGGTGTTAAACCACAACATCCTTAACTCCAGGGGCGCGTGCTGTCCTCCTTGAAGTTAGCAGCTGCATTAGCATCAAGCTAAGATGGGCAGACACATCAAGTGCCAGAGATGGGCAAGCAAAGCACTTTCCTCTCATTCAGCAGGAAGCAATATGCCAAACAGATTGCACAACCCAGAAAGTTGGGAGGTGATGACTGGTCACCCAGCAGCATGGCAGCCTCAGTGGCTATAAAGGACTGACCGCCCCCTTGAAAGGAGCCACGAACAGGCAACTCTCTGTTTCAGCCTATTCATGTGCAAGTGATCCATACTGCACCTCTAAATTGAATGGGATGCTGCCCAGGGGCTGCCCAGGCATTGACAGTGAAGCACTCCTGCTTGTGTGAACTGCAACAGGTGACAACAAATGAGCCCCTACTACTGCACCAATATAGAGGAAGAGACCAGACTGCTGGGAAGATCAAGAGTTAACTACCAGAGCCAGCAGGGTTAACAAGAAGCATAAAATACAAAACCAGAAAAGCCTGGGGCTCGTTTAAAAAAAAAATGCAGCAACATTCACTTTTCAAAGGACACAACTGCAAACCAATATCCAAACCTTGACTGTCTGCATTCTCTGCAACAAACAGTTCAATTTACAGTTGGTGGCCCCTATCCTCACCTCCCTGATGCCAACATCTACAGCATTAACTTTCATAAAGCCAACAGAGGCAAAGGAGTGACGAAAATTATGTCTTTGACCCTCTAGTATGTCATGTTGATGGGGAAGTACAACAGGGCAGGTCAGAGACTATTCAGCACAGCATTTCATTGGGGTAAACAAGGGATGAACTTCAAGGCTTAAAAGACCTGAGGAATTCTCTGTAGAACAGCTGCACTCTGACACCCAACCAGCTGCCTTGCAGAGGCAGTAGGAAAAGCCACTCTACAACTGTTTCTCTGTTGCACGATCCCAGTTTTACATCACTGTGCTTCCGAAGACATCAGCACGGAGTGTAAAGATCCAGCCCTCAGAGTTGCATCTGAGGGAAGCAACACTGAACTAAGCCACTTAAGCAGATAATGCCCCTGTAATGTAGCTCGAACACCTGGCACAATGCTCCAGGGAGCCAACAGGCTAGCAGAAAGTGTGTCAAATCTGAACAAGACTCCCAGCCCCTTCTTCATGGTCTAGTATGCATGGCATGTTATGAAGCGATCAACCGTAGGGTGATGTTTGCTCTTCCCCCATGAGCACCCAAGTATTACTAAATTAAATGTACCATGCAACTCCAAATTAAGGTTTTACAAGATTTGTGCCAGATTACTGCCAGGCATCTAGGTTCAGCTCTAGCATGGTAACCATTTAATTCCTACTGTAGCCAATGAGCCCTGAGGCCACCTGGCACCTTCCAGGATCTGATCTAAGTATATGACCGCTTGCTTTGCTGCTGTCATGAGAGCACTGTTGTGGGAAAGTGCACAGCACAGGGAGCTGAACAGGTCACCAACCCCACAGGTCCCCAGTTTACAAAAAAAAACCCAAGCCAGATATTCATACTACATTAGGGCAACACTGTGGAATAAACAGCCCATTTCCCCACACAGGAAGATTAGAAATGGGTGTTTACAGCAGGCTGTTACATGAAGGAAGGAAGGAATGTCAAGCATAATGCAAGACTGGTACAATCACAATGTGTTTCAAGAAGGGGTCCCATCCATACTATTTATCTGAGCAGCGCAGCACTGAAGCACCATCTAAAATAAGTATTTCATCACCTATTGCATAAGACGACAGTGGTGGTTCTGGCAAGGACAGCATACTGACCCGAATGAGATCCATTTCCTGACTACTTTCCATAAACGTCCAAATCTTCGGGCTTATCTCCTCCCACATCCCTCCGAGGTCACGAAACACACCCAGCTCCTGGAACGTCCTGTTCACCTGTTGGCAAAGAGGAGAGGAAGGTTAATTCCAAAAGCTGGCAGAGATCCACTGCGGACTGAGAGGGCGCGTTGACCTGTCAAGTGAAGTACTAAATGTTGCTTATGCTTATACTGCTTATATGCAGCTCAGCTTCTGCAAGGACCAGAGGAGGGAAAATTAAGTGCACTTGGAAGGAAAACAACAACAGGGAGTGTGGATGCCTCTGGCTGAGCACTGCCTTTCAAGGCTTGGTGGAGAATGACTCTGCCTTGGAGATGAAGGGCACACAGAGGCAGCCCCTCCCCATGTGCTAGAAGAGTCCTGCTGAGGGAGCCTAGGGAATTAGAGAGCATATTAGGTAAACCACAATCGGAAATGATTAAGGATCCACTGACCAGCCTGCAGCGGAGGAGAGGAAGGACACTTGAAGGCTTATCAAGGTCTTTCCCACTCCCATATCCCACATCAGAGATGCAAAGCCTGTGGATAATCAAAAGGCACCACCAGGAAAGCTTCCAGCCAAGTCTAGAAAAAGAGTTCAGCCTAGCCTTTTCTGCCTGAGCCTTCACCAGCAAGTGCATGGGAAGGGAGAGACTAGTGAGGCTGCGCTGTGCAGGCAATCCTTTCTAGGGTTGTGTTTGGGCCCAGTTTAACATAGACCAGCTAAGCTGCACAGCCAGAGGATGTACCTCATTCTACATATCAGAGGACAGAGCTAGAGTTACCTCAGTCATGACCTTCCTTACAGCTGGTGTGTCTGGAGTGTACAAGATCTTCCCAATCAGCAAGGGTTTCAAAGCCCTCCAGATAATCCTGGAAAGCGGGCTGGATTCCAGGTTCTTCATCAGGTCATTGCAGTAGGGTGCTGAGGAAGAGAGGACAAGGGTGAGTGGCTAAACAGCACAGTGACAACTGCAGAAGGCATATGCCCCACTTCTGTGGGCTGAAAGCACAGCATTTGTCAGACAACAAAAACCTTCCTCTACCGCAAAGCTCCACAAAAAGCCCCGTTCAGTCCAGGCCTCCACAGCCTGCCCAGCAAACATGGAGCACCCAGGTAGCCTCCAGCATTAAGAGCCACACTGCTAGTTCTGTACCGCTCCCGCTGCTGCATGGCACGAGCAAAATTTGTCCCTAAAAGGCCACATTTCCAAAGGCTGTACATGACTGTACTCCCTCTCTCCCTGAAGGAGGTCCACTGCACAGCCTTCTGTGGACTTTACACAAGGCCCTTGGGAATCCCTTCCATATTGATATCCTCGCTGACCTTAGGGGCATGTGCAGGAGGTGGCATGCACATGCCTTTCTGAAACAGTGAAACGTATGCTGTCCCTCAGGACCACTTGCTTTCGTCTGTGGAAGTTTGGAAAACACTAGCAATGACAACCATGAAGTAGATGGGACCACACGCCATGCCAGGGTTACACTTACTTGTGGAGTTATCATAGAAGTTAGTTACATCATCTTCAGTGCCATTGCCTCCGAACAGCGCTTTGTAATTATTATCCTCATACCAGTTGAGAGATTTAATTTTGAGCCCTCCACCTTCGGGATGGCCGCACACAATGCGCGACACAGCCTGGTAGATCTGTGTAGAGGAGTTTGAGGCATTCACATTGGTCAGGAACATCACCTCTTGCCTCATGTCGCTCCAGCTCTTCATGCTCAGCAACTGGAGGGGCAGGTGGGAGAAGAGAGTGGAAGTAGGGATAGGAACAGGATTAGTGAAAGGAGAAGATCTTGCCACTCTCCTTCAAATCACACATCTGTTTTTGAACAGCTGCAAATCCCCTTGAACACATCATCAACAGTAAAGACCAGGGTAAGCACACTTCCCCCTGCCACAGTGGGAGAACGTAGAGGGAAGTCTCTTCTGTGCATGCACAAGGAATGTGCCCTTGCCAAGCTCTTTACCCCTAAGTGCTCTCCTCCAGTGCTGTGGGTAGTTCCTGCCCTCCCTTCCCTCTCATGTGGAAGCCACTTCTTCCGGTTGCACAACGGCTCACATTCCAGTGGAGCCCGATGCCGCTGGGTGGGATGTCAGCAAAGGGAGTAAGGAACAACACAAAGTGAGTGCAGCTCATGGGACACAGGCTGGACAAGCTGCAGGCCCCAGCAGCATCACCTGGCACAATTCCACCAAGGTCAGCAAGCCTCCACTGATTTACACCAGGCAGCCAGTTTGACCTCCTAGATGGGTATCACTTGTCCCTGCCCCAGCACCTCTCTGCCCCATTGTTAACAGCATTCCCAGAAAACCCTTTAAAACAAGCCCAACTGCAGCCTGGAGCCTGATCACAGCATGAGCTGTGCACGCAGCCAGCCACAGAAAGGAGCCTTCTCCTGCCCAGCTGCCCTGACACCAGGCTCAAGGTAACAACACACAACTGGCTGGGATGATTGGTACCTCCAGACTGATTTGTCTGGTGTAAGCATCTACCTGCAATATTTCATGAACAAAAGGACCAGGCGCTCAGCCTGAGACTCTCACTGCATTATTGTCACGGTACTCAAAGGCATGGCCAAGCTCACCACAACAGAAAAAGCAATGCACCTCCATGAACACTGTTTTCACACTACATTCAATCACTGCTCTCAGACTCCCTGTCTGGAGATGTACGAACATCAGCAGAAGTGTGTCCATACACACTAGAAGTCCGTTTATCTCGGTAACCTCTGTGATGGTGACAATAAGTGGATTTTAGGAAAAAAATAAGGCAAGGGCAAGAATGTAGGATACTTCCCCCAAGTAACCTTCCAGCTTCCACTTATTTTCAGCTCAAGGAACTTTTCTTTCCTAACCCTCAATGAATTTCTTTCACGGTAAACTCCATGAAAGGTGGGTTTTGAACATCCACAAGTATTTAACATCCAATGCATCACTGGAAAGAACCTCCTCTCCCCCTCCTTAACTTAGCTATGGTTAGCTCCATTTGGTGCTATGTTTTTTGCACTGGAAGAGACAGTGGACATTCAATCCCTATCTCTTTTTTCTGGGCCACTCAGCTCTACAGACCTCTGTCATATCCCCAGCTCATATCTTTTCCACGCTGACAAGTCCCAGCCTACTCCCTTGTTTCTTGTGTAAAAGTCATTCTACCGCTGAATGTCCTTAACGCCCTTCTCTGAACTTTTTCCCGTTCTGCTACCCCCTTTTTGAAGAGCAAGGACCTAGATGTGTATTCCATATTGAAAAGGACGGCAATCCACAGTTTTATATAGTCTCATGGTAACATCTTACAGCTGGTTCTCTATCCCTTTTTAAAATCTTTTTGATCTGATTTCTTGACTGCCACTGAAATATCAGGTGACATTAACTTGGATGTTCTTGCCGTGCTGGCCAGAACAGCAACATGCACTAATAAGGGCAAGCAGAGCTGCTGAGACACCTATTTGTAACTGCTCATCAGCTGCATATCAGAAACAACTATAGATGCTGTGGCTCAACTGTCCTGTTTTCAGAGATAATAACAGAGTCAGTCAAAGACCATCTGCCAGTTCTGCTCACTGTGTATTGGTTTTGCTGCCTTCATTTAAACAAAATGCAGATAATGAAAGCCTAGGACAGCTGGCAAAACCAGCCAGCAACCATGCAGAAAGCAACGGTGCGCTGGAACAATTCAATCGAAATTCACCCAAGGAAAGCTTACCCAGAATCTCTGGCCTTATACTGGGAGGCAAACCTGACCCTTTGTGTTCATCTGTAGCACTGTGCATGTTTTAGATGTGCCAACATCTGGACAAAAATTCTTGATGCTAAACAACAGCTACTAGGTGTCACATACATAAGGAGCCTCTATTTTTAGCTGCCTGAAAACACATGAGACATTGATATGATGGAAGACAGCTGTGAGAACAGCTAAAGCCTGGGGATTCAGTACATGTGTCCAGAGTGACTGCTTCAAGTGTACTTTTGTCGCTACTGCCTTTGTCTGCACCCTGGTGCTACTCAATCTAGCTCCACAGGTTCTGGGTGACTGACAGGACACTAGCATCATGGGACATGAATGAAAAAAATGTCACACAACAGCTTTTGTTGGTTACATATGTTCACATCAATTTCTGGATTTGATGATTCCTCACCCAAAAGGCCAAGGGTGCATTTCTGGTGTCACAGTTTAAGTGTCCAATTCAAAGGGACCCCTTGGGGAGTTTTTGCTACTCTAGGTAAAAGAGCTGATTTTTCCTCAGCAAAAAGTCAACTGCTTTAGCTAAAGTACCATAAACTCTCTAACATGAGCAAAGGTACACCAATAGGAAGTGCAGCTAATTCCCATGAACGTATGAGGTGTTAACCATCTTGCAGAGGGATTACATTAGCAAATATATTTTTACACATAATTTTAAGACAGATCGAGCAAGGAGCTTTGTTTCATCTTTGGCACCAGCAACATCACAAGTGACATGCAGAGCTGCTCTGTTCACACCACTGGAAGCAAGTATCTCATGTGTGAAGGGTTACTGAGCTATTTCTTCTCTCAGACTTCAGACATGGGTCTCTGTTTTTTAAAAGTTGCCCTTGCTCTCAAGTGTTTAATCTGCCCTCCTAAATTGATTTAAAGAGCCCAGGGACACAGATCCAATCAATCTCCATAGTCAGAGACAAATTTTTTTTTCAGACCATTCTCTAATTAAAATTCCTTGCTAGAAAGGCTCCTAGACGTGGCACAAACAATAGTTCTCTCCACCCCCTCAAGCTGCTGCCCTTTGAAACAAGGGAGCAAGACCCTCCTTTTCACACAGAAATCAGCCTGCCAGACAATAAGAAGTAACTTTCGGTCAAGCCATCTGGAGCAGCTCACGCTGTACACAGAGGAAAAAGCTGCCTTTGTTTGCACAGCAATAGGGCAGAATAAAAAGTAGTCCTACCCAAAACAGCTGCCAAGCAAAAGGCACATTACCCTGGGACTTTTTCGGCCACATCAGCAAACTGAGTATCACATGGTTTCAATTATTTTTATCCCAGACAAGAAAAAAAGACAAGCTTAAGTGACATAACGGGAAACAGCTGTAATCAAACTCTGAAGGGCAGCCTCCCTGCTAGCAGCAAGAGCTCTGCCACGGTCTTAACCGAAGCTGATCCTGGAATCATCTTAATTTCACTGTAAATGGGACCTGGCAGCAGGCTGTGAGACTTGGGGAGGGCTGTGTGCCAGGAATTGTTGGCTGGCACGGCGCTGGCTCCCGGCAGCCGCCCCTCCGTGGGAGTGGAACGCACACTAACCTGAAGTGACCCGCTCTTGTGCATGCTCTCAGAGGTTACTGCCGTTCGCGGGCTCTGAGCTCTCTTGCTCTGATGCAAAGACGGAAGACTAGCAAAGGGGAGGAGGAGGCGGCAGCATTGTTTAGTTTAGATAGTTGTGATTTCTGTTTCAGGGAGAGAGTATTTTTGCCTAGTAGCAGCACTTCGAAGTCAGAGCCAGCCAAAATATAAGTTTCTGGCTCAACACCCCCACCCCACCCCCCCAGTTTTGGACATCTGACTCATGCAGGGCTTTTTTCTTAATCCATCGTTTCACCTGCAAAAACAAATACTTGCATTCTCTATAATGTCACTTTGCCTCTGCAAATCGCTATTTATGTTTTGCCAGAGCCTTTCTCAGCCAGTGTTGTGATGCCATTGCACTGAGTGCCCCACAAATACCGGAAAACAACCTCTGCCCCAAAAAGCTAGTTAGACAAAGACCAAACAGTAGCCTATAACTACTAATTTAGATTAGAACAACCACAACATCTCTTCCACATGCCATACCTCACCACACCCAGAGACCAGTAGATAAAACCAAGTAACAACCCTGGCAACTGAGTGAAAAAACTATAAAGGAGGCGAACCTCCATATGCAGTTTGCAAGACACTGCTAGGCAGCAGATGCATTGCAAGCCCAACAGTTGTGCCACTGTTGAGAAGGCAAACCCCACAGAAAACAACTTAATTCCTGCTCCTCCCATGAGGACCCAATCTTTAGCCACACATCTGATAAACTCCTATGGTGTTTGTAACTTCAAGTGCCAAGGTGTCGCAAAGTGCATGCTGCCTCTACTGACACAGGGAGAACGACTGTAGGATGGGAGGGAATTTCAAAACAAGCCAGGGATTTGACTTTGAGATGCACCAGCAAGCACCAAGGTGCTTCTTGCACTTGACTGCAGGCTAAGACAGCAACCATCGTGATGTCTTCTCCGGACACGATGGTGCTCCTTACCTCTTTAACAAGCTTCCCAAGGCTCTCTCTTAAAGCTTCCACAGTTTCCGACAGATCATGCAAGGAGGAATTGAAAGAAATTCGGCTCTGCAGGAAGAGACAAAAGGAAACTAGAAGTCACTGCAAGGCACAAACAAAGAAATTAAACTCCTGTAAACATTCTTGCAAAGAGTAGTAAGTACTGTTTACATGGCAAAATGCTTGATGGGGAAGACAGAGCTGGCTTTCTGTGCAACCTTGAACTTAAAATACCTTGGGCTTCAGTGCCCCACAATGCAATGGGGACACCCCTTTCCTTCCTCACAGGTTAGGTACGCAGACACCGTAACCAGAACCATCCCAATAAAATGCTAAATGCATGCACATAACACTTACAGTGCAAGGGATGGCTTGCATTCCAGGTCACAAAACAAGCACAGCCTACAGGACAGCATGTGGACAGACCTGAAATCCTGCAAGCCAGTGATAAGAAGGGGATGCAAAGTCTACACAAGTGAGGAAAAGACCCACTGCTAGACACAAGCTTTCAGTGGGACTCCACAGATACCAGCTCAGATACGGAGAACTCCTGCTGCAGTGTACATAATCTTCATTGCTCAAGTCCTCCCATCAAGCCTTGACATTTTTTATCTAAACCAAGGATATATTTTAAAACAACCAGCTTCCATGAAACAGCTGACACTCACCATTATCACAAGGGAAAGACTGATGGGTTTCCAGAAGTGGAAGGCACAGCTTTCAGGAAACTATTTGCTCTAGGCAGGGAGTCACACTGAAGACAACTCCTTGTTTCCAGTTACTCTACATGTAACTGGTGGGCCTGGGCTTTGGTTCGTGGGGTTCTTTTTCCCTTTTCTTCACACATTTGGATTATCTTGCATGGGAAACATTTGGACACAATCCTTCTTTCAAGGGAATGACGATCAAAGTAATATCCTAAGATTTCACGTTAGCAGCTACACGTTGCAGCATTTGAAAGCATGCTGAAGTTACAGCATTTTGACACACAGAGGAACAGCCAAGGCCCTTGATTTTAGCGCACATCTTTGGGGCTGAAGCTTTACAATTTCACATCTTTTCTGGGGTAATTTCTGGAAGCAAAGTCTGCAGGCTTTCACGTGTTCTAGCTGATTTAGCTGGAGGGTGATAAGACCCGGTCAGGGCCAGCTGGTGTAAATGGGCACTGTTCCACTGATCTGCTGGTGCATTTAAGACCCAGCTAACTTTTCTGAGTACACAGTTAGTGCCTGCTCCAAAGCCAGTCAAGGAGGGTCTCTACAACCTCTGTGGATTTCTACTGAACAGAGTCCTTACGTTTCAGATAAATTAGAACACATAATTACAGCTAGAAGAAAAGCAATTCAAACTCCCCCCAGGCTAAGACATTCAAGACATATTTAAAGAAACAGAGTCAGGAAATATCGAAACTACATAACTGCACTACCATTTCAGCAAAAGATGAGGCAGAAAGTCCTAGGTTCATGCATAACAGCAGACGTGCTTGTTCAGCTCCATATACTTCATCAAGCTCTACACAGATTTGTGTTGTTCACTGTATTCAGAGGTGATTCAGGGACAGGGTGGATGAGGGAGTTTTCTGATGATACTAATTGGTTCACAACAGTGAAAAGTCAAAAGCCAGTTGCAAAGGATTAGTGAAAGGCCTCATGCTGACACACTGTTATGAAGTGTCAGACAAAATTCAGTACTGCAAAGTAAAGTACATAGGGAAAAGACAATTCTAGCTTAAGATACCCTTCGATGGCTCTGAACTAGCTACTGCCACTCAGAAATGGAGATCTTAGAATTACAGTGATAAGACAGATCAATATCAATATAAATCTATGGCGCAATCCCAGTTCTCAAGTACTATGTGCAATTTTGCATCCTCCATCTCTGAAGTAACACAAGTACAGAAATAGGCCACAAGTACGATTCAAGATAAGAATGGCTTCTGAAGGAAGAACAATAGACCACAGTTCTTCCAGTAGGACCTGTAATAACAAATAGAGGTTATGACAGAGGTCTGCAGAATTACAAATGGAATGGAGAATGGGAACGGGGGATGATTGCTCACTGTGCCTCATCATGCAGGACTAGAGGGCTTCCAGTGAAAAGATCAGTGTAAAACAAACCAAAGGAGTTACTGCACACACAGTTTAGTCAAAATGGAGAAATCCTGTAGATACTATGAAATGCTGAAGGTACCAAAAATTAATGTGCATTTGAGAAAGGCTTAGAAGAATTCATTAAAGAAAAAAGGCTTACCAAGGCTATTAAACACCAAGATCCCAGCAGTAGCTGAGAAAGTCTGAGTTGCAAGCTACTGAAGAACAGGACGTTACAATGAGGAAATGTTACTATATACTTGCCTCATGCCTGCATTCTTTCACATACCTCCACTATGGGCCACTGCTGGACTAGCACTCAGGGGACACTGAGCTGAACAGGACTTTGGTCTGACCCAGTATGTAAGTCTTAGGTGATTCAAGGAGCTTGCAAACCTCATCCTGAAATGTGAGGTGAACCCACCTATCCTTTCACACCCTAGCACCCTGGCCCTTCTTCCCTAACAAATTCACAGCACTCCAAGTCCATTTCTCACCAGAACTTGCAACAATGTCATTGCTATGGAGGGAATTTTGCTTTCTTTACCACCACCCTTTGAACCCTAATGTTCACTCAGGAAGCCTCTCAGAAGTCACATCTCCAGAGACAGTAACAAAAATCAGTCACAAGTGGCCAGTCTTCTTTGTACAGATGAGCATGTCATGAATTTCCCTGGAAAATAACTCTTTGCAGTGGCTCCATAAGTAGTTCATTACATTCATAAGAGCCTTCTAGATTCAGGGCAGCTCCAGTAAGATTGGTCCCACTGTGAGAGTGTCCTTAGTAGACGTCTGCACTACATCTTTGGGGGCAATGACTCATTTTCCAGCAAAAACATCACCTGTCCTTTCTAGGCACCTATGGAAAGACAAAGTTCTAGCAGATTTTGGACCGAACTGCCCCGTACAATTACTGTGTTAGGGGCTGGCAAGTCATGACTTTATCTAGACTTGTCTTTTGGGGCAGCCAACATCATAGTACTCTTGAGGATACAAACTGCACTGACTGGACTCTGCATGCTTTTCTGTGCATGCTACAAGACTTGAAATAGAGACAAATGACTGGAGTTGACTGCACTGTCAAGACAAGACCTGAATAAGTCCACCTGTCAGCTCCTGCTATAAGGGATCGACAACTCGGTTTCTTTAATTTGCAAGGAGAATGCATGTGTTTGAAGTGTTGGGAGGTCATACCAAATTCAGCCACTGTCTGCATCATACAGCTAACTGTTTCTGCTTAATGAGACCACTCTGCCATGCTTGCTTTGAAATAGCTGATACAACTTTATACTGATCTTAGCAGAAACTTTACACTGACCTTTGCAGAAAAAGCACGTGCTTTAAACTTCTGCTTTTGTTTCCTGGGAGTGGAAGTCCCAAAGTACAGCTGCTTAAAAGCATAATATCATTGTACTTGACTGAAAACACACTCAAAAGAGCAAGGAAAGCCACAAATTCAGTTGCAGCATGTATTTACATTAAGAAGCCTTTTCTAAAGCCATTTTTCAACTGGAATGCATTTATTATTCAATGCTTAGTTCATGCTAACCATATGACAAAATACCACCCGTATTATGAAGGGAGAAAAAACAATTGGATTTTCATATGCTCACCCACACTCCTTCAAGGACCACTATAGTACACAAGCCACAACGTATTTACGGCTTATTACAGACCCACACCACTGGAACTGAGTGTGGCAAAGCCTTTCTTAGGCAACATTTCAGACATGAAATTCCACAGGACCAATTTGAATTCTTTGTCATTTAACCTTCCCCCCAAATTGTTTTCAAAACTGGGGAGATTTGCTGAGCGAAAGTTGTCCCCACCCATCACAACACCAGTCCAGTGGGACACCTCTGACTTACTGCCATTGCTCTTGCTAACCAGGGGTGCCTGTAACCTTTCCCAAACTGTGTAGTTCTTCCACGGACAATTGCTGGCCTAGCACAGGGAGAAAGCTGAAAAGGAAATTTGTGTGCATGAAATTAGAGGTACTGTTTCACTGATGTTCTCAGACCAGCTTCTCCTACCTCACAGTCTCACTGACTACACTCAGTGCAAGCCAAACCTCAAGAAGAAAAGATGCATCCTATGCCCCGTAGTACTTTTTGTTGGCCAAGGGGCTTCAGAGGATGGATGAAGCTTAAGACATAGGTCCCGGAAAAGGGAATTTGACTTTTTGAAACACTTGTTATTACAGTGGAGTGAATACTCACTCAAGAAGGAAAGCTGATCCTCTGCCTTGGCACCCTGTGGTCACTCCCCAGATATTCTGCTGGGTTTTGATCTAAACAGCCTGCCTCAAATACTTTCTTCAATAAGAAAAAATAAGGAGACACACTTTAACCTCCCTATGATGCCTCTATGTGCTTGGCTCTGTTCTCTCATACTACAGAGCAGGCTAACTTGAAGTAATACAAAGGATCAGTGGCAGAGCTAGAAATCCTAGTGGAAAATTTCAGTTAAACGTCCTTCTTTGTCTTAGCTGTACTACTGCACTTTGGGCAATGCTCAAGCTGTTCTTGATAGAACTGATGAGCAGGTATGTAAAGAAAAGTGATTATTTTTTGCCTTTCTTTTTAAAAAAACTTCCTTAACAATGCTGTGACATTTAGAGCTCATGCATTTCACCCTGCATGCACTTTAATTTCCTTTTTAAAACTGTGCTCTGTCCATGGTTTGCTAATAATTACTGTTTTGATGTGAGTTACCTGGAACACTTAGAGTTTCCCTCAGGCTGCAAATGCACACACACTTAAAGCTGACAGCAACAGGTGTTGACATCATGGTCTCAGCCCACACACACGTGCCCTGACCACTGGGTTCTCAATCCTGCACCTTGCCCTTCATGTTTGAGCACAAATGTTTTTGTATGCACACAATCAGGTCAGTCACTTCTAATCCGGATCAATTCCATGATGTAATTTATTGCATCGTCTTGCAGAGGGAACAACAAACAAGAATGCACAGGGGCAGGAACAAGCAGGTGGATGCTGGCCTGGGTCTTCTGGATTAAGATAGTTCAAGAAACTATAGCCACTCTACTGCCCAGATACTTGAGTGGCAAAAACTCCCATTTTACTATTCAAGTCCTTGGTGTTGAGTTTACACAGTTCTTCCACACAGTTGCAAGTTCTTTTCACCCCAATTGTATTGACCTAATCATATTAAGACGCTGCCTCTCCAGAAATCACAGAACGCTGCAACCACTGAAGCCCAGGTCCCACTACATGAGCCAAAAACCTGCCTCTGAATTGCTGTTGTATCTGCATTTGATTTGGCCCTTACTTTTACTTACTGGAATGCCATGCTGTGAAGTACATCAAGGGGATTAAGCAAAAAAATTAAAAATAAATCTCTGGGCAAATTGTTGGCATTGGTTTACAGGCTCAGTAGTAGATACGGTGCATGCTAGCTTCAGTGTGCATGTCCAAGATTTGATCCACAGTGCCTTTAATAAGCTATGTGAAAAGCCTCCTTTATTCATTAACAGAAAGTTCCCTCTTTGTTCAAAGATGTTACTGCAGGTCAAGGCACTTTGTGGCCTTGAAAGACACCAAGTTTCAAACGTGTTGGTCATGATCTTAGAGTGAATTTATTCATTTTGCCTGGCCAGATTGAAGCCAGTTGGTTTTTATTTCACTCACCAATGCATTGCAGCAGCTTAACTAGAGGGTAGCCGATAGCATTTCTGAGGAAAACTGTGGACCTTTACAATGCAGTGTACAATACACAGCAGGTTTAGAACTGCTGGCTTCTGGACTCAAGGTTTTTTCCTCTGAAGCCAAGATCATGAGCCAGCTTCTCAGAAGTCCCCCAAAATTGCACATAATGTCTTAATCTACTTTGCTGTTGCCAAGTGGCACAGAGTGGCTTATGACTGCTTGCTTTCACCAACAAATAATACACATGTAACAACACATACACTCTCAGTACCCACTTCTCTCAGCTAAGCTGTAAAGACTTCCATAAATGAGAAAAGCAAGACTGAGTCTCCAGAGGGCCCAGAAGGCCTATACCGAGCGGTATGACAGCTAGCTATTTTCCGTTCCCTTCAGTCCCCAAAATTCTAGCATCTCTGAATGATTTAAAGTAAATTGATGCATATACATCTAACTGAACACAAGAAACTCCTCATAGCCACTCTTTTTCAAGCAGCCCATCTTTGTTATGGGGACAGTTTTAGTGCTGTTACCTCATCTCTTAACACTTACGATTATCTTGCTCTTCCAACAGGGAAGAAAACATGCAGATGGAGGACATGTGGAAAACAGAAGATGAGCTGTGGAGAGAAGTAACTGACCACTATGTACTGTGCAGAAGAGTAACATGATTCCGGTACTTCATAATGACCCTCTTTGACTGGGGACAAAGCCAAGCAAGTGGTATATGACTTTCGGTCCTGAAAGGCTCATCATATATGGAAACTCACACAGCCAAAGTGTTTCATTCTTCCACAAGAGACAACAGAGTGTTTGTTTTAATGGGTAACAGAGTGGGTTCAGTGGTCCATTCTTTGCTCTGCTGATATTTCCAGCACTAACTTCCTCAAACTTTTGTATTTTACCAGATACTGCAGACCTATAACAAAGCATCACTGGAGTTTCCTAGATAAACAGCTACATCTGCTCCAGTCTCCAATCACCATCTAAATGACCTATTCTCCTGAAGTTCTTTGAATTCTTGCTCCAAAATCCATTCAGTTTGTCAATCTTTGAAACAGGGCTTTAAAACTTGACTCTTCTTTGTATGAAATAAACCTGCTCAAAGGTTGTGGCATGCCACTTGCTAGAAACTTCTGCTCTCAGTGGCCCCGTGGTAAGCACTCAGCACAGGCTAGTTTACACCTGAGCTCATTCCAGCCAAGACACATCTGACCAAAACACAGGGACAAGGAAGAGCCTGTTTATTACTATGTAGCATAAATATTTTCCTTTTGACAAACTGAACTGCAGACCACACAGACTTATGCTCTGCAAGTACCACACTGCAACAGGAAGCATAAGAATGACAGGAAGAAGCAATGTTGTTCATGCTCCAGTGAAAAAGACCATCTTTCTTTCTTAGTGCCAATGAACAGCTCACTCCAGAAATGCAGGGATGAGTTCCTAGACTGAAAGTCCTAGAAAATGTCACTGTGACAATGATAGCCTCTCACAGGTGGGACCAATGTACTCACCTGAAGGGGCTTCAAAGGATTCAGGTTAGCACGGAAGGCTTGTTCAGCTGCATGGAGTTTTTCCTTTGGCAAGGTGCAAATGAAGGCTTCAGAGTCCATGGCCACAGTCTGATTTTGGATTGTAAGAAATTCAGACAGTGTTGAGCTATTGCAGAGGTTTTGCAGTCGCATTCGGTAACCAGACACAATGACCTGGAAAAGTGGGGGAAGCATGTAAGTCTCCCTTCATGTAAGATTCATAGCACAAAATTAGTTATCACCTAGACAAAACTAACCATTCATAACATTTCCAGATAGAGGTAAGAGAGCATTTTTCTCTACAAGTTGCACAGCCCTGACCCATGCACAACTCAATTCCAAGAAAAGCATGTTTCCCTGCTGAGTACGTCGGGGATAGGTCCTGGAGAAGGCAGGTCTCTCTCCACTTCTCCACATGCATGCACAGAGCAGCAGTGATCCTGTCCTCCACAGCAGCCATTTCCTCCAACCAAGGGTACATGCATTGCCCAATCTTCAGTCTTCTGGGAACTGAGCCAGAGACAAAGCAAGGCATGTGACTAGACACAAGTCTGGCAAATGTATGTGAAGGGCAAAAGACCTATGTCCCAAACTTCTTAGATATATCTGACAGACACATTTTCTGTGCTGTTCTGGATCGGGATCACCTTCTCCCTTAGCTCTGAAATATCTCTTTACTAACTGCTGAGAGAAATATTTTGCAGTGTTTTAGGGCAGATAATGTATCAGTGAAAAAACTATCTTAGTGGCTCCAACAAACAAGAGATAAGATCCTAGAGTCTTCTTTCACAGGCATATTTTACTTAAGGTGATGGTTTCCTCATCAATAATGTTTCCTAATCCACAAGCAACTACCTTAGTCATGAAAGAAATGCACAAAATCCCTCTGAATTATCACCAGTCCCTTTCAGACCCGACAGTCTAGTTTCTTCTAATTTCAGTTTAGTTCAGTTCAGTTACAGGATTTAGGTTTGCTGAACAACAAACAGGTACATGTCAAACAGGTGCACACTTCATAAAGGTGATAAACACAGGGAAAATCCAGAATCTTCCATTGGAAAGAATTTTTTGTTTGCCTTAGGGCTAGACAGAGGGAACAATTTTATTGTAAATGCCCAGTGAACAACAGCTTTACACTTCATTTCTTCCTTCTGTTCTTTTGTAATATGCAGCGTGCATTGCCCAACTTCCAGCAACAACTAAAGAGGATTGATCTACATCCCAGAACAGTTAGCAGTTCCTGAATCACGCTGGTAAGTCTGAAAATTTTCTCGTCTTTTAAAACCAAAAGGGCATGAACAATCCGGGGGGAAAAAGCGCACTGTGTTCAGAAAACAAGCAGATGGAACTGATAGGACAGGGGATAGATTTATAATGCAACACTTGTGCAAACCTTTAACTTTAGTCTGCATCCATATGCCAAAAATAGGATGTTTCCATGCTGCACACTCAGCTGAATAAATGGGAAAGCTTTCACATCAAAAAGGCTGGCCTTTTGAAAAAAAGTTTGGGTGGGTTTTTTGTCAGCAGAGATACTACCATCATCACAGCCATGCTGAAAAGGCGATATTCCTGTGGCAATGGAATGACATGCAGAAGACCTGGGATCAGTCTAAAGTAGCTTCCCTGGGTAGACATACAGAAAACCAGCATCGCCCAGTACCTCAGTACTCACTCAAAAAACAGTGAAGGTGAACAATCCTTCCACCATCCCCTGTGTCTGTCTACCTTTTTCACTCAGATTTGAAGCTCTTTTGGAGAAAAGCTGTTCTTTCCAAGCACAGTGAGGTCCACAGCACATGACCCTAGAACAAAGGTCCTGACTACCCCCCCAACAAATTAAAACACCCAGTCACACCAAGCCAATTCTCTGCAACCATTTCAAGTCATCTGAAGCCATGGTGTCTTCAAAAGGCAAATATATTCTAAGTGACAGGTTAAGTCCCCTAAGGACTCTCAAAATGCCAGGCTCATGTCTGAAAGCAGTCACAGGCAACTGTTTTGTGCTCACAGGTCACATCATTCTCTCCCGGGACTGTGTCTGCTGTATGAAACAGGGAGTTTTGTTCCAGGCAGCGTATGCTCTGGCCAATACTATTTACTCCTCACTGACACTCAACATATCACGCTGCAGCCCTGGCCCAGGACCTCACTGTGCTCCTGCAGCTTTTCACAGGGATAGAACCTACTCCTGCCATCCAAGCCATGTTACAGCTGCCTGGCCACGCCTGGACAACGGCAGCATACTAGACTTGATTAGATAGCTGCCTGCCCACTGCTGATCCACGCTCCTTCCAAACCCCACACCCTTCCAAGCACTGCCACTATCACAGAAACACAAGGTTGAGCCACTCTGCCCCAGTAAGCAACACGCTCATCAAGACAATGCTTTGCCATTTTTATGTATTTGCACTGTATTCAGTATGCTGGATACACGACCCTGCTTGGCATGCTGGAGTACTGTCACTGCAGTAACACCAACAAACAACAGTCCCATCTCCTTGGTGATCTCAGTTCCTTACTTGCTTGCAAACCATAACTTCTGCACTTGTTCAACAGCCACAGGACACTAACAGACCGCAGGAGAAGGCTGTATTTGCTGTGAGAGGTTTGCATATCTTAATAGGCCCTTCTATATGACCTTGTGAATGAAGCTGTGACCCACTCATACAGTCAGAGACCAAACAACTATTGCCTATTAATACTGCAGTCACTATGCAGCTCAGTAGTACAGTCAGATCTCCACCCCAGATCTCCAGCAAAATCAAAGGGGTCCATTTTGTGAGTCAGATAAAGTCATCTTGCAGGAGGATAGTGCTCTGCCTCTCAGTTATTATCTGTATTAGAAAAGTGCTCAAAGAAAGATTTGGTGGGCCACTGCCCTCCTTGGCAGCTTACTGCCCTGTTGCTTAGATCAGCTCGTCCTGCCATCCCAGAGCACAAACTGCTGTTAAGACTGAACAACATCACTCCCAGTGTCCTGGCAGAATCAGCACAAGAATTCCTCACACAGGAACAAAGCTTAAAGCATTCAAGCAAGAAGTAGCCAACTGATTACCCCTTCACCACACTTCAGATATATTACATAGATAAAAGCTAAGCTCTTCTTCTCTTTCCACTGGCTTTGCCACATAAAACCAATATAATACAGCAGCCACACAATGTAAGGTCAGGGCTAGCTTTTTGGCTTTTGAAAACCTTTCTGCCTTTCCATTAGCTTAGGGAGAATGACTATGTGGTTGCTGCTGAAGCCTTCTGGTTATCCTTGCAGAAGCACACGTAGCATGATTCTGCTTTAATCTAGCATGAATTTCAGGCAAATTATTTTCAAGTAAAACAAAACTTGGAGCCTAGAATGGGTAAGAATTTTTTTTTCCATTTCCACTTTTAGTGGAACATATCCTTAACTTATAGGATTAATTATCAAACTGCATTAAAACAGATGACTTGACAGAATTCACTGAAGAACAAGACAATGTGTCTGAAGGGGGACAGAATCTGTAACTACATGAAAGCAAAGTCTGAAAGGACTATTAATCAACTCCACTTCAAAGAAAAGATCTGATCTGTAGTTAGGAAGCAGAACGGATTTCTTCCTCCTTTTGCGCATCACCTTTTGCACTGTCTTAACAGAACTACAGATCTTCCTTTGAAGTCTGAAGCAACCAGTTCTGACTTCTGCATTAGAAAAGATGCTGGTGGACTAATTCATCCAGCCTTGCAAAAAACATGTTATGAGCTTGAAAATGGCAGACAGCCATCCCAAGACAGGGGCTCCAGCTCACTGTCACCACTGCCTGTGTTTATGAAGGCAATCATGGGAGTACTCAGGAGTTTCATCTGAGATCAGGACTCTCTTGTACTACATAATGTACAAGTTTACTGCCTGTCTTGAAGAGTTGGCCAGGGACCGAAAAGCATGCCTCCTTCTGCTGCACAGGAATCTAAGGCAGAGCAACACACAGAAACCCTGCTCCAGTCCATGCTGAGTGACCGAACATTCACCCCATTTTTATTTCTAATCAAACAGTTCGAACAGTACTAGCAACCTAATTAATGTTTTACTTGGGTTAAAAAAAAAAAAAAAAAAAAAAAAACAAACCAAAAAAACAGGAAGGAAGAAATTTGATTTAGCCTAAAGGGTTCTATGCTATTTTCTTACACAGATCAAAACATTTGCGTATGGTTCTTGGAGTCCTTTTACAGCTTACAAACAAACAAGACAGTAAATTGAGGGCAAGAGGGAAGAGAGAGGCAGGGATTACATTTTCCTCTGTATTTGTACAGCACCTAGTAGAGAGGAGTCCTGCACTGCAAATCTTGACACTATGGTTAAACAAACAATAGCCATGCATTATGTTAGCAGTTGAAAGTGCTATTTACCTGCTGGAGGTTGACCTCTGCGTCCAGGAGCTTTTCTACTGCAGATGACGGCATGGACACGTTATGGTGGAGGAAGTCTGAGAACGTCTCATTGTCAACCAGGAAATCGCGAAGTTTCAAGTCTGGAAAATGACAAAACAAGCAACATTCTGGTCAGGACAAAGCCAAAAGAAAACACGTGTGAGAGTTCTGAACAGGAAAAGCAAAGCTGACAAATGGGGGAGAGCGAATTACACAAACCATAGCACAAAGGGAAAAGAAGAGCTGCTGGCAAAGTGCTCTGAAACTTGGCAGCTTTCAGAGATGTCAATCCATGATGCCTTGATCTCAAAAAAAATAACCTGTGTAAACAACTCCCTTTAACATCATTACTTCAGCTCAATTTGCACATACATACACAGAAGAAGCAAGGCACACCAAGCTGCTCCCCTGATCTGGGGTGAAACCTACTCCAGCATCAGCCTTGCACAAAGATTCAGATTCACTTAATCCCTGTGTTGTTACTGAACATGGGACCGAGCTGATCCATGGACCACTGACAGATTTACTAGCCTGTACTTAATTAAGTTAATAGTAGACGTACTTTACCATAAATTTCAAAGTCTGACACATGCAGACACACAGATATGAACAGAATCACACGCGAATTTAGGAAGCAATCTTAACTACTTGACAAAATTTCTGCAAATGCTTTTTAATTCCATTTTCTTTCCCAAAAGCTTCACCTTCTGAAGCCATTGGTGTTTCAGCTCTTGGCTTTAAAACAGATTTGTATCTCCATCACAGCAGAGGGGAACCATCTGGAAATTATAATCCATGTGCACTATTAACGTTCACAAACCTGAAGCTTAAGCAACTGACCCTCACACTGCTCTGGGTTGTTCTGGGGTTTTTTTAAAGACAGAGAAGACAATTCTATCTTCACTATGCTTAAATAAGCAGAGATGAGGAAAGCAGCTATGCCAGGAGGAGCTGAGAGGGCAAGTCTCATGGGATTTACTGGGGTGAAGATTTCCAGGTTAAGCCAAATCAACCAGCTAGGTGCTTTTTCTACTCTAGGAAGAGAGAATGGGATGCTGCAGCCCACAGCAAACAGCAGAAAACAATGAGCTCTAAAGGGAAATTAACGTAAGGGAGCCCCAAGAGTTTGTACCTTCCCCCTCCAAGATGGAAGAGCTGTAACAGAACATTTTTTTTCCCTCTTTCGAGTTTTTTGCTTAGCTCAGTGGGTGATACCCTCAGGAAAGCCCAACCCACTTGGGGTGTCACTGGTGGTAACAGGGAGGCTGGCGGTTTGGGTGCCACTTCTGCTTCCCAGGACCCAAGCTTGGCAGAGCAGCCGGCAAGGGGAGGACGCCAGGCGCTCTGCTTTTGCAGCACGAAGCACGCAGGGGTTACTGACGGTCATTGCTCTCTCGTCTACATATCCAGTTACAAATTCCCTGTTGCCTTTTTGTTCCACTCGAAAAAGTAAATCACCCCCCTCTGCTGAGGCGATGCGGAGGTTACTTTGGGACGAAAGTTTCTCCCTCGCTCTCTTCTCCCCTGCCCCAGCAGGACCACTCAGCAATATACTGGTTTTGACCACGCCGTGCAAATGCTCCACTGCACCCCATCACCAAAACCAACCACCATCCCCTCTCCCAGCCTGGGGAAAGGCTGGGAAAAGAGCCGGCTCCTGCAATAACATAAAAAAGTCCTTTTCTTTCCAGCAGAGGCTAAAGCACCCTGCTTCACCACAACTGGAGCAAAAATTCCCCCCACCCTGATTTCTTGGACACTTCCTAAAAGCACTGAACTCCCTAAACACTTCTGCAGCTTGTTTATTTTTTGGTGAGATCATCAACAGTTCGGAAACTGAGATGGACCAAGCGGTAGCTAGCTGAAGGCACACTGGCATCCAGAGATAAGGTGTTTGCAAGCTTTCTCATTTAATCTGTCCCCATTTAAAACATTTTTCAAGCTCCTCTTAAAGGGCCACACACCTTTTAAAAAAATGTAACCAAGCAATAATTATCCTACTTTTCTGTTTCCTCACTGTTGTTTTGCTTTTGGGTTTGCCTAGGCTTTTTTATTCGTGGATTTGGTCTGGGGTGTTTTTGCCATACTGAAGCAGGGTTTTCTTGGTCAGGGACATGTTCTATAGGTAACTGCAAAAAAAGCAACCTGAACTATATTGGGATTCCTGCTGGCCTGTCCGTAATCATGATGGGCCTACCATCTTCCAAGGCTGTAATTAGCCAACCCAGCATTAACAGGGCATTTCTCCCTTGCCTTTTTGCCATGCTGAGCATTTTCAGACTTGCTCAGCGCTAGAATTTGCTGCAAATCAAAGCTGCCTTCCAAGGCAACTCCTACAAACGTCTGAAGGAGTTTTCATCATCATTTGGAGGAAAACACGAAGAGAACAGAACGTAAAGTTACCAAAACTGCTTGTGGGACAATGCTTAGCTTCCAGCTGGTCATAAACCCGTGCTCACTGATCATAACCCTTGTCTGCCCAAGACCACACAGGGAAGCTCTGCGAGACCAAGGGACTGAATCCAAACACCATGGTCCTGCTGCAGTGCCCTAAGCTAACAGCCAGCCCTTCTTACCATTCATTTTCTCCCCCACCCCATCTGGTCCTACTTCCAGCACTTGTGGCTCACTTTCTTACGCAATTCCTCTCAATCATGGAGGCATGCATAATGACTTGCACGTGAAACCACAGAAGAGCACCAAACACTGCAATCAGCCTAAATTCCTGCCCTGGATACTTCAAAAAGACAAGAGTTAGTAGAGGTTTCCTCTTGAAAACAGCCATTCTCCTTCAAGACCACTTGCCTACTAGGGCCTAAGGAAATACAACAGCATTAGTTAAAAGAACTCCTCCAAAAATAGAAAACAAAAGAAACAGGAGAGTCTTTTGACGGCTAATACCAAGCTTACCTAATAATGGAAACATCTGGAGTGGAAGAACACATTTTACAACCAGAAGCCTACTACTGCAATATTTTTCTGCCATAAAAGCTCCGACACAGTATCAAGTTACTCAAAAAACGTGAGGCAAGATATGTCAGCTCAAATGTGATTTAACTCATGCATCTTCTCTCATGCTTGAGACCGATCAAGAGCATTGGTACGGTCAGCTATTGCAAGCCGGCTGGCACAGTGCAATGCAGCTCCAGCATCCGGACAGCACATTGGAGAGAAGTCTTTCTACATACTTTTGCTGATGTGGACTTGCAGCCTCCCCTTCCCTCTCCCCTTCATCGTCAACAGAAAACCAGGGGAGCTGCAATCCTGCAGGCTCCCCTCACCACCACCACAGGAGACGGCCTCGTGGTCAAAACCTCAGGTCCCAGCAACCAAGACAAGCCCCAGGCACAAATGTGGACATGAACTTGAGGTCAGACTGAGCAACCATGCTCAAAGACAGTCAGATCTGATGTGAACCATCTCGCTGATGCAATGGTGGGATGCACACCTGCAGAAGAAATACTGAGGTAGCTTGTCCTTATGGTAGACTACTTTTACAGTTTTGGTCCTGACCCCAAGGGAGCAACAGCAGAACAGCAGAGAACATAAACAGAGGCTTTGTTTATAAACCATGCAAATAACCCCCAATGCCAGCAGGCCCAGTGGGGCTGAACTGCTTTTGTTCTGCCTAGCTCCAGCTTGGGCACTGTATGTCAACAAAGCAGGAGACAGTCCCCATGCACATGAAAGAAGCAGAAGAAGCCCATTTCCCACACAGGGCAAGGAGAATGGTCCTCTCTACAGTCATGTCAGGAAGCCTCCAGCAGAATCAAGAGCTCCCAGAGCTGGAGGTCTTGTGCCTTAACCACAAAACCACCCTTCCTCTCTGAAGTCACAGGTCAGGATTAGACAATCGCACATGGCAGCATTTCACGGATACTGACTTCATGAAAGGCACAGCTGTCCTTCATTTCCACACAGTTCAAACCAACCTTGGAGCTTGAATTCTGGGCGTGGAAGCCAGAAACTCATGATTTTCAGATTGCAGAGCATCTCCTACAGGACTCACACACTTTTAAAATCTTTTTAAGATTTACATTTTCCTGACAACTCAATCTTTTCCAGCACCTTCATGCCTGAGCACAGAGCTAGGCTGGTCATTCCTTGCTTGAGAATCAAATCATTGTGACAATAGAAAAAAAAAAACTACTTGAGGAGCTCAAGACACATGAATTAGCACAGAAAAACAGAACCTCCACGCTTGCTACATTAGTGGTTAAACTGAACAGCAAAACAAAAAATGTTCATTACAAAAAATAGCAAGTCAGTGCTATGTGGGGTCTCTGTTCCATGCAGATCAGAACTGAAGCACTGACTGCACAGTGAAGAAGGTGTCCATGGTCCATACGTTCTCCACAGCCAGAGGTTTTTAGTGTCCTCATTCTAGAAACACATCCCCAGTTACTTTCACAAGCTCAAAAGTGGCTCAGTGCAGGAAAGAGCAACAGAAACCACAGCTGGGAACCAGTTTTAATTTGCTGATCTTACTACAAGTCTGACAGTGACAGGTCACACAGTAAGCAGTGACCATTTCCAGCAATACTGGGAAGATCCACAGACAAGTGGGACAAAAAAGCCTGTGGGGATAGGTTACAGAGCAAGACTGTTCTCCTCAAACTTCTCTCCCATTCTTTCTTGCTTCACTTGGAAGCACAGAGGGCTCATACCTTCCTCCAGAAAGTTAATGGTGCAGTGTCTTTTAAAATTAAACAATAGGGTAGAAAAACAAAACCCCACGGAAATTGTGGCTACAGTTTTCATATCCTGAATGCTGCCTTCTAAAAATAAAAGGCATGCAAGTGGTATTTCAACATATCTCAATCCACCATAGAGTACAAAGCTCACCAGGTCTGACTTCAATTTGTGGGGTTTCTACCCAAAGGGTTTGTGCCCATAATCTACAATAAACCAGATTTTCAGCGAGTTTAAAACTAACAAGCTCAGTGAAAACAGCCAGATCTACTGTTTACTTCCCAGCTTCACATGCCGTTAAGTCCCTACAAGGAACTGGGGGTGAAGGAAGGGGGAAAAGGAGATTCATGCCATAAGTTAATTCAGAAGCTAAGAGGAAAGCAGGGCAGTGTGTCCCATCTACAGACATGACTATTTACCTTCAGGGGATTTCACTCCCTACTGATGCAACATGCAAGGCAGAAACATTTACGTTATTTTCTGTATATCCATTGCGGTTGGAGGATTTACTAGCCTTTGGCTATGCCTGTATTCCTCACAGCCAAGCATCAAGGCAACAGAGAAGCTGGTGTTAAATTACAACTATTTCTCATCACAGAGGCTGCTCATAGGGCAACCCAATCATTTGCATAACAGCAGCATTAAGGCATCACAGCAAGATGAAATAGTGAGACAGGACGAGGCATGAGAAGCTTTAGCTTCTTTCTTTAGGGTCAGCAGGTTTCCAAAAGTGCCCAGGGAAGACATGAAAGACAAGGGGGTTTCCAGCACAACACAGTCAGAGGCACCTGTCTCCACCAGTTAAGAGAAGGAGCAAAGCAAAGAAGAGCAGCAAGCAAGCAAGCAAGGCATCTTCTCCCTCCACGAAGTGTCAGATTCACAGCTCTCAGTTCCCTGCTCAAGTAAAACTGCACTTCTGCAGCAAGGGAGGTGGGTGCGCAGCACCTCTGTAGTGCTCTCATGCGAGGGCAATACTCAGAGACCCATGCCAGCCTGATTGCACAGGTGGCTGTCAAGCCTGTGCAACACCGCTCCACAGCGCCCGAGCATGACCGGAGAACAAGGTCATGAGGCTCCCCGGTCACACAGGCCTGCTTCACCCAGGGCATGGCTCGTTCACCAGTCATACTTCCAGCGACAGGAGGTTTTGCAAGACACAAGCACATCAAGGGGCTGAAGCTGAGACCAAGAGCTCCAGCAGCTGAAAGCATTTACTGGTAGCATATGTGACCACTATGAGGACTCTGGCTAGAAACCTGCCTTAGCATTCAGCGAACTCACACGGTGAGAGGACCAGGGCAGGCAAACCCAAGTGGTGCCACAGAATTACCTCATACACTGGAATTTTGTATTGATTTTTCAATGAAGCATCTGGGAAGCATTCCTCAGGAACACATGACAGGTGCACTTGAACACCTCAAGGGATTTTCACACTCATTACCCATCACTGTGATTAACAGACAAAAGGTGTCTGAAGCTACTTCCCATAAAAATAAAACTGGGCTTTCAAACAAGTTCAACAGTGGAATCAAAGACCGAATGACTTGTGAATTGACAACCGTCCAGAGGAAACAGCGACCTCCTAACGCTGAAGCCTGTTTCAGCATTGTACTCTACTGAGCCAATGACCCCAATCTACAATGCAAAAAGCAAACCTTTCAGAGGGGCCAGTGCTGAGTTTGGCAAGGCAGAAAATTTTCATCTGCTCTCATTATATTCCTACCTTTGGACAACATGTCCTTAGAAAGCATAATAAAATAACACTTTTTAAGTTGTTGGTTTTTTTTTTAAAGCAATTACTATGTTTTAATTTTCCTTTTCCTATAAAGCACTCTTCCCCCTGTGTAGTTGGAATAGCTCTCAGAGCTGCCTGCATCCCTACTGATACTGGCAGGAGCTAAAACTGTCCTCTGAACAAGTTGGACATCTGTACCCTGATTTGCTGACAAGAAATCAAGCAGCTCAGCAGGCCTGTTGTGCAGGATTGGCTAGTGTGAAAATACAACACTAATTTACTCCCAGCCGAAGCGCTGCTCCTTCTGCAGCCATGGCTAGACGTGTTTTTATGGTAGGCTACAGCTTTCTGCTCTGTGTCCATCAGATGTGTAACAGTGCTGCCTCTGCACACATGAGATAATACCCAAGTGAGCACCCACTTAACCAGAGCTCATGGTCTTCATATATTTGCCATGTTAAATGGTAATGCAAGCAGAGAGGAGGCAGCCTGCCATCCACCTCCAGCAGCTAGGATCTCTCCTGGGAGAAAGCAAAACATTGTGCGACAGGCCCAGGCCTTCCCTCTCATCTTGGGACTGCAGACACTGGGACCATCTCCGTTCTTCTACAAGTCACCATTTTTGCTTAGAAGAGCTTTAAAAATAGTGACTAGCACAATCACTCTGGCAGAAAGCACAGCTCACACTGTGTACTGGTGCTCAGACAAGAGACCAGTCCTCAGTTAGCCTCCACTGGGAGGTATAACTGGTTGAAAATTGTCTTGCTTAATTTCACAAAATAAGGACAAGCTGCAAATTTCTCAGCCTTTGAATTGGCTTGTCAGCCACAGAAATGATGGATCTTAGATCTGACCCGAGACAATACTTCATTATTACAATAAAAATATTTTCAGGAGTGGTATACAGAACATTTAGGGCTGGTACAGGCTACAGACAAGGTCTCTAGAAGTCAAATCCAGCTCAAAGAAAGAGAAGTGCTTCTAAAGAGGCAGAAAGTAAGGGTTTGCTGTTAAGACTGGATTTGACGCCACTAGGAACATTATGCCCTAGATAATATGCAGATTTTAGATCTTTCAAACAAACTCAGACACAGTAAAATACATTAAAAAAAAAAAAGTGTCAATAGACTGGAAACCAAATGCCATTGTCACATCCAGCCACATACCACTATTCTAATGGCAAACACTGGTGTAAGCATACAAGGAATGACATAATGCTACTAAAAAGCATGGAGCTAAGCAGAAGTTGAAAGTATGGGCTGTGACCAAGGAGGACCCTGTCCAGAATTCCTTGTACTTGAGCAAGTGACCTTAAATACAGTGGAAAATCAAGTTACAGGAGAAGGCAGGACTGGACATTTTAATCAAATGACCATTACTAACAGCAGAAGGGTATTCATGAGCTGGCTACATGAGCAAGCATCTAGGAGACTGCTGGTTCAAACACAAACAGAAGACACTTGTATCAGAACCATTCTGAAGCCCCAAAACAATCCACACCAGCAATATCATGCTACTTGAAACTTATCACAGCACCAGCTATCCAGTTTGAAACGCTTCTCCGATGAAAATAGCATGGGTAATGATGAACCTTAAGCAAAAAGGCAGGCAGAGCTGCCCAGGATCAAACCATCCTGACTGTCCTGTGTTTATATTTGTTTAGCCTCGCATAGAAAGGCTGCTGAAAAGATAAAAAGCCACCCCTCCCTTGGGTGTGGAGCCTCACTCTGCCATGGCTCTCTTCCTCTCACTCATCACAGATTCCGGGAACCAACTCACAACAGACTTTTTTTAAAGTTTAACACAATATCAAGTCTGCAGTCAGAAGATCATAGTGGCTCTTGCTTCCCCTATGTTCAGGAAAAACCTGTCACTTCTGGATTTTTGCCAAGTCCTAATGCCCCTCATCTAGCACACAACAGTAGAAGCCACCTCCAGAACGAAGGATCATACCAATCCAGGAGGTAGCAAAAAATGCTAAAGATTAACAAGGATAAGCCAATCATTACAGTCCAATTAGTTTAAGCAAAAACACTGTCTACGTATGCTGAAAACATACCTACATCTAAATTATTTCAACCTACCATGATAGCTCCCTATGTTTCAATTTACCTGGTCATTGAAAAGTTATCCTTACAGATAGTAGTTTGGTTTTGCTTTTGAGACTCAAGTCCAATGGAAGGGAAGGAAAAAAAATCAAGCTTCAGCACTAAAGCAAGAGATTATGTTTTCTCTGCCTAGTTTAGGGCAACCTTTGCAACCATTCAGCCCCTTCACTAGTATAAATTAGACTGTAGAGCAACAGCACTTCGAAGTAGTTAAAGAATTTTCCCAGTCTTTGGGAAAGACTGAAAAGCAGATGCTTAGTAGGCACAGATCGCCCAAATTCCCATAAAGTCTTGGCTAGAGATCATGTTTCTTGTATCCTAAGTGCTACACTATACTGCTGTTCACATTGGGATGCTCTCAATAGACCCAGCCTTCGTAGTCTGAGGAGCTCATCCTTCTGGTTGGTGTTCTTCTGGGCTGTCAATATACTAACCATTCCTCCCCTACAGCACGGAAATAACTTGCTGGCTGAAAATACACCTTGGAGAACTTGCACCAATACCAGTGTCCACTGCGTTTTACATGGAGGACAGAGGAACATTACCAGTAGACACAGAAAAGAGCAGTGCCTTTAGTTGCTTTAGGAACCTGGTTCTCTGTACCAGAGTCCATACCAAAGCAGTACAGTTAACGAGAAGAAACCTGAGTGTGTACTGCTGGAGAGGTCTTGTGCATTATTTATACAGATGTATTCATAAAATTCTTTCTACTTTTTTCAGGTAGCAGCGAGAGGTAACATGAAAAAGGAAGGAAAGGGACCAGGAAGATAAAGACACTTGTGGTCTTAAAGGACTGCTCCATTGCCTTGATTTCTGTTGTCTAGCTTTACAGCACACCTTTCCCCACCTGCTGGACAGTGGGCACATATGTGAACAGAGCAGGGTAATAACATAGGTGAGCAGGGATATCCAATGGCTGCTGACCATGTCATCACACAGCTGTGCCTTTGATATGAGGAAAGTTGTTGGGACAATGTGCTTTCATGTGCGCATCTTGTCTCCAGTGGTAAAGTGCTATGTTCTGAAGTAGCATTTTATCGGGTAGACAACAGCTGCTGCTTTCGTAAGCACCTGGCTGGCACAAGTCAGAACAAGTACTCAGACTTGAGATACTACTATCTTTGTGGTAAACTGTCTTTGCCCCATCACCAAATCCACTTCTGGCATATATATATATGCTCAGTCAGCATCAGGTATGGTTCAGTTATGTTTCAGCCGCACTTGTTAGAACAGATGGAGAACTACAGGGAAAGGACCTCTTGAGATGTAGTAGTTCATGGTTATCAGGTTCTGGTTGACTGTAGTCATGCAAATCTTCTGCAAGCATCAACCAAGAATGCATCTAAAGACTAACATGGGTAGCATTTGCTTCTAAAAAGACACATTGAGAAGAACAGAAAAGTTCAGGGAGGGTGAAAAAAAAAACCAAAAACCCACAGGAAAGGGTCTCTCATTTCACCATCCTTAAAACAAAAACTAAATTAGAAGGGGGAAGGAAACTTTGGCTGTTTACAGAGAATATGTGTCACAGATCAGCAGAATCTCCTCCACATACAGTTTAGTGCTGCCAGGTGTCCTGGTTTCAGCTGGGATAGAATTAATTTTCTTCCTAGGAGCTGGTACAGTGCTGTGTTTTGGATTTAGTATGAGAATAATGTTGATAGCAACAACTAAAACACCGGTGCGTTAAGTAACACCAGTAAAGGACTTTTCAGTTTCTCATGCCCTGCCAGCGAGCAGCTGGGAGGGGGCTCAGCCAGGACAGCTGACCCACACTGGCTAAAGGGATATTCCATAACATGTGACATTAATGCTCAGCATATAAACTGGGGCGACTTGGCTGGGGCAGGGGGCAACAGCAGCTTGGGAACTGGCTGGCACTGGTCAGTGGCTGGTGAGCAGTTGCATTGTGCATCACTTACTTTGCATATTCTTTTACTATTATTATTGTTGTTGTTGTTGTTTTCCCTTCCTTTTATGTCCTGTTAAACTGTCTTTATCTCAACCCACAAATCTTACTTCCCCCCGCCATTCTCTACTCCATCCCACTGGGGTGGGCGGGGGCGGGGGGTGAGCAAACAGCAGGTTTGCCTGATGGGTTAAACCACAACACCAGGTCAGTATAAAAAAAGCTAGGGTAAGATCTTCAGCTAATAGATGAAGTGCACCGATTTTTCATCGGTTGAGGATCTCATACCACACAGGCATAAGCAATATGTAGTTTTAACAAACTCAGTTAATAATTAACACTCAGTTAATACATAAAAAGATTTTTTTTTTTATTCTGCAGCTTTTGCATTTAATTTCAAAGGATTTTTCCAGAATTTTGGAAATAAAACATATGTAAATTATGATACAAGCATAAAACATGTAATCTGAACTAAAAACACATCTCAAATAAGACAACCACTACTTGAGAAAACACAGCAACACTAAAAAAAAAACAACCCTAGAATTGGAAGTGAAGAATGTTGCAGTTTGCTGAAGCTGCAAAGAAATCTAGCAACAGGAGGTAGAATATGTTGTTTGATTTTAGCCAGAAGCCTGGCATTAACACTCACTTATTTTATGACCAAAAAATATTTAAATAGAACAGCATCTGTTTCCCATGAAAAAGGCTGCTACAAAAATTGAACTCTCATGGATTTTCAAAAAATTTGGTTAAGCAGTGCTTTGTCCTCTTGCCTGGGTAAAAATGAGCTTTGATTCAACATCAACAATATTTCAAAGCCATCACCTTTTATTGCATCCTGACTACATTGAAAATTGCCACATCATACTGTGTTTCAGAATGAGAGCTCCGGTTCCTTGGCAGCTGTTTATTTATTTAGCTCACAGGAATGCTGTAAAAATTAGGTAATAAGTGTTCATAATGCACACTGAAGATGAAATGTATTATTACTAGAGAAGGCTCCAAAGCTGAATATTGACTTGAGAGATATGGGAGGTCAGATCCAAATTAGGCACTCTGGCCTCAGTACCAAGTTGGACACAGAAGTGGACAGAGCTTTTTCCAACTGTGGCAATTTCCTAACAGCCACCCTCATGAGAGCCTGGCCCCACTGAAGTCCCCCAAGAAAGCTGAACTTTTCACCAGATGACAGTGGTATAAATTTCCTAGGGGACTACTAACAGCAAGCTCAATGTGAAAAGTCTGTCCACTCTCTCATCCAACCTCAGACTATAGCTGTCTAAACCTAATGCAATCTTCCACAAATCAGGCAATTTATTGAGATTCTGAGATTAGAAGTCAGCAAGAAAATTCCAGAAATTGTGTCAGAGTGGAAAATGTAAAAAAATAAATGCAAATTGAAGTTAACACTGAGCATAAGTTTTCGGCAACATAATGCTGGTACTAGCAACCTGTATTGATAAGGTTGCATATAAAAAGAGGGAGAAAGATTGTGAAGGTGTAATTGTTTACTTAACACTCTTCATTTTATTTTCTGGTTCAAAATAACAGTGTTGACAGACCAGGCTGAAGAGTGTTAGGAGACTAAAGAAAGCACTCAGAACTTTTTAATTCTGTCCTGCTTCTGTAGCACATGCCAATATTACTTATACTTTGACAAACACAGTAAGCAATTCTTGTTTTCTTTATCATTGTATCTTTACCTAGACAAGTTAACAGAGATAAAGACAGTGCCTCTAAGGCTCAGTGATTTGGTATCTGTTGGAATAGCTGTGTTGCTAATTGTAGATATGGGCACTGTTGGCTTCCCTGTGTGCAGTTGAACCATTAGCTGGCACCACAGGGCAGTGGTTTTGGCCCGCCTAAAGGAGAAGCAAGGACCTGCATATCACTATGGAGGACAGCATCAGAGAACCGAGTTGTATATTTATGTGCAACCCTGCAATGGCAGGAATGCCACCCTGCCACAGTTGGTGTCTGCAGATGTTTCCAGGGTGAAGGCCACCTGGACATATGGTTTGTTATTCCCCATTCTAGCCTGGCTGTTTTTTGCTAGGACCCTTCCAAAGGCAAGTCAGGGAGGAAACCAGCTTAATTAGGGAGAGGTAGGCAGGTATAAGAATCAATTCAAATGTTTAACTTGAGGGCGCGGATCACTTTTGTTAGGGAGAAGACACTGAGGAGGAAGTTAGCTGTCCTTAACGTCATCTAGCAGATAATGTAGAACATCCTGTTTCCCTGAGCACCCTGGTAATCAATCTACAGGACACATGCCACCAGAAAGCCTTTCCCAAGGCTGATCTTCAGCCCAAGCCCTCCATCATCCTTCACCTGTTAAAATAAAAGTAGCGCTATTAGCACTGACCAGACAGGCTGCAAATTCCTTCAGTCCCAACATCAGTCTGTGCCGCAGGGTGCAACATCAGAGGATGCCACCCAGCTGATGTTTCTCCTACACTACAAGCAATACTAATCCAGCAAACAACGGGGAAAGGCAGGGCACATGTGGAATAATAACCTGAGATCTGATGCAATTTCTTAGGCGATGTTTGTTTCCCTCTGCCTATTTCATTGCTCCATTTTTGTTTAGTTGGGTTGGTTTCAAGAAAAATAGAAACATGCCCTTTGGGATCACTGAAAACTAAGAGCAATGAAGTAAATACCAGCTAGACTGGCTTATATATGCAACTGTTAGCAACAACCAAGGAAGGTGGCTTTAATTTTAGCTGTTCATTTATTACCCCATGGCACTGCAGAACAAAGTATTTGGGACCCCTGTAGAGAGAAGGAAGAAATAAAGAAGTGTGCCTCAGAGCAAACAGCAAGCTGTATCTCCACCTTTCAAAACAGGAGGAAAGCTTATTTCTTGCAAACACTTTATCCTCTGCTAAGATGGCATTGAGGCCAGTTACAAAGCCAGCACCTGCAAGCAGTGATCCAAACCTACTGCAGGTGACAATCCCAGCAGCCATGTCATGCTCTTGGAAGTGCTGTCACCAAGGTCTTTGACTCTGTTCTGATGCGCACTCTGCCTCATCAGGAGTGTTGAAGACCTTGGTGACATTGCTGGATGTAACAAGTGCTGGGAAGGAGAGGGCACCTGGCACCTGCCTGCAAAATTGATTACATTAAGGTGTGTGTGTGCCTGCACATAGACTTCACTGCTCAGAGCTTGCTGAAAGCAGCCATGGAACAGCAGTGCCCATACAGCATGATAGCTGCCTGTGCTGAACTCCCCCACGTCACCATTTAGTACTTCACCCTGGCCAGAAAGGGTGCTACATGAAGCAAGGGTGTGCTGTTCCCTACTGATAACACCTTCCCCTCTCTCCACTAGAGAGTTCTGGAGCTCTGAGCAGCAGGGAATAGCAGCTACTCCTCAAACTCCTGGACAAACAGCCCTGTTGTGAGGGATTACCTCCCATCTCATCAAGAAGTGACTGAGATACAAAGTCTGTTGGCATGAGCGCACAGCACTGTCTGAACAAAATCTTAGTGTCCCTCTTTGTCTTTAACCAAGACACTGACTTGCAGGCCCCTGTGTAAGCGCCCTGCCATCTTAAGCAAGTCTCTCTTCCCCAGGGTTCAGCACATGCCTAATTTCAGATCAGACAACACTAACAGTCACACTTTGAACATTAGTTAGTGGGGGTTGCTTTAAAGAAGCTTGAAGTGAAAGGACTTTGGCAAATGCTCTCTAAACAGATTCAAACATCTGAAGCCAAATACAGACATGCCTGCTCTGCATGACTAGCATTAGAACAAAATCTATACCACAGCTGCAACTTGTATGCTAGTAATGGAAGATCGCCTCCTGAAGCCTGTTTCAAAGCCATCAGGCAGCAGTGGGAAGCATGTGTGGAAGGAGGACATCACACCGGTGTGGGAGGGGATGAGGGCGCTGCAGACTCCAGCAGAGCCCACATCACACAGTAGGGAGCACACAGTCCCTCCCACTGGGGAAACAGGAGCTGCAAAGCTCCATCTGTCTGCACCACTGATTCACATGGCTTCAGGTCCAGGCCAGAGCTGGAACAGAGGAGGTATTACAAATGTTTTCAGTTATTAGCTCATCAGGTAATTAGCCTTCCTGCTAATTGGGGAAATACATGTATAAAGGCAGTGCTTTCAGGTTTGGAGGTGTGCTTACATCCACTCCTACTGTTTTCTTAGGTTCCCAGAGTCCCTGGAGGAAATGTCCCAGAGAGGAAAGCATTTAAGCATTTCTCACACCTCACTGTCAACAGCAGCTGAAGGGTTGACCTGTAGTTTCCTTCCTTGCACGGGAATCTAAGCACTGCTAAGCATAAATAGACAAGTACTTTTAAGATTAGAGGATGCTGTTTTATGCATGCTGTCAGAGAATGAATCAGGCAGCCAAAGAGTGGGCAGCAGGGACCCCCAAGTTGGAGGCTTTGTAAATGAGCATATCATGAGAAGGACAAACCGTCTTTGTTCCCTATAAGCCTTACCAACAATGGGCAGTCTGTCATTCTAGTGACACAGAGGCTTGATTTTTTTATTACACATTTGAAATATTTTGTTATAGAAATATGATCTTTGATGACTGGTCTGAGGCTTATTTTTGCAGTCAGTCTGCTAGTCTTTATAGTATAGAGAAACACAAGCCTTCTGACTTGACTTGTACAATACTCCCTACGCGAAATGCTTCTTGGAATCACTCCTCCCCCTCAAACCTTCCCAGTAACGAGAGCTTCAGCTTACGGCTTTGTTAGTTTTCTTGTAAACACCCTTGCCTGATTCACTGCATGTTTCAAAACAAAACACCAGTATCTACTCTCTTTGGAAGAGTTACCTTGCAGATACTACCGCAGGCATGAAGTGTAAAATCCAATAACAACGCAGTCATTCTGACAGAGAACTTGTTCCCTCAGGATCACCAAGTAAAACCAAGGGTTTGAAGAGGTCCATGAAAAATAGTATTAAACCTCTCTCAACTTAGCTCACTTCGGCTGTGTTCATTGTGTGTCCATCTCTGCAACCTCTCCCCCTTAAAACTGCTGCAGATTTAGGTAAAAGCATGACAATGCCACTTACCAGTTCTCAGAGAAAAGAGGGGAGCCTGGCAGTACGGATATTGAGCCCAGCAAGGAAGGGTGTCCCTTATACGTAAGTAAAAGTATCAACTAAAGCTCCAAGAGTGAGTCAGTAGACCACAGTATCACCTACAGATCTGATCACATCTGGAACCTGCACAGCCCTGAAGGGGAGAGAGGATAGTTACATATCCAAGACAAATCCCTTGCACAGTTCATGCCTGTACACACAGCCACCACATATCTGCCAATCTGTCACTAATAATACGGAGTATTTCAAAGTGACCTGCAATATACTGAGCAACACAGGAAACGACGTAAAAACACCATCTCTGCTTTAAAAGTGTGCTCAGGACACACCAGACATGAAACTATTCACATCACACCAGGTCAGATATTTTTCTTCCTGGAGCCTGCCTGAGACATGCTCAAATGAAGAGAGCTAGGAAGAACCACAACTGTAAAACCAGGGACAACTTTCACAGAACACTAGAATACCACCTACATTCAAAGAGCTCCACGTGCCTGGATAGAGGCTGTAGGTGAAGACACTCCATGGCTGTGTTCCCACCTCCATTTCTTTCTAAACCATTACTTTCCATCACTTCCAATAGACACACGCAGCACTAACACAGCAGCCAAGAGAAATAATCTTTCAGAGAAGAGTACCCCAAAAAGCTCTAAGTCGTCGCCATGTCAGAGACACCTGGCAATAAGAAAAGACTTGCCACATTTCCCGAGACTGGGCAGAGCTGTTTCATGTCCCAGCTCTGCTGCAAGTTTCCCATGTGATCTCACACTAGTCACTTACTCATCTGCATGGGACAGGAAGGCACACCAGACCTTCTCACACAAGCTAAAAATGGAAGGATTCTAATTTTTCACTGCAAATGGGGCTGTGCAAGCCCCCAGGACAGACTATCTTCTTTTGGATCCTGCCATTCAAAATCCTGCCAGACAACAGCAGAGAATGAAGCATCCTACACCAACCAGTTGTAAGGAAACAAAAGAAAAAAAGAAAAAGGGAAATGGAGACTTCATTGTCAGATAATAATCAGCTTTGAGTGTGTAAACTGGAGGTCAACATCAGCTTTTCCTCATCTGTGTTCTTCCAGCACACTTCCCTCTGGAGCTCAGGGAGTAGAGCACTAAATTGTAGCTATATTGCATTCACCACTTCACTGACAAAGTAGCAAAATAACTAGTGTTTTCCAAAAAGACACACTACTTGAACCCCTTTGAGAAAGTCAGCTTTTTAACTGACTTCAGTGGGCTGAGGATTGTAATTTCACATTCAAAACAGCTGCTATTCTTGGCATTACAGACCATCCCTTTTCTCTTCCACTGAAGAAGTTAAAGAGCACAAAAAGCTCTGGCACAGGAGAGGCTTAAGGTACTTCTGCAGGACTGGAAAGGGTTTGATGAGCTGTAAATTATAACCACACATGTTCCCATTATGGTACATTTCAGAAATTTACAGACATACACCATTAACCAGATCAGAAATGCCAGATGTAGGTGGCTCTTTCTACCATGCCGTTACCTAAGCCAGAGGAGCTTCTCAACTTCTGCAGTTTTCCCAGGACCTTCTGGACATCTTTTATGCTCGTGTCCTGTTGGCTGTACAAGAGTAACCTCTTGGCATCTGAGAATAGGCGGGAAACACTGGTGACGGGAAAACACAAAAACAAGCAGCAGTCATCAGCTCTGTGAGCCAGCATCCACAGATACGGTTTCACATCCAAATTCCAAACTTCAGTCCCTTTCAGTCATGCCACTGCCCTCTCCAGTACAATAAGCCCTTTCTTCAGTGACCACCCTGGGACAATCCAAGGAGCCTAATAAAAGACGGCTGCTAACGCAAGGTCAAACAAAGTTACATTGGGAACCTCCATGCATTTGAAAGCTTTTATTTAAGACTGGGATGGAGAAGGCCTCCTGCTGCCTGTAAACTTCTTCCTCTTAGAAGCACAATAATTTAAGTATGTCCTTGCTCCATTCAAAAGCTTTTCCAGGTTGCAGACACATTTTACTCTGCATTAAGCCTAACTGGCCTGACAGTATGAATGCAGCAAGCAGGGCAGGGTATAAGGAAGCTGGCCATAAATTGAGCCTTCTGCAACACATTAGCTAGTAATAAATGACAAATGTCACGGAGTATCTGCCACACCTGCTCTTCAACTGCCTCTCACTCTACACTGTCCATGTCAGAGGTTCAGTAACCAGGGAAAGGGGGTCTCTGAAAACAGAGCTTACTCCTTGCCTTTTTATGGGCTAAATTCTGAGCAACCGATAAAAGAATGGACTTGGTCCTCGCCCAGGCAGAACTTTTCATTCTCTAAGAGCTTCAGCTGCTTGTACTCAGGGATACTGCACACCTACCAGCTCTCTGCTAGCCCCTCTGAACTTGGTAGCTGGAAAGCTTGGTACTTCAGAGGCAACAGAAACAGCAAAACCGTTGATAGCGTAGGGTTACACAACTAACCAGCAAATTCCAAATATCCCTTTTCCACATGCTCCCCCAAGAACAGAGATGAGGAAAAAGCAGGCAGGCTTACATGGAGGCATTGAAGTTTCCAACAATACCAGGGGATTCCCCAGGAGTTGGGTAGCGGAAACAAGGGTTGTTGGCATTGCAGATGATCCCCTGTATCCATGGCAAGGTTCCTGCTGAAGGCATAGCTTTGTTTGGGAAGTGACCTAGAACAGAAACCTAAGAGTTAGGAGACAGAAACACAGGATACAAGCCACTACTACACAACACTGCATATGAAGGGCAATGCTAATCCTGCGCTGGTTACTGCCCCAAATTGCTTATGAGAGCGCCGAACAGCCAACACTAAGAAGGGCTGAGCTCATTTTAAGTTCCTCACACAGCTCTGGCCTCCTCCACTTAAAACCTAAACCTTGTTAAGCCTCTAGGAGAAGCTCTTTGTTGCTCTCATCTTTGCAGCATCATTTTTGGCCAAGCTGACAGGGCTATAGTACTTCCTACTGAGGAATGCCCAACAACAGGCAACTCCAAAGCCTGGCAGTGGTGAGCACATGGACACTGATGCTTTTAACCAGCCATGCTTCTCTGGATTAGCATGCTTAACTAACACAAAGATTTGGCTTGAGGCCACACGGACAGCCCTGGTCAGGGTCTGGGTTCTGAAGACCCATAATATTTCTATTAAATCCTTTTTGTTTTCAAAATCCATTCACCTCAGTTACACACACTGTAAACACTAAGCAGAGGGTCAGCAGTTGTGGGGTGGGTGCCTATACAGGTTTCCCTGAGATAAGTATGTCATTGCTGCCTCATATTGGCTTCATTTCCAGACACTTCTAAAACTTTAAAGTTCCTAAAACATTTAGGCACCTATCATATTTCATATCTTTTTGCTGAAGTCTAAGTCTTGCTACTAAAGACCTACTTAAGTTGTAGTCCAGAGTTTATGTCCTTTGACCATAAGACACACATTCTCCCCTCTGGTGCTCACCTTGTCCTCCCAGCATGCCTGCAGTCACACAGGGGCCTGGCTCCCTACCTCCACAGCACAATGGAGGTACCAAAGCCCCAGGAGGAGGAAAGGTCAAAGCTGCTGAATAACAGCACGGCTGGTTAATGCAGGTGGCTGAAGGAAGATGGAGAGCTTATCAGCCTTCCCTGGAGAAAGCCAGGGACTCTGTCCAGGAGAAAGGTGAAGGAACCGAAGGTTCATTGTTTCCAGTACCCAGGGGACTGTTTGTTCCCAGTTCTCTGTTTAAAATAGAAAAGCTGTTTACCTGAACCCTCTGGCTTTTGTTTCATTTTGCTTTTTTGTTGTTCTTGGCTGAGGGGGTGGGGGGAAGAAGAAAAATCCCAAGACTTTCAGATTCTTTTTCTGAAATTTCCTAGAGAATCACATACTCTCTCCTCCATGCCTTTTATTTTACATGGCTAAGAACTCAAACTATTAAAACAAATATGAAAAGAGGATGGGCACACAAGAATGATAGCTTTTTATATAGAATGATGCATGTAACAAGCAATTTCTTGAGGAGTAAAGCAGGAACCTGCCAGTTTTAAGTCAGGTAAGTTACACAGAAAACAGAGGATAACAGCACACCATTTTCAGTGACATTGCTGCAAACATCTAGCTTTTCAGTAGAGAATAAAGTCACTTTTTGTCAGATTTTTTTCTCACATGAAATGCATTTTGAATATCTTAAGGGTCCCAGGAACGAAACAGAAAAAGTCAAGCTCTACAACACACAAGTCAGCAACCTTGCTCAACAGCAATCTAAGATGCCTTCTCTGGCTGGTCTGGTGAAAGCCACGTAACCGTCACTTAAGAGCTAGCAAAATTTTCCCCTGTGTTTTCAGAAAAAGGTTCCTCACAGTAGGCCAAGCTGCTAGAAATAAAAAATCCGGACTGGAAAGTCTGACCACTGAAACAGCCCAATCCCTGGTTGTTCTTCTCCTCAAACAGGAAAATAGAACTGAAAATCTTATCTGTTGGTTGAAAAAGACTATACCATTAAAATACTGAGGCTATCTGGAGGCTACAAAGCACTTGCATGCAGCTCTGTTACTGCTATCATCAGGCATTACCTGCAAGTGATTTCGTAACAGCATACAGCACTGCCACTACAGATAACAATCTTGTTTCCCTTAAGGCATCCACAGTGTTGCCACAGAGTTCACCATGAACTCAAGGCTTCCTTCTTCTCACAGTTCAGCAAAAAATGTTCCACTATACAACACATCCATATCTGCCAGCATATGAGTGAATATTCAATGAAACCAATCCAGACTTAAATGAAATAATTTAGTTACCTGTTCTCAGAAGCTTTTAGAAAAATGGAGAGGAGTTAACCATAAAAAGTGAATTAAAAGATTACCAGATGCCCTACAATTCCTGATGACAACATAGGGAGAAGGTAGACAAAACTACATCAGTCAACATAAATGGAAAGGACAACGGGCTGCAGGTGAAAGACACAAAACTCTGCTTGTGACACCAGGGCACCAGAGCAAAGGATCTACAAGGAGGCTAATGACTAACAAGCCCAAACTAAATAGCTCTGTGAAAAGGCAGCTCTTGCTAGGTTTCAGTTTATATACAGCACTGCCACAGCTAAGACAAATTACCATTGAGGCTGCTAGTTATTTATACCAGCTGAGTAGACTGCTTATTGCTTCTCTTCAGCTTCATGCCCATATTACAGGTATCTCTCCTAATGCCACTGTAGCATTCAGTCAGAAAAGGAAATTCAAGGGTCATGCAGCAACGTATGAGATTTAATTTAGGAAAGCTTCCAATTAGGCTGCCAAGCACTGTAGAAAGTGAGTTAGGCAGTACATGGGACTAGCAGTGTCCAAAGTGTAATGGGAAACTGCAAACATTAACACTTCAGCTTTGAGAGCATCCTTGCTATCTTGAAAGCCTAGCAAGCAGCATAAAATGCCCCAGCCAGTGTAAAGAACCACAGAGTAAGTGCTGTAAGAGCTGTTTCTTTACCCATTTTAAGAATGAAACACTTCAGTGAGCCCTCCAGAATCTTGTTGTGCTGACCCTTAAACCTTACTTTGCAGTAATTAGGCAAAGGAAAGATAAAGAGCTCTTCTGCAGTCAGCTAATTGCAGTATGACGCTCTCACCAATCACAGTAAGGCAAAGCATGTTGCTAATAAACAAGTCATGCTTCCTAAATCAAATGGCAACCAACACAGAGACCTAAATATTGTTGTTTGCAGAGCAAGAATAAGCTTCCTTTGAAAGAAAAGCAGAAATGTGCTCATTTAGGATGTAGAGAGAAAAGCAGAATAGTTTTTGCCCACAAATATATGACTGCTGAATACAGAGCTGACAGTCTAATGGTTAGAATGAATGGAATTGCTCTTGTGCTCTTTAATATGATACATTAACTCACATTACTGCTTGAAAATGAGGTTGCTTTCTTACAGAGCTGAACACTGTTTTCTTTTTATGCTAAGTCACATACAGATCAACGATGAGAAATAAGACTTGGGTTCTGAGTGGGTTTTGCAGACTTGTACAGTTCCACAGCAAATTCCCAGCTAGTACATTATAAATTCAAAAAAAAAAAAGAGAAACAGCAGGAAAAACAGCAGCAATGTACAGCTCTGGAGCAACATTAACATGTCAGAACACACTGCAGTCCCCAAGGTGAAACGAAAGGAGCCACTAAAACTTCCCTGAAGGTTTCTGACTGAAGTATGCAATCACTGCTCCTGCTCTTTGGGTCTTGCCAGCTGCATTATTACCTTCTAACCATGAAACAACAACCATTCTGGGTGCAGCTGCTGCGTTTGGTACTTACATTCATGCTGCTCGTAGGGCGGATATGAAAGTCTTACAGAGATCAGGATGAAGAAGATAAACAGAGGCCAGGCAACTTCTATCAGCAGCTGGAACTGGAAACAATAAAGACAAAGTATTAAGACATAATTTTCAAAATACAGGAGAGCAGAGAGGTTCCAGGACAACGCACTCATAGCCCAGGACAGTTTTGCAACCACTGCTTCACTTCATTTTGCCTATGCATTCCAGGACCAAGTTTGTTCCTCCAGCTTCAGAGGATAATCTGCAAAGAATTACAGACCTTTTTCATTGATATGTGCCAGTTATGTGACTAAACTGGATGCGCTCAAGGGCTAGTTTTAGCTTCTTTTTATAGTTCTTTTTGTCCCCTGTCTGAAAGAAACCTCCCAATGAATCTTCCCAGCAGTGAGCTGAATTTTTGGCCTCATATTTTAGAGATAGTGGGAAGTACTTGCATCCCATTCCCACAGCAAACTATTGAGCTTCTACCCTAACACATCAGGCACGGAAGTTGTGCTGGTGCCTAGCTATGTCACATCTTTCAATTTCAGTGCTGCAGAATTATGTTGGTATCAGCAAAGCAGAGCTACTACGATTAACCTCATACGTAGTTATTGTTTTGTTCTAATGTACATTTGTTCCCAAAGGTAGGCACCCCACTGTTCCAGGGTACCTACAGATAGGCAGTGTCAGGTGAAGATATAAAGAAGTCAGTTATTCAGAGGGTCTGGACAAGAACATAAGGAAGGCCTGCTATTAAACACCGAGCATTTTTTAGACGGGGAATTGAAGCACAGAAAAATTCACTGAGATGTGCCACGTCCCACAGAAGCATGTGGACAAAGCAACACTTCAGCCTAGAGCTTCTGAGACACAAGCTGAGGTCTCCCAGGCTTGAGCTTCACCAGCCACACCCTTCTTGTTCCACTCCAGAAAGGCTGCCTAAACATGCATTTTAGGTAAGCCATGAGACAAGGAAAAACCAAAAGCTTTTTATGCTGCTACTTCTTGTGTTTTTCCTGCCTTGGAAGAGGGAAACCAGACTGTTTTCTCTGTCAAATAAAGAGAAATCTTTTCCCCTTCTTTCCTGGAAAGCCTCATCTTTTCTAATAAGATGTCTACATCATTCTTATTACAAGCCAGGTAGGGTAAGACCTGCACCCCAGTGGGAGAGAGAATCCACACACACACGTGTTTTCCCATGTTACACAATTAACAGCTAAAATTAGGCTTTTGACACTCAGCACAAGGCACTCCATGCCAACTTTAAGGTTAGACTTCTAGGTGACTACTGTACCTCAAAATAATCTCATACTGTAAAAACAGTGCATTAAAGCAAATGCCACTTGATCCAGCAGAGGAAACCATCTAGGATGGCTCTTCACAGATACCCTTAATGGCTGACGCTCAGCCAAATAGCAACCCTATCCAAAAGGTATAAAAATTGAGCATCAGAGTCTCCCAGGCATGCCTGGTAACAGTGCCAGGCTCTGCAGGATGAGTTTGGAATATTGTTTCCCATCCATTATTTTCATGCACATACTGTATGACTACTGGATAAGAAACTCCACTGAGACCATGCTAACAGAGATGCCAAGAAGATGCTACAGTATGTTTGGTCTGTTTTTACAATAAAGAAGTGTAGTGGGAGCAGACACAAAGCCATTAACAGTTACAGCCTGCTTCCTTCTGCATTAAACAGTGATCTGCCTCTCAGAGATGCCCAGAGCTAGGACACTGACAACTTGTCTGTTCCTTCTTTTTTCTGGATCCGTTCACAGCTGCTGCCGGGATGGTGCACAGCAGGACTTTTCCTCCTCTTGACAGAAAGGTGGCTGTGAAATGAGGACATGCCATTCCCTCCACCAGCATCGATGGCCGTGCTCTGGCACACATCATGGCCCTCTGGCCACCCTGGCTGTAGGCAAGGAGCATGCACCCTAGGCAGCTGCCACTACATTGTTTGGGGAACAGCGGTGTCAGCTGGCCTTGTGGAGTCTTCTTGGGGTTATCAAAGTGGCCAGATAGCCTCTTGCAGCCCTGTGACTGCTACAGAACCAGTGAGAAAATGCTGCCCTTGAGATCAAGCCCTAGCTTGCTCAGAGAAATATCAGCCCCTGCCATACCACACTGGGGCTGACAGTAGTGCCCAAATGGCCCTGTTGTTGAAGAGGGAGCCTGGCTACCTGCACACATAGCTCCTCTTTTGCATGCCTGATCACAGTTCACAGTCACGAAGGTAACCACATGGAGGCTGCATGCACAGCACTGTATGCCTCCACACACACAGCATGTCTAACTTCACAGATTGACAGGCTTGGGGAGAACAGAGAAAGGAGGGATGCGGCTTGGACTGACCGAGTTGGACCTTTACCGCTGAAGACTGCTGCATCATGGCAGCCACCGAAATGCTACTTAGAGACAGCTGGCAACTGCTGCACCAGAGGCTTGTGCCGCGGTCAAGCTCAACATGTCAGCAGCATTTCAATAGAGAGTCTGGACTCCCTGGCAGCCTCTTGCACTGTTGAACAAAAATTGAATTATTTTCCTTTTTCTCCAAAAGGTCAGTAGGCTCCTTTCCCTACTGCTTCCTGACCTTCCTGTGACAGCGCCTTTCATCTACTGTGGTCTTTGCAGAGGAAGACACAGAGATACTAAAGGGGACATGTCTCACTCAGGTTCATAGTAAGTTGATACTGAAAAATCAAGTCTCCTCACCCACTTTTGTGCTGCAACTACTAAACCAGCCTGGTGAACAGTGAAATGAATCTTCAAACCTCCAACCCCTCTGCCACCGCTGCTGAAGCATGCCTAATTTTTATCAGTTGGCTGATGGTGCAGGATATCATTACATATTGAGATCCACACTGTGTCAACAGGAAATCTGTTGAGCAAGAACTAACCAAACTATCACTCCATCTCACTGTGAACCCACCTTTATGGTCCAGTTTCAATGCAGGGAGCTACCAGCAGCTGACCAGTCTCTCCATGTGAGTTTCAGGTGTCTCCCCATTTGCAAGACAGCAGGGAGAGAGAACTGTTTTTATACAGTGACCCTGAACATGATTTTTCTTTCCTCCTCTCCCCCTGTAAACGCCTTCACCCCACTCTGGCACTGTTTGAAGTTAGCCAGTACAAAGTAACGCTTGAATTGCACACATCAGACTGAGCTTTGAACCCAGCTTTCGCAATGCAGCCCAAACTCACAGCAGCCAAGGAGAGCGTTCAGTAGGAAGCAAAGACTAGCCCACACTTCTTGTGGGAAAGAGGGTAAGGATCAAACTATTTATGGGCTACATCTTCAGTAAGTACAAATGCGAGAGGACACTGCTCTCCCAACAGTAAAGCAAATAGATGAATGACTGTGTAGCCATAATAGCACGGTGAGAAGAGATGTTCTGCTACTTTTCTGCCATTTTCTGTTAAGTGACCTTCCCTTCCTGACATTTTCAGGTAAAGTCCAAATGGGAACTGTTAATGAGAAAAACCCTGCAGAGACAGGAACCCCACAAAAAAAAAAAGCAATGTCTCAGGCCTTCATTGTGAATTGACTAATAGTATCAGTATGGAACAGAGACTATGAGCAGTTCCATGCCCTTTGGGCTACCTGATGGGAAACCAGTACAGAAGCTGCCAGAAGGTACCAAGAAATAGCTGAGTAGATCCAAGATTATGACAGAACTACAAGCAGGAAGGTCTTTTTCCCTGACACGTGCTTAGCTTACTGTGTTTTTGTGGCATCGCCAAAGGATCTGAGTGCACCTCTGCTGCCCACTAAGCCAGCCTACAGCCAGCTTGACAGGACATGCATGCTTAAGTCAGACCTCTTCAAGTAGCATTCAAACCTGATGCATGATTTTTAGAAGACCCTGACAAAAAAGCCATCATCCTCACTATAAAACTCAAATCCTCTGAAATCTCCTCCTGGTTTCACCATTTTAACCATTGCTCCAGAGATCCATCAATGTCCTACAGTTCCCCTACTAGCTAAAGTCTGGGAGAGGTCAAGAAGATGATCTCTAGTGGCAAGGGAGGAAGAGACTGTTTTCAGCTTGAAAAGCCTAGGTTGCATGGGCAATAGCTGAGAACAGCCTGTCTTCATAGTCTCAAAGCTGGCTACAGCTCCCTTCCCCAGCTCCATTGCAACATTCTTCTAAATTATGAGGTTGTTCACAAGGTCAGGATGGTGGCCCATACGTCCAGAGAGCAGCCAGCCTCACTCCTTGCAACTGACACAGCCCACAGCTTCTCAGCTGGGCAGTCTCGTCCTGGGAGATGAAGGCTCCTGGGGCAAGGACAAAACCATGCAAATCACATGTAAATTCCTGCCATCACTGGCAGCTCTGTAACCACAGAGGTATACAGGAAAAGTCAAAGATACCATGAGCCCCCTTTGTCTGGTTTTATTTAAGAATGGACTAATTCCAGCTATTGAAATCACTGGACCCAAGTCCTGTGAAAACAAGCCTCAGACACCTGAGCAAAAACTGCGGAGACTGACTCGATCTCCAGTGGTGAATATGATAGCCTCGCCTCCCTTGTGACTCCAAGTTTCTAAAACAACCCAGCCCCAACCAGCTGGCAAGCACCCTGACATTTGCAGGGTTCAGAAAGCTTATCAGAGAGACCACTTTCCACTCACCACCTCAGTAACTCATGTTCCCTTCACATTCCCTGCTCATACCTCCTCAAGGTCAGATCTAACAGGACAGATCCTCTGCACAGGCCTGTCGTACAGGACGTGCCCTTGTCCAACACAGTTATGCCCTAAATCCCTGGAGGGGAAATAGCACATTTTCTCTGGCTTTTAGCTGTCTGCAGGAGTTCTGTGAGGTCTCATAAATGTAAAGGCAGAATAATTTTAAGAACACCAGACTGGATTCATGCTACTGCACCCTTCTCACCATAAGTAGAAACTCTTGTTGCATATTGTCTATCTGAACAGGTACATTCCCACACTGCTAACAAGTGGGGAGACTAGCACTTAACTAATCAGAACACACCTTGGTAGAAAAACTTCAGTTACCTGGATTTGCCTCCATGCCAATGTAAGAACATGTGTCATGCCAGTCACTTAATCAATACCTCCTGCTGTAAAGTTACAGAACAGGCTTGGATTTCTCTCCTTTATTGAAGATGTGACGTGCTGAAAGTGGACTCTACAATCTGTAAGATTGTAAAGTAGGTATGTTTATTCAGCGCTGGGCAACACGGGGGGTAGTCCCACCAAAGTCGTGTGCGCCTGGCGCGACAACTTGCTTTAATTTATACAGTCAGGTGTTACATATACATATGATTCCCTAATACATCTATACATATGCATGACCTATCCCCACTTCGGATTAAAATTAGCTCCAAGAAGTCATTTTCATAAGTTCCTCCCAACTGCGCTTGCGTGGTACCTTTTGGTGGTGGTCGCGGTGGTCGTGGAGGATGAAGGCCGGTGACTCCTCTTCGTCACCGATAGTAACCCCTTGTTCTTGTACAGCCTCAGTTGTTCCTTGGCTCTCATCCAAACACAGGGGCAGTTTTAGCTGGTTCTTAAGGCCAGTCTCTAGTTGTTATCAAGAATTACTCCCAATCCTTATCAGGAACTGTCTTTTGTGAGGAGTCCCAGAACTTATTGCTAACATTAGTTTGCACACATCGTTAAGCAGCACCTTATCTACTAGGATTCTTTTAACCCCTTCTCTCAGATGCCTGCTATTGCCTCCACCACTTCCGCCATTAGGAAATGGCAGAATTTTGTTTCTTTTGTTGCAGCTTGCAGCATTCAAAAGCTTTTAGATTCAAGTGCACATCCCTGCAGTCCGGCAATGCTCCAATGCAGAGCAGGGCAGGTCATGGCACAGGTTTTCATTTTACATCTTCCTTGCTGCACACAGCAGCCATGAACCTTCTCCGCCTGGCCTGACATGAGTGTTTCAGTACTCTGACACTCTCTCACACTGGGATTCAGGACAGAAGTTTTGAGCACCTTCAAGCCCTCTGGTTTCCGTCCACCCACCACTCTCTTCAGTTTGAATTGTGTCTTTCCAAAGGCAGACCTGTTGCTCTGTCAGTGACCACTAGAGCTAAAACATGAAGATACAGGATGTTTCCCTAATTTGCTTGAAGAATAAGCTACAGGGTTACAACTTAGACCTCAAAAAACCCTTTGTCTAATACTTACAGTCTGTCGTCTTCTGTAGGTGAAGTTCTTCCATAGCAGCAATCCCAGCTGCGTCCAGAAAGCCATCGTCCTTCAGCAAAGCCTAGGAGCTCCCTTTGTGCAGCAGCAGCAGTGGCAGTACACAGCAGAGATGTTGTGGCTAGGCATTAACTAGGGGGGGGGAGGGGGAAAAAAAAAAAAAGAGAGTTGAAAGGGAAAAGCTGTCAGTCAGAACAGAAAACGCAAGAAGACAGGGAAAGGCAGAAGCTGCACTCTGTGACCCTATGTAACCCTGCAGCCCCCCACGGCACTCCCCATCACTGCCTTCTTATGCCATGCACTCCAGCCAAGTCTCATTGGCCTCAGTAAGCCCAGATTTAAACTCACTGTCTCTCACCTCAGAGCTCCAAGGCACAAAAGAATGCAATACCCGTAGGACAACAACTTCCTTCCTTCCTGCCCCAAAATCCCAAGAGTAAGAACAGCCCAGAACAAGAATAAAATCATAGGCTTTGAAAGCCAATCTAGAGACCCCTCTGAACGAGACTGAACCATACAATTCAACCCTTTTTTTTTTTAAGCTTCTTTGCATATTTACTTTTACAATGGCAACCACCATTGCAACCACCTGGCCTCCAACACTGTGAATTGGGACCATTCAGTAGGCACCTTGCCAGAGTACAAGAAGTATAAGGGGTTTAAAAACCACACTCATCTCTTTGGTGGCTATTAATAATAGCATGGTATAGGCTTGGGTACACACAGACTTCCAGAAAGACTTAATCAAATGGAAAGGTGAGCTTATAGTACTTAGTTAAACTTCATTAAACCTTTTTTCCAGAATCAATTTGGCATAGCTTAATTTACTTTTGAGTTTAAGGCCACTTCATATTAAGAGTAGTTTAATTCTGAGTAAGTGTCCACACAGGACTTTAGTTAATCCACATCAAATTAATTCTGATTTATGTACTTGAATACACTTCGTTGACAGGCTCAATGTTAACAGGACAGCTAGCAGCTGATCCAAACACAGTGAGAGAACCATTCCCTCCAACATCTGTTAAACTGGGAACACACATGCTTTTGATTCTAGTGTCCCACATACCAGTACCCTAGCCCTATGATTCAGAGTTGCATGCCTGACGGCAAACTGCATTGAAAAGGTTTCCAAAAATCCATAAATGTGCTAGGAACACAAGACTTCCCCAGGAAATGCTCTGACCAGTCCTACGATGGAGTAAGACTAGATGATAAATGGCAATTCTGGATGTGAGCTTTGAGTTAATGAACACTTGTGGCCTTTAAGTCTCATCCAAAAGTAAATTCCATTATTACAATGACTTCCAGATTAAAAACTTGTCTCTAATAATATAGGTCTGTGTTACAAAAAAAAGTTCCCTAACATGACTAACAAAAACAATTAAACCCATTACACTGAGTTCTACAGATAATTACACTGTAGTATCACAACAGGACAACAGTGCTTCTTAATGCCAGTACAGAGAAGCAAAGAACAATAACAGACGCCTACAAAACCCTACAAACTGAACCTCATGTCAGCATGCGGGCAGCTGAGTGTACAGTCAGCACGGGCTCATTAACTTCTGCTAGGTACTGCTGTAATTCACTGACATGACCTCTACAGATGCTCCTTCACAGAGGGATGTCCAACTGATCTGACAGGAGAGCCCTCCTCCCCAGCCCAGTGCTTCCTGGTGGTTAGAGCACCTTGACACTAACACATTCCAGCTGCATGCACATCTGGCTGATAGACACTATATTCCCAGACATACTCAGAGTGAGGGACTTGACAGGCTAATAGCACATCCACAGCAGGGGAAAAAAACTGCCCTTTGTGGACAGTCTCAGAGGACAAACCCTAGCTGCTGAGGACTGTGCACACATGCTCATGGACCCAAAGCCCACCTTTGGTTACAGGCTTGGAGAGGGGGGCTTTGCAGCATCTCCTCTGCATCTCAGTATTGAACATTTAAAGCTGCAATTAACATGTAACCCAGAGATGAAGCTAAATATGGAATATTATCACCCTTCCTTTGCACCCTGTCCATGGACCCAGCTCAGGATTCAGGAGGTTTGGCAACAGCGCTTTTACTCACCCTACTGAGCAACCTGGATTGCTACTCACATAGCGCACAGGCACTCTGTGACCACTAACTTGGTGCAAAAATCTTTCCCAGAACACTAGAACTGCTCTTTTCAAGCATTCTTCCACAAGGATACTGGTCTTTGGGTCACAGACCTGCATTTGCTTTGCTGTGCTCTCCAGCATACCATAAGCCTTTTGGCCCGAGTCCAATCCTGCAGCCACTGGACAAGTTCAACATAGAGGTAGAGGACAGGAAGGGACTGCACAGCCTTTTACAATCACTTAGTTATGCAACAGATTTTATCTTCAGAAGGGGGTTCATAGTGCCCACTCCATATTCCCCTCTCCACAATACTGTCAACTCTCCACAACAAACTACTTTCCAACACTTTCCAGCAATTACAGCTAAATACCAAAATCCACAAGTATAAAGTGCCACAGGAAGAGTGCAGGAAGGATCCCAGGGAGGGCCAAAGAGACCTTTGGAGTTGTCATCAATAGAAATATACCCAGCTCCTGTGCCTTAATACCCTACACAGAGGCAGAATAAAATTTGAAGCAGTCTGTGGTATTTCTGAGCTAATCACGGGGTAGCGGGTTTAATCCACGTCAGTGAAAATCCAGACATTGGTCCCTTGTAATTGCAGTCAGTCTGCAGCATCCAGAACACAGAAATATTGCTTTATAGAGGTTGAAGGGTTCACATTGCAAACTGTAGTCAGATAAGGGCACATATTTGATCATTTAACACATCTCAGCTCATCAGCAGAAGCCTGTGCAGCCAGGAAGACTCAGCTGTGGCTGTCTGTGTGGACTCCAGCTCTTTCGAGTTCAGCTAAACTTTACTGGGAACAAAGCAAATGTACTGGCCTTCAAATAAGGCCAGTTTGCCTGGATACAAGTTTTGAATGAAGCAAAAATACTGATTTGTAAGGACTGTGCCTGAAGACTGGAAACCCTGGACCCAGATGTAGGCACTACCAGCTAAGTCCCTACATTAAACTAGGGGACAGGGCCTAACACTGGACTAATCACCAAAAGCACAAAACCTGAAGCATGCCCAGTTCTTCCACCCATGCTGGGGTGACAGCTTCAAAGACATACATACATTGGTTTGTTGATGCCTAGAGCCGTCTCTCATTTTGATCCACAGAGGCTGACATATTTGGTTCACTGCCGATACAAGTTAACTAGGTCCACTTTAATTACTAATGTATCAGAAAATGCTCTGCAAACTAACAATCTCAGAGGAAAATGGGTTAGCACCCTTTCAGGTGTTCTTCCAGCTGACAACAGGCAAGAATTGTAAGCCAGAGATGCAGAACACAGACAGACCCAACACTCCCAGTTCAGCTGGAGCTGAAGTCCATCTGTATCTCCATTTCAGACTAGTCTGATAAGTTCAACATAGCTGGGAAATCCAACTTGCCATTTAGCACTGCAGTGCCAAAACACACAAATACTAGCTAGTTTCAAAGGCAGGCTTTTGTGTCTTGCCTAAGTAAAATTTTGAGCCAACAGCAGGTATCAGTGATCACTCCTGACGCTTACCCGGAACTGTCTAAAGCAGCAATACTGTTTCTGCCTAGAATAAGAAAAGCTGCATGAATTCGTCACCATAATGTAAGCTTTCTGTGATTTAAAGTACCACAGCTCTGCTGAAAAGAATGGGGATTTATACCTGCAAATACTAGACCCATCCTTTTAAAGTGCAATCTCTTGCTTTTATAAAGCACTTCTCCGTCAAAGTAAGAAGAATTCCCTCAATTGCAACAAATAGTGCAACTTAGTTGTGGAGAGGTCTTTGTGTATGACATCCAATTTTCACATCCAATCTTTTCATTGTGTGAACACTAAGTTTTCCAGTAGAGGTAGATACCAATATACAGCAATTTTAAGTCTAGAGGCATCAGGCTTACTTCTCTTCATCAACCAGAAATCTACTTTTGTCTAGCTCTCCTTTGGCATTTCTCCACCTCTTCACCAACATATGTAACACAACTGCAAAACTCAGACTACATGAAGCACACCAGGGAGACTCAAACTGCTTACAACTTCAGCATACACCTGGCAGCTGTCTAGTAACTCAGGTGCAAACTCAAACTGCCACCTTACCACAAATAAACAGATATCATCAGAAGGGCTGTCTGATAATTGAAACAAGTAATGTGTGTTTGGAATAACATCCTGAATCCAGGCAAATGCCCTATGTAACACAGATACAGCAACGAACATTCAGTTAGCCAGCTGGCCAAGAAAAAGTAAGGATTAAGAAGCCATTTTGTATTTAGCCAGCAAATAAATGGTGGGGATGCAGTATACAGAGGTCCCTGCATGCTCTACCAAACACGCCACTCAGACTTGTGCACACTTAATGTGCTGTTTGTCAGGTGTCTCAGTTTTCACAATTCCTGACAAAAAGCACACAGGAGGGATCAAGTAAAAGTCATCCGAATATGCCCTAGATCATCTGGGAGAGTCTCCCCCAGTCTCTGCCTAGGGAAAAGCTTACCTTTACAATTGCAAAAGACCTTGTTCGGCCTGCAGAATCAGTGGACATCAGAGGATGGGCAAGACACGCAGAGCAATCTGCAGGTACCTTTTGATCTGGCCTGGAGTTCCTGCTTTGCTCTTAGCAAAGTTCTAACACCGGGTCAGGACCTTCTCTACTCGCCCAGACCAGCAGCCACAACACCCTCCAGCACAACTGAAGCGCAGGGTCCGCATGCTTGTCCCACAGTCTGCCTTGGCAGAAGGCTCCCTGCACGTGACGCTTCCCCCCACTGCAGAAACTCTACACAGCCTCCAGACCTACAGGGCTACAATTTCAACTCAATGTGCAATTCAGAAAATTAGTCTTAAGAGAAAATTAGGCTACAGGGCAACCTCTGAAAACAATGACAATGAAACACATACTTTGACCAACCATTTCTTTCTCAATCAGTGGCCACCCAACACCCAGAAGTAGAAGGGCTGTTGAAAAGTCCATTAGCTGGTATGCCAAGAGTCTCCAAACCCAATCCATCTTAAATACAAAGCAATGTGTTTTTACAGCTGTAGATTCGAAGAGGAAAAACGCTCAAGTAGCAGAGAATCAACTCCCCACCCCCATGCCTGGTGTCGGTACTAAGTAAACATAAAACAGCCTTCAAAAGCAGCTTTCTGCAAACAATGCAGCTGTTTGCTTTCTTTTGGGGGCAAAAAAACCTTTCCCCTAGAGAAGAAATCACTATTTAGTCAGGGAACAAAGCAAACTTATCAAACCTTATGAGACTGGAACATTTCAGGATTCTGGCAAGAGGCAACAGACCCTTTATGTCTCCAGCAACGACTTAAACCCAGTCCCAGTCAGCAGAGCTAAAAGCCTTTACTAGTTGATGAAGGTTCAGTGGTGTCCATGAAATCAGTTAGCAGCCTCTGTCCCACTCTCTCCATCAGATTTTCCACATCACAAAAGCTACCACCACTGGCAGCTCTCCACAGACCAAGCAGCCATGGAAAGTACCAATCCAACACCTAGAAGTGATGCCCTTACAAGGGGAAAAAAGGCATTATTTGCTGGACACAGCACAGGTTTGAACTACCAGAGCCAGTGCTGCTCCTCTCCCGCAAGGAGACATGGTATAGCACTTTACACTTTGTGCCTCAGACAAAAAGTTGTACATCTGCTTAACTCCAATAGCTTTTGCCTATGTATGTATCAAGTCAAACTAGACCCACTTTGGAAAGAAAAGGGGCAACTAAAGCACAAACACCAGATTTCAGCAGAAATTTCGTCCTCTTTGGGAATGCTGAGAAAGGTCCTAACATTTTGTTTCCTTTAGGCAGTGTCAGGTTGCATTTTGTGGAGCAAGCAATATCATGAGCCATGTCAGCTCTGCAATGCTCAGATCCAAGGCCAAAGTCCCCCAGTGCTCCATATGCCATCAGTTGAGAACAGGTCCCCATAAAGGCTGTGAATTCCAAGGGAGGACAGACATGCCTGCCTCACAAACTGACATTTTGACTCAAACAAGACAAACTGTCAGAGAACTAGTGACCTGGATGGGCATTTGGGTAACAGAGGTGGAGATTAAGCCAAGAGTCCAGAATTAAATCCACATCTCCCAAATCAAGGTATAACATCTTCGCCACTTCTCTGCAGAGCACCAGGATTTCACTTCTTCCAGCATAATAGCTACAACCAAGATACTTACTCTTAAACAACTACATCCACTTTGTACAACCCATGACTCCAAGGCCATTAGAAGCTCTCAAGGCACAAGTATTTGGAGGACACCATCATAACTTTCAGAAATCCCAGAAAGCAAAAAGCACTTTGCATCTATGCAACTTTAAATGAGACTAAAGGAGGAGGAACAACATTAATCCCAATTCTGTTGAGATTAAGCTAGATGAAGAGCAGCTGTAGACAAATGCAAGCATTTTTTTATCCTGCTGCCAGAGATCTAATTGGAGATAATATCCACAGCAGAAACAGCCAGTGCATAAAGAATCAGAAGTAATGTCCATTCTGTGATCACAACTCACACAAAGCTTGCAAAACCCATAGAAGCAAATCTGACATTCCCATCTTTAAAACTGTCAAGAAGTCAAGAAACTTATGACATCTTAGGAATGAGGGGAAACTGCCACCCAAGCAATGATAAATTTATAGGAATAACAGTATTGCTCTTTTAAAGTAACCTTTTAACCCGAAGAGCCTGAACTAAGTTACAAAAAGGTGCCATGAAAAGTGTTAGCAGCACAGAGAGTTCAAGCAACTCACCTGAGGCCACAAGCAAAGCAAAAGCAGAGATGAGAATACAACCACACGTCTGTCTCCTGGTTTAAGCACTGCTAGACTCTGTAGCAATCACAAGTAATGCAGGATCAGCAGTAGAGGTGTGAGCTTTGAACCTACAGCCTGCTGCCTGGGTCACAGGATCGTTACTAGTGGAGCAACACAGACACTAAAAGCAAGTCTTGCATAACTCCCCACAGAGGACATTTCTCTCCCATTTGCCAAATGGCTATTGGACACCAAGTTTCCTACTCCATCTAAAAAGTCATTCAGTGAGAAATGCTCTCCTCTTCAAAATCACTGAGGTCACATGACAGGTTTTACGCCAACTCCTTGTTGCTAACAATGTGATTGGAGAGCTTCTGGGTCAGCAAGCAAGAATTTAATTAGGACCACAAGCAACAATATTTGGGTGTCAATTCTTGGCAAGATCCTCTACTAGTTTACATCACTTTACACAAACTGACAATGTGGCCTTAGGTTAGGTAGTAAACAGGTTCTGGCCTTGTTCTCCAGTGCTTACTAATACTGAAAGCAACTAGTATATTGCTTTCAACATGGCCATCGATCTGCTCTCTAAATAACAATGATTTGTATGACAGATACACTTTAAGTTCCACCACAACCAGTTTAATTCATTTTCCCTCCTTGAGGAACATGTCAAATTTTGTAAAACTAATATTAAAGGATAGTGCCAAATCATTAGGAAGCTGACGAAACAGTCTCATGGAATACCCCTAGCGACCTGCCACCTCTGGTCCAGGCAAAAATCGAGACACACAGCATCTCACTCATCCACAGGATCCTTAAGACAGCATGCACACAGCTACGAAACACTGAATAAGTGACTTCCCTACATTATCTAAGGGGACACAACCTCACAGAAGGCTGGAGACAAACACTAGGAAAGGACTCCTCCTTTTAGCACAGGCTGACAATAAAATACCTATTTGCAACCTGCTTTAACTGCCACTCTTAAAACAACTAGTGACATAACCCAAGCCCAGTACTAGGTTCTGCTTGCTGCACTAGGTACTGCACAGAAAAGGGAGCCTGGATTTTTCTCTAGAAAGAGCTGGAACTAATATAATGCATGTCAGGGGTAGAAATACAGCTTCCTAACTATTTAGGGAAAATGGCAAGGGGTTTCTAAAGGTATTTAGCCTTGGCACTAGGACTGAGCAAATGGATTTTTCAAAAGTCAGTGTATTACATGCTGAGCCTTTCTGAATGCTCCATTATGAACAGCTGAGCCCATGATCATTTCAAAAGACCTGGCCCAAAATTAAAATAATGAGCACTGAAATCCCTGGCCCTGAACTCTGAAGAGTATCCATCTTCCCTCCTCTGTCAAAGCCGAACTCCTAAGACTTACTTCTGGACCACAGGTGGGCCCATCCCTACCAATCAGAAATAAACCATAGAGGACAGTTTCCCAAACAGTCAAGTGCTACCTTACAAAGTACTCCATAATACAAATTGGACTACGTCTTCCAGCGTCCTCAGTGTCACCTTAGACATTGACACAAAGCCACATTTTCAGAAATGGCTGGTGTTTTATAAGCTTCCCTTGTGATACAACATGCCAAGCTGTTTTGAAAAACTATCCCAGGTCCCAGGGGAGCAATATCTGCCTACCAGAATGACCACAAGTGGTTCTCAGTACTCCTAGCATGCTTAAAAGGCTTGTTGGTGAAAACAAGCACAGCTCCAATACAATGGAAGATGTCAAGCTTGCATGCACCTCAGCTGGACTGGCCCAAAGAAAAGCACGTGCAAGAGACTGACACGTACTTAGGCAAGAGGAATTGCTTAAATATCAGGTATAACACTCAAGATGAAATGCAGTCGTCTATTTTACAAAAAACCCAGCTTCCACCGGAAGGTTGTGAAATATGTGAAGCATTTCAACTTTCAACATTACATTGAATGTTCTCTACTTTCCCCATACAAAAAAAAAGCCAAAATCTAGTCCATTCTCTGCCAAAAACAAACACAAAAGCTGATTTGCTTTATCATGACCAATGTCCAAAAATCCATAGTCCATATTAGCAGGGTTTTTTTTTTTTGGCTCTCAAAGAATGAGCTCTTCTCTAGTGGAATCTAGAAATAACAGAACATCCTGCTAAAATAATAATTGCGACATTTGAGCTCAATTCATGCCATTAAGCTTTGATCTCTGAGCAACTATAGTATTGTCAGTACACAGTCTGCAAAAAGCTCACTTTTTCCAGCTCATGACGTATCCTGTTTAAGGACATTATCTTTGCAACTAGGAAAATGGGTGAAGCATTTTGCATTTCAAAAGGTACTTTTCTGGTTGGCATCAACCCCGAGGGGGAATAAGGAAGACAGGGCTCCCCCAAGAAAGTCAGCCTCATCAACTTTTAGGAAAAGAAATCCACAAGCTCACAGGGTGTTAAGACAGAAACACCTTTGACCACCACCGCTTCCACAGCACATCCTGGTCATTGAATCACTTTAGACAGAGCAGCCATAGATCTGATTTAATAAAGCGTAACATGATTCTACTGCAGAGTGGCTGGAGCATCAGTGGCATGCTTGTATCTTCTATTGAGCAAAGTTACCAAGCCTTGCAAGCTTTGCAAACACGTTCACAAGGCTTTTTTGGAAGGGAATGTCTTCTACATCTTGTTTTTATAACTTGCTTTTCATCTTGGGAGAAGACAAGGACACAAACCGTGCCCAGTACATGATTAAACTGCAGTTTAAGGTGTATGCCTGCCCTGTAACATCAAAAGAAACTTTATTGTTATTTTCCTCTTTATCTTTGCCATTTGGGACCATCATGCCATAAACCAGTGCATGTGTTCGGTAACAGAGCAGAACACAACATGGCTTATACTGTAGAAAATATCCCAGTGGTGCCTTTGAGATTCACTGCCATAAAGAATAAACTGTCTGTTAAGCTTGATATCTACACAACTTCAGTGATATCTGTGGCATAGGTATAAGTAACAGCAGATGAAACAAAAATATCCCTGAACTGTGCAGAAAAACATCAGCCAAGAAAAATCCTCCAGCACAATGAAAGGAAACGACATTGTCGAAGAAAAGCAATAAACTGGCAAAGGCAGATTTAGCAGCCATTGTCAGCTTGAGCAGAGTTTGATTCTTCAAAGCCTACAACAGACAGGGCCACAACAATACGTCAGCTCCCCCACGGCTACCATCTAACTGTGTGGATTTGGAAGCTAGTAATTCACTAAAGTGATAAACAGATGTCCAAGTACTTTTGAAAGCAGTGTCAGCTATGAAGAGGAGTAAATGTCTAATCAATCTCAGCAATCGCTACAGAGTTCAATAACCACTTATCTCCAAAGCTATTCACAGAAGAATATGAGAATTGGCACGCATGGTAAGAAGGAAGCCCACATGCCTGCTGTGGCAGGTGTGGCACAGGGCAGCTAGCTGGGAGCACTGCCAGAAAGCATGTGCCAATCCTCCCCATTTTGCCTGATCCACAGAGGAAACTGTTGTTCCACACACTTTATATTCTTTACCTTCAGCTGTACAACCCATGCCCCTGCTGCTGAAGCTTCAGTCCTTAGGGTCAGCATGACAGTTAACAGACATGCAAAGCAAGGTAACGTATGCCTATTTTAACATCATTATGTGAGAGGAGGATGACAGAATTTGTTCATGTCCTAAGCTACATCTCACAATGCAGAAGGATTCAGGATGGAGCTCAGTTAGCTTGCTCCAATAGTTTCAAGGGACCAAGCACAGAGGTTAAGAGCTGTGGTCTACTCAATTTCAACCAAACGACTCAGAATAGAAAACACTTCAGGTAAGCACAGAAGTGGCATGAAATGCCAAAAATAAAAGCAATACGCCTGCAAGAAAGAAATGTAAACAAAAGCTTTGCAAGTTTTTAATGGATATAGGATCCAAAACTTTACTTTTTTTGTTGAGCTTAGGATATTCTTAATGGTGCTGAGAAAGTCCCACTGGAGTCAAAGCATACTTCCACAGACAATCCAGTCGACTGCAGTTATGTCTGGTTTTATATATGAATACAACTGGGAAGATAGATGTATTTGTGTGGAATATTAAAAGCACGTCACAAGATCTGGGAATGAAGCTCTGGAAGACATGGCAATCAGGAGAAAAAAAAAATAACCTGGGAAAAATAAGTTCTGAAGAAATCTGACAGCAGATGGTGTAGAGGTGATGGCATCAGTTTGCTAGGAGGAGGAAGCAAGTTCAGATCTCTAAAGACAGTAGAAAAAACTATTGTTTACTTTAGGATGAATATTTAAATATAGGTTTGAGAGAGATGGGAAACAAAGCAGTAAGAACTGCTACTCTGATTTAATAGGGTAAAGAATAATTAAAATATCTAAAATACTTTAAAACAAAGAAGTTACATAAAAAGCACATTGCCCATTAGTAGAACAGAAATACAAATGCAAGATCGATTTAGCTTATTAGATAGGAACAATTCATTTAGGGGAGGGGTAGATTTTGAACTTTGACTCCTGTACTGCTACCAGAATGAAATGTCCATGCTTCTGCGCTCAGAAAAGGTTCGTGCTGCTTTATTGTTTGGATGAAGAGATTTTTGGGTTTTGTAATCCATTCAAATTTGGTCCTAACTCTGCTTTTATTGGCAGCCATAGCCAAACTCTTGTTATGGGAGCATAATTACAATATGGGGAAGAGGGAAAAAAAAAAGCCATCAATAGGTCCGTATAATATCAATATATTCCCCCTGAATACAGCTCTCAGACAAAAGAACATGTATGATAATTTGTTTGTTTCTTTTGAAAGCACAAAAATTCACCTGAAAAAGCAGACACTACATCTGAAAACCTGGGACTTAAACTCAGGTTGCTGACACTACCAACACAGCCTACAGTCTTTAAAAAAAATGTGTTACCCACTGCAGGTGAGAAAAAACACACTTTGACTTCTACCATGAAGAGCAGAAGCTCTCATCATGTCATTGTTATAACAATGGCAAAAGCAGGTAAGAGGAAACAGGGCAAGTCATCACAAGAACATAGGCACAGGTGCTGGGAACCAGATTCTCCTGGTCCCTAGTCCTGCTCTTGCCACCTACACCACCACCAGTGGTGCTCTGAGACCTTCCACACGGCTTAATTTTGGCTTTTACTAAGCAAACAACCAAGAACGCTAACAAGCATTACTTACACAGTTTGCCTGCCTGCTCCCAGTAGCAACCATTCACTTGGAAATGGGCTAGTAAAACTGCAGATTGTTTCAGGGAGCCAAGCAGGTTGGGTGGTAACAGGTTTTGGCCGCCTCTATCTTCCACACAGCCCTGCCTGCCATTTGCTAAAAAGGAAACCAGATCTCCAGAACGATCTCTGAACCGTGTGGTCAGCGGCTCTGAGTTTGTTTGTTCTTTCCCAGAGAATGACCTTGCTATCTAGCCCAAACCAGAACAGTCATGGAAAGGCTCTTTTGCTCTCCTTTTACTGTCTAATACCAATTGTTCCCTAAAAGTTAGCATAACACAAACCGATCTCATTGCGTTAGATAGAGCTCTGCTAAGCAACACTCCTCCAGAAAATACAGAAGAGGAAAAAGGTCAGCTTGTATATGGATATTTATGCCACTCAAACTGATGTGCGTTCTTGTAATCTATGATCAAGCTTTTTCACTAATAACCCAATGAATAAAGATCTGAATGTTCCCATTTTTCCTACAGCATTAGCCTGCTGTGTCAGGAAAGCTGCATCAACAGTTTTCCATCCTACTCTATCTCACTCTCACTCCTTGAGGCAAGCTCACATGCCTTTTTCCCCCCCGATGACAAATGCTAAAAAAGACAGGGCCAGCTTTGCTGTCACCTATTGTAAAGAAACAGAGCAAAAAATTAAAAAAGAGGTGAGAACAGGGTACTCCAGTCCATAGTTCAAACCATGGTAATTCTTCTGAGTTGCTCTGTATGACTTTTGTATGACCAATAGAAATACAAGACATGTAGCTACAGAATATGAAATATTTTAACTGTTTTGTGGTGAACATCTTTTGAACACTACAAGTAAGAGTCTTACCATGGTATTTTTAATCTATACTCTTAATATCAGTAACTGCAGATGGGCATGCTCGTTAACTACACAAAAAAACTTTCAAGCATTTAGGATTAAAATCCTCAGCCAGCATAAGACAATCTCAGAGAGAGCGAATTTCTATCATGTCAGACCTGGATAAAGTGGGTAGAGTCCCTAGCTGCCTCAGATGAACATGGAAAACATGTCGTATGTATGTTTTACTAAACAGTAGGTCCTGACTCTAGCCCCTCTCACAGCAGGAGTCATCAAGAATAACCAGCCTAATCAAAATACACTGATGTTTGGTCAGCCATGGCCACTGGACTTATTTCAGGATTTGGTGTGCTGCCCAGCCTAGGAGACCTATATAAACACCAAGGGTGCTTGCTCCGAGGTTACTTAAACAAAGTGGTAGTCTGGTTCCCTTTCTGCTCCGCTCCTGTCATCGTCTTTGTGCTGCCACCAGCGCTCACAAAGCCATGAGAAGACTCTGAACGCAGGATGCTGGAAAAAACAATCACTAAGCAAAAAAAAAAAGAGAACTTGTTCTCAGTTACTCACTCTGGGTTGGTGAACTCCGGTGGCAGCACAGAGGATGAAACGGATGGGGAGAGAAAAGAGAACAGGCACTTGGGTGGAAAATGAAAGCAGGTCCATTACTAGCTCAGTAGCAACCTTCAATTATCCTGGATTAAAGTTCTGAAGAAACCACACCCTAGGAAATACTGTGCCTGCATGGTGCAACATATGAGATAAACACTAGCAGAGTTGATCACATCTGGCCACAGATGGATGATTTCAGTACCGATCCTCCTCCTGCTCTGTCTTTGTGGGTCTAACTCTGCCAGGTGAACTCACTGGTGAGACAACAGGCTTGCAGAGATGAAGGCAAGGGAAGACTTGCTTTCTGAATTGTATATATTATACTTGATAAACGCATGAGAATGCTCCAGCCCAGAATCTGCATAGAAGGTCCACAGCCGCTTTCCCCAAGTCTCTGAGGCTTATTCCTGAATCACAGCAGACTGTTTTACCCCCACACAGCCAGGGGGAACTTCAGCCTAAGGAATGCTAGAGAAAAGGCTACTCCTGGAACAAAAGCTAAAATAATTTTACTGACCTTTTTTTAAACTCATGGCATTTCAACTCCCGTAGTTCAGCAATTCAGCAGGAGCCACTCGTACCTGTACCATGATGGCAGATGTCGAATTTGGTGCCAGACACCAATAGCATTGAGCTACACTTGTTTTTGAAAACAAATTTAGCATTACAAAAAAGGTTTGCCAGCAGCTGCCTGTGGCAAACTGATTCATAAACACACCTCAGTCTCACTGGGTGAAGAGACCATTAAGAACCTTTCAACACACCTGCTTGCACTGCTATGCAGCTGTATTTAGAGGAAATTCGGAACTGATACCCAAAATATTACCATGACTCCAGCAAATGCCAAAATCTTACATATAGCTGCACCCGAGGTGTTTGTTTCACATAAATACCGTATGGCTAAGTGTACTTCAGCAGCAACTTCTCAGGGGAAAGTTACTATGAATGGTTGGGGCTAACTGCTTGATTATTACACTCTAACCCCAGATGACAGCAACTGTGATCTCTTGCAACCCAGAGACCAGCAGGTACCTCCTCAGAACACCTATAGTGAGCATAAAAAAATGATTGGTTTTTCTTATTTTTTAAAGCTAGGCATTCTCAACTTAAAAAGTTCAACTTAAATTCTACCATACAGGTCTTGTGTTCCACACTACCAAACTTTTATCCACACTTTGTTAAGAGTTGACTTCTAATTCTTACCATAATCAACCCTAGCAAATTATGATTACATGAGAAACAAGGTGCTCCATGTCATTAGTAAGGGCATCAGACTCCTGCCCTTACTTGTCCAGACCATACCAGGTACACACACCACTTACATAAATTAAAATTCAAATTTGCACAATGAATTGTGAAGACCCACCAACAGCATTTGTATCTGCTACATCAGTAACACACTGCAGAGTCCCAGGTAATACCCATTTAGCTTAATAGCCTACAGGGGCATCTCAGAATCACGTGCTGATATGTGTTACAGGAAAGTCTCAGTACACATTGCCATTCCCACTTGTTAGGGAGGCAAGCTCTGCCACAAGAGCCAAGCACGAAAAGCATTGGCACTGAAAGTCTACTACTACCGTGACCTCCCCTTTCAAAACTGAGCAAGACCGCTCCATTGCAAAAGCCTTTTGACAGCAAGCTTGGCCATCTGTTGTTAATGGAACATCCCCAAGACATGGCTGTTCTCTTGCAGCACAAGCACCAACTCATTTTCAAAGGCACCTTCAAACTGAATTTTAATGTGTTAAAACCTATCAGTAATTTTCAGTAAAGTCCAACTCCTCTTTAGGCTTCAATTTAGCACGTTTACGAGTATGTAAGTGCATATTTGCATCCCTCTGGCTTCAGTAAGGTCTGTTCCAACACACTAAAGACGAACTTTGATCCCCCAAATAAGTTATTTGTACAGCCTTAAAATTTCCAAGGCCAACAGCTGGGGAAAAAAAGGGGGAAGGGGGGGAGGCACTCCTGGTTTATGTTTAAAACAGGCAAAAACCATTGTTGAATATGAACTTTTAATTTAGAATTGGAGTATCTTTCCTGATATATTTTAAGCACCTGGGCAGTCCTGCACCTCCAGAACTAAGCAGCAGTGTTTTGTAACAGGCTGATGATGGGCTGTAATGTGGCAGTCCAGACTTCACAACAGTCTGGCACACAGACACAAGATTTGTTGCATGCAACCGAACCTCCTGCCCATCACAAAAGTGGCCAGATCGATCTTTTATTTATTTTTTTTTTTTACACTCCCCCTCATCCCAAGGCCCTCCCCTCTCCCCCCACGACTTTATAGGATTCATGTAGAAGTGAAGGGGATGAAAACCCTCCCGTTATCTTCTAGCACCCACCAAGGCTGGAAGAGGCGGCGATAAGGTGAACCACCCCTATGCGAGCACTGCCAAGTCAGAGTCTCCTCGCTCAGGATAAGCTAAAATAAAGTAATTATCAAAAAAAAAAAAAAAAAAATAAGCACACACACTCACAAAAAAGCCCCACTTTTAGCGCCTTCCCGATCCCCCCGCAAGCCATCCTCCGAGCCACCCTCCCGACACCCTGGGCACAGCGAGCGGCGCCCCGCCGGAAAAAAAAAAAAACAAAAAAAAAAAACAAAAAAACCACCACCCAAACAAACAAACAAAACCCCACAAAGCCAAAAGAAAACAAACGAACAAACAAGAAAACAACCCCAAAAAAACCCAAAACAAAAAACCCACTTATTTGCTTTTCTTCCTCTCGCTTTATGCCGCCTGCACCGGGCGGAGCGGGGACAAGCGGGGAAGCCTCCCCCGACAGCTGCCCGCGGTGCGGCGCGGCGCGGCGCGGCGCGTCCGTCCGTCCGTCCGTCCGTCCTCCCTCCCCGCCGCCTACCTCCCCGGCCGGCAGCCGCCGTCTGTCCCGCGGGGTGCCGTGCCGTGCCGTGCCGAGCCGAGCCGAGCCGAGCCGCCGCCGCCGCCGCCGCCGCCGCCGCCTGTTCTGCGCGCCGGTCCCCGGTCCCCGGTCCCCGGTCCGCCGCCGACCCCGCTCCCGTCCCCGCTGCCGCCCGCCCGCGCCCCGCAGCGCCTCTTATATGGCTGCGGGTGGCGGGTCCGCCCACCCCTTCCACGGCCGGGGCCGCCCAGCAGCCTGCTTTTCCCCTTCCCTTTTCTTGTGGTGTCCTCTCTCCTTTTTGTCTTTTCTTTTTCCTCTTTCCCTTCTTCTTTGTCCTCTCTCCTTTTCTCTCCCCCCCCCCCCGCCTTTTTTTTTTTTCCTCGCCCCCCGCAGCGGCTGCTGTTTGAGGGTGGAGGCGATTTGCATGTGGGCGTGCACATTGCAGGCATAAACAAACTGCGCGGCGGTGTACGCCCGCCCCCGGCCCCCCCCACGGCGGGACACGGGTGGCGTGGGTCAGCTGCCTTGCTTCTGTGCGAATACTCCGCGCTCCCAGGTGCGTGAGAAGCATCCCGGCCCCTCCCTCGCGCCTGGCCCCCCACGCCGGCCCCCGGGCAGAAAGAGCAGAAACCCGGGCTCGGGGTAAGCTGGCGGGTCACCGTGCTCCGGCCGCCCGCAGCCCCACGCCCGCTCCCCTCCCCGCACCTCCAGAGTTGAGCCGGTACAAGTCGGGCACAGATACACGCTCAGCTGTCCGGCTACAGAGCGTACCAAGAGCGGAATCAATCAATAATAACTAAGTTCAACAGGACCAGGATTTGTCCTCCATGTCACTTACGGTAGGGAAAAGGCAAGGAACTGTGAAAGCTAACATTTTGATACTTACCCATAAATAAGGACAAATTCAGTCGTGTCAGTTTTTGGAGAAATTCACAACCATTCACAAACTTAAAAAAAAAAAAACAAAACCAAAACCAAAACAACCCTCTATTTATTTTTAAAGGTTCACAGTGCCCAACTTGCCTTGCTCCAAACACAAAATCCATAAATGATGGTGTGTTTTAGCTACACAAGACACGGCCTGTGTTATTGATCTTAGCACTTATTAAATTCTCAGGTGTCTGAGGGTGTCACAGCTCCTCCCCTAGGAACATCACCCATCACACAACCGCTTCCAAATTTTTTGCTTGGTACACAGTAGCAGCACTTAAAAACACTGCAGTGCAATCTGTGAGAGTGTAGCAGTGCATTTTCAATGCATAAAATGCTCTGTGAATGAAAACAAGTAGTGCACAAAAGGCAGGCAACTCTGAATTACGATTCCCTCTACAGACATAATGCACTGCCATTGCTCTTCTGCAGCAAAGTAGATGATGTTATCGTCCATGCTGTTACTGCTTTGCCTTATGAGAAATCTGGATGATACATGGTTACTGAAGAAACTGTACCTTCAAGTTTCCTGGCTTGTATTTCCATGCTCAGCCTACCATATACATTGTACCATGTACAATACACACCATTGTATTTCCTCAAGTAGCATAAAAATACAAATAACTGAAAGCAAACTCCAGAGAGCTCGGACTAATTGTATTCTGAAATAATACTATGCACTGGACTCTCACAGATAGCAATAAATATTTGAATCAATAATGCAGAGACCCTTCCATACTGAAGAAAAGCTGACACGTTCATTTTAGCAGAGACCCAAGCTCCCTCCCTCAGCCATCATCTCACAGAGGGGCTCAGGGCTGGACAGAATGAAAAAGCTCCTGGTTCTGATCTTGGTTTCCCCAGTGCAGCTGCTACAGAACTTCACTGGCTTAAACGGATTCACCCTATTGGTACCTTCATCTTGTAAAACTGAAATAAAAATTGGGTCTTTACTGTGTAAATGCAGCTGTGTGTTTTTCACTATATACTAGAGCCTTCCAGCTTTACACATTTCCAAACACTTACTGGATCGTAATTTTAAATTATAAAATAAATAATTTCAGCATATTTTCTCAGAACACAGGGAGAAAGAGTATATATAGTTTACTATCAGCAGACTGTTAGGGCTCATCCCATGCAGCAAAAAGTTTGAAAGAGAGTGGGGTATACTGGATGGGGTTTTCAGAAGAATTAGTGACCTGACATCAGTGTAAACAGCACTACGTCAATGCCAAAGAGCAGAAAATTGCCCTGCTACTGGTGTCTCCTTAAACCAGGTTCCCTTAAGGAAAGTGTGGGTTTTTTCAATATCATCAGAAGGCTGGATTTTTTAAATTCTGGAAATCAGTATCTGTGCCAAGTGTTAAAGTATCTGGACAACATTTTCAAATGAAGCAGCTAATATACTGTTAATGAGAAGCTAATGGAGCACTTAATTTAGTCTGCTCTGTTAAAATATCGGTAGGATGGTGGGAAAGCATCTTTGTGCACCAGTAGGTAGCATTTCTCTGCTTTTGCATTCTCCTGGTTGCATGACAGTGGTGTCAGGTCACTGAGAGACAAGCGCTGACAAACAGTACAAGAAGGATGACAAGGGAAGGGGACATGGTTAGATCCAATGGCTAGGCTGTAGAAACACAAAGTCAATAGCCACCCTGGGAATAGTTTCTAAGAATAACACTGACTATACTTATATTTGGGTGGATTGAGTTTCCAGAGTGGATGAGCACATGCGGCTCCTATAGATTTCTCAGAGATATTTGTACCTTCCAAGTCTTACATCCACAGCAGACATTATGTTGGCTTTTGTGTCCTGTGGAAGGTGTGACAGGTCTTTGCAGGCAAAGCAGTCTCAGTCAGGGAATTCTGCTTATTTTAATTTATTGCAAATTAACACAAAATTCCAACTACTGATTCAGATATTGAAGAGAAGACATAAACAGAAAAAAAAGAAGACATAAACAATTAAACAGTTAGGGAAAGACATTTTCTTCTCCCTCCCCAAGCTCAGCTCCAGTTAAGCACCTCTCCTATCCCCTTCCTAGTCTCACCATCCCTTGCTTTCAATAGGTATTATGCTCAGTCCCTCCCAATTCCTTCTGTGAGGCACTGGGCAATGTGGAAGGTTGGGGTCAGCATGTAATGGTTTCTTTCTTCTGTCCTTGCTTCTTACTCATTTTCCTCCACTGCTCCTTACCTCTTACTGATCCTCTGCTTCACAGTGGGTCACTCCTCCATGGGCCACTGTCCCTCCAGGGAAGCTCCTGCACTGGCATGGAGTGCCTCCTTCCAAGATTGTGTCTCTCCCTTCCGTGTGTCTCCTCTGCTTCTGCCTCCTACATCTCCTCACAGATCTCCTCACGTCTCCTCCAGTGTTTCCTGCCCCAGAGGCTGCTGCTCTTTCTTAAGTATGTTTGAGCAGAGGTGCCATGGGCTGCTGTCAAAGCTGGCTGAAAGCAGCTGTGACTGGCACAGAGGAGTTCATGGCCTCCTCCCTTGCAGCCCCCCGCTACTAAAAGCCTGCCGGTTATGCTTTCAGATTAGACCTGATCCTTTTTTCTTTTCCAAAGGCTAGTCTTCTCCTTCAACCTATTCCCTCACTACAATGTCCTTTTGCAAGTATGAACAAGCAGCCCACACTAGGGTCCAAGGCTGGGTGCAAGGGAAGAGCTACAGAGCTGCAAAGGGACTGTAGCTACTCCAGATACTGAGAGGTCGGAGAATATGTAAATTGCTGTTAATGGAAAAGACAGTACGTAGTGGAACGAAGGGGTGGAACTGAAAATAGGAAAACATGCTGGATTCTTGCTGAGGAGGAAGTTGTTTCTTCATACTTGTAATTTCTACAAGGCAAAGCACACCATTGTTGACCCTGAAAGATTGATGGCTCCTAACATCAGGATACTAGAGAAGATTGTGGGCTTAGTCAAGCACATCAAGTAATGTCTTTGTATAAACTGAAGAGGTCTAAGACAGATTTCAGGGACAAAGAAAGCCACAATTTAATAGACCTTTTGCAGTCAGCTGTTGAGATATTTCCATCTGGATATCCAAGCCCTTTTTAGACCTAGATGACCTTCTTTGGACTAAGTTTAGGAAGCAGGAAAGATAGCAGATTAGTAATACTTCTATTCAGAAAATTACTTTTTGAAGAGCTTTGCTCATCTCTTTTCTATTACTTGACAGTTTGGTAGCACAACCATAGCTTCAAGATTCCTCACTATTGTATCTTGGGGTACACACTGAAGGTTAATCTGCATTTCAAGCATCTGCTCTGTCTTGTTTTACTCTCTCCCTTGATTTGCAATACCTGACTCAGAGGCTGGTGACAGCTTTCGTAAGGTCTTCCCGGAAGGAGCTTCCTAACTTTTAGTAAGAAATAACTGCATTGTTCTTATTTTATAGCAACATAAGCTCTCACTGAGCATCCTAGCTTCAATTTATATTTCCTAACATGGGAGTTAGTCACTTCAGCTTGATTTACAGCCCAGTGAGTGCAAGTGACTGCATTCATGCTGTTTACTGACAACTTCCGTGCCCACTTTTCTTCTTATCCTTCTATTTACAGAAAAACAAGTAACAAGTAATTGCTGTTTAGTTGTTCCACCTGGAGACAAGCAGAAGCACTAGCTAAGGTTTAACAACCCCTACGTCCTCCACTGTGCCCTGCAGTGGGGAAACTTTGAAGTGCTTATCTGTGAAACAGTGAATCTGGGAAGTTACTGCCTTCCAGACAAGAACATCGCAGGCCTGTCCCAGTGCCTGCTGGGGCAAATGAGCTTGCTCTCGTCCCCTCCATCTTTCAACATAAGCATAGGCTTCAAACTGGCTGCAATCATGAATAAGATGCTTCTAAGTCTTTTAAATAAAATATAAATATATTGAAGATCAGATATGAGCAAGCCATGACTTAAGCAGTTATGGGTAACATTTCTTAAGGTAACATATCTCATGTTTAAGAAGCGTGATTTAAAAGCTATCTCTCGTGAGGGTTAGTTGCCAAATGACTGCTGTTATTTTAAGAAGACAGCCCATTACCACAAGCATAGCCTTGCCATTTCTCACAAACACTGAACAATAAATATAAGTAAAATTACATCTGCAGTTATCTATGTACAACAAGGTGCTGTGAAGCTCACTGTTAACAAAATTACTACATTTTGGATGTAAAATATACATGCAGCCAAATACTTCAGTGGTAAAAATTCTTTGACTTTGCCAGAAATAAGCTGATTTTACCAACCATGGATCTAACCTATAGTTCGAAGAGCAAAGAAAATATGTAGAGTTGCCAACTAAAATGCTGGAAGCTTATGTAAGGTAGCAATTCTAATTTTATATTAAGTTTCTTCCTCTCTCAGATTCCCCAGAGATATACTTTATAATGGTATCGTGGTTTAGCCCCAGTCAGCAACTTAGCACCACGCAGCTGCTCGCTCACTCCCCCCTGGTTGGATGGGGGAGAGAATCAGAAGGGTAAAAGTGAGAAAACTTGTGGGTTGAGATAAAGACACTTTAAGTAAATCAAAAGCTACACGCGCAAGCAAAGCAAAACAAGGAATTTATTCACTGCTTCCCATCGGCAGGCAGGAGTTCAGCCATTCCCAGGAAAACAGGGCTCCACCACACGTAACAGTTACTTGGAAAGACAAACGCCATCACTCCAAATGTCCCCCCTTCCTTCGTCTTCCCCCAGCTTTATATGCTGAGCATGATGCCATAAGGTGTGGGATACCCCTTTGGTCAGCTGGGGTCAGCTGTCCCGGCTGTGTCCCCTCCCAGCTTCTTGTGCACCTGGCAGACCATGGGAAGCTGAAAAAGTCCTTGACCAGTGTAAGCACTACTTAGTAACAACTGAAACATCGCCACATTATCAATACTGTTTTTAGCACAAATCCAAAACACAGCACCATACTAGCTACTATGAAGAAAATTAACTCTATCCCAGTTGAAACCAGGACAGATGGCATGCAGCATGAATGTATTTTTGTGTTAACATTTCAACCTTCCTCTGTGCAATTATCTATTTTTTAAAAATTAGCCCAAGCTAGGACTCCTGCAGAAATATTTCAGTGTGCCTTACATGTGCATTGCCAGACAACTTTTATAGGGATAGACTGGCCAGCACAAGTCAGGGTTTCTGTGCGAGCAATGGGTAGCTATGCAGAACGTAAAAGTTCAATGTCAACAAAGCCCATGCTTTAAAAACTCTGCACTTCATCTCCCACAATAAATATTCGTGCTAGTGACATCCCCAGGGCATGGAACAAGGAAGCAAAAATGCATTACAAAACAGAAGTGAAGCCTAGTAGACACAGAACCCAATCAAATGCAAAGGAAGCCAAATAAAAGGATGCAATGTGGTTTTATCTAACCTAAATTTAGGTACTGATGGACAAATCTTCACTGGTGTAAAATGGACCAAATGGGATGTAAACTTCACCAACTTGAGATATAAGTTAAAATGGTCAATTCCCAAAATTTCCTTGTGTCCAGCCAAACACCATTTCACAGGAGTTGCTGTACTCTAGTTTCTTAAACAATTATGTAAGACAGATCAAAATTTGACTGTTTAAGGTCTTTACTCAATCAGCCCTCAAGAAACTCAGTGCAACTTTTGCCTGAACAAGGACTCCTACACTGGGCTTGTTACTACAAAAGCTTCAGCCTTTTACATAGAAAGCATGTATTTGAGCAGCTCCATTAAGTCAGTGGAGATGTGCGCTTGGGAATTTGACTGCATAGGCTGGCAGTGCCCCCTCTAAATTTTAACTGTAGATAAAGGCAGTCCCTGATTAACAAATCTTCTTTCACCCACAGTTCTAGACAACAGCATTCAGTGCAAATCTTAGTTGCAAGGGGATCAGTTTCAGGAAGTGACGTTTTTCCTTCACTAGATAATGACACTCAAGAAAGGATGGAAATGCACCATGAAGTGTTCAAAACCAGCCTGTAAACCAGAGGGAAAGAGAGAAGGGGACTACTCCATAACTGTACGGCCTGCTTCAGCACCAGTATGACCACAGGCCATGGAGGAAAGTACGCTGTCCCTTGCCTCCCATCTTAACAAAAGAGTTACATTCAGAGCAAGCCATCCTCAGGCCCTGGAAATAATTTTATTTACCTAGCCTCACTGCAATATACAGGCCAGTGAGCCCCTTGGCCTCCACCCAAGCAAAGCTGTGCTTTTAGGCTCTACAGCCTCACAGCAGCTTCCTCCAGCTCACTCTGCACCCATCAAACCTCCAGCATGGAGCTGAAGAGTGCCTCAGTCCTTCTCCTGACAGCATCTCCATGGCTATGGGAAGGGAGGATATAGGCCTTTAATCTACCAGGAATGACAGTGCCCTTAAAGAGAGAGTCACATTTTTTCTTTTTTGTTCTCAGAACCATTTCCTCCTCTTTTCCCCTCCCTGGCCTCTACTGAACTCATGAGTACTCCACATTACTGAGCTTTTGTGTGCCCACGCCATCCTACAAGGACTTGCTTTCCAGAAGGCAAGAAACACCTCTTTTACACCTCCTTCTCCAGGAGCAATTCTTTCCAGAGTTAGGACTGAGACCCAGTTTTGCTTTTGTTCTCTTTATACAGCTGGAGAAGCACCTTCTGCAATTCTGCTTTAAGGGTGTCTCTTCAAATCTTGAGCCTCCCCGGACATCAAGACAAACTTATACTGCAGAATGAAGGATCTCTATTCAAACCCAAAGATCTTTCCAGAGCTGCTCAGAATTGCCAGCTGACTTCCACACTAACAGACACTGCAGTCTGCTCTGTATAGCTTAACTTGTTTTCCTCTCACTAGGTTGTTCAGTTTGGGGTTTGCTTTGCACTGTGCTTTACATAAAAAAAACAGGCAGCTTCTGAGTTCTGCCAGCTGTTACATTTTGCTTGTCGAAATAGCTTTGCTTTCTGAATGTTTCCAGCTCTTTTATCAAGGCAGCAGGTTTGACCTCTACATTCTTTAGCTACTTGCGAGCATCCGGGGCTGGATCTAGTGTGTAGGCAGCTTGCTCTGCGGACACAGTCCCCTCTTGGCTCCAAGATGGGCCAGTTCCTGCTTCTGCTCATTTTGTCTTAATCTGAAGAACAGGTATCTCCCTGTGCCTGTTAATTATCGCCCCAGCATCTGCAGCAAGAGGACACAGTCGAGTTTAACTTTCTCTGGTGCCCCTCCAGCCCTCCCATCCATTACTGTGTGATCTCACCAGGCAGCTGGAGAGACTAATCCCATTGCTGCAAATGCTGTTCAGTGTTGGTGCCAGAGGGTGTACAGCCCCTGGTCAGGATATCAGCAATCTTCCTGGGGATTAAATGGACTCACAATCTATTGTACATTTCCACAGAGGCTCCAGTACCAAAGCTACGTCCTTTCTTATCGTTCTTGGCCAGTTTTCCTCTTTATCCCCATATGGCATGCCCAAGTGTGAAATATTCTCTCTTTAATGTCCAGCATCAAAACTCACTGACTTCAGGATCCAGATCCTTCCTCTCCTTCGGATGAGGTTCTGTTTCTAGTCAGCTTAGAGGACCTCCTTCTCACTTTTATGCTTCTGCTTCAGCATATTCCCACCTGCCCCTGTAGCAAGAATAATGCAACATTTTGGAGGCACTCTACTTTTGGAGAAGGACAAGACAACCAACCTCCATCTCTCTGTCCTCAAGTCTTTACACAGTCATTCGACCCTGCTGCACTTGCTCCTGGTCATGCCAGCCAGACCTTCCATAAAAAGGAATAATTCTGGGGCTTCCTATTTCTCCTATTAGCTGCTTCCTCCATTACTTGGGCCTCAGAGTATCACACATAATTGTAAAGGAATTAGCTAGCTTTACTGACTCTACTTCCTTAAAAGGAACAAAACACTCTGGTCATTTTTTTTCCCAAGTCAGGATCCAGTAGATCAGGCCTTACCCTGGCAGCCAATAAAATATTTTCTTCTTGAGAAAAGCAATGTCTTCAGGATTAGGCCCATCAGAATTACAGAGCAATGAAATATCTGTTTGTGTTGTTTTTCTTGATAGCTGTAAAAACTTGTCCACTTTCTTACTGTGCATTCAGGAAAGAATTTTATTACAATTGCTATATCCTGTGATCCTTGTCCAGGCTTCCTCCCTAAGGTGCTGATCAGTGTTGACATTCATATCTTCCTAAAGGAAATTATGATCAGGGACAAGTTTTTTGACCAAGATTTCCAGGACTCCTCTTTGGTGATGTATGGGCTACTGAATCATTGTAGCCTACCAGAAAGAAATCTGTAGCGAAAATGATTCTAGCAACCAGCACAAAACCAATAGTGCCCAAAAAAGCTATATAAAGAAACGGAAGGCATGACAAAACTGATGGATATGTAACACTAAGAGAAGGAGATACGGACCATACAGATAGGTGCAAGATAAGTTTAATTCCTATGTTACCATATAAAGTGCTCCCAAGGTTAGCGACAAGATGAACAAGCATTTTAGGTTTTGGCATATTCTATTTTCTTTATTAAAATCAATGAACTATAACCTTGACAAATGCTTGCAATCCAGGTTCCAGAAACGGTGTTACCACATAAGAAGCTATGATCAAGAAAACTATATAGGAAATGTATACAAACTCATTTCTGTAAAAACATTTTTTTCCATTAGTGCTTTTAGTAGTTCATACATCACATGTTGTGCTAATCTTAGGGACTTAGGAGTTAATAGAACTCTGTAGTGCTACTTCAGTGTTCATACGCCATTTTGTAATGCATCTGGTTATGATCGCTTTTAGAGATTAATTAGATGGGCTTTGGGTCTCATCCATTTCTGCAGGGTTGTATTCCCTCTAAACATACACTGGGCAGATTAATTGGGTGTTACTTCAGTAGCTCAACTTCAGATCCAGAGTTTCTTCACAGAGTATATTTCATGCTGAACCAGGGCCATGTGGTCATTATTCATTTTTCTTTTCCCCCTTCCATTACAACTTTTTGGTCTTAGAAAGACCTAGATACTGGACAGTGTGCGGAAAGAACCACCCTTCCTTAATTAAAACAAGAAATAATCATTTCACTTCTGAAAATTCTTCTGCATCATTGTGCTCCCAATTCTGAACAAGACTGAAGGAGATCACAGTCAAAAAAAAAAAAAAAACCCTGAAAGCCTTGGCTTCAAGTCACAGTGAGAGGAAGTTTCAAGGAGAACTGAGCATCCTCTATGCATTAAGCAGCTTAGCCGCTCCTGCCCCAGTGCAGGTGTGTCCCTAAAGGCTACAGCTGGAATATAACCCTTCTTACATATTGCCACTCTGAAAAACTGACTGCAACCTACCACTGTATGATGGCAAGAAGCAGGAATCCATCTTGATTTACACTATTATCTTTACATTGATATATCTTTAATTACCTCACTGTGTCAACCCATGGCAGTTTTTTACTCAGTACTCTGGGGAAATTTAGCCAGCTATTATGTCAGGAAAAGTTTAAGTTTAGTTGATCTTACTTTGGAAAAACATGGTGGAGAATATTACTTCTTAAGTAATCTTCCCACCCTGTTTTTCCACCTCACTCTCCCTACAAAGGAACAGAGCGTAACTAGAAAGTACACCTGCATACTGCTGTAATCACAAACATGCTCAACTGCACACACTGCCACAGGGGAGCCGCAGGAGGTGTCAAACCAACTACAGTGCCATGGCTAGAAGCCCTGTTCTCACAGGAAAATGTACAGTACAAAAATCCCACTATGTTGTAACCGTTTAGAGGAGGACCAGCAGTCAGGAATTTTGAGGCCTCCTCCTTTCGCACAGTATCAGCCACCCTGGGAATGTCAATGTAAATCTACTGCCAGTACTGTCACTGCTCCCAGAGCTTTATGCAAGCCTCTGCATTTCAGGTTTCAAAACTTTCCAGCAGCACAGGAGTTATTGCCTCCCCTACCAACTGGAACTGACTCTGGAGACTTGAGTGACCCACTGCTGTCCATAGATGCTCTTGCTGTTTGGTAGTTTACTTGCCACGCACAAAAATTTGTTTGATGTATGGAATTTATCTGCTTGGTATTAGCAAGTAATAGAAGTCGAACACACCCCTTTGCCGCTTATATTGCAATTTTAGAGGAGAACATCCCCACTGACCAATTTTCTGGCATGTGTCTAAGATTTTAGAACGTGTGGGCCTGCACACCTAAATCATTTGCTGAGGAAAACTCTGGTGAAGATAATCAAAGAAAAAGCAAGGCTGGTTTTATAAAAAACAGCAACTAAACTCTAGTTTTGACCTGTGTCTTCAAATATCAACAGTAATATACTTTGTCCTCAACTACATGTTCCCTTACATACAGTGAGTTATCTCAACCATATGCAAACCTTGCATACATTTATTTTACCCATACTTTACTGAGAATCTCAAAACCCTGGCTCTTCCAGCTTTTTGTTCCTGGGACTGATTTGCAGACAGTCAGTTTTTGTATTTGCATCTTTTCACTTGCACTCCTTGGCACTTCCTAGATGGAGACTGCCGGCAGCTAAGCTTTGTCTCGGTGTTAGTATTCTGTGGGGTTTTGGCAGCAGCGGTACAGAGCAGATGGCAGGCCTTTCTCCTTTCTTTAAGACGCACTAACTGACTTGGAGCTGTGTACGGCCACGAAGTAAAGACTGACTGCAAGAGTACATCCAGATAATGGCATAGGACAGAGGGGCTGCGAAGCAATGCACAACATGACCCCACTTCTGACACTCCACAAATCACTGTCACTCACCTTTGAGTCAAGTTCCTCCCTGCTGCTCGGGATCAGAGGAGTGATTATTTTATATCAGGGGAGACCAGCTACAGCCAAAGCGGAGTTCTGCTTAGCTCCATATGTATGTAAAATAAAGGAGAGTCCCCAGTCATGGAGAGGACAAAATCAGCCCATATCTTTCCTACAAAATGAGTTCAAGTCCAGTTGGTAAACTGCTGGTAAACTTCATTTCAGCCTTTCATATATTCATGGATCAAGATGGCAGTATCTTCTGCTAGTTAGAGATTATAGTTTTATCAGCCACAATAATACTACTGATTTATATGGAGCTGCATTACAGAACCGGGGCCTCACATGCACATATGAAAGGAAAACTTTTTCAAACTCTTTTGTCAAACCAACCTGTGTGAAAAGCTTCCTTCTGCCACATACAAATGTCATCCAAATCCTGCACGCCTATGGCTAGCTGCAAGACAACATTAAAGATGGTTAAAATGAAGCCTCTCATAGCAAAGTTTCTGCTTTTCAGATTCTCAGAAGCTTAAATAATTACTCACATGTTTAATGAGTTTTAAATAAATGGAAGAATCCTCATCTGTTGGTGATAATGCAACTATGCAAATTATACATGGGTGAGAATCTACTTGGAACACACTGTTTTCTCTCTTTTCTCTTTGACAAGACAGGTTTCTAAACCATCTAATCCATATTTATCCTGAGGAAAAATGTAGTACAGAAGCAAGTATCAACAAGCTTCCATGCTGGACAGAGAGAATTATCTCCATGGAATAACTAATGCGATTTAGTGTCTATGCCAGTTCAGCCCTACTCCCCCCTTGTCCTGTTCTCCTACCTTCTTCCCTGCAAAAAAGACTTCCTTTATTTCTTCCTTCCCCCGGCCTGTACAAACATCCCTTGCCAGTTAACAGCAGCCCACAGAGTCGGACAGGATAAACCAGGGTGCATCCAATGCCCTCAGTTACATTACAACCTTGCAGGCCAGTGTGAAAACCTGGCTCATGCAGATGGGGAGTTTGATTTTTCAAGTCAGCAAATTGCTGAATTGCTGGGACATGCTGCAAATATGTCTAATATGCAAATATGTCTAATTACTGGAAGGCATTCCTCCATCTCCATAGACCATTATATTGCTAGTTTAAACACAAACTGACTTAGAGCTTGTCTACACAAGGAAGCTACTTCTTAGGAAGGAAGAAAGTGAATTTACAGCTGAGCACTATTCTTCTTCTGTGGACACATTCAGTGTGCATGAGGTAAACTACTGTTTGGTCAAGCTTTGAGTAAGTATTGGCCCAGGAATGATTCCCTGAAGAATATCCAGCGCAATGCAGATCAGCCTTGTGAGACCCAGAGAAAACAAATATGTTGAATATGCTGAAATATGCAGTAAGAACCAGTGACAAGAAAAGCTAGAAGAAAACCATAGCTTTCCTGCAAAGTTATGGTTATTACCGATAATAATCCATTCTTGATATGCCTCTGTAGCTTGCCAAACCGATGGTAGGTTAACTGCTGGAAGGTTAACTCCTAAACAGCCTGGGCAAAGGCTCTCACTATATCACACACACATGCACACACGAGGTGGGTTCTCCTGTTAGTCAGACAGCTGTTAACGGAACTATAACATTTCCAAAGGGAAAATGAAGCTTTCCTGATGTTTCATTTCCCCTTCCATGCTGTGCTGCAAAATCCTCTGGCCTTCTATCCTTCTTTTTCCTAAAGGTCACCTCAAGAGCTCTTCATCAACCAACCTCTTCTTACTGGTCTAGCTCTTCTCCTTCTATGTTCAGCTTAGCTGTTCTACCCATCAGCTCTTCTCTCCTCTGTCCAATCTGACACACCATTCTTTCTTCATTACATCTTGTCCCATCCTTTCTGACTTAGTACTGACTAAGGAAGGCAGTTAAACCTTCCTGAAACAAGGCTACAAAGCAAGACCTATACTCTATGGGAAGGTGATCACTTCATGACATGCCAGCATAGTCTGAAAATATCCCTCTTCCACTTGTATCATGTAATTACAGAGAATTTTTCATTCTTATCCAGAGAAACACACACAATACTAGGCCATGGATATTTTATATTAGCATAAACTTTGGCATCACTTGTTTGGTCATGGCATACCCATCACAAGTGAAGAGTCTAGTTCCATTCCCAGCTAAACTGCTGAGATGGTCAAATTGAAATAGATAAAAAACACTTCTACTTACATTAATCCTATTTTTTTATATATATGGGCCTCAATTATTACTTTTTAAAACAGAAATTTGGAATCATGAGGGCAATTGTCTGACTGCTTTGAAGTACGTAGAGTCAGATTTAATAAACACATTGCAGATGGGGCTGCCTTTCTAAGTATCAGTAAGCAATAAAAGATACAGCCTGAACTCCCTTGCCAACACTAGACTGCGACTAGAACAAATTCTTAAAGAGTTCCATGCTGAGCCCCTGTGATTCTGGGATCTTCCCCTGCATTACATGGAAGAAGACAGAAGAAACTGCCTGGTAAAAACTACCGTGTACAACAACTGATTTCTTCTGCCATGAAGGCTATGTACAGGTTGAGTTCCATGCACAGTGCAGATCCCTCAACATTGTGTAAAAGAAGACAGGTTTAGGTCTCTCCTATACAAAGACCCTCACTTCCCTACACCCTTATTCCAGACAAAAAACACTTTGCCCAGGCTAAACAAAGGAAATTTAAAAATTATGTGAAGAGAAACTTCCAAATAACTTACAGGAAGACATGAAAGGACATATGTCCCTTTTACTTAATCTGCATGTGGCCTTCTAAGCCTTGGGCAAGGCCACTGTTTTTGAAGGTGGAGGATTTTGCAGCTGGAGTTTGGAGCTGTAGGTCCTTGTCCCCTTCTCATAGGGATTTCATGTGCTGATGCACTACAGTACCCAGAGCGAAGCAGAAGCTCCACCATTCCAGGCAGAGACAAAGATGTTTTGGATCGTGCTGTTCTTGGGTGGGATTTGTTACTTTTAACAGCCTTTTTTGTTGTTATTCTCACAGTGCCTGAGCAGAAGTGAGTTGAACGCTTCCTAGGATGGGCAGAGACATGCAAAGCAAAGCAAGTTAACTGCTTTTGTTTTGTGCAGGTATGGAACAAAAAAAGTCAAGCTGTAAAATGCAAAACATAACTGCCACCAAAGGTGTGGGCATCACTTAATTCAGGATGCCCCTATGCCTTAAAACTGGACAGAACTTCTCTTTCCAAGTGTGCATGGCTACTATTAAAACAGAAATAAAACCTTCTGGCAGTGAATAATCAACCTGACAGATAACCTTTGTAACCAATATTACCTATATCCCCAGCCAGAGGTCAACATCTGTCTTTATAAGCAGGAATCACAGAAAAAGCATCACTTTCCTCCTTCAGGCATGTTCAGGTGAGACAAGTTTTACTGGCACCAAAAGACCTTCACAGAACCCTTCCCCTTTTTTCTCTTTTCAGGAAAAGGATTTTGCCTTGCATTCTGCAAAGCTCCAGGAGACCCCGAGGGGGACACAACTGCAAAGGCTGCTTGTATACTTTACTGTAACTCTTCTTAGCATGTTAGAGGCCAATTCAGAGAATTGCTTAGGTAATATGTCAAGAATGCCAAAAATTACTCATGATTAGAGCATCTCTAGATTGTTGATTAAATAAGATCAGAACTGTGTGTGCAGTTCAGCAGCCAAACCTAGACTTCTTGCGTCCATTTGCATTGGGGTTCATATCTTCGTTATTATTAATATCAGGTCTGGAAAAATGTATATACTGCACTCTTCTTTTAATGGCACTGACATTAGCACATAAAACAGTCCTCCTAGGCGAGACCCATGTTCTGCACCTGAACTATATCAAGCACCATGCTTAGGATTCACATGCTGTATACTAAGATAATGTAAAGGCGGGAACAATGTGTATCCCCCTGCCCCATGACAAATGGACAGAAAAGGGAGGAAGATACATTAAACTCACAAATCTTAAAAATTCAAATGGTGTTTCCATGGCATGGGCATTCTACCTCCATTTCACCTATCCAGTATTTCCTTTAGTAACAGCTGAACTCATACAACCCGTTAAGATACGACAAGCTGTGATGACTTCACACCAGTGCCAAAATGACTGAAATCAGGGAAACAAAGGGAAGGCTCAAGACTGCACAACTCAGTCTATATTGTATTGCAGGCTCTGGGATGAATTCAAGGAACACGGATTCAGCCATATGTTTTGGGAGTTTTATTTGGCTCAACACTAAAATGTCCAATTTGTATTTTTTAATGGCAATCAGAAGAATTATCAAGACAATATTAGCTTTATAGGAAAGAAAATTCCCAGGCATATCCCAAGTGTTTCTAACTCCAAGATAGCTGCATTTATTGTCTGTGTACTAATTAGTCTCTTCAACCAGCCAGGGCTGTAAAGCCAGGTCTCAGACCCAGGCAGAGGCTTTAAGTTATTGCTAACAGGTAATTATATATAAAAAGAGAACAGCGCTTCTTTTACAAAGAAAGAATTGTTATTTACATAGTGCCCAGAGCATGCTACAGGCTCTGAAGGGAAAATTAAATAAATACCTGGAGGTATTTAAAAGACGTGCAGACGTGGCACTTAGGGACATGGTTTAGTGGTGGAGTTGGCAGTGTTAGATTTATGGTTGGAGCTGATGATCTCAAAGGTCTCTTCCAACCTAAATGATTCTATGATTCTATGAAGTAACCAGCATATGATGTAAAGCACTAATCCTGCTCTTACTGTAATAAAAATTAATGTGCTTGCTTCCCTAGTTAGCGGGCTGGGCTCCATGTTTGTTTCAATGCTGAACTAACTAGGTGTTTTTAAATTGTCATGCTGCAGAGATTTTGTTTGTTTCCTTTCAGTATTAAACCTCTCAATTCCTCAGCAATAGAACAGGAAGAGATTATTGAGTTCAGCACAGTTCCTGAAGTCAAAGGGAGTTACTTCTCCAATAGGAAGGCTTTTGTTCAGAGCACAAGGCTGTTTAGAGACAGAGTAGATCTGTAAGCTGTAAGGAACAGTTAGTGCCAGAGAATTTAGCTTGTTCATTGTGCTCATCAGTGTGTGTTACCATTTTGGCATGAAAAAGAAAAGCTGCACAGTAGTAATAGAAGAATTATTAAAAAGGTAGAACATTTTCATAGCCAAGTTCCCGCCGTTCACTGTTACTTCAGACTGTACAGTGCCACTCACTGTCCTGACAAACCCTGAATAGTGCTGGGCATGACAAAAAGAGACTATCTGAAAATTGTACTCTTCCAATCAAATCCGAGTGTGTGTATGCTTGTCAGTCTCTCAGCCTGCAGCATCTGTGTGTAGACTGTGGGACACAGTCTGAGCATTTAAAGAAAATTTAAAGGGAGCTCAGTTGAGAAAAATACCCAGATTTCTCACACATACAGAGAAATATTCACTACTTACTTTAATCATATGTTGGACATCCATTTGGAAACAAAGAAATCGAGAACTCAGTTCTTCTCAGAGAGGAAAGCTTATGGAACAACAATTAACTTCCACTTATCCTCTTTTTGACTTTGCATTCTTCATGATACTTTGCTTTATGATTTTACCTCCAGTATGATGCAAAAGCATTTATTACTGTTATCATCTACTACGCATGATAATTTCCACAACACATTTTATTTTTTGTACTGCAGTAATGCACAAGACTTCCAGCCAGTAATCAGGTCCTGTGTAAACACCAAATATGAAGACAGTTGTTGCAGCATATGAACATTTTTCACGTGCCTGGAGCACTGTATTTGCAGACTGTGAACATCTTATAAAAAATTACATCCCTTTAGTTCCACACCCGGCCTCCTTTATCACACATATGATTTCATTAAATCATTTCAGAAATCTATTTATGAAATCCCAGTTACATTGCTGAAGTCTTAACCTGGGCCTAAGGAGGCTAATAACGTTCCTGCTAAGGGGGAAAAGAATCCGACCACAAAACTGCCACATCTGAGATATGAGAGTGTCATTCTGGTTCCTAATTCTAAATTTCCAGTTCTAAAAGGGAAGCTAAAAATGAACACTTAACAATCCTAACTGCTGCCTTTACCATACAGGACTTCTGAGGGTGTCCCAACATGAGGTATAATTGGAGCTCTTGCCTTTGTAGGCCAGATAATGAATATACCATTAAACAAGGCTCCAATTACACATCCAAGGAAACGGAATTGGAAATCTGTGCTATTTTTAAAGACAATCCAGTTTACAATAAAATTCCAGCTCAACTGGCTTAGTTTCCAAGCTGGGGAGACATGTCCAGTCTTGTTAGAAACACCGTAGCAGCATGAGCTTTCTACCCTTTTCAAGAACAGCTCTTTTACAGTTTAAGCTGTCCAGATTAGAACGTAAAACCACGTTAAAAAACAGCAGGACAGGAATGCTGCTTGAAAATGCTGTGTATGTTTCTATCCGCTTTTCAAACACAATCACTGCGAGACAGATGAGGAGAGATGCTCTTGCCTGAAGCACAACATTTTCCACTGCTGCAGTCTGAGATTTCTGGCTGCAACTCTGAGTCACCACTGAAGTCACACATAGAGGGACAAAGGCCTGCAGATTAAGGACAGATGACAAGGAAGAACGGAAAGGAAGCACAGAAAGTTCAAGCACTCACAAGAACAGATCCAGAAGACAATCCATGGAAGGCAGACTCCTTTGGAAGGGACTGCAGTACTAGCTCTGGTATGCACCTCTTCAAAAGATTGTTTTATCTAGATCCATTTTAGCTCATAATTCTGACCTCTAAAGCATACTGACACTTCTTTTATCTTTAAAGTATAAAACCTATTTCTTCACTGGTATGTATGCAAGTCCACAGCTACTACAAAATCCAGGAGACAATAGAATTGTGTGAATAAATGTAAATAACATACTCTCATTATCCCACTACAGAAACAAAAATTATAGCTTCAGTAAACTTCATATTCACGAGGAAGTCAGAAGATTCACTGGTATGTATAATGGGCCCCCAGAGAGTTCAGTACTTAATAAACAGCAATTGTGCGGTTTCCCTTAAATATCTCTGAAGTGAAAGATAACAAACGCAGGTGGAAAATCAACATCAACAGGTGTGGGCAATGCAACCGGAGGGGGGGGAAGGGAAAATTACTTCAAAGGCTGTAAAAGTGATAGAATTGTTAGCTTCCTACCACACCACCCCCCATTTCCCACAGCAAATCTAAATATTTCCCCTCCATTTATTTGTGCCTTTGTACAGCATAGGGATGACCAGTAAACAACTTTACGCAGCAACCTGGTAACAACAGAGTACTAAGAGAGAGAGAAATCAATCAATGCTTCAGAAATGGAGAAAAGTAAGTCTGCAAGGGGGACAATGGGTGGGATTTCAGTGAAAAACACCAAGAAACACAAGAGGGGGGCAGGGGGAATGGAGGCATTTAACTCTAGCAAACTGCAAAGGTGCTTCTAAGAGTAAAGAAATATTATTCCTAAATTCTTTAGCGCTTAATTTTACATTGCTGTGCAATATCATTTGTGTGAGTGTACTCTACAGCTTAAGTAGCTAAACAGGAGGAATGTGTAGTTTGTGAAACAAAAAAAAAAAATCCGTTCATCTCTTCTGTAGCTATTTATGACAGTTAAATTGCACTTAAGTTGCTTTTATGGAGTGGTATACACAAAATGGGAACGTGTATCATGTTACAAATTCTTGCAGTGTTAAATTTCTTTCAATTTTGGTCTCTTCTAGACCAAGGGAGGACTGCTGGGCTGTGCTTTGAGAGCCTATCCTGCTGTTAAGACAGCTAAAATGAAAAAAAAGTGATTCAGTATCAGGAAGATCTACAAACATTCCTGAAACTGAGCTAAAAAAACACAAGGATAATCCAAGTCTTCAGTTCACAGGCCAGTTCAGGTCATCCTCACCATCGTTTACAGCACTGTCCTTGAAACACAGGAATGGTGGTGTCATAGCTACATACAACTCAGAAGGACAAACTCCTCACCCGGTTTTCCCGGTTAACCACCACAGGGTTTATCTATGTAATAAATACAAGAGGCCAAATTGAGACCAGGTGAATTGTACCTATGAGAAGTATGTATTTAGCCCCTTCAAATGCAAAATTCAGCCCGGCTGCACGATTGGCGTTTCTGGTCTCAGTAAACACATCTACAGCATACTCATTTTAGCTCTTTTAAAAATCGCTGTGCGTGCCTCACCACTGTGGTTTTAACACTGTAGAGATACCCAGCTCTTCCAGAGTGAGCGAGCATTTCAATTTGCTCCTAGAAAAGACCGCAGAGATTTTTTTTTTTCCTCTTTTCTCCATCACGTACTGCCAGCTCAGGAAGAATGGTCTGGTGTCGGTCTAGAGGTTTTGTAAGTCTCTTTTGAGCACTTACGCTTGATCCAAGATCAAAATTCTCACTAGAAGTAATCCTTTCATGCTAAAATCCATACAGCATTGGTATAAGCTTTGCGTGCAACAGAAGACTCATTCACGCAGCGGACCGCTGGGACTGCTGAAAATTGCTTTGAAAGGTAATTGTGGAGCAGCACGGGCTTGCGTTACCGTCTCGCCAGCAGCGTTTAGAAGAGAAGCAGAAGTACGGTTTGGAAGACGGGAGGCACCGAAAACCCCCACCTTTCCCTCTAAAGGAGTGGAAAGCGAGCGGCCCGGCCTGTGCACGCCCTCCAGCAGCGACCGGCAGTAACCCCGCGCACGGCCGCGCTGAGCTAGAAGTGAAAACACGCTCTTCCTTTGCCAGCGTTCAAGATGAGCAAGCGCTGGGCCATCTGCGGCCCGAGCCCTGCAAGCACATAACCTTTCGGCTGCAGAACAGCCGGCGGTGGGGAGCCGCGCTGACAAATATAGCACGCACCGACTCCCGCTGCGGGCCGGGCGCACGCCCCGCTCCTAAGTGGCACTGCCACCTGCGTGGCGTGTGTGTCGCCCCGCTTCCCGGGCCCCGCGCTGCAGGGGGGCTGCGTTTTGGGGGGGGAGGACCCTGGGAGCAGGCAGGCTGGGGGGGGGGGGTGGGGGGGCCGTGGTGGCGGTGACGGGCCCCCCCCCCCGCCTCCGCCGCTCCGCGCAGGCGCGCTGAGCGCCGCCGGCTGACCGAGAGTTACCCCGCTGGGACGCGCCGCCGCGAAGTAGGTGAAAGGTAACTCGGTGTCAGCGCCCTCGGGAAACGCGGCGGCGCCGCGCGCGTGCGCGGGAAGCGCTTCCCCTTCCCCCCCTCCCCCCCCCGTGCGCGCCCTGCCTGCTCTGCGGCGGGCGGGCGGGGGGGGGGGGGGAGGGAAGGAAGGAAGTGGGGGAGGGGGGCCTGGCAGGAGCGGGCGGCGAGGCAGCGGCAGGGCGCGGTGACCCCCCCCCCCCCCAACGCCCCCCCCCCCCCCCCCCGCGACGCCCCGTCCACGGGGAGGTGGTTGGCACGTGCACGTGGGGGGAGGGGGGAGGGGGCACCCCCGGAGCCCCCCGGCCGCGGCGGCGGGAGCCGCCCGTGTCGCCACGCGCCCACCCGCGTAAATCGCGCGTCAGCTGGGCGTGTTGCCGCCATCGGGAACACCCTTAGCGCAGCGCTTGCGGCTCGGCGAGCGGTGCTCCCCGAGCGAGCTAGTTTCTGCAGACCTCTATTACCAAATGGTAAGGCTGTACCTAGTAATTTTAACAGAAATACCGGTGTTTAAACAGATTTTTTTTATTTCTGAGGTGACAGAGGCGAGAAGCCAAACGGCTTCAGTTCAGACTCACTTTTTACCTGTTTACGATCTCCTTTAAGGAGTTTGGGTAGCTCACGCGGGTGCTGACCCAACCCCGACAGGCTCCGGCCGCCGTAGTACTGTTCCCAGCATGTGAAAAAGTCACCACCTCCCACGTGCGTGTTGCACGTACGTGTGTGGATGATGACGACCAGCATCCGCGGTGCCCGACTTCGTAGTCCCGAGCAGCTTCCCGGGGAGGGCAGTGAAGGACCAAAGCCCGTTTTGGGGCGCAGGGTGCCCAGGGCCCGCGGGCCTGCCCTGCGGCGGGGGGGCAGCCCGTGACACCGGTGGGACCCGGCACCCTGCCCAAGGCAGGGCCCAAGCGCTCCGGCCGGGAAGCTGCCTCTTTTGTAAGCAGCTGCACGAGGAACCTGAAGTCCCACGGGGAAGCCAAAAAATCTCCAACTTTTTTGCTTTTTTCCCTGGCGCAGTGCTGTCTGGGGGGCCTTTGTTTTGTGAAACACGAGGAGGATGGTTAATGTCAAGAATGGCACGGCACAGATGCTGAAATAAAGAGAAGGCTTGCAGCATCTCAATCTGTGTTCATCTCCTCCCCCTCCTCTGGAATTTAATTCCTATAAACTGTGAATAATTTATTGCAGCTCTTGCAAGCTTCAAATTGTACTACAGTTAGAGCACAAAGAACGTTGGTGTTTTAATATTTTTTGAGCTTTGAGTATATCCAGAGACGGAGGATAGTTAACCAAACAAAACTGCGGTGCCAGGAACTTTTTAGGTGCTTTACAGCTGTGCACAAAGCTACACGAGTGAAAACCTTGGTGAGTTTGTCCTATATCACCGCTTTCACCTTTAGTAAACACAAGGCACAAGAGATCGTCGGGCAGATTCCATCTCAAAGCACACATTTGACTGACTGTGAGGACTTCGCCTGATTTAACTGTCATCTGTCTTGAACTGCAGTAGGTGTGATGACAGTAACAACATGGAGAAAAAGTTATGCCATTGCTCAGTATGGTAGGTTTCTAAACCTATATTTCAATGACATCTATGTGAATTTCTTCCACTTTCTGTTTTAAGTATAGAGAGAGTATCTACATTTCTCTGAGACTGACATCACCTTGTTTCTTTTTTAAAGAAATCTCACTGTACACTTGGCCTTTCTTTTTCCTGGATCTCCTTGACTTCTCTGCAAATGCCTTGCCCCAGAAACAGTTGTTCCAGACTCCGTGTGACCCAGTCCTAGGCAAGATAAATGTATTTAACCTTACAGAACATGCTGCTCTCCCACAGCCTGAACATGCTGAAACAGAAAACAACTGCCCCAGAGGACAACACAGAGAAGCTGCAAGTGTACTTCAATAGACAAGGAAAGATAAAGTTGGTATGAAGCTTCAAAGTGTGCAGGGAAGAATGTATTCTTTTAAAACCCTTCATGTTTGTCCAGGAGGTTGGACAATAGCATTCCTCAAAGCATACCATTTCTGTTTTACAGCACCCTCAGAAAATCTGGATACCTCATAGTACAATTTGAAAATAAGTTCTGGCTTAAAGTGTTTACCATCCATTTTCCTAACACTGGAGCAGCTGATTCCATCTGAAGTGGTAAATGCCAGACACTTTAGGGCACTGATTGGGTGTTGGGTTTGCACGAAGGTTGGGCAGCCACTTCTCTAAGTGTTAACTTCAGTTTGCTCTCTGAATCCATGGCTAAATTTTCACCAAAGTCAGTAAGAGAGGAGTTGATCTGGCCCAAGTTACTGCTGAAAATCTCAAATATTAGGAACTGAAGTTTCCTTCAGTTGAATACCAGTGAAGTGGCACTCCAACTTTACTGTTTAGGGCCTGTTATCCCTGTTAAACAGCAAAAGCCTCACCTGGCCTCTCCCATTAAAATGAGACCCTCCATTAAGTAAGTTTAGTCTAACCACAGCTTTGTTTCCCTGACTTAAAGATGGATCATGCTTCTCTGCAGCTACTTGAGTGTCGTGCTGCTGTTTTTGCCTTCTGACAAACTTCTTCCTGCTATGACTCCTCTCGCTGTTAGAGGCTTTCCACAGGTATTCAAAGAGGGACAAAATGGAGTTGGCACGCATCTTCCTCACTGCCATGAGGGGCTGATGCAGCCAATATAACTTGGAGAAATAACCTCTTTTTCGAGGTTTACACATTGCCCTTCTTTCTGCCAGCTCTTTGTGCCTGAAAGAGGACAAGAGGACAATATCTGCACTCAGCCACCTGAATCCTTCAAAAACTAGCTTTCCTTTTGAGTGCACACACCCCTAGCTAGCCCATCCAGCCTAACCTAAAGAACCTGAAGGCCATTGTTCCCACACATATCAGCTAATTTTGGGCCTTTTCAAATAGGACCGAAGTTGAGACAGCCATAGGATAATTCACAAAGATTTTCAGCTTCAATGGCTCCGTTCTTCAGGAGAGAAGTCTTGGACTTTAAGTTAGTCTAGACGCCTGCTCACTTTGGTACCTGAGGGAAACTCTTGAAAACACTGGATTCACTGAGCATTATTTTATGTGGTTTTACTAGGCCTGTCATGGGCTGCCCACAGTTGTTGCAGGACCATGTGCCTCACAGGCCACTAGTTTTTCCTGCTTTCTAGCCACATAGACAAAGGTGTTCTGCTCCATTTAACACATTGAACCCGTAGTGCAGTTGCCTTCAGCAGGTCCTGATACTGTCTCATGCTGCTTCACATGCTCCCATTGCCTTCAGTCCAGAGCTGTGCATCTGAGCCTCAGAACCAAAGAAATCTTCCACTGCTTTCCTGCTGCTCAGGAAACAGCCCTTCTTGCCTCTTCCCTCCCAATAGTCAACTTTTCCTGCCAGCTACAAGCAGCCTTTTGCAGCATCCAGCTAATTAGGCCTCCCAGGTATAGAGGGTCACAGACTAGCTGAGTACCCCTAAGAGCTTTTCTTCCTCTCCCAACTGGCTCTTTCACAGTGCTTGCAAGTCTGTCATACCACAGGATTTTATTTGCACAAAAGCCTCTTTCCAAGTTTTGGCGCTTGGAAGGCCCTGGAATAAAAGAATGACCTACATCCACATGCCTGTCCTTCGCGTTGACAACTGAGCCAAGCAGTCACAGAAGGATATCTGGAAAAGTGTGAGAAAGGAGGGTAAGTATGTGTGCAAGAGAATACCTAATGGAAATTAAATGCAGGCTTTGGTTCCTACCTGGCAGCTTAAAAGTGCTAGACTTAAGGCCTAGATCCTCATCCCCTGTTGAGCTCTGCTCACTGCATCATGAGAAGAGAGGGGAGGTGGAGGAGAGAGGGTGCAGCTCTTTTCATGTCCCCCCCGACTGTGGCTTGCCTGTTGCTCAGTGGGGCTTTGAGCTGCATGGGAAATCTGGCAGTTTCATTTCTCTGGAGCTTTTTAGTGCTGAGCTGTTAAACAAATGTGTCCTACATAATGTAAATGTATTCAGAAACACAGCACATTATTCCTGATGAAGTCATATGGATGCTAGGCTGAAAATTTGCCTCTAATTTACTCTGCACACACAGCCTGCTTTCAAACATAAGGTGAATGACTTATTGTAACCCCAGATTGGTTTCAACACCAAGTGATTAAGCCATGACATCTAGACAAAGTAAATTAAGGAAGTGGTTTCACAGAACAGGCTGACACAAGACAGGCACAGAACTAATTCTGTAGCAAAAATAGGGTGAGTCATGCATCTGCTGCATGTGCTTTGGTTAAGTTCTTGCAGATCAGTATCTCTTGTACATACAGCAAATATGAGGAAGGGGCTATAATCTCACACCATGCTTGTATGTAAGAATGCTGCTGTAGTAGCGTCCACCTTCAAACATTTTTCCCCCTTAACCTACCAGATGAAATTAAGCATCGCTCTTACTTTAGGTAAGACCCCTCCCCTCTATTGCTGCTTTCTCACCCAATCTCCCTTTTATTTAGGGAGCTGTACTTCCAAAGTCATGGCAAGTTTGCAGTGGCTCAGCAGGCCAACACTTTTCTTTCAAGGTCATCTGTCATATCACAGAATTTACATGGATTTCTTGTCTTTTATGGTTTCAAAAAAATGTGAACTAGATTCCAAAACCACACCCCAGTCAGCTCAGCAGAGCAGACTCACCATCATTAGTTTTCAGATTTAACACACATCCCTACTGAACTGCTGATGAAAGACGAAAGATAGATACTTCCATTCTGGAGAGCTGCAAAACTGCCATCTTGTTATTTTGTTACGAATAGATGGAGTCTGACTGATATAAATAGGTGGAGTCTTGTGAGCACCTGCACTTTATTTTCTTCAGCCTACTGCCAGTCCATACTTGCTGAGACAATCATCCCATCACAAGTAAGTTCAGTGTAGAAGAGGCTTATGATGCTCGTTGACTAAATATCTCTTGGAGGCATCTGCTTTTTTTAAAAAAATGTGCAATGTTCCCAGTCCTACAGCTGCACAGACACCTACCATGGTACTTGACAGGGAGGAGACTGGAATGCAAGTGATCAAACTAAAGCAGTGGAGATGGTAAGAAAAATGTCTTTGTTGCCCCGATTTTGCTTCTCCCAGATGCCGTCTCACTTTAGCATTACTCAGGAAACAAGCAAAGGAAGCAAGTCTCTACCTTTTCCCTGAAGTATTTGGACCGTAATTACAGCTGCTTTGTTAGATTATCTTCAGCTCTTACCAGAAGGTCCTGTCAGACAATAACAAAACGTGTTACATTAAGGATCACTGCACACTGAGAATTCCCCAGTTCCCTGACCTTCACATGCCTGCTGCGTTAGAAGCAGCTGTACTTCCATGCTTTTCCTCATCCATCTAACATGCAAGTATCCACTCTGCTGGAACTGCTCTTTGCGCTTTACATCTGTGATCTTTCCCAGTTCTTCCCAGAAGGCCGGGAGCTGTCATTTGCACTGAGAGTGCTTGTTCTTACTGAACTGGCTTAGCCTTTCCTCATCCTTCCTTAGCAAAACCCCCAAATGCTAGCTGCTTTTAAATAAGTTGCCATTGAGCTACAATTGGTTCTGGCTATAGCCACTGCTGGCAGACTTGTTGCACAAGACACGTGCTACCCTCACACACACTTGGCTATTTCTCTTTTTTGACTTGGGTATCTTCTGTTCTCAGGTATCCTCTGTGCTCTGCTATTAAAACACTTCCTCTGTTTCAGCCTAGAAGTGGCTGCATTTTGCTGCATGATAAAGCAGCATGCTGCATGTGTGTAATGACTCTGAACTGAAGTAACCCCAATGGAGAACTCTTTCATTACTACAAGTGCTGGAAGAGGCCACATGGCAAAACCAGATCTTCCTGCCTTGAGTCACAGAATTAGGGAAATGCAATGTTCTGTTTTCAGCATTAGACAACCGAAAAAGGCATCTGGTTTGCAAGGTAATATATGCTACAGGGGGCAAGGGACAGCTGGGTTCTGAAACATGCTGGCATCATTTTGGAACCACAGTCTAGTTTGTTAGGTGCAAATGTAAGGAATTTTCCAGGGATGGAAGGGCCAAATTTTAAAAGCTATTTCAGTGATATGGAAAATCTCACTAAGAGCTGATCGGTCTCTTCAGTTTCCTAAACACTCTGTGCTTTCACCTAGAGGCACACATGGTTCTCCAGCCTGGGTATGGAGGTACTCTGGAGAGTGCGTTCCTGTAGTTCTCCCTGGTGTATTAGCAGGATTATCTCATGATGCCCATCTTCAGAGTGCTTTCAGCAAATTGCAGTGGGACCAAATTCAAGGAGTTTTGCAGTAGGTGAACCAAGAGGACTTTACTGACACAACTGTTTGTAGGATTTGATCTGCCTCTAAAGGCTGTCCGTACCTTAAAGACTCTCCTCTACAATGAAATCCAAAACTAGTTTAGTAGCCCAGGGCTTTTAAAGTGCCTTCTTTGCAGTAGCAACACACCAGGCAGTGTGGAAACACAGGGGCTTTTAAATCTCTCTGTTTGCCTGATCTTGCCTCAGGCAAGATTTTAGCCATAAATTTACTGACAACATTTTCTAATAGCAACCCTGATGCAGTCAGAGACCTACCAAATCAAGGTAACAGCTGTTTCCTCTAGATTTTTTTCACACTGTGTGATTCTTCCAAACAAACCAGAAGGACAGCCTTTTGAAACCTAAACAGGATTTGTGGAGAGAACTGTTTAGAGAAGGCTCAGTTGCTTTGCTGGGCAGAGTGATTCCAAAGACTGAGGGCACCTCTCACGGCACCCTGCATCCAGCTGCCTGATCCTCCTTTGGAAACTAAAAGCTGTTTTCTCCAAGAAGTTCAGGAATGTCACAGTCACAGGCATTGCCCTTAAATATTTTGAGATTGAGGCTAAACTTTAGTTCAAAGACTCTGAACTCACAGTGGAAAGAGGAGTCGAATTCAAACAGCCGGCACACTGTCTCCAGAAGAGAACGAGACTGGTTGTACCTGCTAGACTCATATGTGGCATCCCACAGTCACTTGACCTATATCCTTGCCTTCACCTCAGCCAAACACCCTCCTTCAGGGCTCCAAACCCCCTTGCTTTGAATGGTGCCGTCAAACTTCGCTGCAAAGACAATACCCAGTTCTCCAAACAGCTGAATGCTTCCCCTAGTGTCTTCACAAAGCTGGCAAATGGCAGAAGGGCATCATAAAGCTTTGCAGTGGCTTGTGGTGGCATGTTGTTGCAACATGGCTATGAAGGACTCCCTTGTGCCCTTTGGCTTGTTACTGCAGTTGCATTGATACATCTGGCCATTGCTGCTGGTTTTTAAAGTCAAATAAGCAACTGAATCAGTGGTAGGGAATTGGGAGGCTGGAACAGGGAGAATGGTGCAAGCACTTCTTGTACTGCCCTGATGCTGAGATGATTAATTAGTCTCTTTTTATTCCAAACAAAACCTCAAAAAATATGCTAGCAAAGATAATGGGGAAGGTTTGGCCCTTGCTGCAGCCCCTTAGTACTTTTCTATTTCACATACATGCATTCTGGGATTACCTGCACATGGCTATAACCTTATTTTCTCCAACATAATCCTTTACAGCTGCCAGCACAGAAGCATGCCAAAACAGGGCCAGGGCCTCTGGCTGCATATCAAGGTGGGCAGAAAAAGAGCCGCTTAACCATAAACTCCAGAGTTCCCATAAGCAGCGACTTCCCATGAATTTGTGTTTTGATTCTTTTCTGCCCCATCATGTGCTTGGCTTATTTCACAGGTCTCAGGCATATAAACAGGTTTTCCCTACACACAGGTAAGTCTTGGAATGTCTATGGATTCTAAATAAAAAAATAGATTATAATCATTTCCTTCTCCTGAATAAATGAGTCAATCCCCTAAAGCAAATTCCTATCACTCTTCATGACCAGTTGCATTAGCTAAATATAATCCTTTCTGCAGCACTTAGCACAAGCATACCATTATTCAGGGAGTTCTGTTAAAAAAATCTCCATCTGCCAGTGTCAGCATCACTGACCTGATGTACGTCTATTGTGGCTCATTAATCATACATTAAGGACATGTGTGGGTGCGGTCAAGTTTAGTCTTGGAACGGGTTCTGCTTCAATGTCCAATGTCACCTCCCATTGGGATCATTTATTTCCAAGGGAAGGCAACACTTTAGGCTTTTCAGGAAGTTTTATTGTCTTTCACATTTTGCCCTTCACTTCATCTAAGTTTCAGTCATTCTCCCTCTTCCAGTTACAAACGTGTTTCCCCTGAAGCCACAGTATCAACCAGAGGGAGCACTATAGAACAACTCATGATGCTTTTTTGCAGTCTAACAGTGTTGCTTTTGTAACAAGTAGTAGGCTCATGAACTCAGCTTCTGCACATTTTTTGTCATGAACCCTCAGAAGTAATTTTCATATTTCAAAGTTTTATTCAGAATCTCCTGAATACTTGGGGTGAGGCAGCATGAATGCCAAGGATTAATTTGACAAATATTCAATTTATATTTTCATGTTCGTTGCAGTCACATGTTCTGTTCTGTACTGGAGAACTTATGTAACTGAGCAACAAGAACATGTATCTCAGATCTGATATCTGAGTCCAAAACATTATTTTGGCTAGCACAAATTTGTGTTTATGGTACTATAACAGACTCCTGATTTTGTACACATACAGAGCATTGAAGTAAGTTTATCCATGTCTATCAGGCCCACTAATACCCTGTGAGAAAGAGTCTGGACTACTTGTATGATCAAGCTTTTAATCTTCCTTTGTGGGAAGTAAGTGAATCATAGCTTTTATAAGTACTCACGCTATGAAAATCTAACTGTGAGAACACTTCTGGGAAGTGATGAAAAAAGGCTGTGAATGTGTTGAAAATTAGTTTTCCTTAGACTTTGAAGATATTTTCCTGGAGCTCTCCTTTGCCCTGGCTATTCATTCAGCTCTGGTGTTTCAGGAGAAAAGATTTAGGAATGTGGGAGCTCTCTAAGCTAAGTCAGTACATAGAGCACAGAACTGCATCTCCTGAGAACCCAAAGGCTCCATGGATATCACTTCAGTGCCTTATCTTTCCTCACACATATCTTTGCTATCCAACTCATCCTCTCTTAGCAGGACCAGAGCTATCTTACTATGTACAGCAGCTAGCACCGTGAGGGCTTGATTTAATGGGTGTCCAGGTCCTACAGGAATATATATAATTGTACAAACAGTTATTTCCCAAGTTCTATAGAAATAGGTGGTTTGTTCTGTTTTTTGTTTTTTTTTTTTTTTTTTTTTTTATCAGCATCAGACGGGAAATAGCATAAAGATCAGCTCTTTTTAGATGTTCCACAGAAACAGATGCCATTAAGACAGACCACAAGTATTAAAAGCCTATCTATATTACCAATAACCCATAAAAGAAACGGTGATACTCAGTCTCTTTCTAGCTGTGTATAAATACATTTTATAAAAAATAATAACTGGAATGTTTCATTTTTTTCATATTTCTCATGCGGTGTTTTAGCCACACAGCAATCATTAATTTCAATGGAAATCAGAGCACTAAATCCCTGCATGATGCTTCAAAAACTCTTGCACAAACATGTAGTACCTGGAAAACAGAATTCAGAATTTACTTGCAGCTAGAGAGCTCAGGAGACTCAGGTAGGTAGAGCCAGTGCCAAAGAGAAGCATACAGATATGTATTTACACTCTGATTTGTACCTTGTGTGTTACAGGAAGTCCTCCTGCATAATGCTTTATAGGAAAAAAGCTATAGTGGAAATCAGGCAGAGTCATATGAGGGGTTACATTGCTATAATTTTGAACCAATGTAAAATTACCTCCTCTGTTGTCACACCAAGCAATTCAAAGTTGCATTTGTCAGCCATCAACAGAGTAAAGATCTTCTCCCTGTGTCTAAGCAGTTAATTTTGGAGTTCCGTGCACAGGGAGTCTCTGCATGGCTTTTCCATGCCACATAGTTGAGGTCACCAATAGCTAACTCCAGGCAGGATGTGGTAAGTTCTGGTAAGCAGCCATGCTTAAAGCACGCTATGCTCAAAATCTTATGTGAAAAAAGTAAATACACCTTATATGTAAAGATAAAGATTTAGGAATAGTATAAATGAAATTTTAATAGTCTAATCAAAGAATTATTATCAGTCCAGATCTAATTATTACAAAAACAAAAACAATGTTGCTATAAAGAGAAGAATCTTCACAATAATATAGTTTAAGATGTTAAACACACAGTTCTTGGTTCTGCCCTTTTTCCTGGTGTTACGCTGTCTCTCTACTGCTCCTCTGGGTCCTAATGTTGATGGTTTCCACTTAGCTGAGGGGAAGGGGTAGAGTAAATCATCAGCATCCAAATTCCTTTGCCAGGAAGCATATGATGTTGATTTCTCTTTCTGACTCCCCCTCCTTTTTTTTTTTTCCCCCCACATACATGTTTTCTATTATGCTTTCACACCTTGTTCTTTCTTCACTGGTCTGCAACTCCATATTGCATCTGAGTTCACTATACATTACTTGTTGTATGTACGTAGAACACCTGTACATTTTTCACTTTGCTACTCCTACAAAAAGCTTTGCCCACCTCCAGGCCTGTGTTCCTTTAACTGGTCCTTGGTGGCCTGGGACCTTCAGAACCAGACGGTGTCTCAGCTCTTATCATTCTGTGCTCATACCCCTTCACACTTCATCCTGTGTATCCCCTTCTCAAGGCTGCTGCTATCGTACCAGGCCTGTTATTCCTCTACACTACATCGCTATGCTGAAGTTATATCTTGCTTTGCACAGAACAACCATTTGTTAGTGCTACTGATACTGAAACCATGGCTGATAAACAAAACTAAAAAATCAGACGTATCTGCACGGTTCCTAGAAAAATTGCTGTTACAGCTAAATAAAGTAAAAACAAAGCTTTAGTCAGGTCAAGAAAATTTCCAGCAAAGCAAGCCTGACAAGTCCTGAGGCCTTGCAAACTCTGTACAAAACCTGTGATGTGTTACTAGCAATGGCACTACTGCAGTATGAGGCTACAAGGCTACAAAGCCGGCCTCAGCTGTGAGGCGAGGCTCACTCATGAGACCACTCCATCCATTCAGGATGTATTAGCAGAAGCATTCCCAGTCACCTATGCAAAGTAAAAGCAAGTTTTTAGCATGGCAAAGTAATCTGCCAGCGCTGATTATATTTCAAAGAAGGTATAGTCCCTGTGAAAGGAAGAGTTTGAAGGCCTTCCTGTAGGAGTTGTTCCAACCCTATCCCTAAAGCAAACAGGACACTTGTAGTGAGTCCCAAGCCCTTGGACCCAGGTCATTTCCAGAACTACCATGTGTCCCACATGAATTAGACAAACACCCATACCTCTAAAACTATTCAGAATTCTGCAGAGATGTGACATCTGCTCCAGCCTCTGAAAATCAGGGACTTGTAAGAGATTCCATGTTGGTTGCCCAGTCACAGAAAACTTGAGTGATAACAAGTGGTACCTACTGAATGATTGAATAATTTTAAATAAAATGGCTAGAAATCCCTATTGACACCATAAATACCCAGGAAGATCTAAAGCAATTTTGGTGCAGGATTCCATGCTACAGCTGAAGAGGGATTGGCACATACTCAAGCCTAAACTTGAAATCTGTAAACACTTAACACGTGGGCACTTTGGCATACTGCTCTGCCAAATGTCTGAAGCAACAATCTTGCTTGATGAGATTTTTACAGCTTCTTAGGAAAAAGAGCAAACAAAAAAACCCCACAACCATCACAAAATTCAGCCTCTTCCATATAGGTGGTTTAGTATTAATATTCCTACATGAATCATTATGCATGAAGTATTATCTGAAGTTCTGAATTGGAGGTGGTTCTTTTGATTTACAAAATGGATGCATACGAGGAAAACATGTTACAAATAGAGACAAAGCTCAGTTAGAAACAATCTTTCGTTTTAAGCTTTGCTTTTTGGCTGTTAGACATTAATATTCCCATAATGACTTTAACTTACTATCTAAGGAGATTTTGGTCTGTCCCTAAAAAGCAAACATACAGTCTGAATGTACGCCAAAGTCTGACAGCTGTCTTCTGTTTGACATAGATCAATACAAACACTGCCTCATTCTTTGCATTTAATTCTGTTTATCTACTATTCCACTTTTTCAGTTTTAGAAGTATTTCTTATTCAAACTGCTTTAATATCTCTAAATTAAAAACTGATAATGAATACACCTATAGCAAATAGTAAACTCACAGCTTTATATAAGTAGTATTAGCTGGAGAGAATAAAGAATTTATCCACAAATAACTGGAGATTTTTAATAACTAAATACAGTACAGAAGCTGATATATTCTGACAGGAATTTTGGGGTTTGATAGATTTTTTTTTCAGCACAGAGTTTTCCACTATATTATTTAACCAGCTCTATTAAGAGACAATCATGTAATGACAGAAACATGCAATTATCTTTAATCACCTGATTTGTTCATTTTACTGACATCAGTAATATCAGCTCAATATTCAGTTTGTGTCTACATGACAAAGACAAATGATTCTGCAAGTGATCCATGAGATAATGGTGGTTACTAAATTAAAAAATAAAATGTAAACTTTCCTCCACCCAAGACATACTATATTTGGGTGTTCTTACTCTCTTACAATTAAATCCAGATTTTTAGCCTGTCTCAAACTCTTCACAGGGATGGGTCTTCATTTTGGTAAAATGTGTAAGTTTAACCATTTCTGTACATGCCATTTTAAGAGTTAATTTTACTTTGATTACTTGATAAGAAGAAGAAAACCAGGGTCCCCTCTACCCACAAAGGCTTCAAGCAAGGGGTGACCAACCTAAGTGCTTGAACAGATTGCACAATCTATGTGCAGTTCTTGCTCCAGAGATAGCAATATTTTGCACAGGTGGGTACTTCTAGGTATCCAGGCCCCCACACAAAGGATGAAATGAGCCAAGAAGTGTCTTAGCGTGTCTCGAGTTGAGGTCCATAGGCTAACCCATCCTAACTCCACCTATAATGGCATAATCGGACACTGGTGATCAGTGTTATCTCCTGCTTGTGAACAATCCTGGAAAACCCTGCCTCCTTGATCTTCCATGGTGTGTGGTGTGTTGCTTCTGGTTCTCTGCCACATGAAGATCTGTATGTGTCTCATGTTGCCAGGAGGCTGGGTTACCCTTGCTTTCAACCTTACATTAATGTGAGTGATTGCATTATTTTTCTATCTATACATCATCCCTTGGGAAAATCTGTTCATCCAGTAACTGTTCCCTTGTTTCCTCTTTCCATAAAAATATCTGGAATAAGTCTCTGATGGTACACATCTACACTAAATTACTCAGCTCCCTAGTCCATTCCTTGTCCCGATTCCCTGACATCTCCATTAAATAAATGTTAGTTTATGTAATCCTCTGGGGTTTGGGGGTTTTTGTTTTGTTTTGTTTTATTTTGTGTTGTTTTGTTTTGGTGGGGGGTTTTGTTTGTTTGGTTGGTTTTGTTGTTGGGTTTTTGGTTTTTGTTGGTTTTTTTTTTCCCCTTGAGATAGCAAACTAATACCCTCTTGTATAAGACCTAAGTATAATTTTGGAGGGTCAAAAGGCAGCCTGGATAAGACAGCAACAGGTCTGCCATATATAATCTTTTAGTCATATCCCAGAAGGTTTTGCACCCTCAAACCACCTCTGCATGCCCTCATGCTGCAGTCTAAGGAATGCAACACACCGTTTCAGCTTCATGCTAAAAAAATGTTACGCTGCCAGGCTGGAAAAGCGCTGACCACCATAGAAAACAGTATCTGCCGTAAGCCCACAGGGCATTACTACACCAAGTGTTGATGCAGTGTGCATGTGACCCTCTTAGTCTAAACTTCCCAGCAAATGTGGACATAACGCTATATCACTTGAGCTGAAGGCCAGGAGCTGGGTGCAGCTAGCCAGGATATACAGCCAAGAACTCTTCCCGTTATCAATCGACTTGACACTTCATCAAGCTTATCTTAGCACTTAACTTGAGCAGTAACCTCAAATGCTTTTGTAATAAAGTCAGTGGAAGACTGAGCCGTGTATTATGCTGTAGCATCTGCCTGAAGAGGAAGTGAAGGTCTCGGAGCACTTGAACTGTACCCTGGATAAGACAATACGAGGTCTCACCACAGTCCTATGCAGAGAAAGGGAACTTGGTCTCCAGTTTCATGCTGAGGCTTGTTTGCTGCAGCAAAGTGAAAGCAATAAGACTCAAAGGGCATTTCGTATTAGTAACTTTTCTCTTGGCGTGGTATTTCCACACTTATCCAGGTGGTAAATACTGAGATGCAGACCACAGCTGCTACTGTCAAGGTTTTTACATATCTATTCTCCTAGTCCTGTTAGCTTTAGCTCAGTGTGGAATGACCTAGTGTATTGGTGATGGTTTATTCCGGTGGCAAGTGAGTGAAATGTAACTGGTGATTTGCCATTGCACCATAATTTTCAGATCAGAACTCTGAAGGTCTCCAAGTCTCTGTGTTAACAGAAGAACATGAGGATGGTTGCACCAGTCACACCAGAGCTCCGTCTCCCTCAGTGTCCAGAGGGCAGTAGCAGGCACCTAAGGATAAATATAAAAAGAGAACAAGCATATAGTGGTATTTCCCTGGCATAACTTGTGACCTCAGGGATGTCAGGGTCTCTCTAAGTAAAAAAAAAAAAAAAAAAAAAAAAGTTTTAAATTTAAATTTGCAACTTCATATTTAAAAAATCAAGTTTTAAATTAATACTTTAAAAACAGAAGATTCTCCCTGGCATGATGGCTGAGTTTGAAACCTGCCCAGGACTGTGCTACTGACAGCATACACTGCAGTAATAATTTCTACCAATCTACTTCGGCTCCTACAGGAGGAACTGGGTCTTCTTCTCTGGGGATTTAAGGACTACAGCTGTAGCATTAAGGAGAATAACTGGCCTTGGAGTAGAGTTTAGTGGTTATAGTGTTAAAACCAAGCATGTTTACATGAAGGTGAAAGAGTATGTCATGTCTGGTTTGAACTAAAGGCCTGGGGTGTATAAAGGTTCTTTATCAGCTCTCTGATAGCTTATTTTCAAAGTGGGAGGATGGCTTATGTATGGCTGCCTTCCAGGACGCTGGCTTATGCGTTGGTCTACAATAAAGGGTGTGAAGTACGTTTCAAGGAAAGTGACAGTCTGGAGAGCCAGACCCTGCTCTGAGGTGCAGGGCAACAGGATGAGACATAACAGGCACAAGCTGCAACTTGAGAAAATCTAATATGGTATTAGGAAAAACTTTTCACCATGAAGGTGGTCAGTCCCTGGAACAGGGGCCCAGAGAGGCCTGTCAGGATCTCCATTCTTCATAACTCAACTGGGTAAGACCCTGAGCAACCTGATGTAATTGACTGCTTTGAGCAAGCGATGAGACCAGAGACCTCCAGAGCTTCCTTTCAACCTCAGTTACTCTAGGAATCAATGATTCTTTCAAGTTTGTGGAAACTTCAATGACAAAATGTGGTTCCCTGGGAAAGAACACAATATTCTCTCTAGATCAAGCCAATTTGCATTAAAGCACCAAGAAAAAATGTAATTGCAATCTCTCTGTGATTTATTTTTACCTTTTTAAAGGATCATTAATGAAGTAGTGATTAAAAATACCAGCAGAGACACACCCAGCAAGACTGTAGCTCTTGATGTGCACTTTACCAGTGGTTTTGGATTCTGAGATTTTCAGTTATACTTGGTTCATAGGCTCTAACACCATCTCCATCAGAAGAGTTGGAAATACCTTCAGAAAAAAGTAAGAGCGAAAACTGTGATTGCCAGTCACATGAATCGTATTCTTCCTTTGATGACAACATATAATCTAGATCTACAGTGCTCTTCATCCATGTATCTCAAAGCATTTTATAAAAGAGACTGTAAACATTGTCTTCATTTTATAAAAAGAGGCTTGAATATGGAAGGAAGTGTTCAAGGACACACTGAAAAGTACTGGCAGAGGTAGGAACTGAACCTGTCCCTCCTAACTCAGGGAGAACAAATAGTGAACTATTTATTTGACGATCACACCAAAAGCTGGGGAAATAATCACTCTGGTTCAACCCAAACCAAAAGACATGTTGGTAAATTATCAAATTAGTGCTGAAATGCAAAGTACAAGTTACAACATTTCCCATTGTTTTTCTAGCCCAAGTTTTTCCTTGAACTCAATGCAGATTTGAAATAGTTTTCCATTTTCTACTTGGTGACTGTAATTATTTTTGCCACTACTAGGCAAGAGCTCCAGTTCAGTGTTACTTGGCCACAAATACCCCCAACACAGTACAGGTGTAACATCACAGAGAAAGATGCTGAAAGAGAAGCCTGAACTTCTGCCTCTTTCAAAGAACAACCAGTAAAAAATACTAGATATTAAAATAACCTGATAAACAACCTGATACACAGAGCATTATTTTCTTTTGCCTTGAATAGTTACTGAGGTACAAAGAGAAAGTGGACTAGATCTTCCATCTGTGCAACTTTTCTGGAAATGGCAGAAGAACAAGAAAAGTGCGAAAAGAGCACAATGCATTCAAAGATATTTAAAGAAACCATAATGAAAACTGCAGCACTACAAGAGATGTGAGATGTCAACAACAATCCAACTCTGTCATACATTAACTTCTAGGTACAGCTACAAATATGAGATATATCAGACCAAATGTCCATTGACCCAGTATCTTGTGTCAGACAGTAGCCAAAGACAAGGGTTTAGGAAAAAAAACACAAGAATAGGACAATCATACAGAAATATTTTTGCTGATACACTGTCATCTTTCAGTGGTTTGAGGTTTAGGGAGAAACTGTATCCTCACCTCTGTGTTTATTAGTCCATGATGGACTTCCATTAATTTATCTAACGAAATTCAAACAGATTGCCATCGGTACTTAGGGGTGATGCAGCAGGGCCATCATGTATGATATAAGAACACACACTGCACTGGCAAACATTCTTATGGAGAAGAGCTAACACTGCTACAACCCCAAGTAAAGCTGGACCTGGTGCTAGACATACCTTTGCAAGTAAAGGCATTATCCATTTTGCTGATAATGTTCCAAAGCTGGGCTTTGGCTGGTTATTCTTGTTTTCAAAACAACTCACCAGCACAGTGACCTACCTTTGTGACCTATGTTTTGAGCAACACATGAAGAGTATTGAAAGACTATTGTCATAAGGGGTGTTAGAAGCTACTGATCTGCGCCTACAGCCTTTTGCTGTGAACACTTCCCCGCCCTGTCCAGACAGAAGATGGCTGTCATCTCCTCAGCTAAACTGGGAAGACTAAATTATCACTACACTTTGATGTGAGTACTGCCTTAGTCATCTCTGGTGTTGAATCCATGTCTTTACAATGAGGCCTCTACAGGCAATACTCTGCAAATGTTAATAAATTCTTTACCAAAAAAAGAGCCAAAACAATTAAAGCAAGGAACAAATACTTATCAGGTCAGTAACTCACTTTCATACCTTCAACAATCTGTCTTTCCCTGGGAAACACTGTCTGCAATTGCTGGGACACTCGCCTGTCCTTGCGCTATGCAAATGTTGGAAGAAAAGATTAGTCCAATCACCTGCACACAAGACTCTTGTTTAATCCAGGATGTGGCTGATACTGTTCACATTGAATTTACAGAATGCCAGAAATAAAGAGTGAGCAAACCCAGCTGCCATGCTTTCTCTTTCTTTCTTGTACATAAGTTATTACATGAGATGCCTCACCAAATTTTTAAACCCTTTAAAGGGCTTTAGGTGCCTCGTTCTTTTTTTGTTATTATTATAAATTTTAAGCATAAGATATTTCAAACAGCAAAGTTTTTCACACAAATTGCTCATGTTCCTAACTGAGCACTTTGGACAATGTTTTACTGGAGGGAAGGAGCAGGAAGGGGGAAGGATTTCAGCCAGATGCACCATTAAGTTTAGATGCTACTGACCCAAATACTGTATTCAAAGACACTGAAGTTTACATGAACATATCTGATTTGTGTGTTTAAGTATAAGGACATAAATATAGTGTAAATACGAAGTCCTTTTTTAAAACTCTGAATGTAGGACAGGTTTCCTGAGCTGATGATCACGTGTAGCTGTCACTAGCCTCCTTGGGAAATGTACATACGCAGCATCTGGAAATCAGACTAGTTTTGTTAATTTTTTCAGCTTCAGGTCCTGGACACTAGAGTTTTGCTCATTGTTCTGTATGTATGAGGAACACAAAATGGTAAAGCTAAAAAAGAAAAAAGAAACCAAAAAGCCAAGCTATCACTGTGGGATTTTTTTAAACTCAAATGATTTCTAGTCAATCATTAAGTCCATTTTCTTTTGTTCAGCTTTAGTAACATTGTCAACTCTTAATTTTCCAGGAAAACACAAAAAATTCTGTGTTCAGTGAAATACACCCCAATGAGTCTGCCTCCTATTGTCAGGAAGTACTTAATTAAAGTAAGAGAACTGAGATTTTGAACAACGTATTCATTATAATGAAAGGGCTTGGGATCCTGAAAGGGTGGAACAACACCAGAAAGAAGGCATCTCTTTTGTCTGTCAGTTGTTTTGTTCTAAATAGGATGACTCAGGGCATAAGCCACAATAAAAGCTGACAATACAGAGGAAGATGTTCTACTTCCCTGTTGGCTACTGGCTAGTCTTTCCATGCCTCGGAAAGGATGGAGCTTGCATCATGTACCACTTTCTGTTTTTATCACTGTTGTCTTTGGAGAATGACTTAGCACTGTCTGTTACTGTTTCAGTGCTTGTAAAATTCCCATCCCACAAATAAAACAACCAGCAGGTATTTGTTTCTTGCCTGCCTGCTGATTAACAAGGAGGTCTGGGTCAGCCTTCCTTCAGACATAAACATCCTTTTGCCATTCAATAATTTGTATTATAAAATCAGTGCCAAGGCCTCCATGCAAGCTTGCAGGAGATGTATGTTATAAAAGCTTTGTTTAAAATAGAAGTGCAGCTTTCCCCAGTTGTGCATGAGATGTGGGAGTTGTATGGTCAGAGCTGTGTACGTGTGTTGGTTCCTGCTTATCGTGGTTCAATAGGACTACTATCTGGCTGGGGTTGGTAGCTCTGTGGGTATTCTGATTACTGCTAATACTACAAGCCATAAGCAGCTAATAAATGGCAGTTCTGAAGCAGTTTGAACATACAAACCAACAGGGAAATCCTGGGTCTTTCAAAGCAAAGGAGAGGGGAGGAGGCCCATTGGCACCTCTGGTATTCATCCACAGCTTAACCTATGTGTTACAAGTTGGCAGATCTCAGCCAGGTAGCTTGTGGAAAAATTTATATCTGGAGACATGACTCTCGAAGAAAATTCTCCACATCACTCTGCTCTCACCTTGCACCAACATAAGATGTTCTCACAGAAGGTTTCTTCTGAGAACCATTCCATTTCTGCTTGCAGCCCGAGCTAATGTGTAGGTTGCCTTTACTGCTGCTTGTGGTCACTTTCCTTCTAGCCTTAGTCAGAGCTTATCCACTCCATTTATATTTGGGTTTTAATGCTGGAGTAGTTTTCTCTTTTTATAATGAGCCAAGTCAGTTCATAGAGGCTGTGTGGCTGCCTGTGCCAGCACAAGGGGAAACTGCAGGAGTGTGCAGTCAGCAGTAGGAAGGGGAAAGATGGGAAGGGGAAGTAATATTACACTATATCATTACCTATTCTTTCTAGAACTTTCCTACTCTCCCCTAGACTTGGTTAGCTTAAATAATTCTGTGTTCTCAGCAGGTTTTGCTGCTTTAATGAGAAGGGACTTCTATTTTCTAACTAGTAACCAAGTTTTAATCCTTCTCAAAGCTTTCTCAGCCTGTGGATTTCAGCTGTTCTTAATAGCTTCTAACAAGGTACTTCAAAAAACCTATTTAGAAGACTTCACTTTTCTATCATGAATTGTTTGTTTCATCCCCCTTTAGCCTATGTAGCTTGGCCTTACACCACTGAAGTCAGGGGCTCTGGTGTTTTATATTGGTTGGGAACCCAGCAGCCAAGAATCTGATCCGTTAGTCTTCTGAAGGAATTTACTTCAGAAGCATGATTTATAAAGGCAGGGCTATTTCAACCCCTATAATATTGTTCACATCACAATGCTATGTGATTCCATCTATAATGATTTGCTTCACAATATTTCCTTCTAGCAGTTTTTCTCAGAAGAGTAGTATAACATGGGTGACTCTCCAGCCAAGCAGCTGTTCTGAATGATAAAGAGCATCATTTTTGTCACCAGCATAGCTATTTTATTCCTTGGTTCCTTATGAACTCCCAGGCAAACGTCATCCAGTCCTGGCAAACACTCACCAATTCCTGCAGTTTTTGTATCACATTTATTTTTAATGCCTCTCCCTGTGATGATGCTCCATCATCAGACAAACATCAGCATATCTTTTCCCTTGTTGTAAGGACCACAGCAAAATGCTCATTTTGCCGCTGCCTTTTGATGTTCTCTCTAGATAGGAAATGTGTACTTTGTCTTCTGGATTATATTTATTTTTCCTTAGAGGATACAATAAGGAAATAACAAGTGTAATGTCCAGAGAAAGAGTCCCTCTTCCTATTTCCATACTATGAGAACAGTGCCAAGGAGAGGGGGAACTACAGCCCTGGCTATGGATGGATACAAAACAAATGCCAGCAGTTCAGATTAATATTTAATGTCATTTATAATCAGGCAGTCCCCATTGATTCCCACTCAGATTCAGAGCCTTATTATGCAAGGTACTGCCAAACAATTAACCAGGAAGAGAAGCAGATGCTTACATGGAGCTTATTCATACCTAGAGAGCTTATGTAATTTCTGGCATTTCCTGTTTCCAGCTGGACTATAAACAATGTTAAACATTTACATCTTCAAAGTTTTAATTGCTCTCCATAGGAATCCCAATGAGATATGTGCTATACCTATTATTATCCATGTTTATGAGGAGCAGGAGACAGGAATGGTGAGTTGTATGAACACTGATGAGAAGTTCCTGGCATCTACCTTTAAAAGAGGCCACTAGATCTTCTCTCAACATATGCCTTCTCCCAGCTGCATCACCTATTCCACCTGAACTAGGAAATGAATGAAGGATGTAATCACTTTTTGAGGGTGTAAATATTCATTCACATGTGGGCTAAAGAGATACCTTCCACTTAAAAATTATCTGGAATCTCATTACAACCAAATACATTCAAGATGCCCTTCCCTTTCCTTACTGGATATCTTTGGCAGCATACCTGCTGCACGGGCATAATGACAACTTTGTGAGGAGGCTGCCTGCAGACTGAGTCTGGTGTGCCTGTTCTGCTTGGAGATCTATACCCACAGATACCAAGGACTCCCAAGAGTTTTCCTTCTAGAAGCAGCAGCAAAGTTGTGACCAAAGAGACTGCAGACAGGCAGGTGTGCAAAGTGGTGGGGAAAGGACAGGTGAGTTTTAGCAGCACTCAAGTCCGGACGACACTGCTGAGTTTACCAGGAACAGATCAAGGCATGGATGTGGAGCCCTGGAAAGACATTGAAATCCTCGGCTGAAGGTGGAAGTGTGCCCAAATACAAAGCATGCCACTTTAGAGCAGAAAACCCTGTTTGCCCACCTGTTGGTCAATGTATCCTGGCGATGTCCTATGGAAAACCAAGTTTCAGCAGTCACATGCTGCAGATGTGTTTTCATTAATAACTTCCGAACCCATAGTCCAATTACAGTCAAATTTGACAGAGACAGCAATCACAAAGGTAAAGAATTCCTTCATGTCTTAGGAAAACAGGTGAATGAGTGGCAGAGCGACTCTATCAGCATGCTTACTAAGGGAGAGACTGCACTAAACACTGATTAACAGCAAAGGACACACATGGGCCAGAGATGCTACCAGTTCCCCAACTACTGGAAAGCTTTAGTCAGAGCCATACGTAACTGACCAGAAAAACTCAATCTGCAGTCCATTTACTGATGTCTAATAAAGAGTGAGTTGACAAGGCAGCTTTAATATAACACTTAAAAAATCAAGGAACTGTAAGATGTGCATCCAGAGAAACCAGGATTTATGAATTCGGCTACTTCTGGAACTAATTATTTTGATTCAAGAAATAGGATCTAAAGGGGGCTGCATCACATGTTCACATTTTTATATCTATTCAGAAAACCACCTCAATTCAATGTATAAAAGCACAGGCAGTTAAACCATCCTTGTTCACCTTTCTAGTCCCAAGAATAAAAACTTCAAAAAGACCTAAGCACCTTAGGAGCAAAAGTTACTGGAATGCCCTGGATTTCAGCACTTTTCAATCTTTTTTCTTCTGTGTACACCTACAGGCGTTTTTTAAAGTGTTTGAGACTTACAGGAACATAACAAGGGCTATAGCTGTATTATACCCCTTGCATGGAGCCTTGGAAATGAAAGGGCTAAGATAAAATGTTATCCAAACAACATAACGTGACTCCAGCGTCTCTGGTGAACTTTTCAGAAGATCGTTAACAGGACAGTAATGTCCAGCATTGCTATTCCCATTCCATTTCCATTCCCATTCCTATTTCCATCTCCATTCCGATTCCCATCTAACAGAATTTCTCAGGGTAGCACTGACCTTTGGGTTCCTGCCAGAACTGTGCTGGCTGTCAGTTACTTCCAGAAGTTTTCAAAAAGGTATAGATCCTGATCTGGAGTGTGGTTTCTCCATCCAGGTATTCAACATGCAGTCTTTGCTATAGATTTTCTGATTTGTTAGCACTTTAATGCCTTAGAAATGCAAAACCCCAAAATAACTTTCACTCTCCATATTATTATGATCTGAATTTCATTTTATATTTAGCAAGGGTACTCAGGAGGTGTCTGTTCTATTTTTGATCTGCATTTCTCTATTCAAATCCCAAACTGGAGAGAAATACAGAAAGAGCATCTCTGAATTCTCAGCCTGATGTTTAGCAAGTTAGATTTTTAAAATAAGTCTCTTCCTAATGCAATATTGAAAATATATAAATACAGATTGAAACAAATTCAGCAAACATTTTTCAAACCTTCTGTGTCTGGAAAGAAACCCAAACCCCATAGACTACCATGGCAGAACTGTCCAAGATATCTGTATTTCTCTGCCTGGTCTGCAAGAGAATCCTTTGGAAAGGCCTTTCCCCAGCACTGCATTCCTTGTCTCCATGCAGATCATCTGGGGCACCCAGGAAAGAGTAACCCTACTTGCCTGCATCTTTACAATGGTCCATAAATACGACCCAATGCCAGTAAGGTGACTGTACCACCAGCTCATAGTCTTTCTGGAGGATATTCTCCCTTTGAGGCAAGTGGTTACCCCTGAATTCAATCCCTGTCTAGAGTCCTGTGGATAAATGGTACAACCCAATTTTCTGACTATTATGAGACAATTAATGAGAAAAAGTAGTTGGGATTTGCGAGTCAACCCATGCTGAACATTTTAATCCATCTATTTCTGCAATGTTTTTGCCATCCTACAGCTCTGCAGCATGATATGAGAGAAAAAAATGTGCAGGATAATACAGGCCTTAAATAAACTTTCCACATTTTAAGTCTGATTTCCTAAGAAAATCCAGCTAATACTAAACCACTGGCTATCCATCTGCTTATTTCTACTGGGATGAAACTCTAAAGATGAGCTGATTAACTTGTGGTGTAAGTCCCTAAATATAGAGTCTACAGAATAGTCTAGTTGGCAAGGAGAATAGTGCCATAAGATATTCACACTGCTTTCTCAAAAAACAGACTTATTTATTACTTATACATCCACAGTGAGGAAGCAGAGGAGAGTGTGGATTCATTTGTTGTGCAGATGCTGACTCTGCAAGTTGAAAATAGCTTGTGATGGGCCAGCCTGCTGCACTGGAGGTCTGGAGCATCACTGAGGGTTATGGAGCAGGTATGCAAGGCATAGGCAGTGATGATCAAGGGTAAGGGCTTGAGTGGCTGGCATTTCCAGAACCTCAGACTTACTATCTCAGAAACAGTGAACAGCAGCATCAGCAAACGAATTTGTCTGCCTCTTGTTACACCTGAAGAAAGCCAAAAGGGAGGTTGCAAACAAGAAGTAATATTGAACAATACTCCTGACTCCCTGGAGTGCAGAGCCAGCTCCTTTTTTGTAAGAGAATTGTGCTATCTGCCTATAAGATGTTTACACTGCTTTTGCATTTCAAAAGTTGAGTGACAAGCAGCTGGATCTTTCCAGTCTCTTACTTTTGCCAGTTTGTGGCTGAGCTTTCCACAAGCCAGTAACATGTCAGGCAGGATGCAGTCACCAGGAAGCTGGAGGAGAAGGAGAGAGCTTTCTCAGAAAGCTGACTTTTGTACTTTTCAGATTCAGACTGAGCAGGGAGTAGAGGCTTTATTCTGTGCAGTGATGCTGACACTGCCAAACTGAAAACACCTCATGATAACTGGGCTGAAGAGCTGCCATGGAGATTCTTGAGCATTATCTCATCCACAACCTCTTTAGGTTTTTAATTTCCCAACAGAGGCATAAGCAGTATAAACATATAACATATTCTATGCACATCTAAGTAGTATACAAAATTCGCAAGGACAAGAAGCTCTACAAAAGAAGCTCTACAGTCCTAAACAGCCTCATACAGGTACTCAATAAAGCATGTTCTCTGTTCTCTGTTTGAGCAACCCAAAAAAGTAAAATCATTCAGCTATAAACTGCCAGCCAAGAGCTGCCAAACTTCATTTGCCAGAGCACCAGTGATGGCCTGAACTTCAGACAGAACTAGTGAGGAAATGTTAACCTGTGTATGAGACCAGACAGCTTACAAGGAGGCTCTGCACCCACTCCAATGCTGCAATTCAGACACAAAGTTTATTTTGGTTTCCTTATTTGACCCTTTAAATTGACTGCCTTTGGTAAAATACTGTAGTCAGGATTTTAGAGTCACTGGGCTCTTCCTTGAATTCCCTCCTTGGATTTATACAGATCGATATGCTGTGTTCATAGAATAGCTTAACGCTGGAGAGAATTTTTATTCCAAGCCAGCACTGGTGTTAACCTGCTGACATGAGTTTCAGCTGGTAGTTGTATTACTTTAATCTTAAATAGTTTATCAAAAGCAGCATAGCTTTGAAGAAATGTTTTCTTGATTTTATAGTTAATCATTTGCATAAAATTGGTCCTAAGTTTCCTTTTTTGATGTAAGCAATGTGAGTCAAGGCGTTATAGGCACTTGTAGAGGGCATCAGTGATTTTCATGTAAAAGCCTCACCAGCACCCTTCATTAGTCTCAGGATCTTACTCCAACTTTAAAAAATGCTAGCTGTGTCATTAACGCCTATAATTAAGGGGGAATATAACTCCAAAGAAATAATTCAGTATCTAAAAATAAGAACTAGCTGTGCCGTGAGATTAAATACCCTTCAGCTCCCTGTGATTACACCATCAGCAAAGGGTGGGGAAAAAAGACATATTCTCCCCAGGCAAATGCAAAGCTTCAAAGGCAGTAAGAGCCTGTCAACCTGCTAATCTCAAGTGGTACCAGAATTGGAACTGTCAGGAAGCACTAAATATTTCCCCAAGAAATGTTTTTCCACAGTAGACATAATACCATTGAAAACACAGAATACTCCACATTAAAAAAAAAACCAAACAAACAAACAAAAAAAAAAAAAACAAAAAAAAACCCAACAACAAACAAACAACAAAAGAAACCAAACCAAACAAACAAACCAACCCACGGCACTGTTCTTCAGTACAATGCAAACTGAATGCTTGCCATCTCACTCTTCTTTTACTTATGTTAGTGATTATATTCCACTATACAGTGAGCACAATAGGAAGATTATCTGTTGAAGTGTGAGAACATCTGTCAGTCAACATCACTTAATCATAGAACAACAGAATAATTCGGGTTGGAAGGGACCTCAGGAGCTCTTGAGTCCAACCGTCTGTTCAGAGCGGGGTCACCAAGAAAGCAAACCAGAATATATGACAATTGGTGGTGAAACTGGCCCAAGTCACTCTTGAGTTAATCTGCCTTTTAAAGTCAACAGAACCATACAAACATTATGCTGGAGTAATAGGTAGTAATTAGGCAGAGGGCTTTCTTTAGCTGTAACAGTAGTATGTAACAGGGTTGTAACAGCCTTGTAGCAGGGGGTTACATGTGGAGGGCATTAAGAAGGGGAAGTGAAAGAATAAAAAAGTATTCTCCTTTGCTTGATGGAAAGCAACAGAGTTTGCTGGGTTGCATGGTGTGGCCTGTGAAAGGACATGTGGTGGCCCGGTAAAACAGGAAGTAGTGAAATTCGCTGAGCTTTGGTTACTGAGGTGGTAAATTACAGAAAAGGGGCAAAGAAGGTTTGTGCTTTTCCTGCTTCAGACTAAGTCAGTAAGAAAAGTTCACTGGAGAAAGTCATGCTGCAATGAGTTATCCCAAAATCTCGCCTGTGGGATATGTATTTTGCATCCAACTAAGAAGAAGTTAAATTCAAGACAACTTCTAAATTCTTATTTTCTCCTGAGCTCTTCCCAAAGAAGGGTTTACAAAAAAATAGCAAGATTGGTATAGGATGGGGTGACATGGAGAATGAAAGTAAAGGCCAAGGAAGGTATGTTCTAAAGCAACAAACATGTAATAACTACAGATGAAGACAGGTGGGTGAGTCATGTTGACACTTTTGTGGATGCCATAGTTTCATCATTATCTTCTCTGCCACATCTGTCATGCTCCACCCCCACAAAAATTAGTAATGAAACCATGAACCAAAGAAGCTATCCAACTGTACACTACCTGAACATCTGAGCCAAAAGTCAAATATTTGACATCAACTTTGGTAAACTGTTACATCCCATCAGGTTGGATTTAGTGTTGTTTATCCCCAGGAACACCCGTTATACATTGTTTGTATTAGAACAGGCTCAAGAAGAGGAGAGAAACCATGTCAGAATTTCAACCTCTGAGATTATTCTTACCATAAATAGAAAAGAAAGTTTCACAGTAGAGAGCAACAGAAATTCTGTGTACAACCTTGCAAACTGGATTTGGTTAGAATCAGAGGCCTTTAATTTCTTTCAAAACAACTCTTGTATCAGTGAACCTAAATGATATGTGAACCTAAATAAAGAAAGGTTTTGGGTAAGACCTCTGCCTTCTATATAGGGATAGAAATGGTGCCTGTGACTTTATGAAACCATCCTGTGGCCCCTATGTTGACAACCCATGTTTTATAACAACCAGAGGATGGCTGTTTCACGTGACAGGATGGACAGCCAGATAATCCTGTAAGGCAGAACACCTTCCATCTCACTTGGAAGGCATCCTCTAAATGCAGATAACAGCTATTTATCCTCAATGTTCTCCTGTTCATTTGGCAGTAAAAGCTCTGTGAGAATTGAGTAATCCAACGCTTTCTGCAGGCCTTTGATGAACTCTGGTAACCCTTCTGCCTGCCACTACTCACTTGTCATGGACTATACAGGCAGGTTCAAAAATTCCCTTGTGGGCTGGCACTGCTCAGAGCCACAATTTTGCAAACAGTTGTTGATCTGGGTCTCTTCCATTGCACTAGAATAACCCCTGGACTGGGACAAAAACACTCATTGATAAATGCCCTCCCAGAGAGGCCACATACACAACAATAGCATATGTTCTGCATTTAATTATGATTTTGCAAATGTGTGTCGGTAGTAAACACATTAGCTAAGCAATAACTGTACATGCAAGAACAGGCAATGCGGGAGTCCTGTTAAACAAAGAACATCTACTGAAAATTGTACCTACTAGCTTAGTGCTTGCTTGCAGCTAATTACTGTAACTTGCAGGGGATGTTGGGACATGTTTATATTTTTTTAATTGCCATTATTCAAAAACAATCTACATGAAATACCATCTGTATCTTTTTTGGTCAAATAGGCAAACTGGGCACAGTAAGAGGCAGCAGGCACCAACAGTGTAACTGAGATTCAATTCCAATGCCTCTAGCAGTTAGACAATATACCATCAATACAATTACAGTAAGAAATGGTTCAGCTAGATCTACTGCTGAGGTTAGAGCAGCCAACACACCAAACAGCTGAAAGGCTTGTACTACTGTGACTAGTGTAACTTCTGTAAAAAATTTAATATAATATGTACATATATATGTATATATCTGCATATTTAACTGTGCTTTTGAACACAGAAATATCACCAAAATGTTAAAGACAGCCTAAAAGGAATTCCCATGAAGGTCATGGTATCATGGGATAATCCAGGTTAGAATTGACCATGGCAGGTCTCTAGTCCAACCTCCTGCTCAAAGCAGGGTCAACCATAAGATCAGACCAGGGTGCTCAGTGCTTAGTCCAGTCACATTCTGAAATCCTCCAAGGATGGAGACAGCACAAACTCTCTGAGCAGCTTGCTCTGCTGCCTGGCTGTCGTCACGGTGGTACAGTTTCTCCTTTTATCAATCTGGACCTCCCCTATTTCAAATTATGTATGTTTCCCATGCTCCTGCCATCTACTGCTGTCATCTCATTCAAGTTGCAGAAGTCAACCGCTAGGACTCTGACATTAAACCTTTATCAGTTTGCAGACTCTCTATTTTTCCAGTGAAAGTACAGATCCCTGTATGGTAAATTTAAGCCTTCTAAACAGGTAGTGATTTTGTGTAGTCCCATGACAAGTTGTTGAGGACCACCAGCTGGAAAGCACTGTCAAGACACATCCCAATTAAAGGAGAGAATGTCTTGTCAAGTTTCAGCATGGAGCTGAAGGCTGGGAGCAGAAGGGCAAAGCACCAGTCTAAGTTGAAAAATGAGACCTGGCAGCAGATGGCTAGCAATGGAGAAACCTTAACATAGCAGATGAATTAATTTCATTAAGCTGGAGAGAAAAAAGATATAATAGAGAGAACATCATCTCTGTTCACTAATGAGAAAGAGTTGGCACCCAGACTGCTGTAAATCAGTTAAGCTCCAGTTGATTCAATGGAGGTATATGCCTCTTACACCAAATCAGGGTTAGGCCTGAGGTATCTCATACCCTAAGGAACTATTCCATGTCTCATTCTATGTATCATTTTCCATGTGCTGGCACATCATACACCACCAGGGAGTTGCTTGTTATGTGTTTACAGTGCTGCACTGCATGGTAATTCATTGCTCACTGACATGTCAGAAATTTTTTTAATGATGTGCCTCTGCTGCTCCAAAATAGGGTCAACTCTGAATATTAAGTTTTATTTACATTCAGCATTCATTTAGATCAAGTGGCAAATCCAGCATCCTCATAGCATAGCTCAAATCTTTTTGCCACATTCCTGCTGTTTGAACAAATAACCATTATTCATTTTTCCTTCTTTGGCACAAGTCAAAGGTGGAAAGATCATTACAAGGACAAACAGTTCTGGCACAAAGTTTGTAGGATGCTAGAAGGTAGTCTACTTGTGACACTGTTTAGTAAGATTGAATGAGGGCTACATTAAACAGCTCTTACTTGTCTGCAGAATGGAAGGAAAAAGTGGAAGGGTCACATTCAGGTTTAAAATAAGAGCTATCCCAGGGATATGGTCATTTATTATGTATATGTGTGTGTATATATATATATATAAGGCTTATTTACATTCTAAATCAAGCTGAATTTGCAATCTGATGCAATTCTGGTATCAGTCACTGAGTCAAAAGTCATTCTGTGATATCGCTCTAGATCTTTAATTACGTCCCCTGTCTAGGCAGGTACTTAAGTACATGCTAAACTCTCACTTCAACAGGATCACTCACATGCTTCCAAGTTAAGACACATGCTTGAGTGAGTGTCTTGCTTAATCGTGGTGGAGCTTGATTAATTTCTCAGTCAAACTAAGTGAAGATTGTCACAGATCAAAAGGAATTTAGATTGGCCCCTCAAACTAGGTGCAATATCCCCTGCCAGGGCACAAGGGTTAAACAGAAGCATGTCACAACATGATTCACATCATATTGATTTTTAATGAGGCTATTAGGTAGACCGTTCACTGATGTAAATCAGCATAGCACCATCAAAGATGACAAAACAATGTTGATATCCAATTGCTGAGATTTACTAGCAGAACAGTAGGATGGCAAAGTGAGGAGCACAGAGGTCCAGTATCCCAAGGCCACACACCAATTCTTACCTCTGCCACCTCATGCCAATGCAGTACAACCGCAATACAATCTTCAGTACTATACCTATTCACAAATTCTCTGCATAGCAAATGACAAAGATGAACTACATTTACTGTTATGCTAGTGCTTCTGGTGTAGCCTTTCCTCATTCATCAGTGTAATATCTGATCCATCTGCTGAACACCAAATGAGATCCAGGTTTCCTAGTGATGTCTCTGTTAATACATGCAGTCAAGGAACTGTCAGTGTATGCAACTTAAATCTGTATGATCTGGCAAAACCCAACTAGATTTTTTCCATTGAGCCTAATGGATTATCTCCATCCCAGATTTCATGTTTCCAGTGTCTCCTGTTGAGATGCTTTAGACTACTCATGAAAAAATACACCTTTCTTTAAAAATATAAAAGCTATAAAAGAAAGTCTGTCCATTGCACCAAACTGTTTCTGCTCAAACTTCCTAAAATAATCCTTTTCCAAGCAGAGTGCAGGTTCAGAAAAACTCAGACCTATAAAAAAATGAAGCAGTCATAATTTTTTTTTTTAAATCTTTAGATCAGAAACAATTAGCTTTCATTCTAACTCACTTTAGGCTTTGGCTATAACCATTTATAATACTGTAAATATTAAAGCACTTCAGGAGCATTATAAACCATTTGATAAAGCATTATCAACTGATTTCCCATTACTTTAAAGCTAATCAGAAGAATGCATAATTACTGTACAATCAATAAAAGTAAATCATAAATTAATTACATGTTTACTGTATTGGCTTTATCTCAAGTATTCCAATTATAGTGTCATTAGATTTGGGATGTGAAATGTTGGGGATTTTTTGAAGAAGCCAGTATTGAAAGGAAATAAAAATGCTTAGAGAAAAATATTAGAGTGGTGCTGTAAGTGACAAACCTGTGCCATCTCTTATACACTCTGTCTCTCCAACACTAAAAAAATATAAAAGTTATTAGGCCTTGAGATATATGTGAAACTTATCTGGTGAGAGATGCAAAATATACATCTGTTTATATCAAGAATAAAAAGGGAAAAGCAAAGTTCATGCTAAAGCTACATGAAGTCATGACAGATATATAGATAATATGCTTTAAACAGCCTGCTCTTTTCTCAAGTGTTGTAAGCAGGAGTCACCACTGACTGTAAGGAGTACAAAGGCAGAAACGGATAAAAATGCATTTTTAGTATAGCTGATTCTTGGTGCTTACATTTATGATAACAAGGGCTTACCAAAATCTCCCAAAAGACTGTACATCGACAAACCAGCACAGAGTTGCAAATATTTCAAATTAAAAGCTATAACCAACAGGAGTTATGTTCTGAAGAAGGAGGTAAGCTCCCATTAACTCATGTGTGTATGGACCTCCATATGCATTATCACTGACCATTAAAAAGAGGAGTTGCCCAGGACAGGTAGCAAAGACTCCTGAGTCATCTTAAAGATGTGACACCATTTTAACTTTCCTCCTCCTTAATCCCCCTGCTGTTACCTGGTGTTCATCTTCCTTCCCTCAGCCTACATGAACATAGAATCTCGATAGTTTTAACACCAAATAGAAACCTAAATTGTATGGAATAGTTATTTTTAGGAAAGCATAAACACACACAGTTACACACAAATAAGAATAGGGCATGTCCCTTGTCTCCAACAAAGGTGCAAACAAAAAGCCCAGTTTTCACGTCCTTTCCACACCTGGTGTAGGAATTATCATGGAATAAACATGCAGTCTACTTTGCAGATTCATGTCAGGCAGAAGCAGTTTATAGCTGCAGGAGAGAACACAGAGCAACAGAATTCAGCCTTCTATCTATATGAACTCTACCTTAGAAGAAAGTACTAAGGCTTATATAAATTTAGAACACATATAAATTGCTCTATGAAGGGGCCTGATATGGCTGGGCAGCATCTGCATAGAAGGTTACTTTATTCCAGTGGATGTACCCATGTGGGCCTGATAACTCAGAATCTGCACCCAAGCGGCCTTGACATACCTCTGCTCAGCTGCTCCACCTCTCACATGTGATGCTGTTGTGCCCTTGACCAGCTTTCAGGCCTAGCAAGTCTTCCACACAATTTATTATCTGAAAAATAATGATGTTTCAGGTGTCAAAAGATGTTTATTTTGCTCCTCCTGTTGCCAACTGGTTTATCAAGACTTACCAATAATTCAAGCCTTTCATATTGTTTTCCTGGCATGTGGTATCCAAAGAAGTAGAGGATTTACAGCTTCAGATGTTACTGATGGAGTACAATAGAGCAGTGTTGGTTGTTCTTTACTAAATCCTACTTAATGATTTTGTGTTTATGCAAGGTATTCCCCATCTGACCTGCTTCAGGGACCACTCACCCCACTGACTATGAGGCAGTTAGGTGGATGGAGCTTGCAGGCTGACACAGTACAGTCCTCTTCCCATTTGGCAATCATTTCTGGCATCACTAGATATCTTATCCCTGAACTGCTTTTCTTAAATAACTTGCTAAACTAGCAAAGTTAAACTAAAAAGCACAAGATTCTCCAGCATGGTAGTCCACCTACCAATACAATGACATGAGATCTGCCATCTACAAAAAATACTTTCTCTGAAAGAAGGTAAAAACCTAATTAAAACCTTCTTAAGGGAGGCATTATCTGCATGGTTATTAATTCAAGGCTTGTGGTATTCTTAAAATATTTTACTTTTTAAAATTGAGTTCTGGGGTACTACCAAAACTTGTCATAATACCTACTGACCTAAAGCCACAATCTGCTTTTGTGTTTTCCTTCACAATTAGGCAAAAGTTAAAAGTTCCTGGGCCAAATTCAGAGCTGGTATTCTTCCTCCACCCTAAAATAATGGTTTGTTTCAAAATGGCACAAAGGAAAAAAGGTTGTCAGCCTTTCAAATCTCCTATTTGGCACAGGACTACACTACAGATTTCCTTTCCCCTGCCTGAACTCCGTGAGCTGTCGGTCCCTTTCTCCCCCACCCAAATCTCACCATGCAACTTTCTTCTTTGGGGTCCTTGAGGACAGCTCACTAGATACCAGCCCCTCTACGGGGCTTGGCTCTAAATGAACTCAAGAGAGGATACACCAGTGAAGAGCTGGGAGCTGGGGTAGCACATGGGAGACTTTCTTTGCTTGACTGCAGATCACAGCAGCAAGTTCCAAACATGACATGCAAAGGGGTGAAGGGAAAAGGCAAGGGGACAAGGTTAGCCTCACATACCATTGAGCAAAGCCTGCAGAAGGGCTCCATAGCCACTGGGAGTCAAGCTAAGGACTTTGTGGCATGAACACTCACTACATCTAAACGTGAAGGCAACCTAAAGTTCATCCCACAAGTACAGTATGGACAGGACCTAAAACATGCCAAGGCCAGTGGGGGAGGCTTGGCATCATTGTAGGACTCGCTGTCACACATGGATGACTCAGCCTTCTAAGACCATAAAGGTGGCACTGTCCAAGTATTAAAGCTTGAAATGAAAATGTGTCTGTCTGAAGAGAGTCTACCCTGGCAGGCAGGAAACGGAACCAGCATGTCCCAGGCACAAGCAGTTCCCACCCTCCTGCACACATTCAGACACCCCATTCATTTTAACTTTCAGTAGCCGAGCAATGCCACTTGTCTGAGAGAGCAAGCAGCAGCAGCCCAAGGAGCAGCAGCTGTAAAGCTGTACAGGTAAAATGCTGACTTACCTGCAGGGTGACAAGAGGAAAAAGTTAAACATTTCTGTCTTCAGGAATGAAAATTACTCTTACTGCTTTGTCTCAGTGTGTGAAGAGCAGCACATTGGGAAGCTGCAGCTCCCAGTGAAGGATCTGCCCAGCAAGCTTCCAGATAGCTCTAGCTTCCAGCTTAAGCTGCAAATAGAGGAGCTGCAGCTTAGCAAGAGAACAGGCTGCCTTCAGCCATTTTTGGAGGCTACAACATCCTGCTGTATCTACAAAAATAGAAGGCAAATCCTGAAGTGGTGTAAATCTGCATGGCGTCAATAACGCTAAAGGATTGGTGCAAGTTTATGTAAAAGGAGGAGTAATCTCAAACCCATAAAGGTCTTAGGGCAGTAACGATCACTTTGTCCTCTATTCGTACGACTCTAACCACAGGGGTACTTTGTCCCACATGTGGCCCCTAAGCTGCTAGAGCAACTAGTAACAGTAGTAACTAACAGTTCTCACAAAACACTACACAACACCAAAACATGCAAAGGATAAATTAAATGGAAAATTATAGCTTTTCCGCCCTGTTTTCCCTATAAGACCTATACTGTGTCCTACAGAACAAGGAGTATTGGCAAAGCTATTAATACTTCAGCCACAAAATGCTATATTGATACAGTTATTCAGCTTTTATTCAGCATATTAGTTTTCCTTCTGCTTTATGCGAAATGGTTGCTGTATCTTAGATGACCTCAATCAAGTTTTATGCTCTCTGGAAATCTGAGTTCATTTAGAAAATCAAGAAAGATAAGCCAGACTGTCTTTTACATGGTGTTTATAATTCAGCATGCAAAAAGTTAGTGATCTCTTGAAATATGTGTATGTATATGTGACTTTCATACCTTTTTTTCCTTAACTTTTACTCAATGAAGATCTTTGATCTATTTAAGACATTTATGTCAGCACAAGAGAGGGTCAGGCAGGAAACAGAAAACAGAGAGAGGAGGGAGAATACCGGAATTGGGGCCTGGGAAGGGGAGGGAAGCTTGCAGTACCACAGAAGTCAAACTGCATATGGAACAGGTTTTGGGTTATTTTCTAGCACCACACTAACAATGTTCGTGATCTCCTCACCTAAGACTCACTATACCAAATTCTACACCATAAAAAGCAGTCAAAAAGCAGAAATGCAGTGCCATGCACAAAAGATTCTGATATTTCAGAATTCTTTTCTTCCCAAATAGCAACGGTATTGGTAGACTATTTTCTGTAAAAAAAATCTGAAAAAAATCCTTTCTGGAACTACCCAAATCTGTCTAGGTTGAAGAGCTTTGTTTAATCTCCATCATCTGACATATCACACATTGCAGCATGACATGGCATAACACGTTAAACAAGACTTGAAATGTCAAAAAATTAAATGAAAGGTTCTTAAATCATCCAACCCCCCAAACATTTCATATCTTGCTCCCAGTAACATTGCATAAATGCTTCTGACTTTGCTGAACTGAGACAAAATGGCCATTAAAAATTCTCCTAAGAAATTTTTATTCTACTTTGCCTTCTACTTTTCCTAATCATTCTCAAGTGCATAAAGAGGTGACAAATATGTTTGATATGCTCTGAAACTGGAATAGAAGCATTTTATGCCCTGTTCACCCAGGTGTGAAGAACAGTACAAGGTACAAGTAGAAGGCCTGGCAAGCCAGGCCTTCAATGAGCTAATGGTGCTTTGAAGGGACTGGGAGGCAGTACACTGTTGCAGTGTGCCTCCACTAGAGCAGCTATAAGTCTGCAGAAAACTGAAATGGCAGAGTGGTAGAAAAAGCAAATTAGAAACATGTGCAGGTATTGGGTTTTGACCCTCTGTTTGCAAGTCTGCTTTAATAAATGTTCAATGTTTTTATTTTATCTGGATATGTTGCAGATATGTTGTTAAGACAGGTGTAGGAAGTTAGGTTGCTCTGATTCTTTCTGGCTCACTTCTTGGCTAGTATTAATACTTGCTAGCCTCTGATAGCTAAGGGCAAATTTGGGCCTAGTTCTCCAAGAAGTATTGTCAGTGGTGTGGACTGGACTCATTAAAAGAAGTGAATTCATTCTGTCATAGATGAAGCTTGCAATATTACAGAAGTCAAACTGCTTATGCAGCGGCCTTGATCTGGGATACTTTCTATGCATCTTTCATTATCATGCTGTTTTCCAAAATGAGTAGCCCAGCCTGCAGAACTGATGTTCAGCTTTAATTGCTTAGTGCTGTATCTTTTGCCTTATCACAGACAAACATCCCCATGTATTTTAGCCTTGAATTAGTTCAAGCTTCTTTTCATCTGCTGTTAATTCAAAGGCTTTGTTACAATAGTCACTTTAATTCTCTTTTTCTTTCATCACCCATCGCTTCCACTCTCTCAATGTCAGTCTTTACCCTATCTCCTAACTGCAGGAAAAAAGAAAACCAATCTCCTCCATACCAGGGAAGAACACATTTTGAATAACCTACATATTTCCACCTTATCTTGGAATATCTGTTTCTATGGTGAGTGTAAAGAATACACACACATATCAAGCAACCTCATTTTTTTTCATTTTACTTTTCTGTTTTCTCAAGGTGATGAATTTTAATGTCTATGGCTCCAAGAGACCCACAATGATGTCAGGTCACAGCACGGGATCAGGAGAGATGAATACTATCCCAGCTGCTCTACTTATTTCAGTCCTTGCTGTATCAGAAGCTGAGCCACAGAGACTGGGAGCAGTGCTCTTTGGTATTCAGGCTCTGACTAGGATTTGGGTGTTCCCACACATTGAAAGGTTTCAGTCCCAAACTCTGACACCAGTTTCCTCTGTTATCCTGGGAAGTTACCAAACCTCTCTATGCCTTTGTAATGGGAAGTAATAATTCTTGCCTGCTCACTGCATGATCTTTGAGATGGCAATTGGTTTTTATTATTAGTCTCTCCAATGCCAAACACAACAGAACACTTTTCTAGATCTTCAGGAATTACTGTATTACAAACACTGGGAATAAACAGGAATGGCCAGTAATACTGTTTTGCGTCGTGGCTCTTCTCGTCATTTCTATTGCTTTGTTGGGACTACACAAAGATGGACCACGTTGGGGTCAGAAAGCAGATATCCAAAGCTGTAAGCACAGTCAGAAGATGGCTTCACCTAAATTCCCAGTGAGGTTTTTAATTTCTGAAAACATTAAGCACAAAGAAAAGACCTGGGGCATGCTAGGGATTGAGTTTAGAGTGCATCCTATGCTCTGCTGTTAACAGTTCTTTGCATGGAGCCATACCTACACAGTGGAAATTAAAACAGCAAGACTGGGACTGTTGATTTACCAGGCTAGTACTTCTGCTGAGGACAGCTGTGTAACCTAGCACCTACTCAACTGAGCTAAAGCAGTAAATTTCCCCAGTATAACCCACTGACCAGGTAAGGATGTGAGTCTTTCACAGCCTTTTACTGTGGAGACTGGCTGTGTAGTGCAGGCTGTAGAGACTGAGAAGAAATTCCTAACTTAATCCCTCGCAGCAGCCATCTCATCATCAAAGATTAACCAGTAGCTATCCACATCTTCTAGCAGCTGCCTTTCTTTCAGAAGCAAATAACTCACTCAACAAATTCTCACCAAAAATAGCTGCTAGAAATATTGAGTCTTTTTAAGACAACTTAAAAAAAAATTAGCCAACAAACAAGCAGTCTGAAATACCACAGTAGATATTTAATGAAGAGGGGGGCACTTCCCACATAGAGGATCTAGTTTTGCTAACTCCACTCACCCTGTTCATGATATAGAGTACATGAGGTTACAGTGGCAGATTATGAAAGCGTTGGTCAAGTTAATATGCTGGCAACAGCCTCCTCCCATCAATGTTGCATCCTGTGCAAATAAATCTACCACTCAGGTCTCTGAAAGTTCAGCTGACTTGAAAGAGCAGATGGCTCATGTTGGGGAAGACTAAAGAAGCCTGTATAAGGATGCACTTTGAATAATTCACTGTTCACCATCTACTTCCTAAGGGGTTATATGGTCTGTATTACCCAAGCACCATGCAGTCTGCCTGTTCCAGTGATGCAGTGGCCTGAGACAGTGCTCAATTTATTAGTTTATCTATCAAATATCAAGAAACAAATGATTTACCAAAGTCACATGGTAAAGCTGGTACTTAACTAGCTGAATCCTTCCTCCTCCTAACTATTGCAAGGTACCCCTATAAGGTGCTCTCCCCTTTTGTTGAAAGGCTGACAGTTGTACTGTTTTTCTTGTTTCCTTACTCAAATGGCTATTCCCTGATGACTAGCAAGAAGCCACACCCATCCTGTCAGAATCAGGCTGAGCTACATTGACCCGGCACTTTTGACTGCCAAGTCTAAATAGCATCAACTGTTACGCCTAAGTACAGAACAGATGCCCCTTAAAACAGTCACAGCTGGTTTACCGCACAGCAGGCCATCTGCTCATGCAACACAGATGGCTAAGAACAGAGCAGCTCTGGGCTTTGCTCTTTTCCCTGGCTCCAGGTCAAAATAAGATGAGAGTTTTGATCTTCATATTATCATTGAGATGACCTCTCTCTGACTGAGGAAGGCTTCTGCAACACATAGGACAGTGTCACAGTCAGCATGGGGAACAGGCAGAGCAGCTGCAGAATGCTCCAGAGGGCTGCTCCAGCTACCTGGGATGTTCTCCCAGAGGAGATCAAGATGTCCAGACAGCGCACCACTCCTCTAAGCACATGCACAGATACAGAAACAGAGCTTCCAGGGACCCTCATGTCCTCAGATGTAAGGAGAAATAAATCTTTTTATGATCATACTTTACAAAATTGTGAAACACTCAGATACCACAGCAGTGTCTAAGAAGAGAAAGATTGAAAAAAAGCAAGCAGTGGAAATAATGAAAAAAAAAAAATCACTTTAAGAAGAGTACAGACCAGGCTTAAATCTAGGACTAGAATCCTAGACAGCTCTAGAGTCTCATATGTCTCCTCTAACTTATCTGAGGTGTATTTAGCTGACTGTGTTTTATGTTCTGAGCCTCCTATTCAGAAAACTAAGAGAGTCTGAGCAAGCTTGAAATCTGGTTTCAAGTACTATGAATAACCCAGCTGAAGTAAAAAAAGATTACTTATGTGCCTGAAGTGATGCACATGCATAAATGCCTTGCTAAATAGAGATTAAAGTATTCAAGACAAATTCTACAGGTGAAAGATTTGCCACTGATACACATGCATAGTGTTCCTGAAGCACCCAGCAACATACGAATTTTACTTTCAGCTCTACAAGAAGACAGGAACTGACAGTGACATAGAAAATGGATATATGCAAGATAGCTGTTCATTGGCTAGAAAAAAAAGTGACATGCTAAATCTTTTGGATTCTCATTCAAAAATAACCTCATTGTTGCTGTGAGATAATTACAGGCAATGCTGAATGTGTACGATTTGCTGAAGTTCCTCCTATTAATGTATGAGGCCTACTGAGATCCTATAAAAACCAAAAATTCAAGTAGTGGAAGGAAAAATGATCCTTATTTAAAAACCTGGTGTCTGACTTAGGCCTCAGTCTTAAAGAGTTTCCTGGAGCTCTAGATGAACTGGGATGAAACTACATGAATGGGACTATGAAGGGAATGGGAAGGGTAGGGATACAGCAAAGAACCATGCTCCAAATTCCTGTTGTAAATGGCAAGCAGCTCTGAGATTATTACTCATCTTCACATGATCCCTATTTCATATAATAGTGACTTAAGTGTGTTCAATTGTCATTTCACTTAAATGGGTAAAGCAACATAACTTATCAGAAAGGAATGACTTCATCTTACGCTTCAGAAATGCATCCACAGAGTAGAGTTGAGTAAACTTGGAATTCACTCTCTGACTTTGATTTCCTAAACCTCAGCATGAGGCAGGGTTATGAGCTGCACATGGAGGTTTACAAGAGAATGTCCTTTCTTGTTCCATTCAGGTGAATTTGGGGTCTGGATTGTTTATTCTCAGCACCCTCCATGTTCTGCACATCTTCACGTGTGTCCTTCAACTTATTCTCAATGAATTTTAATTTTCTCCTGACCATGCTCTCTTTCTGACCTCAGCTGTAGCAAACCAGCCTCAATTCAAAGCCAAAGCAACACTGCAGGTGATTGAAATGAGTAGAAGTTGTTCTACAGAGCATACAGAGAGAGAACACCATTCTGTCTGTGAACTTTATTCTAGAGCTAGAGGAGCCCTCCTGCAAAAGCCAAAAATGGCACCTCCCATTGGCTTTCACTCAGCCAAGACGAGAAGCTCCTTGAGAAATGCCTGACAAAATCTTCAGTCTAGTAGTGTAGAAGGCATCTGCTTCTTTTTGTTACTACAGCATGTCAGCATTTCCCATACTTGAACACACATGTCCATGCCACTTCTTAGGAGGTAAGCATGGGTTCTGGAAATAGAGAATGTTCTTGGAACACAGGCATTTTGAAGCTTTACAATCACTTGCAGCACTTTCAGGCTTTGGCTGATCCTGTGTCTCATTTCCTTGTCTGCTTCTGAGAAGTAGGTGTAAGTCCCTCCACTCCCAAGCCATGCTCACAGTATCAGAGCATGGTCACAAAACTCAGACACAGTGAGATAGACTAGTAAGTAATCTCCCTCTCTCATGGCCAACAAAGATCTCATCACTCATTCTGCACTTATCATACATAACATTCTAATTGGTGTCACTTTATTCTGCGTCTCAGCTTTCCTGGAAAAATGACTGGAATGTGAAAGAGGCAGAGGCAGCAAAATCAAAATCACAGTTACAAGTCAAAACACAGAGAGACTGAAGCCAAAGCTGCTTATCCTTTTGCCATGGAGCTTCTCTGGATTTGCCCCATATAATCAAGGGCAATGTCTAGACAAATAGGACAGTGACTAGAAAAAGAACCAGCACAATGAGAAGGAAAAGAAAAATGGTACCTGTGAAATTTAGCCTAACTTTCAAGTAACACTGTTCAGTTGTTGCCTATACACAGATGTAGTGCTACATTCAACTTTCAGACACACATGTTCTGTGAAACACTCTCCTGTGAAATTCTCTTATCTAACAAAGTTGTCACTATAGCATTATCCTGGGAACAAGAAGAAAGATAAATGAGATTTACAGTTCCCCAGTGTGATATTTAATAACTTGACAAAAAGTTGATTGGCTAGTTGTTACTTTAGTAGCAGCCCTCTGCTGCTGGACATTGATCATTCTTTGGGTGACCTGGATTCATGACATTTCTACTCATTGTGGTTTTTTACATAGCTTGCAGCTCCTGAAAACAAGCTGTTCTCCAGCTGAAAGTCCGTGTGCTTTGGGCCTTTAACTGCACCTGTTTATATTTACTAAAAGGCAAGAACTAAAAGAATATGAAGTCATGCTGTACCTGCCAGCCAGTGTTTCGCCTATTAATCTTGTTAGATAAATCTTGTCCAGTGCATAAAGGCCCCTGTACAGATAAACTGCTGGCTTTCAATGGCATTCCTCACTGTAGTCTAAGAAGAATTGATTTTATAGAGACTTCCCAGATTCAGGAATTTACCTTAAAAATACAAATGAGAGTAGGTCTAGGATGCTTTTTGTTACAAATAGGGTCTCCAAAAGGTTTCCTTTGCTGTCTTTTTGAGTTAATGTATATAGTTTTGAATAAAAAGTTCTTTAGGAAATGAGTGGAGACTCAGTACTATTAGGGAACATTATGGAACTATGAGAAATGCAGGGACAAGACTATCAGCTGAGTCTCCAACTTGAGACTAAATATGTTCTGTTATGTCTTAGATCAGTGACCTCGACAAAAGCATGATGCCCTGGTGCCTTTCAATTCTGTTATTCAGAGAGAAGACAGTCCCGTTCCTTCTTGTCTGCTAGACCAAGCTATTTTTTTTTCTATGGCAAGAGATAACAGTTGTTGCTGTTGTTGTGCTCTTACTATCTTAATTTGGTACTCTGGCCCTGAACATAGAGCAATCGTACTCTGTGAGGGTGTTTCTCGAAGACTCTTTCTTCCAAAACTTCAGAGTACTTCATGCACTAAACTATTTGCTCCAGCTGAATATGTAATGAAATCTCAAAGTTCTGGACATGAAGAAAACAAGTTCACATTTTTCTTTAATGTGGTGGGATGAGAGAAAACCACTAACAGGTATTATGCACACAGTAATATTTGACTGACTGCTGACAAGTAGGCTTGGCAGAATCCCACAGATGTGCACATAGGAAGGGCGATGCACAATTCAGGTGAGCACTCACACTGTCCAAACTGGGACTGGCAAACAATACTGGACAAATTGTGAGGCATTCAGTGGCAGACACATATTTGCATCATAAACTGGCAAGTGCCGCTAAAAAAGTATATGTTGCTTGGTTCATTTGAACAAGGCTACCTTCCAACAATGACCTTCTGCTTTGCCTGCTTTCCATTTGAGTCTACAGTTGGAAAGCCAAAGCTTTCTTTCTGAACACTGCTACCATTAAGCAATGCAGAGAAAGTGGGGTTCAGAGCAGCCAACACTTCAACGGCTGGATTACACCTCTGAAGACTGCAAAAGAGAAGCTATGTGTTGCAAGAGCATGTTGACTCAGTGGGCAAGTGGGCATATTTGGCACTAACAGAAGCTTACAAGCGCTCGTCAAAGTTAGTTCTGAAGTAGAGTTTTATGTCTACAGCCAAGACTGGACATAAATGAAAAGATGTAATAACTGGCATTTTCAGGTTGTAGAAGAGGTTACAGTGTGGTGCTGTTACATACAAATCCAGATGTTTGAGCTTAATGAGGTACAATGAGATTCACTACTTTAAAGGATACACCTCATAGACATTCCTACTGAATTCATAATGACAATACTTGGTACAGCCAAAGACTGTGGAAGAAACAAGTAGAAACAAGTAGAAATAGGTAGAAAAAGGAAATGTAGAAACAGCCACCCCAGGCATGGACATGTCCCCTTCGGCCATCTGGAAAAAATGTTCTCCTGGTAACTATGCAGCCAGCAAGTATCTCCATCAAGTAATTGGTCAATGATAGGCATACGTTGCTTTGAAAAAGTCTGGGAAAGCAACTGGGGGTGGGTACTTTTAAAAACAAAATGCCTAGATGGATGCTCTAATCCATCTCTCGTACAGGTGTTAGAGGCTGCATTCTGTTCCCAGATGCTCACTGTCTAATGGAAGCTTTACAGAAGAGTCACATGCCTTGTTTCTTTGCTTTCATGAAGGCACTCGACAGGACACAAAAGGCCTTCAGCTGTGTTATGCCACATTACTCTATGCAGAGCTTTATGACCAAGAAAAGGAAAGCAGTCAAGCATGACTTGAGGCAAAAAAAAAAAAAGTCTCTTTTTTGTGATACTTCTTCTCTTCCTGCTGTCTGAATCCACAGAGCTGATCAACAGCCTGAAACAATTCATATTTTCTGCAGTCTGCTCACCTTATATTGGACAGTCAAACCTAGCTGTTGCTCATACTCCATCCCTTGACTTCATGGGCCATAAGTAATTAATTTGCCACCTACCCGTTGCAGATGAAAAGCCAGAATTATACACTCAAAAGCAAGCCTGATTTTACTTTTAACATTGCAATCCCAAGCCAAGGCCAATGTCTGTCTACTATCTCCCTGGGAATGGTTTGCAGTTCTTTCTTTGCAGTGCTATGACCAGCCCTTTATGTCTTCCTGTTCATTTCCTCCTTCAGCTCTGCACTGTCAACTGCATGTCAGACTTTTCAGTACAAGGTTATGAATGCTTTCCTGGCCTTCTTGCCTCATTGTTTTTGAAACTGTGCAGTGAGCAGGGTATGCTTCTGTTTCAATAAAGTGAACATTCAGTCTTGCTCTAAATGCCAGCAAAGTGAACTAGGGAAAAGAACAATAACCCAAAACACCCAGAGACAATAAAGTTAAAAGTAGGCTGTCACATTCAGATCTTTGTTGCATTCTTCTCTTCATCAAGAACTTTGAGTCATGAATCTTAAGCAGGGCAGGGGACGTGTCTAGCATTGTTTTCACGGCACTGATGCATGAACTCATTCAAGATGGGGGAAAGCAAATATTATGATGCTTGGCACTAGTTCCCTGTAGCTTTGATGTTCTTTGAAGTTTCATACGGCTTCAAAGCAGGAGGAGTAGTTACTTGTGCTGTTCAGATTACAAAGGCCTGCCAGCAGAGGAGTAGCTCACATACTGGTCTATCGAGGTCCTGTGTGGCACTGTCACCTAGCACTCAAGATTCTCCTTCATTTGTTCTCATGCTTACGCCAATAAAAAAATGCTGTTGACACTTTTGGGATCTTGTTCATCCAGGGACTGCAAAACACTATGCAAAAGGTCAGTAAAAATATTGACAACATGATAATGAGTGTGGAAGTCATCCACAATATAAAGGGCTTTCTCATAATACTTCAAGGTATTCATTGTTTACAGTGAGCCCACTGAATCCTCATCAGTCAACTGTTATGGGCAACAGATCACTTTTGCATTGTTATAACATGCTGACAACTAGCTAGAATAGCCTAGCTATAAAAACCCTATCTTCCAAAAAATTGAAGAGTGGGTCACAGAATAGGCATCATGACAATCTAACTGAGACATTGCTGCTTTGCTCTCACTGGAGCTCTCCATTGACTATTGCGAAATGGCTTTTTCTTAGTATTTTGTTGGCTTCTTAGTTTACCAGTGAGCAACGAAGACTGTGTATTGAGCCATCTGTTAGGGAAGTCCTTGATGTGATTAGAGACACATTTATACAGCTAAAGACATTGTTTGGTACTGAGCAAATCTTTCTGGAATGACACATATTTAATCTCAGGTAAATATTATGCAAGTAGCATTTCAGTGAGAGGCAGGCGAGGTGATAAGATCTTTGTCCTCACTGTACAAATGAGTTTGGGTGCATGTGGACAGAAGACAAAAAAGTGGCTACGAAAACAGGGAAAATAAAGCTGGATTATTTAATAATAAATAATAATAATATTGCTGAGAAATAATGCTTTTTCACCTGAAACAAAGAGCACAAAATATTAAGCAAAGCTCTCAGGGAAAGTTGTTTAGAGAAAGAGAAAACGTTTACCATGAACTGAAATATCACATATATCATTGGTAGGAAAACAGTTAAATTCGAAGATCTCTCCATACAGTCACCTCTTCAATGAGTCAAATTGATTGATGACTTTTTGAAATCAGTGTAATAACAACAAAGTCAAACCTGACCCACAGAGTTTAACCTTAGCTGTCAACTTTTAACAGTGGAAACAAGAGATTAAAGTATGCAAAAAATCTCAAAGTCAGAGCTGCTGAAATATATATTTTTCTGCTGCAGCTGCCTCCGGAGACCTGGTCTGAAACAAGTGCCAAGCATCATGTAAAAACACTTCCTTTACTGTAGAGTTAACAGCCAAAATCAAGGAAGAGAAAAGACTGGGAATGGGGAGAGGAGAAACACATTTCTGAACTCCCAATCTTCTTCACAGCCACTATGCAGTATTGTATTCTTTGTGGATTGTTGTGTGGTCAGAATCAGTTTTATCAGAAGACAGAAAATCTGGTAACAGATCATCTTCAGTCTGAATAGCATGACATGAAAACCAGAGTGTTGCCTGAAAAAAGAATCATATACCCAGTCCTCAGCTTTCGCCGATGAAATAATCTCTGACACAGCCTGCCAGAAATAACTGCATCTAATAAAGTGAGTGAAAACACAATAGAATCTGTTATATTGGGTCAGCTTAGGCAATTTCAGTTTGATCATTCTATGCAAATGATCCCTACATCCTGATCCACAAAACAAATTCCCCAAATCAGAAACTAAATGCAGTGTTGTGCTGGCTAAGTTCCTCTCTGCTGAGAAGGACCGGTCACATGCTGATGGATTGTAAGTAGCACTCTGAGAAGCTGCAAGACTCTTAGGCTTTCAGCCAGTGGGTAACCAAAAGGATGGGGAACGCTTTCCCTCTTTTGGAATCCTTCCAACATTACTTCAGAGCTGGGAGCTATCACAAGTGCTCTCACTGGCACAGGAGCTGTATCAGCTGAATACTCTATGGAAAGACCTGCACAATTGGCGGGCAAGTGAAAGGAGGGAGAAGAGGAATTCCCCCAAGCCTCTGTGTCTCAGTGACCTGCAGTTGTGGCCTACAGGAGCACCACAAGCTCGCATCTCTGCTCTGTACAGAAGCAGTGACACTTTCAGGAGCATACCCTGCCCACAACAGCCCCCACAGAAGGAAATAATGGAAAGACAAGGTGGTTTTGGTGCTCCCCTTTTTCACACAGTCTGTCCTCAATACATCTGGACATTTCTGCAAGAGGTAAAAGCTGCATGTACTGTGAAACGGGAGAATTGGACCTAAAAAATGTCTGCAAGTTCTCTACATGACTATCTACTGACATCAGTGGAGCTAGCTCACTTCCAGGGTGACTCTCTCCCCAGTTCAAAAGCAAAGGCAAGGAGAGTCTATTGTGTACTGACAACCCATTTCTCTGTCACAGTGTGTTGTCTGTAGCCAATAATTTGGTCCATTTTTTATGGGTAGTATATAAGCTTGTATCCTAATAAAATTCAAGAGTATGGCTGTATAAATAGTAAAATTCAGCAAATCTATACCTGAAAGATTGATTTGTCTTTGAAATATGACCTTTCTTGTACATCTCCCCAGCTTTTACTGCTTGAACATTCTTCAGGCTTTTTGAACATATTCACATTTGCTTTCAAATATAACTTCCATGCCAAATTATACTTCAAGACAAAAAGGTAGAGCTTACTCATGGAAACGGGTTGCAAGGCTAAAGGCAGAGAAGTTACTGTTTCTCCATCATGCTCTGTGTAGGTGCTTTTACAACATTTATCATATAATGGGAAGCCTTCACAAATGTTCAGTATTTCCAATTCCAAATGTTAAAAACCAAACTTGACTCAAATATCATGACACTTAAAATGTTGGTTCTGTTCATCTACCTTGTAGTTTTAAGTTTTTAGGTGTTTTCTTTTTTCCCCATTAGGGCCAGAAGTACTTTTACATTCAAAACAAAGGTATTCACTCCAGAAAGTCCTTCCTCAGCACCTATGGGGACCACATCCCAATTCAGGGATGTTTTTGAGTCCCAGCAGCATCAGCCTCCTTGCTTTCTTTGAAACACAGGTAGCCTAACTTCTCCTTTTTCTTCTCTCTGCTGGGATGAGGCAAAAGCTGTAAGATGGCTCTACCCAGCAGCAGAAATAAGTCAGGCCACACAGAAAACACAGAGTAGTTAAAAATCTGTAGAAGAAAAATCCCAGTGACCACATCAAGCCCTCTCAGTAGAATCTGTGGGACTATTTAAAGATGTTATTACATCCTTGCTCTGTTCTTAAACTTCTTCCTGAACACTGTGTTTTGGCTTATGTTGGAGAAAGAGACCTGAGGTCTCACCAAATATATCTCTCCTCATGCTGTTATAGAATAGGGCAGGGAGGAGAGAAATGCTGTGGTCCCTCTTTGTGAAAGGACAGACCTGTCACTGATTTAAAACACCCACTTTTTGACCCACCTGCACAAACTGGTGTGTTCATACAGGGGTATGGAGTGCTGCTTTCTTCTGCCATAATGGCTTAGAGACATGTCTCCTTTCTTTAGCACACTGTCATCTATTTACATGCTTTGGTCAGTAGCTCAGCAATGCCACCACTGCAGATAAAGAGACTGCTTGGAGAGGAGAAGATTCTCTTCATTGCTGACTGCATGTCAGCTCCTTGCCTGTCCAGCACTGCTCCACTTAACTAAACACATCCAAATAGTTTCTATGTGCTGACTTGCAAAAGCATTGCAAAATACAGGAAGGAGTGGAAAGGCAATGTTATTTTGCTGACTGGACAGAGAAAGCAGAGCCATCAGTCCTGTCCGTGACAGCTACACTAATATGTGTGGCAACTGGATGCTCACAATGCAGTAAAACTGCTCTTACTGAACTGCTCACCTTCCAGTCCTGTCATGTTAAGCAGCATTATTTTCAGATAAAATAACAGCAACTAGCAGGAAGCAGGAGCCCTGACAAAGAGTTCAGTGGCTATCTGCAATAGGGTCCTTCCAGAGACAAATTCCCTCCTGAAGGAACGCAGGCTTGAGTTGTCTCACTGGTATTACAAGGTTAATTCCATTTGTCCTTAGTGGTATCAACTATACTCATGCATTCTGAGATTATCCATTTGATAGGATGTTCCAACTCAAAACCAACCATTGGGCCCAGAAGCCTGAGCTCAGAGCTCAGGCCTCACAGCTGGTCCTCGAAGTACCAGGTCAGCAATGCACCAAGCAGACAGTTAACATTACACATGTGCCTGAAGTTCATCATCATTCACACCGTTGAAATCAACTGTGTGTGTAAAGTGCTTTGCTAGACCAGATCCTTTCATCCACCAAGATCTGAGATGGAGTTCTCCTACTAAGATGCCAGACAGGCCTGCAGGAAGGTATAGTGGGAAGCCTTTCTCCTAAAGTTACTTATTAGATACTTACTAGGTAAGTATTACACACTTATATTAGATAAAGTCACTACTTGTGGAGAGAAAAAAAAACAGAAGCCTGTGGGCATTGATGTTTGGCAATGATCATCTCTGAAAAGTCATCAAAAGTTCTGAAGCATCCTATTGTCTTCAAAAGCTCAGCAATCAAACAAACCCAGTCTGGTATCACTATATCCTAAACTGGAAAACCTCCTGCCTTGCAAGAACAGACAAAATACTGGGATATGAAAACTTTGTCATTGCAAAACTATTTTTAATACAGTAGTTAGCAACATTTCTGCTGACATCCAAATGCTGGATGCTAAAAATAGTTTCCATCTCCATTCTAGTGCAGAATTTTGTATTCACAAAGAAACAGCTGTCGTCTTCTTCGAACACAGAACAGGTCTGACTTCTAAGGCTAGACACTGAAAAAAAACAGAATCCCAGGGCTATGAGCACACTCTTTTATTCTAAATTAGATATGTAGTTAGTGCAGCTGTGTGGCAAACCAGGTCTTTGAATATATATAAAATGGCAAGATGGCCATCTCACTGCAAATTCCAGATGAGGGTAAATAACATTTTTACAAACTGTACAAATACATTGACGACAGTGTTGTAAGGGACCCTTCCATCCTCTTGAAAATAAAGTATCCTAACATTTGAATAGTGAAATGATACTTAAAATATTTTCTCATGTTAAGCAACACTACTTATAAAATGCACTTATTACCATAGACAGCAGAAATAGAACAATTAGATCCTCCAGTATTTCAGCCAAACAACTTGTCTTCAGCAGCTTCCATATATGACAGAGTCAAAAATAAGCCTTGCTTCCGTTTCAAATGTATAGGGAGATGCTATTCCTGATTCCTAACTACAGGCAAAATCACAGTATGACTTGAAGAACAAAGATTCTTGCCTGTCTTGATGGAGACAAGAGCAAACTTCTATAAGGCTGTGAGGTTTTCCTTACTCTCAGGTTTTCTTTCTGTACCACTCCTTCCCTCCCAATACCCAGCAGTGATGGCCAGGAATACAAACACAGCAGCTCTGCCTTTTGCTCCTTGATCAGAACATGTAGAAATCTGACTATTGGGACACAATGCAAGCCTCAGGCTCCTGGCTGTGGAAGGCAAGCAGAGCTGATGTCTGATGTGATTAGAGTTTGGATTTCATCTTTTGCTGTGCATGTTTTCAATTTGAGGGAGGAACAATGCTAAGCTTTTCTTGTGACATTTCTTAAGATTTGTCAAAGATGCCACTTCCATAGAATCATAGAATAGAATCACAAAATCGTTTAGGTTGGAAAAGACCTTTGAGATCATCAAGTCCAACCATTAACCTAGCACTGCCAAGTCCACCACTAAACCATATCCCTAAGCACCACAGCTACACATCTTTTAAATACCTCCAGGGATGGTGAATCAACCACTTCCCTGGGCAGCCTGTTCCAATGCTTGACAACCCTTTTGGTGAAGAAATTTTTCCTAGTATCCAATCTAAACCTCCCCTGGCACAGCTTGAGGCTATCTCCTCTCGTCATGTCACTTGTTACTTGGGAGAAGAGACCAACACCCACCTCACTACAACCTCCTTTCAGGTAGCTGTAGAGAGTGATAAGGTCTCCCCTCAGCCTCCTCTTCTCCAGACTAAACACCCCCAGCTCCCTCAGCTGCTCCTCATAAGACTCGTTCTCCAGACCCTTCAGCAATTTCGTTGCCCTTCTCTGGACACACTCCAGCAACTCAATGTCCTTCTTGTAGTGAGGGGCCCAAAACTGAACACGGTATTTGATGTCTGGCCTCACCAGTGCCGAATACAGGGGGACAATCACTTCCCCAGTCCCGCTGGCCACACCATTTCTGACACAAGCCAGGATGCTGTTGGCCTTCTTGGCCATCTGGGCGCACTGCTGGCTCATATTCAGCCGACGGTCAGCCAACACCCCCAGGTCCTTTTCCACCGGGCAGCTTTCCAGCCACTCTTCCCCAAGCCTGTAGCATTCCATGGGGTTGTTGTGACCCAAGTGCAAGACCCAGCACTCGGCTTTGTTGAACCTCGTACTTGGCCTTGGCCCACCAATCCACCTGTGCAGGTCCCTCTGTAGCTCTGCAGAGCATTCCTACCCTCAAGCGGATCGACACTCCCACCCAACTTGGTGTCATCTGCAAACTTACTGAGAGTGCACTCAGTCCCCTTGTCCAGATCATTGGTAAAGATATTAAACAGAACTGGTCCCAAAACTGAGCCCTGGGGAACACCGCTTGTGACCGGCTGCCAACTGGATTTAACTCCATTCACCACAACCCTCTGGGCCTGGCCATCCAGCCAGTTTTTTACCCAGCAAAGCATACGCCCGTCCAAGCCATAAGCTGCCAGTTTACCCGGGAGAATGCTGTGGGAAACGGTGTCAAAGGCTTTACTAAAGTCTAGGTAGACAACATCCACAGTCTTTCCCCCAACTACGAAGTGGGTCACCTTGTCATAGCAGGAGATCAGCTTAGTCAAGCAGGACCTGCCTTTCGTAAACCCATGCTGACTGGGCCTGATGACCTGGTTGTTCTGTACATGCTGCGTGATGGCACTGAAGATGAGCTGCTCCATGACCTTCCCCAGCACCGAGGTCAGGCTGACTGGCCTGCTGTAGTTCCCTGGATCCTCCTTGCAGCCCTTCTTGTAGATGGGCATCACATTTGCTAACCTCCAGTCAACTGGGAGCTCCCCGGTTAGCCAGGACTGCTGATAAATGATGGAAGTGGCTTGGTGAGCAATTCCACCAGCTCCCTCAGTACCCTTGGGTGGATCCCATCCAGCCCCATAGACCTGTGTGTGTCTTTAGTGCTGTAGCAGGTCACTAACCATTTCCCCTTGGATTGTGGGGGCTTCATTCTGCTCCCTGTCCCTGTCTTCCAGCTCAGAGGGCTGGGTACCCCAAGAAGGATTGGTCTTACCATTAAAGACTGAGGCAAAGAAGACATTAAGTACCTAAGTATTATATTTTTACATATAATAAATCCCCTTTCTTTTTGCAAAGAAAAATGAGAAAAAAATGCACTAGGGAAGAATGGTAACAACACATTTGAGTACAAAGACACAAGGAAAGCAGGAAGAAAATATAGAATTACTTGAATCACCACAGCAAACCAATTTCCTTCAGAGCCTTCAGTACTCCTAGCCAGGGGGAATACAGCTGATGAAGGTTAAAAGCATTGAATTGTGCATGCAAAATAATTCTCAGTGGGCTCAAGGCACAGAGTTGGAATCGGGTTTCAAGTCTGAAGACACTGAGATCTGGGAATATGGTTCAGAAGATTACGAAGCCTGTGAAATGCAAAACTGGAGCTAGTTAATACCGTAACTTTTTATTGCAGTTGAATTCCCCTCAAGGTTCTAAGATTTTCCTTCAAAATCTTGAAATCTCAACCTCTGCGAACACTTGAAAGGACTTCTCATACTATCAAGCTCTCCCCAAATGCTGCTACTAGTTTGATGGCTGCTTATTTGGAATGAAATGCAAGGCGAGACAGACATTCCTTCATTGATTCATATACTGAAATATTATGCTTCCTTGTGGACAGCCAGAAGCTTAAGTAAATTGGCAAGTTGTACTCCTTCCTCCTCCATTCTATTAGGAGAATTATGGAATTATCGCTCTGTCCTAAGTGTACAGCACAGCAAAATATGCCAATTAGAGGATTAAGGAAGGTGACAAGAGTGTTTTTTTCTCTATGCTGCATGATAGCCGTAGTGCATAACAGTTCTTTATCCTGTCCTTCAGCCAGCAGTACTTCCAGATGTACCAGGACAGGAAACAGCAGTCTTATTCCAGACTTGGAGACTTTGTTCTCCTCATTTACTGCTTCTTTTGACCAACCCTTGCTATTGCCAAGCACAGACGATACAGCAACTTCAAGATTAATTTATCACACTAGAAGCTGATTTGATCTGGAGCTGCTTCATGTATCATTATGTTTACCTCTTCTGCAATTTATCCAGATTTTATAAGTTTAAAATCTCTCTGTAAAATCACACTCCTGTTATACATATTTCCTAGACATTCTCCATTTATCAGAAAGGTCTTGGAATGAAAAATATTATTTAAATGTTCTCCCTATATTGTGTGGCCTAAAGATTCAAATCAACCTAAAACACTTTGGCAGAAAGAGGTTAAAGTGAAAAAGCTCTCTAAACCTGAATTTTCCAAGTGCTTTAGCTTAGATGAAAAAATATATCCCCTATGATCCCTTGTAATGCAGTGTGAGCTTAGATTTCCACTAGCATTAGCTAAAAGCACTACAGAACATGTCTCAGAGACAGATTCCTCTTGATAAAAAGTGCAAATACTGTTCAGCAAATAGAAAAGTCCCCTGAAATCAGGACTGAACCTTTGTTGACACCAGACCAGCACATCAAAGCCTGAAAGACTGCATTAACAGGAGAACCTGTGGAATTTGCCCATGTCTTGAATCCAGCCTAATGCAAATGACCCATCAGCTGCAGGACAGATCATATCCTTGAGAGGGAGTCCTGCTTGTTCCTTTCACACAGCTCCCTCTATCAGGACTTAGCAATTCATTTACAGTGAAAGAGCTGAAGTAGTTTGTAAGCATTGGCAACAAATCCTGCATGGTTTAATAACGCCAATTCTGCCACCTAGTGACAAGGAAAATTAACCTACCGTTTATGAACGGGCTGAGGGAGCACTGGCTCAAACAGCTACAACTGTGCCACAGCTGGCAGATGGACACTGCCATTACACCATCAGTACCCATGGTTCACCCAGGCAGTCTGCCTGCATGCTCAGAGCATAAAAAACATAAAGAATGAGTGTATGCTGCTTAGCAGTACATGAGAAGGATGACCAAGCCAGTATGTAAAAGCCCAGTCTCAAGGTTCGCTCATGAGCACACATTGGAACTGCTGCTGACTCTAGACCTTGTCTTCAGGGAGCTCAGAAAGTAGGTTCAGCTATTGCCTGCACAGAAGCACAACACTGGCAGAGAACACAGCAGACACTGGTGTTCTTTCCCAGTCCTTTGGCTTACCGGACAGTGAGACTGATTTGGATTCCAAATCTCCAGCGTATGGGTAGTGGTTCAGCCGGACCTTCCTGTGTCAGAATTCACACAAGGAACCCCTAAAGTACCTGCTCAGAGTGAAGCTTCACAGCACTGTTCTCCAGATGAACTGCCAGCAATCAGCACTCTCCGCCTCTGAAGCCTGTTGGCCATGGAGTGATTCAATGCAATTTCCTAAATGTCAGATGGAGTCCTCTCAGCTGAGCCATACATGAAAAGGACATCATCTGCATCCAGTGGAAATGTATGTGCTCTTCTCTGCCCAGGATCTTGTGACCTTATTTTTATCATCCTGTGCTACGCGCACAGGTTCTAGGAGGAGATAAACCATTTAGGGTGGAAAGGTTGCTGTGCCTGCTGCTACGAAGGGAAACGGCAAATAGCATGGTGTTTAGAAATGTGTTTTCAGAGCAAAATCACGTGGGTTAAAACATCTAGCTTCTACACATCTTCTTGGAAGCATTTCTCAGCTAGATAGGTGTAAACTCATTGCTACCTGCTGCATTTCTCAGTGCTTACCTATTGCAAAACACTCTTGAAGCTTTTGTAAAGGGGGATAGCAAATGGATAGAAAACTAGAGTTGACAGACTAAAGGTGCAAGAAGTTGAGCTGCTTACAGGCCTGTATTACTAATCAATAAAGTCTACAATTAATCATTAAAAACTTGGCAGGGCCAGAGCTGCAAATAGAATACAGGCTTGCCGTCTCCATCTTCCTTGCTCTAACGATTTGAAAATCCTTTGTCCCTAGGTAGCTGTGCATCTGTTTTACATCCTTAGTAACACTGCTAAAAAAAAAGCTACTGGAAGTAAAACTAGCTACAGGGCTTTGGTTTCAGGCAGCTGGTTTGTTCTTATACATCTGTAACTGAGAAAATTTCATCAGAATCCATGGAAACAAAACAAAGTGACAGGAGAGACCAGTCCAGTGTCTTCAGAATCCCATATCTCATATAGCTATTCAGCCTTGTGTCAGGAAAATAAAGGTAACTATTCAGGAAGGCATTTCTATTGCACTTCAGTATACACTTAGCTTTAGATGGTTTCCTGGTTAAAGCTACAGCATTTAAGCAGAGCTTTTTCAACTGTGAGCTGGAAAAAAAAGGGAAGCAAAACAAGAAGTATTTACTTTCTCTGATGAGTGACAGACTTTGCATCATGCAGCTATGTCTAAAATCTTTGGAAGGCATTCCCTCCTTTTGTACAGCATGTATTTACCACATGGACTCCAAAGCACCTGGGATTATCACAGTGATACTGTAAAAGATATGTAAATCAACACCCACTTTGTTTTTTTCTTCCCCATATTGTCAGGCAAAATAGAAATGCTGCATTCTGGGTGATTAAACCATGTATTAGAACAACTAAACACAGCAAGATTCTGGTAGGAGAAAGAAGGGTGCCAGATTCTTCTTCCATAGTATACATATTTTATCCTGCAGCTCCATCTGGTTTCTCAGCCTGTCCTGTTTTGTTCAGGGAACAGGAAATTCTAGATACTATTTGAAAGCAGAATCACTAAGGCAGTGTTTGTTTCAATAACAAATTGGACTCAGAAAATAATGGTGAGGGAAAAGGGGAAAGTTACATGGATACCAGAGGAGATCCAGAAAATGTTTTGATTCTTATCTTCTAAGGAACTGAGTGGTGCACAAGTTACTGAAGACAGCAGCTATTTCTTAGGAGCACAGTGGAGCAGGGTGTAGAGATCTCTCAAGTGGTTCATCTAAAAGGTTCAGCTCAGGTTAAGATGTCTACTGTATGTATATAGTTTCCTGATATGAATGCGTATGCAGCTTTGGTTTTATGAACCAGACTGTCCCACATGTCCAACTGAAAGATCAAAAATTCCACAGTTAGACTGGATGAATATTCCTGGATCTCTACTGCAGATGATCCCTAAATGACACATGATTTTGATTCTCCATCCTGAGGTGCCATTAAGAGATCTGATTTTCAGTGCTCATACTAGGTTTTGCATGTGTGTGCATGGTAGTGGCAGTGGTGGTTGTTCATTTTCAATAGAAGTGAACCAAAGCACAGATGCCTCTAGAAAGCATGCAGTGAAAAGTCTTGTACGCAGACAATCAGCTTGACATTCACTGTGCATCAGTACCACAGTTAAAGCATTTGTAGTTCTTCACACGTCAGAAGAGTCACTAGGCCACAACTCAGGACTCGGTACAACTGTCACCGAAATCGGGAATAAACCTCGTAACACCAATGTAGTGTTAAAAGGCAGGCATTCTTTATTCACGGCGCCGGGAACACGGGGGATAGCTCCTCCTCAAGCGTGTTCACCTTTGCATTAAAATTTGCCAGTTTTTATACATATTTTCTGCTAAGTCATGATCACACCACATTATTATCATAGAATACCAAATATTCATTCCTTCATTAATATTCACTACCTTTCAACATGATTGGATTCTTTTAAATATGATATCACCTTTAAAAATAATCATTGGTCATCTCCTCTAAGACCACTAACTAACCTAACTGATTACGTGATCTCCAAATCACAATGGGAAGGTACATGGGCTTCTGAGCAGCATCACTGGTGCATGACACTTAAATTACTAGACACAATTCCTTATTATCTCAAAGTTCTAACAGAACATTCTTCATTCTTCACTATACCACTAAGTTAATCATTATGTTAAAAACAATATAGATTCAGTTATGTTTCTATGGTCACACAGCACACAGTATTCTACTTGTTCTAGTTAATTCCCTACCTACCACCTTGGTTACATTTCCCCCCTTTGGAAGTTTTGAAATGATCACTCTTTCAATACTTCCATTACAGATCATTATCTAATCTATTTTACTGCATAATGGTGGGAGTATCACTAGTTGAACTCATCGGACTCTGATGTCGTCCTTCAGCTACTGCGAGTGTAATTTTTCGATCAACAGCTGCTCTGTTGGTAAGTTCCCTCTTTAAGCAATGATAGACAAGCATTACTGCCAAGATTAGTAATAATCCATCACTAGCAACTGCCAGATCAAAATCCATTTTCTCCACACTTTACAATGACAACCCCTTTTTTTTTTTTCTTAAACATATTTTAAAGTTAACTTTGCAATCCCTGGAACCCTATTGTCGATTTTCCATGACAGGGCCTTCTTCACTCGAGTGTAGTGTATCCACGGTTCCACTCCATCCACTTTGATTGCAGTGTAAGTTGTTAACAGTACCTGGAAAGGTCCCTTCCACCTCTCCTGTAGTGGTTCAGAATTCCAAGTTCTTATGTACACAAGATCACCTGGCTGATACTGATGTACAGGTGTATCCAAGGCAAGTGATCTAACCAGCACAATGTACCTCCGGAGTGCTCCAAGGACTCTTCCTAGAGAAATCAGATACCTTTTTAAATCAGTTTCCCCAGCTACCTTCATATCCCCTGGGATTAAAGGAGTCTGGTAAGGTTTGCCGTACAGAATTTCATATGGACTTACACCGTCTCTTGATCTCGGTTGGATCCTAATTCTCAAGAGAGCTAATGGTAAAGCCTGCGGCCACTTTAAAGATGTTTCCTGGCAAATTTTACTTATCTCTCTTTTCAATGTTTGATTCATCCTCTCAATTTTTCCACTTGATTGTGGTCTCCAGGGGGTATGTAGGTCCCATTTTATGCCCAAAATTTTACTAATTTGTTGAACTATATCTGCCACAAAATGTGGTCCTCTGTCAGAGGACATTCCAATTGATACCCCAAATCTTGGTATTATTTCTTTTAACAATATTTTTACCACTTCTCTAGCTTTGTTGGTGCGGCAAGGGAATGCTTCTGGCCATCCAGAAAATGTATCAGTTAATACTAACAAATACCTATATCCATTTTGTTGGGGTAACTCAGAGAAATCAATTTGCCAATAATCTCCAGGAGAGTTTCCTTGTTTTGTCATTCCTAAAGGTGGTTTCCTTTGGTTTAGGGGGTTATTTTAAGACAGATTGGACATTTTGCTACTATTGATTTGACTATTCCTGTCATTCCTACACACAATACAAATGTCTTTAAACTTGAAACCATAGCCTCTATTCCCCAATGTGTTTGCTCATGTTTTTCTTTTGCGAGTTCTATCATAACTTGCACAGTTACTATTACCTGTTTCTCTGGCATTACCCACCATCCTTCCTCATTTTGTAATGCTTTTAATTGTTCTGCTAATTGATCATCCAATTTACTATATTTCGGTTTTAAATTTGGAAGTTTCATTTGTTTTACTGGTACTAATGCAAGGATACGTCGTTCTGCCACCTCCTTTGCAGCTTTATCTGCCAATCGATTACCTCTGTTTACAGCCGTCTGACCAAATTGATGAGCTTTACAATGCATTACCGCCACCTCCTTTGGTCTCTGCATGTCTTCCAGAAGTTGGAGAATTTCTTCTTTATACTTTATAGATGTTCCTTGGGCTGACAGCAGTCCTCTTTCTTTCCAGATAGCTCCATGAGCATGGATCACACCAAATGCATATCTAGAATCAGTCCAAATATTTACCCTTTTTCCTTCCACGATTCGCAGAGCCCGCCTTAACGCCACCAGTTCTGCTTTCTGTGCTGAGGTATTTGTAGGCGATGTCCCCGACTCCAGTACCTCAGTGGTGGTGACGACAGCATACCCGGCCATTTGCTTTCCCCCTCGCACAAAGCTGCTTCCATCTGTAAATAGTTCCAGATCAGGATGCTCCAAAGGTTCATCTCTTAGGTCCGGTCTGCTGGAATAGACTTGTTCAATAGTTAGCAGGCAATCATGTTCTAAATTCCCTGTTGGGTTTTCTGCTGACAGGAATATTGCTGGATTAACAATTGGCGTGGTTTTTAATTCCACATCATCTTGCTCCAATAGGACAACCTGATACTTCAGCATTCTACTAGGGGATAACCAATGCCCCCCCTTTTGCTCTAGGACAGTTGTTACCATATGTGGTACATATACCACCATCTTTTGGCCCAAGGTCAATTTTCGGGCCTCTTGGATCAGCAATACCGTTGCTGCTACAGCACGTAAACAGCCTGGCCATCCTTTACTCACATTATCAAGTTGTTTGGAGAAATATCCAACCGGCCATTTCCAGGATCCCAGTAGTTGTGCCAGCACTCCAAGGGCCAAATGCTGTCTTTCATGTACAAATAACTCAAAAGGTTTAGTCACATCAGGTAATCCCAAAGCAGGAGCCATCATCAATGCCTTTTTTAATTCTTTAAATGATTTCCGACATTCAGGTGTCCAAGTCAGGTACTGATCTTTGGATTCCTTTAAAGCCTCATACAGTGGCTTGACATACAGTCCATAGTTCAGAATCCAAAGCCGACACCATCCAATCATCCCCAGAAAAGCTCTTAGTTCCTTTGGGCTGTCACGTTCAGCCATTTGACAAATAGCTTCTTTTCTTTCAATTCCTAATTGTCTCTGTCCTTGAGATATTTCAAATCCCAGATAAGTCACTGCCTCTTTCCCTATCTGGGCCTTATTTCTAGAAACTCTGTATCCTCCTTGGCCCAGAAAATTTAATAGACTGATAGTGATTTCCAAACATTTTTCTTTACTTTCTGCTGCTATCAGAACGTCATCTACATACTGTAACAGTGTGCCTCCTTCTTGGTTCTGTTTTTTTTTTTTCCATACCTCTAATTCCTTTGCCAACTGATTCCCAAATATCATAGGGCTATTTTTGAATCCTTGTGGAAGCACAGTCCATGTTAATTGTGTCTTTCATCCTGTTGTGGGGCTTTCCCATTCAAAAGCAAATATGCTCTGGCTTTTTATATCCAGAGGTATGCAAAAGAAGGCATCCTTTAGGTCTAGTACAGTAAACCATTTATATTCTTCTTTCAAAGAGGTTAGCAAGGTATATGGATTGGCCACTACTGGGTGTATATCCTGAACTATCTGATTTATAGCTCTTAAATCCTGAACTAATCGATATTCTTTACCTCCAGATTTCCTTACAGGCAATATGGGAGTATTGTATTCCGATCCACATTCTACTAAAAGCCCATATTCTAAAAACTTTATAATTAGTCCTTCTAATCCTTTTCGAGCCTCCCACTTAATAGGGTATTGTTTCTGCCTTACCGGCTTGGCTCCAGGTTTTAAAGTTACTTTCACCAGCTCTGCCAATTTAGATCGTCCCGGAACTCCACTTGGCCAAACCAAAGGAATTACTGCATTTTCCACTTCTTCTGGAATTTGTTCCTCCCTGAAGGAATCCTGTAACATAAACACTCTTGCCTCTATGGCTTTTGATTCTGGTATTAGTAATTTAATCTCTCCATCTTTGAAAGTTATTTGTGCATCTAGTTTACTTAATAGATCTCGCCCTAACAAAGGCAGTGGACATGCAGGCATATACAGAAACTGGTGAGTTACCCACTGTTTTCCTAATTTAAACTTTAATGGTTCTAGAAAAGGCCAATTTTCTCTTGCCCTGTCGCACCAACGACATTCACTGATTTATGACTAATTTTCCCTTTACATGTATTCAATACCGAATAAGTGGCTCCTGTATCTATCAAAAATTCTATTTCTTCATCCCCTAGCTTCATTGTAACCAGAGGTTCAGCTAGGGTTGATTCCCCTGGTCCCCTTCATAGTTCTTCATCCAGGGTCATTAATTTAATCGCCTGAAGGGTTGGATCTAATCCTCCGGCCCTGGGACATTCTTTTTTCCAGTGTCCATGTTCCTTACAGACAGCACATTGATCTTTAGCCAATTGGAGATTTACCTTCCTCCTTTCTCCAACATTCACTCTTGAAACAATTCTCTTCAGTATTACAAATAGAACAACCCCTTTTCAAGTTCTCATCACGTTCTCCCTTTTACAAAACATTAATTGCAGGATAGTATTGTATTGCAATATCCCATTTTCTGGCCATTTCTCCCCACTCTCCAATCTATACATTGGCCACCAATGATTGCAATATTCTATTAATTGCTTCCGAGTTAGAGGATCTCCTCCCAGATCTTTCCAATGTGCCAAAATACATCCTAAAGGTGTTTTCTGCGGGACAGATTTCTTACTCAGAAATGTACCCATCTTCCTGAGACTAGTGGGTGTGATCGTGCACTATCACAGGCACTAGTCAGAGGGACCCCAACCCCTGTTGAAGCTCCCTCTGGGATTCCAGCCCCCTGCTGGAAATCCCCCTGGGATTCCAACCCCCTGCTGGAAATCCCCCTACCTTGCCCGGGACCCTAGCCCAACCTTGCGAGGCTTTCGCCGCGTCTTATAGGCAGGCGTTACCTGTGGGGACTCCAACCCCGTAGAGGTACCTCTCAGCCCTACTCTGCGTAGCTTTGGCCGCGCCTTACGAGCAGGCTGGTGGGACTCGTACCCGCGTTACTTCAATCCCTTAAAAGAATGCCTTATTACCTTTTCCAGGGGACTTGCTCAGAATTCTTCGGTCCGGGGATCAGAGGTTCTCCCCGAGAATCCCTCGGTGCCGGCTGGAGGTCCTGTGATCCCACGCATCCGTTGAAATTCAGAAGCGGTGTCCCATCTGGGTCGCCAAAACTGTCACCGAAATCGGGAATAAACCTCGTAACACCAATATAGTGTTAAAAGGCAGGCATTCTTTATTCACGGCGCCGGGAACACGGGGGATAGCTCCTCCTCAAGCGTGTTCACCTTTGCATTAAAATTTGCCAGTTTTTATACATATTTTTTGCTAAGTCATGATCACACCACATTATTATCATAGAATACCAAATATTCATTCCTTCATTAATATTCACTACCTTTCAACATGATTGGATTCTTTTAAATATGATATCACCTTTAAAAATAATCATTGGTCATCTCCTCTAAGACCACTAACTAACCTAACTGATTACGTGATCTCCAAATCACAATGGGAAGGTACATGGGCTTCTGAGCAGCATCACTGGTGCATGACACTTAAATTACTAGACACAATTCCTTATTATCTCAAAGTTCTAACAGAACATTCTTCATTCTTCACTATACCACTAAGTTAATCATTATGTTAAAAACAATATAGATTCAGTTATGTTTCTATGGTCACACAGCACACAGTATTCTACTTGTTCTAGTTAATTCCCTACCTACCACCTTGGTTACACAACTTTCCTACTCCAGAGCAGTGAGGCACACTAGAACAGACAGACAGAGACATGGAGGCTTTCCTAGAATGAATGTCATCCTTCTGTGAAGCTTTTCTCTGATCAGAGCCAGCAGTTCCAGAGCGTCTCCAAAGCACACGTTCTGCTGCTTAGCGCTGGTGGCTGGGTAGAGGAAGAGGGGACTTCTTCCACCTTCTAACTAGCGCATCTACTTTTTTTCAGTGGGGGAAGGCTAACCTATGAAAGAATTAGGAGAGCTGACTGCATTTGGTCCTTCATTAGAACAACTCTTCTGTGGTAGTGGATTGCCCGTGGAGTATTTTCCTGTAACGTTTCTATATTTCTTTCCTCCCAGAATTCCTTTTTTTTTTTTTCTGATAGAAAGGGGACAAAAGACTCCTTTGCAGATATCACAGTCAACTCTGCATGAAGTATCACTGAAATGGCTACAATACAGAACAACTATTACCCTAACAAAAAAGTGCTAATGACTGATACTTCATGCCCACCTAGAAACTCACAGGGAGGAACAACTGCTGCAAGAGGTATTTAGTCAGACACAGGTAAAAAAACCACAAGAACAGCAGGGGCCAATATCCTCTCTGCTTAGAGGGAGCTTAGCTCATCTGCCTCTCCTTTACCAATGTATCACACGCACTGTTTGACACCTGCTTAATGACTTCCATGATGACTCACAGAACAAACCCTCCCCACAACAGAATGAATCTGCACTATAAAACAAACGTGGTTCCTCCTGCAAGCTCAGTAGCTGAGGTGGAGGTTATTTATTCCTCCAAGCCTGAGAATATGTAGAAACGTTACAGGAAAATACTCCACGGGCAATCCACTACCACAGAAGAGTTGTTCTAATGAAGGACCAAATGCAGTCAGCTCTCCTAATTCTTTCATAGGTTAGCCTTCCCCCACTGAAAAAAAGTAGATGCGCTAGTTAGAAGGTGGAAGAAGTCCCCTCTTCCTCTATCCAGCCACCAGCGCTAAGCAGCGGAACGTGTGCTTTGGAGATGCTCTGGAACTGCTGGCTCTGATCAGAGAAAAGCTTCACAGAAGGATGACATTCATTCTAGGAAAGCCTCTGAGGTAGAGCTGTCTGGCAAATGTGATGGAATAAAACCTGAACAGGAGGGCAGGTTTCTCGATCATAACAGAAGTTCTTTGAGGCTTTTACTTTACCATCACTTTTATTGCAATTGAGTTCTCTTATTGTTTTAAGATATATTTTGACTAAGCAGTTTCTTATTGAAAACTGCAAGTTCTTTGAAACAGAAACTTCTTGTGGCAATGCATAAATCCTGCCCCAAATCTGTCAGAAATTAATTTTGATACCTGAAGTACTATGTCTGAACTATACTGGAGTCCACCCTTGGTCATTAAGCCAAAGGTAACCAACTATTCAAGGAGTGAGGCATTCATTTGAAAAATGAGTGAACAGCAGCACAGTACTTCTAATAGCATCTGCAATACCTTAGTGATTAGTGGATCAGCTCAAAAAGCAGCTTTTTTATTTTTTAAAAAGAAAAAAATGTGTAGTGAATTCCTTTTTTTCATACTGCAGAACAAACAACTACTGAAGTCTTGTTTTGTGGGATGGTCACTGCTTACCACTGATAAGGAGGTTTTATTGTGTAAAGTCCAAAGTCCAACTCAAGTCGTCTGAGAGTCAGAGAACCTGTGTTTTTTCTATCTACTCACAAATCTTCCTGCCTTTCACTGTTTTCATTCATTCATTGCTCCTGTTTTGTAAATGCAGACTTGCCATTCCCTCAACCTGTCTCAAATGCACAGTGCATCAGGAAGCAGTGAGGGGAGCAGCTGCTCCACAAGGGAGGTGAGCTTGTAGCCAGGAGCCTTGTTATGGCTCCTGTGAGCAATGACCTCACTAACAAGGAGCTAGGATGCAGAGTGGCACATCCAGGTCAGGATCAGGGCCAGAGACAGTGATCAGGGTCAGACAGACAGGAGTCAAAGCACTCTGATGTCAAGCCAGGCAGCCCAGCCATGGGGTCTGGGTCAAGGTGAAGACCAGGTGCTGACACATCTGCTTACACAGCTGTGATGTTGCATAGCAGCCGAACCTCAGCCTAAGAGCAGCTCCCAAGGGAGAGGAGGGGCAGGCCCTCACCTCTGGTCTTCTCTACAACAGTTCTTACTAGTGAAGGAGCTGACCTTGGGCTCAGACAGCTAAACTTAACTAAGCCAACTAAACTGGAAGGTGGATGAGCTCTGGGCCTTACATAACGAAAATCTGAAGCAAGAAGGGAGAGGTTTCTTCATTTACTTCTAAAACTTGCAAGAGGCTTTCTGGTAATGAGCTATTACGAGACCCACCTTGGATAGACTTGGTGGATAGAATCCACCTCTCTAAAGTATAAAACATTCCCACAGCACTGTTAAAAAAACAATTCTTCCATATTTAAATGTTTTCCATCTTTCAGCTTGAAAACTGTCTCACCAAATCTTTTGAATTTCAAAGTAACACACTTTTCACCCTTCCCCAATCCCTCCTTCCAGAAATAGCTACAAGAGCATCCCTACCAGACACTACATCCTGCCCTGGGTTTTTCTAGTGTGCCATGGAAACTGATAAAGCTGCACTGTTTTTACCCAGGGTCTGTCAGAGGCTCTGTGGTCCATACCTATCCAGCTGCCTTGGTCAGGTTTCTGGAATCTAATCAGTGAGGTAACAGGGACAGTGACAGGAGAAGTAAAGAAAACTTCTTCAGTCAGTTATTAGCATTTATCCCATCTTCCCTCCATGTTCTTAGCCTGCTGCCTAAAGGACTCCGGGTGAAGTCCAACTTCAACTCAGTTCTGTGTAATTAATCACATGGTCATTAGTCCTGCAACGGAAGTTAAACACTTCTGCTTGTCTGCCACAACTGTGATGATGTCATAGCAAAAGAGCTATTTCTCAGTGTCATCGGCTCAACAGTGATGTATCTTCAAGCAAAGCAACAACATGTTTGGTATGTCAGCCTACCTACAGGCAAACCATTTCTGCTTTTATTTTGGAAGTATTCTCCTACCTGGGAACTTAAAACAACTGTCGACAGAAGCATTAATGCCAGGAAAAACTGGTGCAGGTGACTAGAGGCTGGAGTTTGAACAGTGTCAGGAAGAAGCAAAGAGCAACCAGAACTTTCTGGAGTACTGTTAAGTTAATGGTTATGGGAAAAGCAGAGAAAAAACATTCCTGCAGACAAATCCTGGATTTCTACACATTATAAAACAATTTACTTGGTGGATATTATTCCAGTATTTAAGGGAATACTTTGCCAAATGAAGCAGATGTAGCCAGAACAAACCTACAAAAACATTGTCTTGATTGTGTTCCTGTAAAATACTTCTGAGTTTGAACGAACAATCAGAAGCAACTGTATCTCTGCAAATTCTGCAGGCTAGCCATAGCCTCCAGGTAATCAAAGACCTGGTAATGAAAGATAAAGTGCTGACAAGAAAAAAATGCTTGAAGAAGTTAATAAGACTTGCTCTTCTCAAGAATGCTGTCAGCCAATGTTTCTTCTTTGGTGTTGATACCACAGTGAGTACTGCAGATGTGCAAGGATTTTTTTTTCCCCACCTGAGCTTTTTGTGGCCTTAGACCCCACAGCTGTTAGTGTGCGGCTGTGTCAGCCAGCACAAGCCCAGTTCAAGGGACATGGGCAGCCTGCTATCTGATACTGCTGAGCAGATGCAGCCTACATCTACTGGAGCACATACATTGTTTGCAGTGTACTGTCCAGCTGTCCAGGACGGATGGAAACATCCAGTAAGGATGGAAACCCCCCAACCAGACCAGCTAGGTCACACAAACTCTAACACTTGCAAAGTTTAAATTATTTTCTTAAATAAGCAATGTGCTTTTTTTCAAAAAGAAAGTCAAGATTAACAGGAGCTGATGGATGCATAGAACTTCCGAAAGTCTCCATCTTTTCTGCGAGCCAGAAAAAGTAATGTAACACCAGATTTTCAGACATTCTTATGATCACTTACAGGCTTTCACTAAGCAAAGGACTTGCTATAGGTTTAAAGTTAATCATGTCTACACGTGTACGAAACATGGAAATTGAGATCCTCAGTTTCACATAAATCTTGATGCCTCTTTATATATATATGTACTTACTTTTGTAATTGGAGTGGTGGAAACTGTATAAAAACAAATTGCTTTTCAAATTTTTAATACCCGCATTTTAAAGGTGAACATGAGTGACACAAAGAACAACCAAGCAGTGAGGCTGGGACCTTTAAAAGCCACCCTAGAAGGAAAATGGCCAGTGAAATTCTGTGTGAAGCCCCTCATATCTTCTCCTGTTAGCTGTCACTGCCAGCTGCATGGGCTGTATGTATACTACTGTCATGGTTTAGCCCCAGTCAGCAACTAAGCACCACACAGCCGCTCGCTCATTCCCCCCACCCCAGTGGGATGGGGGAGAATCAGAAGAGCAAAAGCAAGAAAACTCATGGGTTGAGATAAGAACAGTTTAATAACTAAAATAAAATAGTAAGTAGTAATGGTAATGATAACAATAATGATGATGATAATGATAATATAAGAACAAAAGAGAGAAATGAAACCCAGGGAAAACAGGGAAAAGGAAAAGAAAAACCACAAGTGCTGCAACTGCTCACCACCCGCTGACCAGCACCGCCAGTCCCCAAGCTGCAATCGCTGCTTCCCCCGGCCAACTCCCCCCAGTTAATATACTGGGCATGACATCACATGATATGGAATATCCCTTTGGCCAATTCGGATCAGCTCTCTTGGATGTGCCCCCTCCCCTCCCAGCTTCTTGTGCACCTGGCAGAGCATGGGAAGCTGGAAAAGTCCTTGACTAGTGTAAGCACTACCTAGCAACAACTAAAACTTTAGTGTGTTATCAACATTATTTTCATACTAAGTCCAAAACGCAGCACTGTACCAGCTACAGTGAAGAAAATTAACTCTATCCCAGCTAAAACCAGGACAACTACCAACTGCAGTATGGAGCTGAATTATGCTGAGGCCTGTGACAGTCCCATCTCTCTATCCACCTTGCTGGTTTAACTCAGGCTCAAAACTTTCAAAATAGTGTTTTCAAGGACTCACGCACAGGCTACCCATCAATATTTTGAACTCCATCAGTGTCTATTCACCTACATTCGGTGTATCAATGACGCTTTGTGTCCATGATAAAGCACTGTTTGGACTTAAGTCTGCATCTGAGTAGAATGCCAATTCGGAGCCCACTGCAGACGTTCTTCACAATCAATAGCCCTGACCTGTTCCAATCTAGCAACCTCTAGTGGGCCATTACTATAACTAAACTATAAAATCCATCACAGCCTAAGTCAACCTCTGGAGAGTGGTGTCTCCACTCCTTCCCTCTCATACAAAATACTACACAGAAAGCCAGAGTGACACAACACATTGAATACTGCCGTGTGTCCTTTCTTGTCTTACTCTGAGAAAAAGCTGAATCTTCCTTGATGAATGCTTCCTTGCACAGCATTAAGGAGCGCAGAATGGAACAGTACCTCCCTGCATAGCCCCTCTTCCTGTCTTCCCTAAGAAAACAAATGGCAGGTCCCTTTAGCATAGTTTTTTTTAGGTAATTACTTTTATCCAAGAGATTTACTGCAGCAGCCTTACAAGAGATTTGTAGCAGGCAGTCCTCCATCTGTAGTCTTATATCCTCACTGTGAGAGCCATAATTCTCTTAGAGTGAAATGACAGGAGATCATAATGGCTAATCATGTAATATGATGATACTGTCTCTACAGGAAGGATTGCACTTGGCTTTCTGTGTCTCCTTTGGGCAACACAAAACTTACTTACAAAGCTGAAACAAATTACACTTTTCTGATTGCTACCGTGACGTGGGCTGGACACCCCGCCCCACCACATGCAATGGCACTGTCCCAGCTATTTTCAAGAACATTTTATGAAGAGTGGATTTCTCAGGTGTTTGGATACTGGATATGGAAATTTCAGCTGCAAATTGCTAGCACGATTCTGGCTCAAGCTGATAACAATGTAAAGGTGTGACAGGTGTTTCACTTGCACGAAATGATCTATTCATACACTTCTTCACGCAGAGGTGTCCAACTTCAGAATCAAGTCCAACAGGTATTAAATAGTGCAAAGCAACATGTTTTAATATAGAAAGGATATCTACTTTACTTTAATTATGGCATGAATGGACTACTGTAGGCACAAAGCATATGCTTAGAAAGCCATTTTCCCAACATATCGAAATATTATTCTTCTAATGAGTCTTGAACATTTTTGATAGCCACCATATACAGGGCCTCCACTATACACCTCTGTCCTCTCACCAGAAAGTTACATCTCTAGGAGTACAATGGACCAAAATTGTGATTCAGAACTGGAGAAAGAAGGTTTTATCTTCCTGATTCATTCAAAAAACTCTCTGCTGCTTTCCCTTTCCTTGGAGTCTCCTGTTCTAAAATTGAAACAGATCTAATGTGACCAATTTATGGGGCTGCAGCACAAAGTAGAATCACAGCAGGTTTTCTGACTTGCCCAGCAAGTTCACTGAACTGGCCTGTTCCTCTGTGGTCAGACAGGCAGCAATAAAAAAATCTTAGCTTTAACTTGTGAGAGCTCAGACTTACTGAGCAATATGCAACTTTTCTCACTCAGAGGTGAAAAAGCCTGCAAGAATCCTGCCATTCTAATTGCAAACCAGGATCACTCAAATGCTTTTGCCATGACTGACTAAAATTCATAACTGACAGGATCTTCAGTGTACAAGCTGGAGTTTGTAAGATACAGCTTCAATTCTCTGCTTTGTAACTGGGGTCCTGTGTGACTTGACAAGAGCACCCATGCTGTAGTTTCCCAGCAGTAAAAAAGTGCAATGGTATGGTTCAACTTTTCAGGAAGATGATCAGTTTCAGGTGGATTCTGAGATACACAAGATAATGGGGCCACAGGGCTCTGAGTGGTTCAGTGGCCTTTTATTCCCACATTGCTCATAGAGACAGGATGACATCCCATTTCCCACAAGTTTGCTGGAAAGCCTTCTCATGTTGTATTTTCATTACTATTCTGCTGAAATCAGCAGAATCACTCCTAATCCTGCACTGATACACGTCTACGAAAGCTAACAGTTTGTTCATTGGGCACATTATGGAGGAAATATGTGTGTTTCTGTATTTAAATAGACTTAAAAAACCAAACCAAACCAAACCAAGAATATTGAGGCTAAGCACACAGGATAGGATTTTTAAAAATGCAGAATGGTTGCCAAGCATTCATAGGTGCAGATTTATTGGTAGGTGGAAGAAGTCAGCAGAATGATAATAAGTTGAGTTTGTCTATTAGAAGAGGGCGGTGAACACATGGACGGTAACAACACCTTGCTGGTGCAATACTCAATTTTTAGCCTGCATGATGCAACTCTTCCCTTTCATTAACAGCAAGGCCAGGTTTGGACTGCCTCTTGATTAAGCAGATAGCACAGTACTGAGCCTGTTTGAAAACTCCATCCCAAAACTGAAACTTAAGAACATATCCAAATGGTCTGAATTTTATCTATTGCTATTTCAAAGGTATTTCTCTCAGTAACATGGAACAAAAGCTATAGATTGTTTTGAACCTTGGAAGATGCTTAGGTGTTTAACTATGGGTGCCTAAGGTCAGGATCCTACACCTGGTGAGAAAAGGTAAATGTTATAATGCAATTCATGCTTTCCGGAATGTTTCCTTATTTTATTTTTTTTTTGTCCTCAGAGTGGAAGCAGTGAGGATACAACCTACAATTTACTCAAGTACTAAAGGCATTTTTGTCATTTTAGGGCCTTCTCTCTCTTGCCATCTCCCTTTCTCAGTATCAGATGGTACTTCAAAAACTCTCACCTGCCATTCTGAGTCTAGCAATGAAATGAAAATATAGATAAAGCTCATCCTTCTTGGCTGAGGGGAGAAGGGCAGACTCAAATCTGTTATAGAAAAAAAGCTAGATTCTTATTAACGCTAAATCTGGGCAGTCAGATTTGCACTTTAGCAGCTTGTGATGTAACCATGCCTTAGAGCAGATTACAATCAGCTTCAGAACGGAATCCGTAAAGCACAATTCAAAAAAATGCATGTAGGCATATGCTTAAAGTTCAACTTCTGTATTACTGAATGAAGATTCAACAATTCTCATTTCAATCCCTTCCAGTTTCTTCCCGAAATACTAATCTGAATAAATATAAAAGCAAGAACAATCATGAATAAGCAAGAACCTTTTAACTTTTTCTCTCCTTTGTGTGACTGGCCAAACAAAGCACAGTTAAACTAATGAAAGCCAGACATCTACTGCTGCTGCTGTTACCACATCCCTGTCAAAAACGCAACTGATTTCCTTGGGCCAGAAGCAAAGATGAGGGCAATTACTCTGGATATTATTTCTAACACTTCGATTTGTCCAAATACTTTCTACAGTTGTCACATACTTAAGACTAAACACCAGTTACCTATGCTACAGCTGGTATGTCTTTACAAGCTTTTCCATAAAGACTCCCCCAGCCAACAAAGGACGGGCAATTTTTAATCACTGTAAAGCGACTGTTCCCCCTACGCAGCTGCACAAAGCTTTTGATTATTGGCTAGAATGCCTTTTTCTTTTGTTTTAAGAGTCCACAGATTTGGGGGGCAGGGAATGTGTTTTAATCCATTACTATCTTCTGATAATGGTGCTGAATGTGTTTAGTGTTAATGCAAAAAGCACGAGGCAGTATTTAATTACCATGACAACACTTTGAGGTCCTAAATGAAACTATTGAAATGACAGTCCTAAATGAAAGGACTATTTCAAAAAATTTAATTTTGTCTCTTTAACAGACTGACTAAATATGGCCTCAAGTTGTGTCAGGAGAGGTTTAGATTGGATATTATGAAAAATTTCTTTACTGAAAGAGTGGTCAGGCATTGGAACAGGCTGCCCAGAGAGGTGGTGGAGTCACCATCCCTTGAGGTGTTAAAAAAATGTGTAGATGTGGCACTTCAGGACATGGTTTAGGAGGCCTGGGGGTATTGGGTTGATGGTTATACTTGATGATCTTAGAGGTCTTTTCCAACCTTAATGATTCTATGATTCTATAAATCACACCTATGGCACATCATGCTCTTGTTACCCAAGCAAAAGAAAAAGACAAACACAGGGACAAGTCAATTTTATAAGTGGCAAAACTGAGGAACAGCGAAACTGAAGTGACATGTCCAAAGTTACACAAGAATTGGCTATGGATTTCTTTTTATCTATTCCTGTGTCAATCACAAAAGAAACATGCCTCCTAGAGAGTGTTCCTGCAAAACAGTTCTTTGATGGTCACACCTTTGAATGCAAGAGAAATATTTGGACAGAATGAGGTGGAACAAGGAGAAATAACAGCAATGTACATATAAGTGATAAGGTATTTTAACCAGGTGTTAGAAGATACGAAAATTCTGAGAAGTGATGTTAATGTTGCCATTAAACTAAGAAGAGCTAAAAAAAAGTGTGATTCACAATTCACCCACATGCCAGTTTTTATTCTATTTTGGAAGCCTAACGAGACTCCTCCTCTAGTCACAAGGCCTCTTTTCCCTCATTCTGCCTGTCAAAGGATCATTTTAAACAAGTCATTGCGACGTTATTTTTAATCATGGATATTCTAATATATTGATAGAATTAAACCTGCTAGAGAGTTAAGTTTCAGCAAAAAAAATATTTTGAGTATTGCTTAATATGTTTAGGCCACGTTCAAACACAACTGTTGGGCCAGTAAACTTACCTTAAGAGGGACTGCCAGTTTCCAAAGAGAACTCTTATTCTGAGAAAAGTTGTTGCCTTTGTCGCCTTTAACGACTACAAGATGCAGCCATGTAGTGAGTTCACTGGTTCAGAAGGTCTGAGGCACTTGTTGCTACCTGCACGGCTTAGGAACACGGTCCAGCCTACAGTTCTGAGACTAAACTTGTATCAGTTAACTACACAGCAAGCATCATCCTGAGATGTAGTTCATGAAGGCGTTTTTTCGCAGTTACTGAGGCATACACCTCAGAAGAGTAACACCCATATTTCGGTCTCTGGGAAGGCTACAAAGCTTACCAAAACCAGCTGCAATAATATGGCAACCAGCTGTGAATCCAGGGGACGGAGTCACACCTTCTGCTATCACTCGAGGCTACCATTTCAGGTGATGGGGTGCTCTGCACGTTACACCGATAACCAGAGCCAGTCTGGAGAACGGGATAAGCCAGGCTAAAGGCCGTGTAAGACAGAGGCCTGCGGGCCTCCTGGAGCGCCTCCCACCAGCAAGCCGTGGCACCCCAAGCTCCCTGTCAGGCCTGCAAGCGCCGGAGGGCCACGCAGGCAGCTCTCCTCTCCCTCTCGGGAAGCACCTGCCGCGCCGAAACCACCCCGAGAGCACGGCCCCGGCCCCACGCAGCCACCCGCCCCACGGCCGCCGGGCTGGGCAGCGCCCCGCCGCCGGGGGCTCGGCGGGGAAAGGCGGGAGGCGCGCCTGACCGGCTCCGGCCCCGGGAGGCGGCGGCCAGGGCCGCGGGGCGGGAGGGGCCGGGCCGGGCCTGCCGCCCGCCGCCCGCCGCCCGCCATCAGCCCCACCGTCGCCTTGGCGACCGGGCAAAAGCCGCTGCGCCCCCGGAAGCGCCCGGCGGCGCGTGGGGCGGGGCGGAAGCGGGGGCGGTGCCTCCCGGCCGGGCAGGTACCCCCCGCGCTGCGGTACCGCTGGCCCCGCCCCCATGCCCCGCCCCCGGAGGCCCCGCCCCTTCCCCTCAGCCGCGGCCGCCGCCGCCGCGGGGGGAGGATGAGGGGGCGCCGCGGCGGGGCTGGTGCCGCAGCCGCGCTCGCCTGATCGGCCCGGCCCGGCCCTTCCCTCCCCCGGCGGTCCTCCGCGCCGCCTCGCACACCTCGCACCTCGCCTCCGGGGCGGGCCGTCGCGGCGAGTGGATGCCCAGCGCCTGCCCGCCGCCGCCTGGGGCCTAGCGGGCACCGCCAGGGCAGAGACCCGCGGGCGCCATGGGCTGCTGCAGCTCCGCCGCGCAGGTGAGCGGCCCGCGCCCGCCGCCGGGCCCCGCTGCCCCCTCCCCCCCCTCCCCTGCCCTGACCCCGCTGTCCCCCGCTGCCGGCCCCCCCCATACCCGCCCGCGCGCCCCCCGCGACTGTGCCCCCCGCCCCCGATCTGCCTCTTACGCTGTCCCATGGCCGTGCACCCGCTTGTTCCCCCCGCAGCCGTGCTCTCCGGTGCCCGTGCGTCCCCTTGTACCCCTCGTAGCCCCGCTCTCCTATGGCTGTGCACCACTTTGCTCCCTGCCGCCACCGTAGCCCCGCTCTCCAGGGGCTGTGCGTCCCCTTGCTACACCTGTAGCCCCGCTCTCCCGTGGCTGCGCGCTCGCTTGCATCCCCTGTGACCATACCCTCCCGTGGCTGTGAACCCTTTGCTTTCCCTTCCCCTCTCATGCCCTGCCAACAGCTCTGCTTTCCCATGGCTGTGAACCCCTTGCTCTCCCCTCCCATAGTCTTGCTTATGGCTGTGAACCCCTTTACGTTCCCCCACCCCCACCCCTCGATGCACATAACTCTGGAGCGTTTTGCTCCCCTCTGTAGCTCTGCTCTTCCGCCCTATGGCTATGCACCCCCTTGTTCACCCCCCCGTAGCCTTGCTCCCACCATCCTACGCACTTCCACCCTCTGCATTGCTCTGCACACTGTTCGGTGCACTGCTTCCCCTGTGGATCAGCATCATCTTGCCCTTTCTTCCCCCAGCCCTGCTATGGCTTTGCAGTCTTTGCCATACCCTGCTCCAGTCCCCTGCCATGGCTGCAGCCGCATACCAGCAGCTCTCCCCTGCCATCCCCATACTGCCTTACACCCCTGTCCTATGACTCCACATTCCCTCCTCCCCTCTGCCATGCCTCGATGCACCCCCCTATAGAGCTCTGCACTCCCTCCCCTTCCCTGCAGCTTTTCCTTTGGGGTCCCTACTGCCCCACCCCAGAGAGAGAAGCCATCTCATGGGAGGAAATTTGCCATGGCCAGGGCCTCCCCCAGGTCCACTGCCTCTGGAGAGGGAGGCCGTCCTAATCCCAGCCCCCTTCCTCAGTCCATGGCCAAGTGTTCATGCACATCTCTTATTTCCAAGCTCGGTTTTTCTTTTTCCCCCCTCCCCCCTTGCTCTGCTTTGCCCTCACTGACTCCTTTTTTTTCCCCCCAGAGTGGTGCTGCCAAGCAAGGCACAATCAGGAGCTCCACCCAGCGCTCCAGTTTGCAGCTCCGCTTCCCATTTTAACTTTCCCTTTGAACAACACAACCAGGGCTGTACTGTTTTTCATTTGGCTCCTTTCTGAAGGCTGTAGGACGAGTGATCGTGACTAACGCCATGGCTGTGCTTTTCTTGCGTGTAAATGTTCGTTTCCTTTGGCTGTGTCACTTGCAGTGCCTGAATCCAGTTTCCAGCAGACTGCTTATGTGGGAAAGTCCGTCTCTGCTGTCCCAGATGACTCATCACAGAGATGAGTTTTTGCAGCTCATCCGTTCAGGCAGACTTTTTTTTTTGTTTGTTTGTTTTGGTTTTTTTAAATAAGGGCTCAGTCCTTCCAATGCAAAACACTGCAGAGAGCTGTCCAGTTGCGATAGGGAACATCCTTTCTGTACAGCACATTTTGCTGCAAAGATGAAGGCAATCAGCTTTATGGTGCATGAAGAAATGGTTTGAATTTCAGAGAGGGAGATATATGCCAAATGTTAGGGGAAGATTTTAAAATTGTTCGGCCACTGCAGTAGAATGCCAGGGGAGATTGTGGAGTCTGTATTTTTTGAGGTTTGCTAAAGAATGTGTTAGATAAACATCTGTCAGGAGTGGCTTAAGGAAAGCTGATACAGACTTGGAGCACTGAGAGTGAAGTTGATGTTTTGAAGTAATGTTTTGAAGTCTTTTCCAACCTTATTTTCTGTGATTCCTACCTAAATCGCTTTTCTTAAGTGTTTAATAGGCCCTTTCTAGCTCTTCTTTATGAATTTGCATTGGTGTTTGCTGTTATGTTCTTTTCTTAAATGAAAATGCAGCCTTATCTGTGGGTAACATTAGACTAAAAGCAGAAAAAATAGAGGATCAGATGGTTTAAATATCTGGCTTGTTCATAGGTTTCAGCTAACTGATGTTGTTTTTCAGTGAAATTTGTGTTCCGCTGTCAGGGCACGTGATGCTGATAGTACGCTACTGAACCTTTCATTTGCTTTCCTTACGTGTGGTAAGACATGGCACAGTAATTGAGCTTTGTATGCCATATATGTAACTGAAGTATAAAGAATCTTTTTTTATTTAACTCCTTAGCCATGAGCAATTTTGTGTCTCCTCAGGAAATCCAAATCAAAGGCTAGTTGCTGAATATTTTATCAGCAACAGTTTTGTCTGGTATATCGATTGCAGAAACCTTGCTACCAACAATACAGCATTACATTAGAGCCTAATGTCTGTCTTATCCTCCCTTTTATCATTAACAATAAATGTTGTGTTCCTCCTCTACCATTGTCTTTATACTTCCCCCTCCGTTATTTCTTCTTAAGCTTTCCTTGAGCAGGAGTCCATCAGATGTTCCTTCATGTTGCCTCACTTACTTCTTGCTTCTCCCTGTATAGCTTCATCTTAGTCTTTGACATAGTCTCTCCTCTTACCATGGACTCCTCACCCTTATGACTTTGTTTTTCAAGTTGATTTCTCATTAAGTTTATTCTTCAGCTCTCTAGCCTATTTGATCTTCATCTGCTAGTTCCCATTTCTTTTTCTGAGAGAAGTTGGTTACTTCTGTTTTGATTTTGCCAGCCATCTTATCTGATTACTGCATCTCCAAGTCCCTTTCTCATGACTACCACCTCCTCATCTAATTTATGATAATGCACCTACCTGTGACTGGTTGTTGAACCAAGCAGATTTCTTTCATGTCTTCTTCCTAACTCTTCTTTCATATTCGATTATCATTCCTCTCTTCCCTGAATGCATTTCTCAGTTCCTTTGCTTTGCAGGCTGTCTAGAGCTGTGCCTTAGGCTGTTCCCTATATCTCTTCCTCTGCAGAATCTAAAGGTTTCCAGAGAAAAACTGATTAGAATTGGCATGTTTACCTTTGCTCAGCTCATTCCTTCAATTTTTCTGTTTTAATTCCAAATTTCTGTTTTTCACTTCTTGCTGCCATCTTATTCCCTTCCTAATTTTATTCTGAGTTACTATCCTCCATCTTAAAGCTGACTGTCAACTCTAGTCTTCCTCCCTTCTTTTCCAAACTCCTGGAACAGAACAATTTTTGTTTGTTGTCATACATTCTCTATTCTTCGTACTAAATTCTTTCCAATCCAGACTCTGTGGTCTGCTGGAATTGCCTTCGTTAAGATCGCCACAGGCTCCTTCTGACCAAGTTGCAAGGATTCCCCTCCTTTCTTACCCTCCTTGATCTCTGCTGCTTTTGGTACTACCTGTAATCCTCTACCTCTTGATGTCTTATTCTCCCTCGGCTTCTGTACTACTGTCCTCTTGTTATTCTTCACTGCCTTATGCTCTCTGATTGTTTTTCTTCTCATCTGCTGCTGTCTGTGCTTGTACTTGCAGTCTTTTTCCCCCCTTTCGCTAACTTACCTCCTATTCTACCAATTTTTTCAACTTAAATTGCTATGAGTGATGTTAACTTAATGAAACCACACCACCAGGCTTTCTTCCAGGTGTACTCATTCTTTCCTGTTCCACTGCTGTTTTACCCGTTGAGGCGCTTCAATCTGGAATACTTCTTTTCAGTGGTTTGGTGGGGTTTTTTTGTTTGTTTGGGTTTTTTTTTCCATTTCAGTCTTATTCCATGCTCACACAAAGTTGTTTCACTTCCCCAGGTGTAGTATCTTCTGTGATCTGCACTTGTTCTTTATTGTCATAACCAGGGTTCTTGTTTACCTGTTCTTCCTTTTCAGTGTTACAACTGTGTCATCCTCTTTGTTTCTATAGTGGCTCGTACTACTCTCTACTTATTTAGGTGGACTTAGCTGTATTTTTTTGTGCTTGCTGTCTCTTGACTCTCACCATCTTGAAGCTTGAGCTTGTTGGGAAAACCTTGTGCAATGTCAGCTACACCTTACAGTTGTGGTCTTACAGTAGTCTGTGTACTCTTTATCAATTACCATGACCATGCTTTTTTGAACTGTAGTTGTTTGGCCAAAGTGTGCTGACCTATATGAGACGAAAATTTTATAAAGGACAGGAGGAAAAAAAATCACGTCTGTGTATTTCCTGTCTTTCAGTGCTGTTGGTTGTCAATATCTTCATGTGGTTTCAGACCACTGTCCTCCCTTGCCATATCTTTATCATGAGCTTCTCAAGCCATGATAGAGAAGCCTATATGAGGGCTTATCATCCCATGATAGAGAAGACATAGATGAGCACACTTATGTAGGTGATTTGGTCTAGGTGTATCTCTTTCATTATGGATCTGCTGTGCAACAAAGCTTAAAAAGTTTTTACTCATTTTTGATACAGGTCGGTTTTTTTGTTGTGCTGTTTTAGAATTGATCATCTCTTCCGAAATGCTGGGATCTTCTGAGCGAATGGTGCTGAAGCTCTGAGTTGATAGAATAATCAAGTTTCTTTCAAATCTTTAGTTTAATAAAGAAATGGCTGGTTGTATTAAAAGGCATTTGCTCTGGCAAGGTGTTACAGGAAACAAGGCAATTTATTGAGGTCTTTGTGTTAGGACTGGGAAATACTGTGTGTATTTGTTTATTTTATCCTTACAGCTTTGTATGTTAGTGGCTTAATCCAAGATACATGTGAGAGAGGCTTGAAATCTTGTTGGAAATTGAAGGCATCACTGGGATAAACAAAGCACATGATATTCTCAGTGGTTTTAGTAGTGGCCTTGGTTTTCACAAGACTAAAAGAACTTACCATTATAAGAGGAGATGAAGACAGATCATCCATCAACTTTCCCTTAAGCATCTGCTGTCATAGCAACACAGAATAAATCTGGAATTCCTAAATTTTGAAAACATTTCGTAGTTCTGATGAAATGTCTCTTCTGAGCTGTTATGGACAATAGAGACCATTAATTGTACTTCAGCCATATTTTCAGTTGTCAGAGGTTCTTGCAGTCAAATGTCTGAATGTAGAGGGCATCAAAACATGTCTGTTTCATTGTGGGCATGGGTACGATCATGGAAGAAGACCAGCTGAGTAATGGTGTTGGTGGGCAGAAACAGAATGAATTGTGAATTCTACTTCCAGGAGCGAGGATGCTTGATGTCCCTTTCAACACATTCACAGTAGGTGAAGCTCCGTTCTAGCCTCTGGCAAGCAGATATAGTTATGAGGGATGAAGCATATAAGCAGGATCCAAGAAGAGGCTAATGAGTCAGGCATGTCATGAAGATGTTGACCACTTTCTTGTATTTCTGGTCTGGTAGCTCTGTTCATTTCCTATGAAGCATGAGGTGTCCTTTTACAAATGCTGTCACAAGCAACTGCACAACCTGTGCGGATAACTCCCCTTGATCTTAATGTAAAAAGAAATATTTCAACTACATAGATCTTTGTAATTACTCTTTCAGATTCGTTGAGTTTTTCCCACTGAGGACTAGCTCCTTCTGAAGTTTAGACTATCTTTCAGTTGTATCATTTCTTAAAGCTTTTAAGTAGCATGTTATTTCATTTTCTTTGTCAGATAACTCAAAGGTTGACTTTTTTTTAAGTGCTTCAAGAAATGTTAGTTTGGGTTAAGAACAAACATGGGACATTGCATCCGTACAAGACTCGTTTTTTGTAAAGTGAGAACGGTTTGGAAAAGATTGATCATCATGCATTGTTAATATGCTAACTACATGCTAAATCCAAAGCTTATGTTATTGTAATCTAATTGGCATCTAAAATGCTGTCAGACTTTTAGATTAGTAATTGTGAGGGTATATTGAGTGTCATCCAACTGACTGCTTTTATTTTTCATTGTGAAGAAATGACAACGTTTGTTATGTAGTGAAGTTGTCAACTGCCTTTATGCTGTTTACTCTAAAGGTGAGCTTTGCACTAGCTGTGCATGCCTTTTTTTCCTTTGGGCTTACTATAATTTTAGTTCCTTTGAACTTATCTCAGTGGTTTCTTTTGTGAAAATCAAAACTTGCAAAACAACTTGACAGAAACTGTGTCTTTGTTATTTCGTATTTGCATCTTTCTCACTTGAAGGAGCTATTGGAGAATTGTGTAAATCTTATGCTTTGCTTCTAAAAAATGGTTATGCAGAGTGTTGCCAGGTGACTTCTACTCGCTGACTAAACTGATCGCTAATTTTTAGCTCTATTTGATGAAACTATACTAAGAGCTTTTTTGTGGATAAATTTTAGAGAACAAGTCTGTGTTGCTGAATATATAATAGGGTTCTTTTAGGTCTTCCAGACACTTTAGTTGCACAGATTTATGAAGTAAATAAATTTCATTGCATTGATTGGCCTCCTGTCCCTAGGCACCCTCTTTTTTTTTTTATTTGTTGTTTTTTACTTTTCTAGGTAAACATATTTCTAATGTGGAATGAAAGTGTACAGTTGTATGACAACAGCCTCAATAACACATGTATACATATTTAAGAAGAGAGAAGAGTCAACTTCATTTTGAAGTTCAGCTTTACAGTACTAAGATTAATTTTCTCTGCTCTAATATGATTTCAACACACAGTGTGCAATGCACTGCCAGAACAGGACATGATTGCAGTATACAGGAAGGCTGAAATTCCATACTGCATTTTTACATGCCGTTTTCTAGCTGTCGCTATTTTAACCAGTAAGATTGCTAAAATACAGTGGAGGGTCATGGTGAGCAGAACGTGGTGACTTGTGCCTGATATCGTCTTAATAAATGTGATGTAGTTAAGCAGCTGTTTACAGCAGGAATGAACTCTGTCCTGTTTTGTTTTTGTTTTAACTGGAAAACACTCTTGCTACTCTGCAGATATGTTGTTTGACTGAGGAAGAGACCTCTGAATGTTGTATACAGATCCGTAGGAACAAAACAGGAAACCTATTAAAGTATTTTGTTCAAGGTCATGATAACGATGTCCTGGGAATGCTTTGTCAGACTCCTCCCAGTTTGCTATGAAAAACTGCAAAATAATTGCCTACTTACAAGGAAGTATGCTTATGTAATAAGCTAGGGGCTTGACACATTATTTCCCTTTCCATTCTCCTCCCACCCTTTCTTCCATAAGTCTGATAGAGCCTTCTTAGCGTTGGTTCCTGTTAATCTAATACACTTTCAATGTCCTCAAGCACTGCCCTCTTTTTGTTATCCTGAGTGGTTTTCTGTTTTGTTATGCCAGAATTTTAGACCTGTAAGTCAGGATTTTGTATTTAAGAAGTTGTGTAAGCTTCCCCGCCCCACAAAATGTAAGCTTAAAGTTTTTCTGATCTTTGTTAGAGGAAATGGGGAAAAAGGGTTCTGAGAAGTTTTTATTGTGCTGATGACATCCTTTAAATGCAACTGAATATGGCTGTTGGCTTCTCCAACATAGCTCTGTCTTTCAGCTTTCATACACAGTTATATGAAAGAATGCACGTGCTCAATGTATGCAACAGTTAGTTCATAGTGTTCAGTGTAGTGCCAGAAGGACCATGTTTGTATTGATACAAATATTGATGCAAATACGAGCCTCTAACCTCGCAGAACCCTCCGCAAAGTAGGCTTTTGCCTTTGAAAGGTAGGAAGTTCTTCTGCAAGGATTGTAAATGGAGTACAAAAATACATGATTTTATGTTTTTCAGTTGACAAGCCCATTTGAATGTAGGATGCATTTTGAAAGAATACTTAACAAACTGCTATGAATGTCTCTTGTAAGAGGCAACATCATTATTTTTCACAGCAGTACTCTGCAGGCCATGAGCTCTTAAAGAGCCATGATGTTCTGGTCTTGAATTCTGGCTTTAGACACGTTAAAAGGGTGAAAAAATTCTTTTGAGAAAAAATTACTCATCACACATAAAGAGTGCAAAAAACCAGGACAGCATTTTCTGTGGAATGTCCTTCACCTTTTGTAGAGACCACTAATTGGGGAATTCTGCTGTGGTTTTTTTTCTTCTGTTAATGTCATGCTGTGATAAAGCTAACACATTTGGAAGCAAAGTGTGTATTGTAGTTGGACAAAGTTTTAGTAGTCCAAAGTTTGAAAATATTTTTTAATTTGGGACTTGCAGTCTGGTAGGAAGGATGAAATCTGAGAAATCTGTTAAACAGGTTGATGTGCAAGTATAAAATTCAATGTGATGAAGTAACTTGATAGGTGCAAAACATCTTCAAAAGTGAACTGTTGTTGGTTTTTTTGGGTTTGGTGTGGTTGGGTTGGTTTTGGTTTGGGGTTTGTTTTTTTTTTTTTTTGGCATGACTGCAATTGTTAATGATTAAGAACCATGGAAGTACCAAACATGCACTGAAATGGATATTTTAATCCCCTGAACAGTATTACTGTGATATTTGTAAAGTGTCCTTATTTATTGCTGCTTTCAAATAAGTACTTAACAACATGTAATGAAGAAAAGAAACAATAACTAAATACTTCGAGGGTTAAAAACTGGGCTTTTGTCTGCAGATGGCCTTATTTCTAGACTTCAAAACCTCAGGAGGTGTGCTGATCATGTCAGCTCTTTATTTAATCAGCTGTGTTATGTTTCAAGATAAATATTGAAGTTGTAGACTGAGGTGGAAGTATGTAATAAAGGAGTTTTAGAAGCAATGTTTAATATGAGTTGACTGAAAATATGAGTGGAAGATGACATACAACACAGCATATATCAGATTCATAAGTGAAGTCTCCACATGTGGGTTTTCAGGGTAAACATCTTCATAGTACACCATCAATAATGTTGTAAGTGCTGTCTTATGTGCTCTCAATTTTGTTTACATTATGTTGAAAACTCATAAATTCTGTGTGTGGAGTATGAGAACGTTAGTGAAGTAGCAGGTGGGGACACATTGAATAGGTGGTATGCTTAGTCTCTGAAGAGAAGCAAAGTGTACGTTCACTACCCTCTGGTGGATAACTTTCCAGCAGTATTACACTGTCAGAAAACTTTTCCTAGCAGGAGCTCAGAGTTTCATACTTATAAAGAGCAGATGCATCTTTTCAGTGGACAAGGCGTCGGAGAGCAAGTGATGTGGAGTTATCAGGCAAATAAGGATGTGGGTGCTTATATGTAAAGTGCTGGCATGTGGCTCTCAGTAAAATCCAAAAGCATGCTAATGTCTGCTTTGCAGTAAATTGAAAAATAAAGCATTCTGGAATGAGATTGAAGCATAAATTCCACAAAAACAGGTATTAGACACCACTATGATTTGCACGTTCAGTAATGCAGTCCCTTTTGGAATTGCCCAGAGGCATTGCAGCTTGTTATCCAGAGGACAGTATCATCATGGAGGGCACTTGCAGGGAACAGTGTGTATTGTTTTCCTTCCTTTCTCGAGACTGCCACTTGTAGCTGTAATAGTATTACAGTGATAAGCTCACTTGCCCCTGGAAGTGGGAGACCTAGCTTTGGTTCTCTAAGTCTGGGGGAATTCAAGCCTCTGCCTCCCAGGAGAATGTTACCATTGGCAGGCTCTTTGGGGTAGGAGCAATACTACTCTTCACCAGGGGTAGATCCAGGACAAGTCTACACTAAGAATTTTTTTGGTGTGTCTATGGAGATATTTTATTGATACATCATGGTTCATTCTTCCGGGGAACTGGTGTAGTTTAGTAGAGTAAAAATCTGGGTTTGCTAGTGCGTGTTCCTCCTCTAGTAATGGAGGCATGCCAATAATTTGCTGTACAATAGATCAGTTTTATTGTGAACTTGAGAGAATGATCTGAATTCATGATAAACTGCAGTAAGCTACTGCTTAGTGCTTTATCTGAACACCTGTAGGTCATGCACAGGAATTCTGTCAGTAATGGTATGCATTTTAACTAGGACGAGTTTGCACCATGTTCTTAGGATTCAAGGTGCAGTAAACTAAGGGTTTTCCATTAAAAAAATTGTAAGATAGTTGATGAAGTCGTAAACTGAAGATAGTTTTAACACTTCAAGACTTTGCTGTTGACACTTAAACAGAGTGCATTCTTCACATGAAGATTTTATATAGAGAGCTTGTTTACTTGAGTTGCTCCTTTTGTTCTCAGAAGTATGCTTGTGTGGGGAAATGAGTGTGGTTTTTTGGGGGGTTTAGATTTTTTGGGCTTTTTTAGAAACAGTGTCATCCAATTTTCAGAGCAATAGGAGATCGTAGAATAATTATAGACTTCATTCTCCCTAGAGGTAACAAACACAGACCTTCGTAGTGGCGTTGACTCTAGGCTCTGTTTGTGAAGGTGTTAGAAAATGTCCATGTCTTTTCCATCCCTCTCAGTATGAATTCCTTTGTGCAGTGTCTTTAACAGGTTAGAAGTTGCCTACACTTTTGTTTGAAAATGTGAAACAGCTTGCTAGATTTTAATTTTATATTGTTTCACACACTTGATTAGTCATTATCTCTTAAGGTGGCTGTGTATGCAGAGAAATACTCTTTTTCATGAAGTAGTTACTGATTCATGTTTAAAGTGAGACACACTTAGTCTATGCCTGTAATTGGTATCACATGTTTTAACCACTTTGTGGTCAAAATGTAGTTCAGATGCAGCATACTGGTCATCTTATTCACTGCAGTTTAACATTCTTAATGAAAGGAGATGAATGGCTGGTAACTTTGTTTGATGTCAAAATGACTGCAGCTGCTTATGGAGTAGGGGACTTATGTCTTGGTTTTAGGCTTCAGCCTCAGGTGATCTAGAAACATCCTAAACTATTAATGCTTGGGGTCAGGACTCATTTCCTCTGCCTCTTTAGGCTCTAGAGTTAAGATCTGTTCAGAGGTGGAAGAAGTTTCTTTAGGATGACATACAGTTGCTGCTAGCTCTTTTCTTAAACAGCTGCATAGTGTGGAATGGTGTGCCTTGTCTTGGACAGAAAAATGCCATGCTCTGATAAACTGGAGAATTACATTCTTGCATTGGAAACATTTTAGTAAACTAGTAAATTATGGTTCCTTTTTTCATACATGGTATGCTTGATGGTAAGGGCCAGCATGTGTTTGGGACTGTTCTTTAGCTTCTGAAGGTATGCAAAATGAGTGAAGAATCAGCTCCTTAAATGGTAATTAGGAAATGCTAACATATGTTTCAAGAACTGTCTTTTTTTTTGTCAGTGTGGGAATGTTCCAATAGCATGTGAAGTTGTTTTAAACTTAGCTTGCAGGATGACTTCTGGACTGGATGACTTCTTGGTAGCAACCTGTTTAACCTGGCTTGCCCGTTTCCCAAGGAGAACTCAAGAGTTGACCATGCCTTACATGTCAAGCTGTGGTGTGCACAGTACTGCAAATGGACCCACCAATTCTGAAGCATCGAATTTGCATTGTAGGTGTAAAATTACTATTATGTACTCACTGCACTATTGGAATAAACTGCTATTCGTACAATCAGTTGAATCTCTGGCACTTTATCAGAACCAGCCTTCCTTCTAGAAAAGGTAGGTTCTGCAGGACTCAGTGGCAATTTCCCACAAAAGATCCTGGTCAGGATGACTATCCTTTTTTGCTCTAAGGGCTGCTTATTAATGCTGTGTGCACATCGTGGCTGTTTGTCTCCCGTGTAGATTGATAGCTATGCTGTCACTTCTGAATTCCTTGATTTACATATATAAACAGCATTCATTTCTATTTATTCTCCTGTATTGAGCTACAGTTGCATATACTCTGAATCCAGATGTTACATCAAGGTGATAAAACAACAGAGGATGAAAGGGGATATAGTTAAATGAATGTGGTTCTTAGAGTGGGGTTTTATAACAAATTATCTTAAACTGCCACCTCAGTAATAATATCCCTGATGATTTTTAAAAGTACAATAAAAACTCTCCTTTCATTTAAAAAGAAAAAAGCCTGAAATACTTGCAACCCAAAATTTCAGTATCTTCTTATCATTACTGAAACTGGTTAGAAATTATAACAATGAATATTCTAAGTTATTCTACAGTGACTCTACAGAGCAAAAAACCCTAAATTAGTTAAAGCTATTTGAAAAGTTAACTTACGTAATCCTTTTGTAGTAATTTAAACTGCTGGTAACTTATATTTAAAAAAAATAAAAATCTTTGGCACAGATTACACACATTTCATTCCTTCAGGAAACGACACCCCCCCCCCCCCCCCCAAACTCTTAAAAATCATTGATCCAACTTAGCTAACTTGGCAGTGATAGCTAATTCAGCACTGATAGTTGATTCAAAGATGCAGTTGTGTTGCTGTGAGCTTAATGAAAGATGGAGGTCAAACTGTTGCCACAGACAAAAGGGTTGTAACAAAAGCTAAGTTATTCTTAAATATCAGAAAACCTAAATGAGAAGGAAAAAAAAAAAGATCAGGAATTGTTTCCACTGCATGAAGAACTATGATCAGAACTTTCTCTTTGTTAGATATCAGAGGATCTGATTGTACTGTGCAGAAAGACCAAAGGAAATCAATATTAACTAGTTCCATGGCTTCTAGAACTATCGATTTGTTTTTTTAGCTGGGTTCTGTGCTTAAAAGCCAAAATAAACCTATGTCTCACTGAAGAGAATAGTCACAGACACCATTTTGAGGAAGAAATGGGAGTTCAGATATTCATGCATACTAGTGTTTGTAATTGACAGCCTAACGCAACAGTTCTGTGAAAGGAAGATGCATCTTAAATTTTCTTAAATTTTGTAAATGATCTTAGGGAGGAAATCTTCCTAAAAGGCATGCAGTTGCTTTCGTGATTGAGATATTAAAAACTTGGAAGGTGGATGTAATGCAGAAGGGAGACTAAGGGCCAAAAGAGGTTAAAAATTCAGTGTCTGTTGGTGAGGGGAGAGTAGTAGATGGATTTATTTTGTGAATTTATCCAGTCTTTAAGGAGAAGTCACATAATGAATGAATGTAAATAATGAAAGCAGTGGTAAAGTTTCCATACATTAGGTCTAGCAGTACTGTAACCCAACAGCTGAACCAACGAAAGTTTCAGAAATTTTAAGTGGTCTGGAAAGTCATATCCTTAAAGCATGGTATGAGCTGCTAAGGACGGGAATGGGCCAAATGCTGAGGTGCCTGAGTATGCTGGGATGTGAAAAAACTTTGTAAATCTAAGGCTGATTGTTACGATGGATGAATCAAAATGCCATGTCTTGTATTCAGTGTTCAGTAGAAAAAAAGTGGCTGGTTCTAAGCATAGAAAATACGAAAACTTATTCTCAATGCCTGCAAATGGAAAACTGGATGTTTTGCAGCATCTTTGTTTTGCATTAGAACCAAGTTGAAAGAAAAAAGGAAACTAAACCAAAAGATTTTATTGCTTTTTAAGAGGGGATGTCAAAATGATTTGTGCGCATCTCTGTTTAAAAACTATTTCAACTTTTCTGTCTTATTTTCTGTTATTTTTGACTTGAAGTGGAACCGATTTAAACCAAAAGCTGAAGTAAAAGAATATTGGATCACTACGTTTTATCTGCATGTAAGGTTTTTTTCTAGCATGACTTACAAGTAGGAGTAATGAACAATTTGTCCTAGATGTGGACCTTCCAGGAGCTCAGAGCACCTGCACATGGAAGCCTTTTCTTGAGCCAGAATGTCGTAGCTCATATAACTGGTATCTCATGAAGTTTAACTCAGTTTGGCTTTGCTGGCTACCTTTAAAATTTTGTCTTGTCTTGGCTTTCTTAACACTCCATATGGCAGTCCTGGAGTTAGATGAGCAGTTGGAGACTGTGCTTCCTCATGGCTAGTGAGTTAATCTTCCTTTAAGATTTTGATGGGACATCCTTCGTCCTGGGTCTCTTCTGAGACTTGTTTTGGGCTGAAAAATATGAGGGTTGTATCTGTTTGTTCTGGTTTGGTTTTATTTTTGTCCTTAACTACCTGAATGAAGCTATGACTGTATTCTTATAACCTGTGTGTTAGAATAGTTGGAATAGGACCTGTTGGAATAGTCCTATACTCTCCAGTTCCTAGCTTAAACTCAGTGGCCAAGGTAAAGAATGGAGTCTAACCTCTCTCTGCATCTTCTTTTCACCTAGTGGATGTTAATCAGGCCAGTTATTCACTGGGTTGTCCTTAATTCAGCCCATCTGTCTCAGTAGCTTCATTTTCTTCTTCCTGAAACATACGATCTGATCACCACAAGATTTTAGGATTTCTTTCTGCTGCCTTTGTCATGATGTTGCAACATCCTTTTTTGATGGCAAGTTCAGTCTTTATCCTGATCTTATTCACATCTTTGGTACTTACCCACAGCTTGATTATCCATATATATAATACTGCAGATGTTCTTTACTTGGCTTCTTGCTTCAGCCACCTCAATCCCAAATTGTACATTGCATGAGACACTTTGTGTTTAAAAAATTCTCTGTACCTCCTTGCGTCTGTAGTCTCCCGCTGACACGCCATGTTTTTACACGTTTTTGTGCTCTTACCTGTGTGTTGCACTCTGGTTGGGGCAGGTGAGTGATATGGTAACATCCAGTACAACTGTTACAGTTAACAGTGAAAGCGGTAACCATTGGTTTTATGCTCTGCTGAAACCTGTAAAGAAGTATATTACAGTATGCAGAAGAGATGTAAATTCAGACATGCTATTTGGTGCTGCAAAGGTATATTTTGGAAGTGGCAGGGAGAAAGAAATCTGGAGGCGGGCGTTCTTTGTTTGTTTTGAAGTGATTGGATGCAATGAATACCAAGAAAATAACCCCTTTTTATTTTGCATTTGCATACAAGTACTTGCTGTCTTGAGAACATGTAGCTCTAAATTCAACTAGAGAAGCCAAAAGCTAATGTGCTGGCATTCTTCCCACTTCTCTTCTGCAAGTGAAAGCCTAACTTTAGACATCCAGCTTTCTAGGTGTGAAATTAAGACATGATTGTAAAATTATGCTGCACCCAACAGTTCTGATTTGGTTTTGAGAAGCATTGAGTTTTCTAAGTCTTCTGCAAAATAGACGTAGACTTCTGAACCACTCATTTGGGTTCTTGAGTAAATAAGTCTTAAAATCAGCACAGAAGAGCTGTTATGGGCAGGAAAAGTGTTCCCACCCTGCAAGTTTGTCTTGGAAAGACAGGCTCTTTTGCCTGCTTTCCACTCTTGACTGATAGGGCTTCTGATTCTCTGTGCTGTCATAGCAGTGCAGAGGTAGTCCATGCTTTGTTAAGGGTAAGAATATTCATAGAGAGCGAGCATAAATTATGAAAGCTAGGTTTTAAGAGAACACTTATAAAATTTCCAAAAAAATTATTTTTGCTGTAGGTTATCTAGCTTTCTTGATTCAGCAAATACTGAAGGCTCTTAATCTATCTGGAGGAAAGGCTGAAATCAGTAGAAGTGCTGATTTAGGGTTGCAGGCAAAGCATGTCTACTAAAATTTTATGGCATTTCAGTTACAACAGAGACAAAGCATAGTTTCCAGACTGCAGAACAAACAACATTTGCTAGACCTTATGTTGACCATAGATTAGCAATTTGTATTGCCCAAGCATGAATATCACGGTCTGAGTAAACACCTAAGTGTGCAGAGTAGACAGGGAGCAGTCACTAGAGAGACATAGACACTTAACATCGATGGTGATGATGAAGGGCTGTGTAAGCTATGGAAGAAGATGCAGTGGGAATCCAGAATACAAGGAACCAACTGAGAAGAAAACAGCAGATAGATAATGGAAGCTAACTTGGGTTGTAGCAAGGTCTGGAGAGAAGGAAGATTGGACAGGCTACTGGTGAAGGGCGTTGTTCTAAAGATGTATAGTTTCATCCCACGTTAGTATGCTAGGTGGTTAAATTGAAGGTTAGTAAGTATTTAGTGCCTTTTGAGTTGCCTCCAAGGGTACGTTTTGTTTAAAATACTTTCCCCCCATTTTTTTTTAATATTTTGTTTTGCAGCAAAGACTATGGACACAGAATGAATTCCTCTCTCTAGCCTCCTAACTATGTGCTATGCCATGGCATTTCAAGTTTCTTTTTGACATATAAATTGCAGTCCACTAAGTAAATAAAATGGATTACTTACGGTAACTGTGACTAGTCACACAACCTAAATCTTTGCCAGAGCTATTCCAGAGGATGTCCAGTGGCTTTTAAAAATCCTATTAAAAGATTTTGTTTGCAGATGGTGCAGAGAGGATAAAAGAAACCCCAGCAAAACAAACAGACCACACTATGTGGTGCATATTACTGCTCCCTCTTTTGTCAAGGGCAGCTTACTCTTAAGGTGCAGTTATAGCTGAAATTTCTCTGCTGTTTGTAAATAAAAGTAAATCTCTAAAGAATCCGAAGTTCTTGGAGTGGATTTAGGAATAGGAAGTGTGAAGCTTTACATATTTTGTGCAATTATAATTGTGCTAATTATAAGAATATAAATTTCGCAATGTTGTTGTAAATGTGTAGTTTGAATAGTGTGTTAGTTTTAAGTGTGAACCGCCAGGATCAGAAGACGGTTTTGTTGAATGAGTGTAGTAGAGTGTATAATGTGACCTTTTAGCACCTCTCACTACTGATTATTGAGTGAAATAAAAAGAAGTTCAGAACTCAAAGTGAATTTGCGCAGTTTGAGTTAAAATATAAATATAACATCTGCTAGTGGAACTTCCTTAATACAAGATTGCAAAAGTAGCATGGAATTCCCTAATGCAAAGCCAGACTACTTAGAACACTGTGCTTTTTTGAAGCATGGTGCATGCAGGATTTCGTTTATATTGTACCCAGTTTGTAGTGTTCCAGTGGTGGTATTTGAAAAGGTTGCTTTGTGCTTGTGAGTTAGCAAAAGCCAAAGTCATGAATACCAAAAAACTACCTTGCTAATATCACGAGTTACATGATATAGCTTTTTTTCATAGAAATCTGCAAAAATACACACTGGAGATAAAAGCTGTTGACATTTCACCCAACCATTCTGTTTTAATTCAGTACTGACATTTGCTACCTCGTCAACACAGTCTTTGAAGATGCTTCAGAGTCTTGAGAGGAAAAAGGAATTCAAAATTTGAATAGGTTACCCCTTCTGCTCTGTCTCTGAAGAGAGCTGTTCTGTATTCTCCCTATATCAATCTCCTCTTCTCCCTCAAGTATGAAAACAATGCGTACATTTTTTGGGTCTTAACAGACATGTGAACAGTTAGTATTTGGGAACTAATTGAAAAAGCTTGTCTGTGTAACTGTGTATTTTTAAAAGTAGCTGTAATCAATATTTTTCTTATAATAAACAAATTCTGATACAGTGGTTAGTTTTGTACTACAGCCAATGCTCTCTTTTTCGAAAAGTCTCCCTTCTTTTTCGAAAACTCTCCCTTCTTTTTCGAAAAGTCTCTCTCTTCATAAAAACATTTTGCCTAGGTGGCAAAATGACTGTTTTTAACAGACTTTAATTATCTTAGCAGTGTATACACACTCGAGAAATTTTACCTTATGAGCAATAAACTATTTGGATTGCTTACAACTGCCTCTTGATACTTTGCAATAGAGCCTCCATCATTGAGTATTTCAACCTTTAAGTACATGTCTTTCCTTTCTGGCACCTGGGCAATACTGACTAGGGATTTCTTTGCTGAAACATTAATCTCAGCTGCCTCTTGGCAGGTAGAGAAGTGTTCCTTTAACACCAATTTATTACCTCCTTTCTACATGCACCGTACTTGTTAAACCTGCCAAGTGTTTTAAAACTTAGGAGCATTTGGAAAGTTTAACCTTTTATCCTTTTTGGAAAGCAGATTACTGGAAGGTAGCTGTGGAAGACTACAATAGCAGATGTTGTTGATTCCATGCTTCTCTTTTCTGTTCGTAAAAAAATAAATGAAAATAAGCTGGTTTGTGGATAAATACCTGTGAATTCCTGGGTAAATTACCTGTTTTATGGATAAATAATTCTTTGTTGATCTCGTGTCTAGCGGAGGCACTTCTTTTGAAGTGTCTCTCATGAGTCTTACTCTTTAATCAAACTTTTTTGACCAAACTGCTTCAGCTATATCAGAGTTTAAAGATAACTCCTGCAGTATGCTAATGCCCTGGAGCATTTCTGCCTTTTTCTATTTTGAGCAGAAGACAATTAAAAATAATGTTGCTAACCTCATCTCTCTTTTCTCACACAAGAGCTCCAAGCGAGAGTGGAAGCCTCTGGAGGACCACAGCTGCACAGATGTACCATGGCTGCTCTTATTCATTCTCTTCTGCGTAGGAATGGTGAGTAGAACTCAAAGGATTCTGTGAATGTTACATAGTTGAAGAGTTTGCACTCATTAGAAAGACGTTTTAAAACCCTTCAGTAACTTAGTCACTGGGTAAGGTCAGGGTATACTGGCATGGGAACCATCAGCTATAGAACAGAAATGGGTAGTATGTACATATCAAAGGCTTTTGGTAGGAATCCATAACTTACTGTTTGTGCCAGTTCTTGCTCCAGCTCCTCTTCCCCTGAAACTCCAGTTTCATTTCTAAGTGATTTTCAGCATGGTGACGTATCACTTGACTCATGTTCCTTTTGGGACTGTGGATGTCCCAGAAATGATAGCTTTGAGTCTGGTAAATGGTTCTGTGAATCACAGTAAACTTTTTGCTGAGAAACAAAGATTCTGAATATCAAACAGTTGACTGTTTTGTCTTGTTTTGTTTTGTTTTTTTCTTGGATGCTTAGTAGAAGCACCGACTATTAACAACCATATTAGTAATGGTAAGATCTGTCTTTCCAAGTTATCCCAGCTTTGTCCTGCCTGATGAAACGGTCACTTTTCTCAAGACAGCCTCACAACACTGTGCACTTTATATTAAAAAAACAAACCTCCAAGAGCTGCAGATTAGTGAAAACTAGAAATACGTATTTTCTCATCTTGTTTTGTTTCATGGACCTACATATGCCGTTCTACCTCAACGGAAAATGTCTGTCACTGTCTTGTACTGCTGTGTTGCAAGCAGTAGCCCTTAGGAGCTTGGGACTTCTGTGCTGTCAGCTTTCTTTTCTACTGTCCCTTGGTCTCTGGTCTTTGGAATTATTTCACTGAAAATTTTCTTTTTCTGTCCTCAAAGTCTTTGTCATTGGCTGTGCTTCAAATGAAAAGATGATAGTGTTTTGTTTAAGTTGTACGAATTATATTGTCACTGTAATATGAACATCTTAAAATTGTGAAAAGCACAGTACTTCCTGAAACAAGCAGCTCTTTTTTGTGGTGTGTTTTTTTTTTTTTTTCTCCTGCCTTTGTTGATGTTCCCTGGTTACTCAGTCTATACCTACCTATTCTCCCAATTATAAATTAGTCTGCTGTGGGTGAGTGTCCCAGATTTTCCTGTCTGAGCAATATGATATACAGAGCAAATACCCTGATAGTTACTGTTCTAGGGGACTTCACTTGAAGGGTGAGGTACCATGATGGCTCAGGAGGGCATCCCCGCACTGTTGTAAATTAGCTTAGGTGGGGGAGGAATTACATGATTTCCCTTACCCTGTGTGTAGGGAAAGAATTCTTGAACTAGCCAAGAACCTGAGTAATATTGTATGTAAAATGCATGCTAGTATTTTGTTTACAGAATTGTAAGGCATCCGAGAAATTGAAGACAAGTGTTGGAAATCAGATTTAGTTATTATTTGTGATAGTCTTTTGCTTACTTTGACCTTGTTTTCACTTTGAGTATTAAGTCTATAAGTGCATTAGTGCATTGGCAAGAGAAAGATAATGACCATCTTGCTGTCTGGAATTTCTCTGTAGCCTGTCTGTCAGAGAAGGTCACTCTCCTGTATCTTCATAACTTTAAAACCAGCCACATCTTAACTGTTCCATGCCGACTTCATTGCCTGTTGTCATGCTTTCATCTGATCCTGTCACTGCCATCTGTTGCTCCACACGTTTGTCTCAGCTGTTTACTCTGCTTCCCCTTCTCAAATCTTATCTTGCCTCATCTATAAAAACAGTTCACTGATGGTAGTGGAGCGAGCCAATGGTTCACTGCTCCCTGTCAGTGGTGTTGCTAGAGACCTGATGATTCTTTTGGGCCAGTCTGCTGTTCACATGATCAACACCTTGATCTTGGTTTTGCTAGTGAAATATGTCTGAAAGTTCACAGCAAGACCTGCCTGATATTGGGCATTTTCCACAATACTCTGTCTGAGCCATTCTGCATTCTCTTGCTCTGTGACTGTTTCTTTCCTGCATGTGAACCCAGCACCTGGAACCACAGCAGCCTTGACCTGGTCACTTGCCTTAGGGGATTTCCTTAAAAGGAACTTAGGTCAGCTAGGCCTCTTTATTCTAGCTCACCTTTGAAAGCCCATAATTTGAAGGGAAAAAACATTAAAGCAAGAAAGTCTGGATTGTTTGGATTCCTCTAAGATGCATACAAACCCTTGACAACTCCAGCTCTGCTTGTAGCTCTCCTTCACTGCCTGCCCTTGGCCTCCCTTCTGTTTCATGCACCACTTGCTGACAATATGACTCTCAAAAAACCACCTACAAGATTCTTGACTATGCTTGGATAATATGCAGTGTTAGATGTCTGAATCCTCTTTTGGCTTGCATTCAGTTTTATAATTGCACAACAGTTCTCTGTGGATGGTCCTTCTCTTTCCTTTTTCAGTCTGAAAGAATTTTTAAAGAATGTCTGCTTAGAAACAAATGAATTCAACTGACTTTTCCCAGCTGTCAAACAGAGTATTACTAAACTGTGGGTTTTTTTCTCCTCCAGGGTTTTATCTGTGGCTTTTCAATAGCTACAGGAGCAGCTGCAAGACTGCTTTCAGGATATGACAGTTATGGAAATATTTGTGGACAGAAAAATGTCAAGGTGGAGGGAATAGTCAACAGTGGTCTGGACCTCACACACAAGAAGTGAGTATGTGATTCAATTGCTTCATTCTGTAAACCAGAAAAGGCAAAACCTTTCTTCCTTTGAGAGTGATTTTCAAAAAAATGGGAAAAGGGATATGTTCACTCATTCCTACTTGCCCTTCTCCACTCTTCTCACCCAGAGAACAACAGTCTTTTGTAGCAACCAGCAACAGTGCTTGGAGAGTATATGTTGGCAGATGTGCAATATGAGTACAGCTAAGACACTGAGGAATTTCCCTTTTTTAGCATCCACTTCATGTAGGAGATTGTATCATGCCACTGAAGAATCTTGTTTGTTAGAGTTTTAGGCTTGACAAGTATTCTCAGATTTGGGAGCAGGTCTTTGATATCTATGTAGAAATGGTTCACTTTTGATGTTTTATGCTAATTTTCTGCCACCAGGTTTAGGGGGAGATGGGCTATATCCAACACATTAAAGTGAGACTTTAAAATTTAAACTGTAAGCAGAATATATATAAGTGGCTTGTGGAGAAAATGCACAAAACTTCTAAGCAGCACACAGCTCTTATTAAGCAGTGTCATGTTAAAACACATACCTGTGCTGGTTCTGACCTCTAAGTATTTCCTATCTATTGCGCAGAAAAACATCATACTGCAGTAGTAGTACTGGAGCTGAGTAACAAGAATTCTGGACTGATGGGTTGAAAACCTGTGAATGTCTGTTGAGGTCTGTCTGCCAGTCCGTGCTCAGAGTGCATCTGTACAACATGGGTGACCTCAGAAACTTAACCCTTTAGTCTAACCTTAGAACAGTGGTTTTAATTGACAGATATTTCTTTCACAGTTGATTACTTCAAAGAACTAAAAAGTCTTTAATTTCTGAGTATGATAGCCTTTTACTTCACACTTTACTTTCAGACTAACAGAAAACCCATAATTTGCATGAATTATTTTGGAAGGATGCCTTCCTAAGATCTGCTTATTTTGAGTTGCTATGCTAAAGATTCCTAAATATCTGATTTAAGATTTCATGTGGCTAGGTAACTGGTGTGTTTCCAGAAGAATTTGAATTAAATAAAATAGCCTGAAACTTTTTATAGATTTCTTTTATAGATTCTTCCATCAAAAGAATAATTTCTTAATCTAATCACAGCTTCCAGGAGGGTTGAAGGGCTTAAAACTTATGCAGCAAAATTTTCCTACTTTTTTATATAAATATTTTAATGTTTTCTAAAATCGCATGTATTCAGTACAGAATTGTCTTTCTTGTGAGAGAAAATACAAATTTTAAAATTATAATTTTAAACTGACCTTTAGAAAGAAATTATGTCAGAGTTTGTGTGAAGGCAAAGAAATTCAGACACCTTACTGAAATGTAACAATTCATAGTGTAATAGTCTCCTGCATGTGACAGAAATCAGGCCATCATGAGGAGAAACATCTACCATTGCTAAGTGATTTCCTCTTGTAAAGGCAAGACCAAAAGTCTGCAAATAAAAATAGAGACTATTTTTAACACAGTTAATAGAGACCATTGCTTGTCAAAGTCTTAATAAGTTTCAGAAGGATTATGTTTTTCTAATAAAGGTATCATGGCTTGAGGCATGACCTAAGCAAATGAATGGATATGCTCATATAGGATATCATCATCTCTCTTTGGTTGAGAGTAAGAGAAAACATTCTACCAAGACAGATTATTCTATAACTGTACTCAGTGAAGTGCCTGTTACAGTCCAGGGTACCCAGCTTTGGAAGAGGCCTGTTCTTTTATAAGCAAGTGATCCTTCCCACTCTCACACCCTACAGCTTTTTAAATTTGCTTAGCAGTTTTTCAGAAGAAACTATCTGCTTTGCATCTGTCTCTAGCAGATGGAGTTCCTGCAGTGTCTGAGGTGCAGTTCATGGGAGTATTTCATGCTCTTCTATAGGAGTACTTCTCAGACAGATTGTAAAAATAAACTCTTCTTCCTGCCTGTACATTTCAGTTTGTGTGGAGAAAGAAAGGGGTTTAAGCAGTACAAATGTGGTTCTGGAAACATGAAGTTATTCTCATTTCGTTCTGCTTGCAAGGTAATTTTGTTTTCATTTCCCAGTCCAAGGCAGAAAAGCTAAATCATCTGTAAAAATAATATTTTCTGCCTTTTAAGTGACAGCAACCCATAGGCACTGTAGTGAGGAAGTGAAATGGACGTGGTCTGTGTGGATATGGAAATCTGGGTGGTAAGGGTGAAGAGCAGAGTCCTCAGAGGGATATGATTTGATCCATGTACATCAGATATGCTGAAGCCAGTGAGATGAAATGTTGGAAAGGAGGATTTTACAGCCTGGTCTCGTCAACAAAGAGTGAATCAAGCATCTTTTTATTTTTACAAAGAAACTACAGTACAGCTTTAATAGGCTGTGCTTTAGAATCAGACATGGGATTATAGTTTAGCCCTGGCAGTGAATTCTCATTAAACCTTTCTGCTTCAAATAAGCTCCTTGCTTTTCAAGTTCTGGCTATTACAAGGCAGTCAAAAAATAACCTTTTATTTGCAAATAAATGATGACCATGGCAGCCAAATATAAGTCCCTGATATGCTAGTTCAGTCTGATTTTTTGATCACCAATATCTTGCTGCTTGGACAGAATTTAGTTTGTGCTGTTCACTCAAGTAAGAGATGATGTGTGTGTGCTGCTACAGGGAAGAGTTAGGGTGGCATTCCACCTTAATAAATGCCTTTGACTCAGGAAAATGCTTGGGGTTTAGGTGGTGGGAAAACCCAGGGAGAGTTTGCAGCATGCATACAGAGAATTTGGTTGAGTGAAACTGTACATGCCCTACCCATAATTTGTTTAGAGTGGGTGTGATCACTTAATTCACTTAGCCATTATTGTGGTAAGATGCTTGTAGATCACAGCAAAGGGCTGTTCTGTAAAGTACTCATTTGCCTATAAAGAGATGCCTTGAGGGCTGACAGAAAATCAATGACACTGGCAAACGTAAGAGTGTACAAAATACTTGAAGGTAAGATAGGCTTGTTCATATGATTTGCCACAGTGCTTCTAGAATCAAGGTGTAGTGTACAAAAAGATGATGATTTGACTCCTCTTTTTGCAAGGGGAGACTGCTGTATTTCTCACGGGCATGAATAGGTAATAGGACGCTTGTCTAGTAAGCTACCAGTCAGAAGCTAAAATTGTTGATATATTTCTTATTTTCTTTTTTTAACCTCTGGTCATTTTCAAATTATATTTTTGATTATGTGCCTAGAAATATGGATTTTTCTTTCAGAAGTGAAAAAAGAAACACATTGCAATATAAGCTTAAAATGGTAGTAAAGCAAAATGAAGGTTATCCTATAGATCTGTAAAAAAAAAAGTTATGATGCATTTTGAAAAGTTGTACTGAAGTTAATTTTGAATTACATGCATCAGGATGGACAACTTGACCTTATTTTCAGACACCATGGCTTATGAAAAGTTAAATAAACTCTTTCCTTATTTTCCTTTATGTATAGGAATCAGCTTAAATTTAAAGATGAGCTTAACATTTCTTATTTTTATTATAGCAACAGGAGGTAGACACTAAAAATTACATGCAGTTATGTTTACTCAAGTAACTTTTTCATCATGCCATGTTTCAGAGGTTCTTTTAATGAACTTAGTTTTTCAGAAAAGTGGATTGTTAAGACCAAAGAATCGCAGAACCATATAATGGTTTGGGTCGGAAGGGACCTTTAAAGATGATCTAGTCCAACCCCCCTGCCGTGGGCAGGGACTTCTTTCCCTAGATCAGGTTGCTCAAAGCCCCATCCAACCTGACCTTGAACACTTCCAGGGACGGGGCATCCACAGCCTCTCTGGGCAACCTGCTCCAGTGTCTCACCACCCTCATAGTAAAGAATTTCTTCCTTATATCTAATGTACCCTCCTAAAGTAAGTTTAAAACTGTTACCCCTTGTCCTATCACTGCAGGCCCTTGTAAAAAGCCTCTCTGTATTTTTCTTACAAGCCCCATTTAAGTACTGAGAGGCCACACAATAAGGTCTCCCTGGAGCCTTCTCTTCTCCAGGCTGAACAACCCCAACTCTCTCAGCCTGTCCTTACAGGAGAGGTGTTCCAGCCGTTGGATCATTTTTGTGGCCCTCCTCTGGACCCGCTCCAACAGTTCCATGTCCTTGTGCTGAGGGCTCCAGAACTGGATGCAGTACTCCAGGTGGGGTCTCACTAGAGCAGAGTAGAGGGGCAGAAACACCTCCTTTGCCCTGCTGGCCACACTGCTTTTGATGCAGCCCAGGGTATGGGCTTTCTGGGCTGCAAGCGCACATTGCCAGCTCATGTCCAATTTTTCATCCACCAGTATCCCCAAGTTCTTCTCTGAAGGGCTGGTGCTTCATAAAGATGCTTAAAGATGCTTCTTAGGTTGTAAATCTGATATACTGAATTTCCTATAGCAAACAAATTTTCATTTGCAGTGTTGAAGCATCTCTAACAATATGATTACTTTGTTTACTTCAGTCTTTGTGTTGCTGATCTAAGTTATTTTCATATCAACAAATTAGTCTACTGTTGATACTAAATAACTGGAATTGCAGCACAAAACAGGTAAGTACATTCTTGCAGCACAAAGCATATAAGTACATTCTTGCAGCACAAAGCATATAAGTACATTCTTCTAGTGAGAAACAAAACCTGTTCTGTGGTGACACAGTATGGAATTTCCTGCAGTAAAATCACTTTCAGTAAGTAAGCTTTAAAAACAAAAACCAAAATACCTTTTCTTCTGTAATGCTGGTGCCTAGCATTTTGATTCTTGTTTTAGCTGCTAGAAATGAAAAAAACCTTACTTCCGTCTTCCTAGACCATGGATTGAAGCCACAGATTTGATAGCTTGGAGTTTGCTTTGCAGCTGCCTTATTGCTGTCAGAACTGTCTCTGAACCATGCAATGTGGTGTTTGCATTACATGTGTCTGTTTAAGGGTATGCCAACACAGCACACTTCTGTCAAAACTGCATATGGCACTATAGTTGCATTGTATTTCTAAATTTCCAGACTTGAGTTAAAATTGTAGTGTTTATTTCACAAAATATTCTAATTTCTTCTGGCCATTAAAATTATAGCTTGGCCCTTGCGTTTAAATCACTTTAGAAATGGGCTGGATTCTAGCTTGTTAATGCTGACATTCCTGACTAAGTTTCCTTAGGTAATATATGTTAAGGGCCGTTTTGAGGAGCCTCCTGTCCAGCCACTAAATCCCCGGACTCAGAGTCTCTGCCTGGGCTGAGGGATGTGGATGGACAGACACATGGGACACTGACACAGCTGGTTACACAGACTGACACTGATAAGGCGCTGTCTTCAAAAGCACCCACAATGCAGGACTTAAACACAAGCACAGGGAGCCACGTCCCCTCTTCCTCATGGGCTGGCAGAGTCAGAAGGTCAGTAGTACAGGCACACACGTGACACTCTCCAGGTGCACAAGCACACGTGCATTTACAGAACCCCCAAGTACCAACATAGCCACTCTGCCCACCTCGCACTCTTCCCTGATCCCAGGCCCCCTTACCTGCCCCATGGGTCCCCCCTACTCAGCAGCTGGTCCAGCTCGGTGCTCAGTAGCAAACACACACTCATCCCACAGGCACCCTACACTCACAGGTCCCCCCAGATACCAGCACAGACCCTCTGCCCACCTGACACCTCTGCCTGGGCCCAGAGCCTCCCACTCACCAGCTGGTACAGCTTGGAGCCTGCTGGTGAGTTATACATGCACACACCCACTTTGGGGAAGGTACAGATGCTCAGCCCCTGCCAACAGCGAGCACCACACAGGCTGTGACCCACAGTCCTGCTCCAGCCACCTACACTGAGCCCTTCATCTCTGTAGCTGATATTTTTGGGACACACATTGGCCACCAGCCACTGGGGTGGGAAGAAGACCCCTCCCTGCCCCAGCCACTGGCACTGAGACCCCACTCACTTTGGTACCTGACACCACAGGCCTGGGGCACCCAAACCGCTGGTCTGACTCCAGTTGCTGGCACCAAATCCATTATGCCGATCCCCGCAGAAGCTGGCACTTAGTCCCTGCAGCACTTGCAGCATCTGTGCACGTGGGATACAGACTGGAATTATGCAGAGAGAGTTAAGACGGGGTTTAGTGAAAGGATAAGACAGATGGCACTGATCAGAAGCCAGGCTCGGACAGACCAATGTACTGACCAACATCAGTTTACATGCAACCATCCCCTTTTACACCCCTTTCTGCCTCCCCCCCCCCCCCCCCCCCCTTTCTTTCTCCCTGAATGCTGTCCCATGCTCATTCCCTCAGCAGCTGGCACAGTCCCACTGACCCCTCCAGCATCCTGCACCTTCGGGTTTGCATCCTTACGAGTTGCAAAGTCCCTGCCTGCAGTTTCTTGATAGCCCATTAATTATTGTGATGGACCAGGTTTGTTTCTGGTAATGGTTTTCATTAACACTAACTGGTGGAGTTTTATGTGAGTGTCTGCCTCCTTTTCCTTATCACAGTTTGGCAAGGTGCTTAGCCAGCTAATCCTAATGAAAGATAAGAATTCTCACACTCCACATATCCTTACCAGTTAGTGCAACTAACCAGGTTTGTTCCTGTCACAACCTCCCTTACTATGGGTCAGTCAGGTTTGACTATGTAGATTCTTGTTTTAGCTTCTTTGACCAGATACCCTCAAAGGGGCAGACACTCTCCTCCCATGTACCCTTACGGTATGGAACAGCAACTGCAGGAACTTGCCCTCATGAAGAGGAAGCTGTAATAGGATTGTCCAGTTAACAAAAGTATTGTATGTCTTGGTATCACATCAAGAGTATTTTCTTTGAAATAAAGGACAGCTGTGGAATTAGTGGCTTATTGCTCACATGCAGTTACTTTGGCTGTGTCTTTGGGACAGAAGTTTTCATGGTTGCACTTGCTTCTTAGACTTTCATGACCTATGGAGTCCTGAGATGTAGTATGTATTAAGTAAAAAAACAGAAATAGTACGGGATCATTTTCATGGAGGTGTGCACAAGGAAAGAGGATGTTTTAAGAATGCAGGAGTCTATTACCACATTACAGTTGATACAGATGACAGGGGTTTTGGTGGACTTTCAGGAAGTAAGATTGTACTAATAATTCTTGTATATTGCGACTGGATAATAGAACAGTTTTTCTGGGGGGGAAGGCTAGACAGCAATTCGTATATAGACTGAAAGTGTTCAGGCAAGAGCTAAATGCTTTCTAGGAGCAGAAGGGATTTTTACTGATTTCAGAATGAATTTCCATTGTTAGGAAATAGAAATGACATTTTATATGGCGGTTTGGTGGTGTTTTCCTACGATGATGTTAGATAATATGAAGAGAGTATGTCAATGCATAGTATATCACCAGAATTTTAGGAATTTGGAAGGCTTGTTCAACTTCAGAATAGAAGAACGTTCTGCATCTGTATTATACTGTGAGTGGACAATACTGTAGGGTTATCGTTTGTGATGAAATGTGTATAGCCAGGAGAAGATGTTAGCTAGGAAGCTATAATATGTACTTCACACATTGGGTTTTTAAATGACAGCAACTCATCATGGAAATTTAGCAAATAGAATCTCTTTAAAATACTGCACTTAAACATTAGATAGTTCTACTTGATATATCTGAGCAATTTTTATCTCAAAATAAATACTGAAGTAATCTGCTCAGTTATATGGACCAGTGGTGTGGAAAATCAGTCTAAACCAAAAAGCTGTTCTTAATTACTGGTATTCTGTGTATTCATTAAAATGGAATGATCCTGCAATAGACTTTGTCCTTTTTGCGGCATAAGTATAATCTTATAAGGTTTGTTGGGTCTTTTTGGAAAAAGTTGGAATTCTTGAAATTATGTTTAAGGTTGGAGTGAAGCTTTGTGAATGTTTAGATTTATATCTGTGAAGAGGCATGGTGGAAGTGTTGCTGTTTTTATGAACATTGATCCATTTGAATGGACTTGAATCTGGTAGAGTTAAACATCCTTTCTGTGTGATCCAGAAGTATATAAATATCCATATATTTGTGGTGCATATGCTGAGTACATGAATTCTTTTGGCCCACACAATTATGATAATATCAAATTTTCTGTGTTTCTGGGTAGACTGAAGGTTAGTCTTGGCTGAATCCTTTAGATTGAAATGAAATTGATTTTGTTCAGTGTAACTGTTCATTAAAAAAGAAGTAATTTGCCTTTTTTTCTTCCCTAGGTATGTGTTTTTCTTAGATCCATGCAACATTGATCTAGTACATCAGAGGATCAAGTCTCTTGCTTTGTGTGTATCAGCTTGCCCAAGGAAAGAACTAAAAACTCTGGCTGATATTCAGAAATTTGCAGAAACTAATGGTATGCAAAACTCATGTCTGTTTTTATTCATGTACTAGATATTTTCGTAGGATTAAAAAAGCCTTGTGCATTAGCTGAACTAAAAATGAAATATATATTAAGAAATATCAATAGAAATAATGTGATATTTTTGTTAAGCTAAAATTTTAGTGAATCATACAGTGTTATGCTTCTGTTCTGTCATGTTTTGAAAGCTCATTGTTAAAAACAGGAGTGCAAAGTGTAACAAGAACTTGAGGGAATGTCTGACTATAGGATATGTTCTTAACTCCCACAGAAATATTCTGACATTGCTGCTCAACAGTAATGCTGTTGAAATGTCCTCATGTATATGGGGTTAGTGAGAGCAATGCTGCTATTGAACGGCACTTGCTGCATAGAATATGGCTGTGGATGTGAAAATATTCCTGCTTTCATTCAGTGCTACAGTGCAGTTCCTGGTTTTTTTTTGTTTTGTTTTCTTACACTTTTCTTTTTTTAAAGAAATGGAAAGGAAACTAACTGTATTAACAAATTAAATACTGTATCCCATCTCCTCTAAGAGCAGTACTTTTCCTCTGTAGTAATAATGCTGATATTACTAGCTCAATTCATATTTTAACACTGTATGGAATAAAATGCATGAGAGGTAACCAACTTTTGGACCTTCCAAAAAGAAGTAAAGATAAAAACTTAATGTGAGGAAATTTCAGGGGTTTTTAGCTATTCAGGTGGGAACGTTTTGTCCTAAACTTTCCTACTTAATCTTTTAAAATGCTGTGATAAGATTCCTTTGCAAGATACTTGGCTATGATGAGTCAGTCTGGGTGACCAATTTCAAAGCAGTGAAACTGAATACTTTTCATAGAAGGAAATGAAATGTTGATTTCTGTTCTGGTACAGGTTGTGTGAGTACTTCTTGTTTGAAAGCAGAGCGAGTTGAAGTGGCCCTAGGACACTGTTAGTGCCCTTGTGTTTCCCACTGCATTGTGCCCACACACCTGGGTGTCTGGCAGCCTGAATCAGGGAGCTGAACTTCCAGGTGGCATTACAGCATGCGTGGAGCTCCACAAGCAGATGTGCCAGCACAGTGCAGCGGGTGGTCTGAGAATGGGAGCTTCTCATGTGATCTGTGCACTGTTGTCAAATACAAGCCACAGTGAAACTAGCCATTATCTACACTTTTACTCTTTACCCCTGGTTCGAGTGTGCTGTCTTTTTCTTAAAAGACAGGCCAGTTACTTGTTGGTGTGAAGTCAAGGTCATTAATAGTGGAGTTTCTTAAGTACCTCATGAAATAATGAAATGCAGCCATGCTTTGTTTTACCACAAACATTGTTTCCATGTTTATAAGTAAAGCCTCTTATTAACTGTGCCTGAAATATGTTCAGTATAACCATCTTTTAAACTACATCAAAACCCACTCTTCCTAAAACATGCTATGCCTTGTCCTCATGATTCTCCATTCTAAATGTATCTCCCTTAATGTTTAGATTTTAAAACCTAAAGGTAAAAGATTTTTTTTTTTCAATTACTATCACAGCCAATTGTTTCAGTTTACGGAAGCTTGGTCAAAAGTATGAAACCTTGTGTTAAAGCAGAACGGAATCATTAATGAGTTTAATTCCTAATTTTCATTATATGATACTGGGCTTATCAAAACCAGGTACTAAACTAAACTGAGCTTTCCTTTTGTAGATGAACTCTGTGCAAGACTGGAATCACACAGTTCAGAGAAATATTGTCATTCTCATGGTTATGTTTCTGCTTAAATGTTCACCAGCCTGTGCAGGTTCCAAAAAGTGATGGTTTGCAGCAAATGAACAGCTTAAGTATTGATCACCTTAAATGTTGCATATGTATAGTGAAAGTTCAGGCATGATTCAATCTTGCAATAGAGCAAGAACAGTGAATTTGTACCAAAACTATAGCGCTCAGTAAACAGAACCATTTTTCTGAGAGCTACTTTGTAACTATGATAGTGGGTTTAAATTAATACTAGGATTATGTTTGGCAGTCTGTTTCAAGTGACCATAGTCTCCACTGTACAAAGGATAATAAAGAAGTCTGAGGACTTTGAACATGACTGCCCAGAGCTTAATTGCAGTTTCTATGTTTGTGATGATATCTAGTTAGAATTTGGAGTCCAGCTTTAAATTCTGAAGAAGGGCAAGACATATGTTTGGTTTCTTGTGATAATCAATGGTGAATTTTCCCAGGCTTGCAACTTCTACCACTCAACAAAAAAAAACAACTTAATGTTTTAAATATATCAGTAGAGAATGCAATCAGCTCTCAATTTTGCTCTGCTGAGCCTTTCTGAAAGCTTTAACCCTTCCTGCATCCTGAAAATAGCAATTGTGCTGGAGATAGGCTCTGTGTAGATTGTTGCATGTGCATTTGAAGAGTTAGCCATTCGCACCTGGCTCACATGCCATCCCTGAAATCACCTCACTTGTCCATGCACCTTGGAATTCTTTCATAAACTACTGTTTAAGGACCCTTCCATCCCAAAGAAATCCTGTTGGGCCTAAGCCTGTCAAGAGGTGGTATGGTAAGTTTTTCTAATCTAAATATCTTTATCAAAAGATGTAACTTCATAAAACATACTACAACATCCTTACATCAATTAATGATTTTATCAATAGCCACTAGCTTAGCATTTATAGTATCTTTCCCAAAGTGGAATAGGCACGTGACAGAATTGCCAGCCCCTAAGGTTCAGAGCAATTATGGCAGAGCTGTTACTTATTGTGCAGTAAGGCTGGTATTTTTGTGTAAGCAAGATTATAAATAAGCATTTAGGGCAGGGAAAATGCTTGCTTGAGGCATGAAGATCATTTCATGACAAAGCAGCCTTTTGGCTTCCTGAATCAGTAATGATGCCCTTGCTATTCTGCTGTGATTTGGGAAAAGGAGCTGATTTGGTGAATAACAGTGCACCATTTCAGGAGAGTAACTTGACTCCCACTCCTACCCCACTTGCTCTCCCACAGTCAGGTCCTGCATTTGTGGTCCTCTTCTCCATCTGAGAAGAGAAGAAATCCATCCTTCACAAAGCCTGTCTGGTTTTAGGAAAACAAGAAAGTGTTCAGAATAGTTGACGCTCAGAACACTGGAAACCAGTTGGGACATTTTACAAGAGGATGAAAAAGGGAAGGAAAAAGCCGGGAAGTTGTCCGCTCAGATCTTCAGCTTGTGCAAAGGTGCAAGTTGTAAAGTACAGGAATGCTCTGGAGCAACTGCTGGAGGTGATGCAGAAAGGTGCAGTGTTGGCTGAGAGCTTGTTCTAATGCTGTTGTCTCACAGCCATCCAGATACTTGAGTTTGTAGAGCCATGGTTTGGACACAACTGAGAATGTTGTATATTTTGAACTGGCTGCTGCTGGTCTCCCCAGGATTTTCTCACCCAGCAAAACCCCTCAGGCAGGGAGTACTTGGGATTCGATGCTTTTATTGGTCTTGCCACTTAAAAAAGTATGTCTTTTGAGTAATGTGACTGAAAGCTGTTTTTCCCAGAAAGCTGATTGATGCTTCAAAACATAATGTCCATGAAATATTGCAGTGCTTTTTTCAAGGACTTGCCAAAGCATTTTGAAATATCCTTGAAGATATAATTCATATATGACTGTGCCAAATGAATAATGAAATGTCATTATTAAAAAGAAACACTAAATGGGTGGCCATAATTTCTGTCATGTTTAATTCAGTGATAACTAGACTGACTGGTCATTGTGGGAACTAATATTCCTATCTGTTGTGTAAATGACTGGATGCAGATTTAGAAACATGAAATAAAATTTCTATTTTACAAAGTGTTGGCAGGCGTCTTAGTTGTCAGAACTCTGTAGCTAGGCCAGGCTAGTTGAGGTCCAGGCTAGTTGAGGTCCAGGTGGACTTAGAGCCAGAGGTAAAGCTACATTAAGTCTGCAATGGAGACTGACCTGAAAGAAATCAGTGAAGGAAATCCATCTCACTGAGTCAGAGCAGGTCATGTCTCTGAGCTATGGGAAGGAACCATAGGGAAACTAAAAGGATTTTTCTTTTGTCTGAAGATTATGACATCTTCATGTGTACTAATCAAAGGATGTCTTTGCAACTGCCGTTGGTACTTGCCTTAGAAATAGCAGCTACATCAGTTGCTGCCAGCTTCTGATGTTTTATTTCTGCTCCCATCCCCCCCCACCCCACACTTTGTTTTCAGTGAAAATGTGCTGGTTAAAACTTAATCCTTTGCTTGTGATTTCCTGAAGCCTGTTGTACCATATTAGTTATAAGCATCTCATGGTTAAAGAGATTCTGTACCACTAGGTCTTTGGGAACCTGGGTATGTTAATTTTGAGTGTCATTTTTTGATTGGCTGGAATAAAAGTACACTGTGTCTGGTTTTGAGATACAGAGCCTTCTACTGCTACTCTGCCTTGTTACCAGAACTGCCCGTCAGGTTTGTCTTGTGTTGGAAATGGATCCTCTAGTCAGAATGAAATTGTTTTCACAACAGAAAGTGGCTGCACATAGAGTCCTCCAGTAATATTGTGTTGTGTTATTGATTACATTAATAAACCATTTGGAAAGGGGGAGGAACAGTGAGGTATATAAATCTTGCTGCGGCTACTGAATTATTTAGAATTACATGAAAAAAATCTGATATCAATTGCAGTGGAGTAAAATGTCAAATGGAAAGGAATACCTGCAGAATGAAGGGGTGGGAAACAACCGCTGTTACACATTTAGCACTTTATTTTAAAATGGTTATTGCTACTTAGGAAGGAGATTGTGAAGTTACTGAGGATAGCGGGAGGATTAGGTGGAGGCACAGCATTGTCTGAAAGTGTAATGTTTATGAATTGTGAAGAGGAAAAAAATAGGGACTGTATTTTTTGTAAACTCTTGCTCTCTTGGCATCATAAAGTCTGTGTTCTGGTCCTTCCTTGACAAAGTGTTTTCTTAACTTTTTTTAAACTTACACACACATATATATGTATATTTCTCAGTATGTGTACACATACTGAGAATGGAAATGAGGATGATCACAAGAAAAGACCAATAATTCTTCTGCCTGAAAAAGAAAACTATCAGGAAGAGTAAGGTCATTAAAAGCAGGAATAGCTTAGAGAAGGTTAAAGAAATATTATTCTTTGATCTCATAACCTGAGTAATATAAAACTAGAGGTCAAAAATGAAATTACTTGGCGTCAAAAAGCCAGATTTTTTTCCACACAGGTTATGGTTAATTTACAAAACTTATTGCCATGAGGATATTTTAGATACCAAAAGATAAGCTGTTAGAATAATAGTGTTTGGCTATTTAATAGGAGTTTAGTACTCAAAGATATCCTTGAGCTATAAGTGGTGGAGAGCTAAAGATACAGTAGGGAAAACATCTGCTACTGGACTAGATGGATTTTTAATTTGATTCCAGAATAGCTGATTTTGTTTAGCACTGGAAGAAATATGAGTGGAAGAACGGGTAAATTAATATTTGTTTTCAACTTGCTGCACTGTTCATAAGAATGGGGAATAGAAAAGAGGATGGCCTGAGCTTTTTAATTACAACTCTAAATAGTGTATATGAATTCTGACTCTAGATTTTTTTTTTTTTCCAACACGGTTAGTTTTTACAGCAACTGTGCTGAGCTATCTCAGTAGTTCTCTTTGTGGTCTTCAATTCTGGAGACATTTAAGGATCTAAATAGTGGGGTTTTGTGTTGGATTTTTCTTGGAACATTCTTGCAGGCACTGGAGAATACTTACTTTCACTTCAGTCCCACATTTATTTATAAAGACAAGCTATAATTTCTCCTGCCCTCTGATGCTCAGTGTTTTAAAGCAGTGATGGTATGTCTCTCTGCAACAACTAGAAGGTTAGATATATACAATCCTTACTTCCCTTCCTTTAAAACACACACTCTGCTTCTGGAAGGCACCAGTGGATAGATACAGAGAATGAAGCTTGCTTTCTTCACTGAGAACAAATCAGTCACATTAATCTGAGAAGCCCTGACTGCAAAGTGGTCTGTCCTATGCCTTCTTACTCACCTCAAGGCATCACTATTTTTCGAGGCTCCACTAGGGCCCAGAAATTAGGTTTAGGTGTTAAGATTCAGCTCTACCCTTGCTTGGCCCTCTGCTTCTATTCCCGCACCATTTGCAAAAGGCATAGCTGCAATGTTTAGGTATGTCTGTGCCATCCTCTGGTGCTTCCACATTAACTGCTACTTCGGGCTGTATTCAGATCAATGGCTAAGAAGTGGAGTTCTTGTTTTCTCACTCATTTCCAGCTCTGATGCTGATCTGTGCACAGCTAAATGCTACTTCATTCCTAAATGAAGCATCAAATGTGAACTTGTCTGCTTCTGGAATGTTTTTGCTGTTCTAAAAACCCATAGGCAAATAGAAAATTTATAGAAGCCTAAACTTTATGTATTCTTAGTGCTTGTGTTCTGAGCAGAATTACTTCCTATAGTTGTAGATGGGGTATAATTACAGTTGTCAGACCTCGCAGACAAAGAATGAAGAAAGTCTGGTCAGCATTGGTGTATTTTGTTTCATGATGGTCTGAAACTTTTTCCACTTGGCAGGAGTTCGTGAAGAGAGGGTCTTGTTACTACTCCCTGTAGGCACGCTTTTTCTGAGGTCATGCAACATTGTTCTCTGTTATGGGCAGAACTCCGCGACGGATAGTAACTTACCATCTTCTGTGGAAGTAGTGCTTGGCATCCTACCTCTTCTGTGGTTTTTGGCTGCGGAATTTGCAGCAGAATTCCCTACAGATATACAAGCCAGTGTCTTAAGCTTCCACTTTTCTATGCCATGTTGCTAGTCCATAATATGGTAAGATAATAGGCAGTTATTGGTAGTGTACCAAGCTATCTCTTTGCCTGAAGGTTTGGCCTCATAATGTGGTTCAGATTAACAGTTTAGAGCTGATAGAGTTCAACAGGTAGATTTGAGTCAAGCTCTGGAGTGAGGAAAGTAGAGAAGTGTTAAGAATTTCATTCTTGTGAGGGTCTGGGAGCCTTGTCCTTCCTGAGTACCAGTGAGTTCCATCTCTGTCAATATCCAGCTGTCTATACGTCTTAGCTTGTATTGCGTGGCTTTGTCAAGCATAATCATCTGTGAGTCATGTATTCACAATATTAGCTATGTTTTAACACTTGCTCATAAAACACCCAGAACCCAAGAGGAATTAGCACTGGGCTGAAAGTACAGAGGTCAATAGTTGTGATTTAAACAGCCTCACTCCTGCTAACATTTCTGCACACTTGTGTATCTGTGATTACAGAGTAATCAAACCTGGAGTTTGATTCCTGTGTTAGAGGACTTATATTACTGATGGACTAATGGGTTGTTGCTTGAGAAGGAGAGAGAATGCTTAAAATGGAATAAGATGTTTAGTTTTCTAATTATAATTTCTGCTTTGTTATATGGTCTTTTAGAAGTCAGTTATGTCACATACATGCACAATACGTGCATACTGTCAGTGAGATTCAGAACAGTGAGACCATACATGGAAGGTCATATAAATTACCTTACCAAAGCTGTGGTTCCTTGCCTCTCAGGCTGTGCTTTGCCACATGCCTGTGAAAAAAGATATGTGGAGCTGCTTGGAGCTGTGCGTAGCTTAAACAGAGGGTACGCCTAAGGTGACTTGTTCCAGTCCTGGTGCTGAACCTTTCCCAGGTATCTCTATATAGTCCTGTATTTTACTGCTTAAATCTTTGACTTTGAATATGAGTCCATGTTTTTCGATCTGGAAGCCCTTGTTTTAGTTCCTGCTAACACCATTTGAGAGATGGGTAGACGGTGCTGAGCAGCTCAGAACAGGATCCAGAGCCCCTTGTGTGCTTTCCACCACTATCATTTGGGCAGTATTAATGTCAGTGGTTTCCTCTGTATGCTCGTCCTCTTAGCAGATGACTTAGGAAGTCTTAACTGTTTCTCAAGCTGTAAACTTTCATATTGATAGTGATGCTGATGTAGCAGAGGTTTTGTGTGCTTGTTTACAACACAGCAAATACAGGAAGGAAAGCTATACTGGAGCTCTGGTCTCTAAAAGTAGTTTTATGTGACCATCTCGGGCTAGTATGGAATTTCCCATTTACTGTACTGCTGTGGGAATCAGGGGGTTACGTCTTGTCGTTCTGTGTGTGGTGTCCTCTGAGCACGCAAGACCTTTAATAATTTGCCTTCTCAGTTGGAAAGAATCCTTGAAATAAGAGTTTGGTCCTTCATCTTTGTCCTGGCTGTCTACAGCATCTTTACATAATTTGTGCTAACTGTAGTTGTTTTAAAGAATGCCAGAGACAATGGCTGTTCAGCTCCTTGCTAATCCAAGCACAGACAAAACAGAAAGAAAGTGGTGGCTTTCGCTCCTAAGGGTAGGTTAAGGTTGAAAGGAAAGTTTGTCTTTTAATGTACTTTGCTCCAGTTTTGGCCCCAAAATATTCTAATGGCTGGAGCAACTCTATTCATGGAAAAGAAACCATGGAACAGAAGCTATGTTGTGTGTCCAGAATACCACTTTGTAGATGAAAGCACCGACTACAGCACTGTGGGACCAGTAAACTCTGTGTGCTTACCAGTAGCCTGGCAACTGTTGCTCTTCATAGTTTAGAAGTATTTTTCTTTAAGGTTACATGTTGGGATCTCAAATCCAGTCCCTGTAGGACAGTTTGATGTTGTTCGCCTAATGATTTCTCCAGTAGAAATATGTGCTCTGCTGTAGGAAGCAAAGAATGTATTACTTTAATGATTTTTTTAGTTTGTTCTCTCAATTCTACCCATAATGTTTTTGAAACATTTACGAGTGATAATAATTTCAGAATAATAGTAGTGTCTTTGGTAAAATAATTATCTCAGCAAGGTAGATGATTTGAGTTCTTCTTTAAGCTTTTGCAGGCCTTGCAAACTCTAACAGCAATAATAAGACTGGCTGTGCTAAGACAGTCTCTACTAACCCAGAATATGGGGTTATGTATGGGGTGGAAGGTTTGCAAAGCAGTCGATTCTTCTTGTTCCCACCTTACAAAATTCAAACTTTTCTTTATTGATGCACAGGGACTCAGAAATCAGTTCAGTCTGATGTAAAGTGATACATTACTCAAGCGCACATTTGGATTGTAGAACTCTCCCACATTCACGGTGTTAGAGAAGTCAGAAGGTTTTTGAAATACAAAGAAATAAATATTTATGGGAATAGTAAACATTTATTCTGCCTAATTATATAGGACAAAAGGACAAATCTCATGGGCATTATTTCAGATATTGGACTGGTAGTTTGTTTAGATGCAGGGTGGTTAATGTCCCTTGTCTGACAAGTTCCATGAAAATATTTTTCTGCTTGGCTGTGAGTCTAAAGAAGCACGCTACGTGAGGTGGACTGCTGAAGGGAAGAGATCCAAAGGAGCCACGAGAGATGATAGTGGCAGCCAGAGTCATCCACTGCTCCGTTGCATGACAGGAGGAAATGTGCTGCTGGGTTCCAGAGGGACCTCGCAAAGTGCCTCCAGTTTCCTCCACAGGGGTTTGTTGGTTACCCTGGTCTACAGGTTATACTTGAATGGTTTGTGACCTGTGTTGCAGATCAGGAACTGGTGTTTGGTTTTGCTTGGCTTACATTTGTGATACAAATAGAAAGTCTTCAGATACACATTTGTGCAAAGAACCTAGATCCTCCTTCCCTGGCCATAGCAAATCCTGCCCTTTTTCCTTTCTGCCTGAATCACTAGAAGTCACAAGGAAGCATGGGCATCCACAGGTCAGCCATGTCCCTTAGACTTATTTAGGTGTGGGGCCGTCTGCATCAGATACTTAAACTGTAGTTCAACACTGGTAGTGTTGAATGGCGATATTACCAAGCTGGCACCAAACATTTTGTATCGTGAGTCTGTATACAGTCCTCCATATACAGACCCCCAACTTCTTCCTACAGGATTTTTTGTTTTAGTTATCTTTGTGACTTAGCTTTTGGCCTATATTCAGAGCAAAATAAAATAAATGTAAATGTCTGCAATCTTCTTTTTCCTTATGTTTTTAAGATAAACATTTGACTCTCTCTACTGCTGCTCCTCCATCAAATCTGGGTGTTGTTTGTAACCACACTTGATCTGGAAGTTTTCATATCTACAAGAATAGATTAAAAACTTTTGCAGCAGTATAGAGCCTTTTGTCCTAAAAGAATAGTAATTACTTCTAGGTATTACGTTTACAACTATGATGTAAGGAAGGTAGTTTTGTCTGATGTCTGTTTATCTGATGCCATGTTTTCCACATAAGCAAGTAGAGAGAGGCATAAGGATTCATATAAACAGTATAACTGAAAATGGAATTCAAGATGTTTTACCTGATACCTTCTCTTTGCAGGAAATCTAACTTTCTTCAGTGGTGTATTTGGTGTTTTGGACCTGACCCACAAAAACTAATTTGTAGAAGTGGTATTTAGGTAGTGCAGAGACTGCACAGGATAGGCTGCTCAGCTGCTCTCTGTCTTCTCTTTCAGTCTGTAAATAGAACATGTCTCTTCATAGATGTAGCAATGTGCAATGGTAAACAAGATTTTTGCAAATAATATTCTACAGTTTCTACAAATAATACTTCTGTTTGGTGTCACACAGGCCAAGATAAGGCTGTTTGTCAAAAGTCTTGGTTTAATTTGGGTAAAAGTGTGTATGTATTATCCAGATCCAGTTTGTAGAACTCTCTGCTACAAAATATTTCTGGAGAGGAGACTTTCATAATGGAAAGAATTGAATATTTAGAGAGATGTGCAAGATGTCCTTAGGTTATTATGTAGGAAAAAAGAACACTAAAGGCTTGTGTATCCAGAGCCCTTGCACGGGGGAGTAAGCAATCTGTTAGCAAACAGGCTTGCGAAGAAAATCCTCTTTGGATAGGCAGCTTATACCATTGGAGGCTTTTTTACCTCTTCCTCCAGTTTCTGAGAGACTGCTGCTCCAATCTAATTTGGCAGTTGCTATATTCTAGAAGCATTGGCTCAGATGTTCAGTATCTTGACTATAGACAAATGGGAAGAGATCTGTCTTGGTAATGTACTTGCATTAGGCAAGTGTCACGTACTAAGTTATGGCTGAATTTGGTTGTAGGCAACTTGATCTTTATTGTGCTGTACCAATTTGTTTATAGGGAGAGTTCAGCTTCGTTAAAAGCTTTGGACATCTAATGCGGTGTTGTTTTTCAGCCAATTTTCCAGCCTCGCAGTTCGGTTCATTTGTTCCTCTCCCTGAAGTCTATAGATGGGTTGTATTTAACAAACACCAAAAAATCCCCTGAAAAAAAACACTTAAATGTTTTCTTTCTGTAATGAACATTGTCTTATGCAATATTCATGCACTAAAAATGATCAAGAAAAAGCATGGTGGAGCAGCAGGGGAGGGGTGACTTCAAACTGCTTTGTGTCCTTCTCTTTTACACTGCATTAAGAATTAGCCTTTTTGCCTCGAATACACAAATGTTGGAAGACCCCAAGCTAGATGAAGAGTGTCATTCTGTTACATTGAAGCCTGTGTTGAGTTTGATTCACTGTTCCATTACAGGAGGAACTCTAGCATAACTTTGTGCTAATAACATGAGGAGCTGCAGAATCAGGACCTATATCAGTTTTAATACCATTTGTAAAGAAGAGGAATATTGGATTTTTAATTTTGTCCCCCATCAATCTTTTTTTTTTTTTCTCTCAACAGGATCCACTCTATGTAGCTATGAACTACAGCCATCAGAGTATACTACAGACCCAAGGGCTGCCAAGTTATGTCCTAAATATCCTGTTCCAGAGAGGTAATATTAACATCTTGTCTGATTGGGGGTGGAGGGAGCAGAGATTTGTTTTGTTCATGACAGTTCTTTAGAAAATATGCAGCACAAATTTATTCTCTCTTACAGGTAGATATTCTAGTGTATTATTTCCACATGTTTTTAAAAGACATTTTGAAAGCAGCTCTTAAAGAAAAAACCAAACTGTCCATGCATGTGTTTCTGAGAGTATTGAGCTGGTATCTTCAAGTTCTCTTCTGTCTCGTGTAACTGACACTGCTGAGTATCAGCTGTTTTACTGCCTTTCACCCTATAGCCAGCTGCTTGTCAGCAATGCAGGTCAGAGACAATTATGGAGCACTTTGGATATTTGGGAAGAAAAAGGGTATATTGACACACAGCTCCCTGCAGTGTTCACTTCTTACACCTTACGTCAGGCAGTCAGATTTAGCAAATTGCTTCATTTTTTATTCTTTCAGTCCCCAAATGACCAATATGAGAATGGTCAAGTACCAAAAAGAGGGCTGTATTTTATAAACAGATCGATTTGAGTTTTATTGTTTAAAATATTTTACTAGACTGCTTTTTGTGAAGTAGAGGAAAGTTTGTAGCTCCAGAAACTCTGCTCGATATGCTGGTTGGAACTGTGGAGATGAGCATTGCTGAGAAAAGTGATCTGTTTGCTGTTGTGCACACCATTCTGTCAGTAATTCCACTCACTTAATAAAAATTGTTTTGTGTTTTCTTGAAGTTTAGATTCTCAAACATATTTAGTAGTGGGTTGTAACTACAGTCTTGCCCTATGCATAGTTTTCTGTTATGATTTTCTTAAATGTTATAATATTGTCAGTTCTGAAAACTTCGATTTTAAGTCTCTCTTGTCTGCATAGTAGCCTCTCCAGTGAATATTTTTTTTTATATTGTAGTGACAGTAAGTAGCAGCTGGAATATTAACTTTTTTTTTTTTTTTAATTTTCCCCACAGCAGATTAATATTCCATGCAGCTAACCAGCTGTTATAGCTGTAATACAAAAACAAATGAAAACTTCAGTGCCAGCTTGCATACTGAAAAGACTTGTCAGTCTTTATTTTTGCCAGAATTATATTGACTTTTTTCACTGTGTGTTCCTATGTCATTCAGTCTGAATGAATATAGCTTAATAAGAAAACAGGAGGATAGAACAGTGTGTCAGAGATTTAATGACACTATGTAAATTCCTCACAAAAACTACCTCAAGAGTTATTTTTGAAAAGCTATTTTGTAGGTGGAGTATTTCCCATTTTTTATGTGATATGAATAAAATGCTTAATATGTTTGAATATTTTCTGAGATTGAAAAGTCTGAACTTAATGTCCTAAAGCAAAAAAGGCCAATATCGTATCTGTAAACCACTCTGTTTTTCAGATTTTTATAGTTAAATTATTTGAGTAAATTAGTGTAATTTGGAGGCGAAGTGGAATCCTGTGGCAACAGACAAATGAAAACCCAGCACCCTGAGGGTGAGGCAGTCAGGGAGAACTTACCTAACACTCATTTTTCAGATTTGATCTGTCAGAGGTATGAACCATCATCTGACTCCCATTAGGTCCATGGGATGGAGACAGAGTATGCTGTGAAGACTGTGCCTTGATGTTTCCAGTTTGATGACCAGGCTTCTTCATGCCCTTCATCTGAGGCTCCACCTCTCAATGGACTGTGATCCTCCACCTTCAAGGCACAATGTCCAATTTCAACACAGCAGTGCAGTCTAGCAATGCAGCCAGTGATACATGAGCCTTCCAGAAACTGTGCCTAGCACATCTTGGCCTCAGTAGAGCATGACTTTGTTGTTTAGTTTTGAAATAGAGGACCCTAGAGTAAAACCTATCCAGCTTTTCCCTGCAGCGTTTATCAAACAGTTATGCTGAGCAGTGCCAAGGGGCTGCTCTGTAGAGGTTATAAGGAGCAGATAGTAGTGGCACTCCAGCCAGGCTCCCCACACACAGGTTGCTATATACCCCCAGGTGTAGTAGTGAGAGGAAAAAGCTCTCTACTGAAATCTAATACCTGAACAGTCAGATGGATCTCTTAACTTCATTTGAATATTGTTTTAAAAATACAATTTTTAACATCATCATCTGCTGGCTTGAACTTTACTAGCTCTTGTTCATGATTAAGTATCATGTTGTTATTCTCAGAAACATGTGATTCCATTTTGGTAGGTAATAATACCAGGTTATAATCAAGAGGCCATATAAAATAGCACAGGTCACTGAGAATAGATCTGTTATTCTATTTTTTATTAAACAAGCACCTTACCTCACCCAGTCATTCGGTCAGAACCACTGACATAGCAGTAGATCTCAAAAGGTGGATTCTCAGGAGTCCTGTTTACTCAAGAAAGCTTGTAGGAACCACTCACTTTTTTTTTTTTTTAATCAATTACAACAAAGTTAGAAATTAATTATTGCACACAAAGATAGGTAACTTAAAATGTGTAGTGAAATTGCTATAGTTTAAGGGACATTAAATGGGTAATATAAACTCCGGTATGCAAAAAGCATTTTTTCCTCTGTTGTGATGTATTGTGGAATAGTATTTTAATCCCATTAGCTTCCCTTTTCAAAATGGGTATTTTCATATTTGGATGCAGGAATGACAGTCTTTTGCCTACTCCCAGCTCAGAATTTGTGCTTTGTTTTTGATATTGACAACTTCTAAATGCTCTAGGCTTTCTGCAAAGTTGGAGCAGTTAACAATTACCTCTCAGATCTCAGTACTTCCCAGTATGACTGCATATAATGAACTGCAGGACGCTGCATATTCCAAAATAGGCTGTGTTTTAAGAGGCTGAGAGGATACACAGGCTGCCTTTCAAATAGGGCAGCCATCATTATGGGTTTAGTTTAGTTTTTAACGACTGTGACTAATTCACAGTTACTTTGCTGTACTTAACTGCTGTCTTCATCACTGCCTAAAACTAGACCGTCAATATCAGCATCTCCAAATGCATTTGCCTACTCAGCACAGTAAGTTTAAAACCATGTAATTTACAATTGTCAGTCACTTCAAACAAAAACCTAGGATCTATCTACCTAGGTGTGTCACGTGATCATAATTTCTCCAGAAGTCTCTACAGAATAATTACACACTAATAGTTTTCAGCATCTGATCTTTTTTTCCCCCAAAACAATGCATAGAAAGGATGTGCCTAAGGCAGCTGGTTTACTCACTGTCTGTTTAAGATGACAGAATTTTAGAACTGCTTGGGCTTAACAGATAGTTACTGAGTACAGAAGATTGCTCGTTTATAGGTCATTGCTGAAATGGGGAAACTGCAAAAGGTTATGTGCATTGCTGCTACAGTCCACTGAAATCTTCTAAGTAAGGAAGATTGTGGAGGGTGAAACAAAATTAAACATTAGAAGAAAAGACTGACTTAATGTGAAAGACATTTCTTTCATTGGACACAATTACAGGAATGAACATGTAAATTTGTGGAACGTGTCTGAGGTGTAATTGGGAAGATTGATCAAAAGATGTAATAGGCCACTTTGAGATCTGACATAGTTTATGAGCAAGAAAGGCAGCTATTATAATGGGAAACATTTGGAAAACAATATTACCCACTTTTAAAGTGAAGTTTTTGCTCTCTTTTATCTTCTTATGGTGGACTTGATAAGAGGTTATGCTGAGCATTCTGCAAAGTTTAATGTAGAGCGTCAGTATTTTTGGGGAGGTTGCTTCCAAAACAGTTGAGGAATAATGAAACAACAGAGGCATCTTTGCATGTTTTGCAAAGAATGTAGTACATAATTTTAACAAAGTTAATGAAACTAAACACTGTGATTGTAATCTTCAATATGAGAGCAAGCTTAGTATGGGGAAAGACTGAGAATAAATATATTGGTTTTGCTTGGCAGCAGCTGTAAGTGCTAATGTCTTTTAGCATAACATGTATGCTTGCAAGAAGAGTATTGTCATTCTGGGATTTCTTTTGCTGCAAATACGGGCCAGTATTCCATTCTAACGTGAGTGAAAGGCATTGTTTCAGCTGCTGGTTCACTACCTGACACTTGAATGAGAGTCATTTAAATGGAAATAGGAACATGTATTTTCTGAGCCTTGCCGTTTAAGGGTGGGAGGGTAATAATTTCTTATTGGACTGTACACTCCAGCCTCACAGGGTTACTTGTAAGAACTGCATCACTTCCCATTATGATCATCCTCATTCCAGCAGCACTTGTGCATTCAACACATGGTTTCTGGTTATGATGTTATGAGGGTGGAGTGGTTGCATCTATTCACCTTTCATTTGTGTGTTGATGTGGCATTTATATTAAGTAGGAGTAATTTTTTTTTCTGATTTTTTTTTTCTTGTGTCACCAGTGCACCTATTCCATTCTTCCATCGCTGTGCTCCTGTGAACATTTCCTGCTATGCCAAGTTTGCAGAGGCCCTGATCACCTTTGTCAGTGACAGTAGTGTCTTACACAGGCTGATTAGTGGAGTTATGACCAGCAAAGAGATTATAATGGGACTTTGCTTGTTATCACTAGGTAATTGTTTTTCTCATTACTAGCTATGTCTTAGTACTGCTTCAGGAGATTGTTAACACCCTCTAACCACACTATGAGCAAAAGAATGTATGATAGCAATGAGCCCTTAGAAAATGGTTCAGAATGCTTTTTTAAATGTTATTTGACAGCTGGATAACTTATTCAGAAGCAATATACATATGCATTCCTGTTTTTTCTCCTCTTCCACTGATTATGATATATAGAGGATGTGTGGCAGTTGACTAGCCCACATTAGTTTTGGTATAGTTAACAGAGCATCCCCATTATCCTCATTTTTATTACAGGACTCACCTTTCCCTTTTTTAATATTCATCTTCTGCTAACCCAAATCTAAATAAACCCTTTCCAAATAAAAAGGACAAGGTGAGAAGCGCACGATAGCACACTCTTCTAAAATGCATGGGGTTTAGTTTGTTGCATTTAACATACTTGTGCAGGGATATGAGAACTTTCAGAGGGAAAACAAGACAGGCGCTCATTTGTTGTATTTTATGTCACCCCCTTCTTCCCCTTCTCCCAAGTTAAAAACTTCAGACCTTTGACAATCTGTCTTATCTAAAGAGCTGGAAATTCTCAGCAGTATAGAGGTGCTGAATTGTTTCTACAGTTGTGAGATGCCTCTGGCTTATAGAGTGACACATCACACTAGGCTGAAGTGCTCTTTTTCACAAATTCTTGTGAATTAAGGTGGAATGCTACTCACCCACATAAATTACTTTCCCAGTGACTGTATTTTACTCTTACCAATGCTATCGATGTATATGAGCAGTATGTGGTTTAAAAAGATACACTGCGAAGCTGCACCACATAAAAATTCTTTTGTTTTCAGTCTGCCTTTGTGGTTTTAAAAAAAAAAGGGGAGGGGGGTTGTGAGGATGCTAGATACCATTAAAAAAAAAAAACCATGAAAGACCATTGAGTATCTTTTAAACTATAACTGGAAAACTGTTTATTTTTCTATGTTGACAGCTTGACAGCTGCAGTACTTGATAATAATTGTAGAAAGACTATTCCAAATCTGAAAGCTAGTGGCTGATTAGCAGTGCTACTGTTGGGTTAGAGTCAGAAGTTTGTACAGAGTTTTACATACAGTTAATTAAAAAATATTTTTCATACCTTCATAGTTAAACAGAATTTATTTATTTTTAAACAGTGGGTGAGATTGTGCAATTCAGAAAGCCAGATTCCAGTGGTTTTCATGTAACTGCTGTACACACCTAAGTATATGTAAAAATAGGTGCATGCACTTATATACACCGCTCGCTGTATCTTAGTTGGCTGAGATTGTAGATGGCATCAACATGCAGTTCCTGAATGGCAGTGGAACTATATGAACAAAGCTTGTTAAAGAACTCATTTTGAATGTTGAAAATAAAGTAGTAATTTTTCTTACTTTTTACTGGCATGACATTTCGGAATACACAGGTGTCACATTATCTGCACTTGTTTGACAAGCGTATTTGAGTGCACATTCTGCTCTGGTACTCAGGAGGTGCTCATGTTACCGGGCTCAGAGTATTATCATGTCTTGCTGTCTGTTTTGCCATTGTCTAAATACATCTGTCTATATGTATGCATTACGTCTTGTATTTACTATACCATGTAAATGTATTTATGCTCTCTGTTTTAATCAACAGTATCAAAGCAGAAGGTGTAGAGGTGCCTAATTTCCTTAACTATCTGTGCAGTGAGTTTGTAAGCCTCAGAAAATAAATCTGTCTAAAAATTCTGTTAGAAGGCTATTATCTTAGTGCAGTGGGAGAATTAGGAAGGCTATTTCTACTTTAAATAATTGCTTTACTTATTTTATTTGTCTTCTTTTGCAGTGTTGTCCATGATTTTGATGGTTATAATCAGGTACATTTCAAGAGTACTTGTCTGGATTTTAACAATTCTTGTCATTCTGGGATCACTCGGTAAGTCCTTTGTCTGCCAGTTTCTGAGTGCCCGGTTCTAATCTTTGTGCTTCATGTCCTCCAGGGCAGCTACATCCTGCACAGATCTTGGACCATGCATTTCCCTTCAGCTTTCCTTTAAGCCCCTTGCAAGACAAATGTCAAAAATGCTACCTTTGTAATTGCAGTCCTCTTCCAGAGAGTATTTTGCTCCTTAGAGATGTGCTGCACTCCCTGCTTGGCTGGCAAGCTTCCTGTCAGCCTATCTCACTAGAGCCCACATAGGCAATATGGGATATTCCTTACAGCAGTTGTAGCGCAGCCCTTAACATTGCCTGCTTCTTAACTGGCCTTCCAAACCTGTGAGCAAGACAGTAGCCTGGGTGTGTCTAATGGCATACCCACCCACTGGGTGTATTCAAAGGTGAAGGAATCAAAGGGCAACTGTTGTTCATGCAGTCTCAAGGGACCATTAGGATGTAGATGTGTCCATACAACCCTGACAGGTTCATCAGCCCCTTCAGTCCTCCAGGTAGCTTTCTAGGTGTATCTAAGATCTGTTCTTGAGGAGAGGAAGCAAAGGTGCTTCTCTAGCATTTCTAATTAAATCCTTTTATTTCCATATGACTCAGAAAGTCCTGCATGACCTACATCATGTATGAAATGCAACCAGCCATGCCATCTTGGGAATGGCCAAAGATTGTCTCATCCGAAATGATTTAGCTTGCATAAAGACAGCCTTGCTTTTAAATTTGTAAAACTGAAGTTTTCTATTACTGATACTCAGTAGCAAAGCCAAAATGTATGGGCAGATGACTGTAGGGAAGGAACAAAAATAGAGTAATTAAATTAGGAAGTACTAGCAATTTAATTCTTACAATGCATGACTGCAAGGGATGGAAAAAAAACAGGCAGACCATCTATGTCTTTTCAGGATCACTTGGGCTTTCTGCTTGCTGTTCACAGGATCTCTGACCACAGAAAAGGGAAAAAAAATTTTTTTTTTCATTTATATTCTCTTTAGAAGCCGAGCAACTACATTGAGTGAACAAGTCGAATGACTTATTGCCATCTGTTATGTCCTAAAAAATCACATCCATTACACAGACTGAAAAAGAACATGCCATTCTGAGACATACGACTTATTGAGTATTCACTGTTTCTTTAGGAGACACCAAAAGGGCATCCTCCATTTTAGACCTGAATGGAGTACCTTCAGCAAAGACTTGTGATCTCTAGATAAGCTTATGCAGCTGATGCAGAAATAACAGCAGAACAGAGAAGGATACTCAAAAGAGATACTCAAAAGCCTCCCTGAGGGGCTGGAGTCTTGTATTTAAGAAAAGTTCTACCTTGGAAAGGTAGCTAGAATATGAGAATGAAATTCTGGCTGTAAGGCTAGGATTTCATGACAAAGCTCAGAAGAAAGTACCTCACACTATATTGGCCTCCAGAGCTTTTCACTGATGTTTCTTCCAGTGCCCAAAAGACATTGTCTGATGCAGGTGTAGCTATGTGTCATTAACCTGAGGTGCTGTTTTCAGTATCAGGGCTCTTTCTTCTCTTCTTGATTAGCCTTCTCAGGAGTTGTAGACTCCTACTTTTGTCCCTCTTGTTATTTTGCATCCTAATCCAAAGGTCCCTCTCTGTTACCCCCCTTAAATTCTTACTCCCTACCATATTATACACATATATACATACATCCTACCATATAACTCTTTATGCTTCTTTTTGTTACTCCATTGCCTGTCTAATGGGAGCAGTGATCTTCATTGTTAGGGCTCCCCATTTACTAGTCCTCTCGTGCACTTTAGCCTAAAACAGAGTCAAAAAGCTGCACGTCTCTTAAGTGATCATAGTGGGGTGAGACTGTGAAAAGAGTATATCTACTTGAGAAGAGGGCACTTCTCCATCCTCAGAAGTTCCTGTTGGGTTAGCCATCAGTGCCCTTGAGTATTCCGTACCAGACTAGACTTAAAAGAAGAAACTGTTTAGTTTCTTTGGTACTAGGTAGTATAACTGTCACGTAGAAGGAGCATCTTTCAGTTATCCTTTTTTGTTTTCTCTAAAACACAGGTGGTACAGGAGTCCTGTGGTGGCTCTATGCTAAGCAACGAATATCTGCCAGTGCTGTTGAGACTCAAATAGCCAAAGACAATCTTCAGGCCCTTCTGATCTATGCCATTTCAGCTACAGTCTTCACGGTATGCTTTGCTAATGACTATATTATTTTCTTGTTCTGGCTTCCTGGTTGTTTCTATTTATTTATTCAGATGAAAGGTTTATATTACACGTTTGAAGTGTTTATTTCTGCTGCAAGCTCTGTTGCGGTGATGATTTTTTTCTTATTTCTTTTTTTCTTCCAAGCATTGTTCTGTAATATCTGTTTTTGAGTCAGGAGAGAGTTCCTGACCCTGCAGCTACTCTCCTCTACTGTAAAATGTTCACAGGGACTCCCATGAATTGGTATAATATTGGACTCCCAATCCAGTTTCACTTACAAGATTTTTGTTAGGTTCCCAGTTTAGAGGTACTTCATCGTTTCAGTCTGTTTGAAAGTCCTTAGACCATTCCTACTTCTGAAATTGGTTGTTCCCAAACTTTTTCCACTTACAGAAGGATCACTGTGAACTAAAATACTAAAAATTATTACTGTACCAATTTATCTTCCTCAGACCTTTCAGAGATGTTTCTCCATGTATTTTCTCCAGATGTTTTGGAGTTACTGGCTTTACTACTAAAAGCAGCAATGTTTGACTAACTTATGTGACAAGTCCTCCACACCATGCCCAAATATAGATGCTAAATTGTATTCTTTGTTAAATCTTGCTGATTTCACTGGTTTGTAAAACATAACTGAGGATAGAATCTGGTCTAATCTCATGAGCCTGAGGCTGATGATGATTCCCAGTACATAATTATGAGACTGGAATTCCCCAAAAGTGTAATTTGGAAAATAATTTATCACCAGAAGAAGCTGATAGAAGTTTTACATTTTGATCTTGTGATCTTATAGATAGAGCATGTGTTAATTTGCTGTATTTAAATATCCTTGCGGTGCAAAATGATAGCTTGCTTATTTTTCAGTTCTCTAAAATGTGATTTGGAAACTTCTCCCTCTAGGTTATCTTGTTCTTGATAATGTTAATTATGCGCAAACGAGTTGCTCTCACCATTGCCTTGTTCCACGTGGCCGGTAAGGTCTTCATTCACCTGCCGCTGCTAGTCTTCCAGCCATTTTGGACATTCTTTGTGCTTATCCTCTTTTGGACGTACTGGATCACAGTCCTGCTTTTCCTTGGTACTACAGGTAAGCAGCCACCAGACTTATTTTAAATAAATTCCACTTTATTTTTGGATGATTTCAGGCAGAGTTGGTTAAAAAGCATGTGGGAACCTCTAGGAAAAAAACCCCACATATTATGCATCTGTTGTTGTCTGCTTCAGTGACTTCAAAACACTTGTTTCAAGAAAGTTGTTGTGCATTTGAGTCTGCATTCCCAGGATGTTACTTTGTGCCTTAGGCTGGCTTTTTTATTTGATGCAGGTTGGCATGTTGCAAACCACAAGACTCCATAAATAAGACTACTATAACAATTTTTCAAATAATTCCCTCTAATTTTATATACACAGGTCAAAACCAGCTAATCTTACAGCTGATCTCATGAGAATTGTATGGTAGCCAGTACTCACACAGATGAAGACACAGCAATGAAAGGCCTGTCGCACACATTTACTGTCTCCCAAAATGTAAATATACTCAAAGTAGCGTTCAGTTGTTCATAACTTAGGTGTCTAGTATTAATTTCAGCATTTTCCAGGATTATTAGGGAGATTTTTCTGCTGTTTGTACACCATATTCTGAGATCAGCCAATGTACTCTCAGTTGGTGCCTGCTGTGAAGCACATAGAAGATGAGAGCTTCTAGAATTAGTCAGTCCTGTAGGTTCAAATCTTAGTTATTTTAGCAGAGAAACCTAGTAACTGCTTTTTAAAATGGGAGATGTCTGTGTTACTTTGCAGTAAGTTGAAGACAATAAAGACCATCATTCATTATTAAAACCTTAGAATTTTGAAATTTATTGTTTACTGCTGATAGAAAAGTAGCAGTGTTTCAGATCACAGAGCTATTTCAGGATAATACAAGATATTTTTTTATTTCATTGAATTCTGAGCAAGGGATGGAGGTGATAGAATTCTCATGTTCTTGTTCTCATTACTGCTGAAATTTTTAGTTCTCATTACATGCTGTGCTATGTGCAGAAAATGTTTGCCTCTGAAAGTGAGTTAAGTCTCAGTCTCATGCTTCACTCTGTGAGTTAAAGACCACTGCACACTAAATTTGTAGCAGAATTTAGGCTAATACTATATTTTTCTGACAAAACTCTTCAATTTGCCTTGATTCTGCAAAGACAAATTTATGCTTTTAGCTTTATATGCACTCAGTATCTTCACTGATAACAGTTAAACAAAATCTTTGAGCAAATAGGACCAGATATTTTCAATCCAAACCAGGACAACTGAAAAAGTGTGCACTATCTGTGTATGAGAAGAAGCCTACGCTGATGAAGAGCTTGTTCACCAAAACCAAAATTATTTCAATAGTTCAGCTTATTCACGAGAAAACACTAATTTTTTATATAAGTGTAAATGCATAGGTAAGAAGCTGGAGAAGGTGGTATCAATGCTAAGTCTAAACAGTGGTTTTCAAGGTAAGCATTTTACACATGTGATGTTACCTTCAGTGTTTTTCTGAATCTCATCAGCGGTTCGCATAACTGTTGGGTAAGATGAAACATCTCAATGTGGGTTAACACATTGAAATAGAGCTTATCCTAGGAGGGTTCTAATGTGTACTGTCAGTCTCAACACGATATCATTATTCAGATGAGACAGAGAGTCAATGGATTTCTGAATGTATGAAATCATACGCTTAGAATGTCTAAAGCTGCTCCTTATGTCTGTAAATACCTTTAAAGCTACAAATATTGTTGAAGCATATGCACAAAGATTTACCATAAGGAAAACAAAAGTGACCGTTAATGTTGACATCCCGCTATAAGGAGCTGTGAAGTTTAATATTGATTCTGACTGTATGAATAATATCAACAGAGCAGCAGACTGAAATTAAGAATGACTAAGGCAGGCTTCTATTATGTTTAATTTTAAGAATTTTTGCTACTTGGTGGTGGTTAGTTTAGGAAATTTTCACCATGTGGCTATAAATTAGAAGTTGTTGCGGGATTTTGAGTACACTCAGGATATTTTTAGTGCTTTTTTCAAATGCCATTGTACTGATTGTCTCAAAAGCTGTATCTTTCTTATGAACAATCTTCCTAAACATGATATTTGGTAGTATTAGTAGAAGCTAGAGGTGTTCTGCTGTAGACAGTTATGAACTGCTAACACCATATGCTTCCTTCTTTCTGCATTGATGTAAGCGCCATTTCCTTTTTTACCATCAATTATTTCTAGGTAGTCCTGTCCCAAATGAAGAAGGATTTGTTGAATTTCGGATGGTAGGCCCTTTGAAATACATGTGGTGGTACCATGCAGTGGGTCTGGTCTGGATCAGCGAGTTTATCCTAGCCTGTCAGCAGATGACAGTAGCAGGGGCTGTTGTGACATACTATTTTACAAGGTAAGGACAACTTAGACAGCTGTACTGTGAGCAGCCTAGAAGTGGAATTAGCAGAAATAATGAGGGACGCAGCTTTTGGGGAGAATACTTGTTTCCATCCTGAAAGCTGGAGAGCAGTTGAATTGTATTGACTCTTTTTAAATCATGTCAAGTCCTAAAATAATCTGTTTTTCTGATTATAGATGGTATTCTTGATATTTAGGACTTGAAGTCTTGTTTGCCTTGTAACCTGTGTGCATTGTATGGACATGGATGGTTGTTTACAAAGCAGAATGCACCTGGAGGATCATCTGTAATGCTAATAATTAATGCTGATGAGCTTGGTAGAGATAAAAAATATTGAAAGCAATTGATTATTACTTTAATTGTGAAACAGTGCCCTTTATATTAGTTACAGTGCACCATTAATCTTTCTCACACAAGATTACTTAAGGTGTTATTAATCATTTACGTATAGATTTTGACCAGATCATGTTCAACTAAAAAGTGATCCAAAATATGTGTGCATTAAAGTTCCATATTTCATCGCTATATTTGTGTACCAGGTTGTGTATCAGGGCCTACTTTACGCTGCCTATTCTGCATGTATCTGCTAGCTATTCAAGAAGGCAACACTAATTATTAAGCAATGGTTTTACCAACCTGCAGGCACAAGAATTTTGTTTCACAGAGATAAGAAACTGAATTCAGAACCACAAACTTAGCTTTGGGGTTTTAGTCTCTAGTATTTGAAAACTTTTCTGAAATTACAATTGCTTAAAATTTTCCTTGAATAGGTGAAAATTGTAGTTCTGGGTTTAGCCATTTAGGACCCAGGTTTTTCAGAAAAAAAAAGTGGTATCAGGTGCTTTGTTAGTATTGCATGAGAGTAAATGGTACTTCAGTGATCTGAAGTATTACATTTTGGTATGTAGAGCAGAACTACGGAAGTATTTTTGGTAAGGAAAAGAAGCAAGTACACTAATATCTGTTTTATAAAAGTATAATTTAATGAACCTTCTCCACATGTCATCTTAGATCTAGTAGTTCATGATACATTTCCTCAACCCCCCGCCCCCCCAAAATGACACATCATTGTTCAAGAACTAGATGAGTAATTTTATTTCAGATGTTCTCAAAGTCTTTTCCAAACAATAAAAATACAACTCCTACTCGTCCTCAAGGGCAGCATGAGTAGAGGATGTTGACAAGATACTTAGCAATGGTGGTTTACTTAAGAAAGGAAAACTAAGATGTTGGAGTGATGCCATCCCCAAGAAGTATCCTAAGTACATATGTAGTTCAGCTAGTGGTTTTTGGTATGTGTTTTTAGCCTTTCATGTGAAGAATGTTGTATATAAAAACTTCTAGTGATATCCAGTAGCCACACTCTTTTCTTACCATGTGCTTTTAAGAGTCTGTTTTTTTAAAAAATGGGTTTTTAAATAACGCATGCAGAAATATTTCAAGTGCATGATTCAGATCACAAATGTTTAATTGGTTTGTCTTTTTAATTGAGACTGTTATCTGAATTACATTTGACTCCTTATCTGCCCTAGTCTTTAAAACAATATCAAAGGCAAGGAATTAATTTACTGTCCTGACAGAAATTCTGTTATTTTATTAATGATGAAGTCCTCCAGTATACCAATGAAATACATCTGTGAAGTTATTACAAGATGTTACAGGGATGTAATCTTGTGAATAATTAAACTAGACTGAGTAACAAACGAGGAGGAAAATACAGAGGAGAGAGGATAACTTTGTATTGAAATAGATCACTTAGTGGTGTGTATGCTTCATCTGTAAGTTTATGTGTTTTCTGTGACCTGAGGGTGAATGATTTTTCTTTTAACTGTACCCTATCATTCCGTAACAGGAATTTTATTTTAAGTTAGTAAGTACTCATCTCTCCCTACTATTATCCTTTTCTGCATTTTAAGGTACAACTCTAATCTGAAAAGTGACTTAGTAAGAAAGGAAGGGGCATTAACTTGGACTTCCCCATTATTTTGCATATTAGCAGCTTTCCACAGCACATGAGGTGAAGTTATCTATCAAGAAATGTTTTATTTATGTTCACTGTTCATTCAGCTCAGCCAGATGGATTCCTTTCAACTCAAGCAATAACAGACCTCGAGGTGTTCTGTGTTACAGACTCTGTCCTCAGTTACATTTACCTCAAAAGGAGGAAATGGTTGGGTTGTGTTTGGGTTGCCAGGATGTAAGGCTCAGACCTTTTACGTGATTGTGTCCAAAAGGGAATAGAATTTGGCTTCCTCCACCTGAGTTCTAAAAACTAATTGGAGGAAAATACAGGGTAAAACTATTTTAATCATTAACACCTCAGGATTAAGTTACGCATATGTTAGTTTCATGGAATGAAGACTCTACTTTTTTATCTTTTTGAATGAAGCTTCCATGAAAATAGCTTTCTCCCAAGCTGGAGAGAAATTTTATGTTTGGAATGTTAGCATTTGTTCCTTTAATATGCTTAGTATTATGTTCATATTTCTAATAAAGAAGAAGAGCCATTCTTGAAATGTTGAATAAAGCTGTTCTTTGAGAGAGAAATAGAAGTGGCTTCCTTGGTAGGAAATATAAATAAAAATTTTGAGCGAATTGCTTCAAAACTGTGAAAGTGAGTACTCATCTGATAGATTAAAAATATTCTAGTCATGTTGCAATAAAATGGCTTGTTTTAAGGTTTAATACTTGGTTCCTTGAGGACATAATAGCTAAATCAGAAACGCAAAACATCTGAGAAAAGAATTTACCTAATAAATAACAATAGTAATATCCTCTCCAAAGTCTCCACAAAGACCTCCAACAGAACAGGAGAGATGGGGAAGGCAAGTTTACCAGTAGTCCAACTGAAAAAATGTTAGCTTTGTTTCTCACTTTTTTGGAAGGCTTTGAATTGCACACCATCAAATGTAGTTTTATAGAAACTGCTAGTTGGTGATAGTGGTAATGCAGCCAACTCCTAGTAAGACTACCCTTAAGACATACTGATTCCTTAGCCTGTTCCTATTACTTCATTAGAGCCAAAACTGTGACTTGCCCAGACCATCACTGTGGATTGAACTGATGAACACTGAAAGCTAGTATAAGGATAATACATTCCTTTTGCACATTAGTTTACTGAGAAGTTGTAGTATTTCTAGATGATACTAAATACATATTGATCATTCTACTTAATTCTTTTTTTTTTTTTTTTTTTTTTTCCAACAGGGAGAAAAGGAATCTGCCATTTACTCCTATTCTGGCATCTGTTAATCGCCTTGTTTGTTACCACCTAGGAACGGTGGCAAAGGGTTCTTTCATTATCACACTAGTGAAGATACCACGAATGATTCTTATGTATATTCATACACAACTCAAAGGAAAAGTAAGAGAAATAGATTCCATTTTCTTACTGAAACTCAATGCCTGATGTGTTTACACCTAATTTAATTTAATCTGTGTGGGGGCTGGAAGTCTTCTTTTGGAATTTTTGGTCTTTAAAGGACCATGGGACTGAGAGGGACTGCTTAAGTTACCAAGCTGAGTATCAGTTACTGAAACACAAAGGAATATCGTTTTCTTAAGATCTGTTGTTTTTAGTCTTTATCTTTGTTTTCCCACATTCTGTGCCTTTCTAGGAAAATGCTTGTGCTCGCTGTATGCTCAAAGCCTGCATCTGCTGCCTTTGGTGTCTAGAAAAGTGCCTGACCTACTTAAATCAGGTAAGGTTTTCAATATTCAAGCTTTATGTAAGAGCTGATAATATATGTGATTCCCAGAACGCAGTCTGAGGCTGACACATAAGGTATCATACTTTGGAACTGAACTTCAGTGAAGGTACTTCAGTCTTGTCTCCATTACTGAAATTACACTGCAAATCACTACATTAGTCTTTGTTTACCTTGTAAAGTGAAAAATAGCTGGTATTCATCTCTGTGAACATGGTATCTCAACCTTATAACAATTTGTTTAGTGGTTGGAGATGTTCCTCCTTATGTCCACTCTATCAAACTACATCTGAGTTACAAAATATGTTTGTTGTGAAAAAAGAATGAAGTTTTCTAGTTGTAATATTTAAGGTTCACACAACTGAAAAACTGTATATAACATAAAATTGTTATCATCATCTACAAAGTGGAAAAAGAGTTGCAAGTTGCAACACACCAGCTGGTCAGACCCCTTTGTAAAAGAGATTTTATCGGCCTGTGGTTCCATCCCTGTTAAATACATATCTACATATCTCTCTAATATCCCTTTCACTATTGTTCATTTTTTTGCTTGTGGAAATACAAGCAGAAATAAAATAAAAGCAGAAGGTGGCATTTAAAAACAAACAAACAAACAAACAGTATAATCCTTGAAAATTGTTCTGGCTAACTTTGAGTGTAGTCTAGTGAAGTACCTAGAAATTATCTTGGTGGACTTGTATGACTCTCAAACCCTTTTATATTTCCAGAATACTTTTTCTAACTACTTAATTGCTGTAGTTATGCCACTGCTCACCTCCTCCTGCAGAGAAATTGCAAATTCTGTTTAATTAGTTTTTTGGAATAAACTTGTTAGTGCATAAGTGATGGGCAAGGGAGGAGAAGAATAGTAATTCTCTGCCTTGTATAGTCTTTTGTCAGCTGGTACATGCTGCTTGAGTCAACAACTCTCAAGGGAATCTGTGTTCATTAACATCATATGACTTAGGTGACTTATTCAGAAACCGTATCTTCTCCCCCTTTTTCCCCCACTCCCTCTGAAATATCTGATCATCCCATGAGTAAATCTTCAATCTGCTTTTCCCAGAACGCATATACAGCCACAGCTATCAACAGCACCAACTTCTGCACCTCAGCAAAGGATGCCTTTGTTATTCTAGTGGAAAATGCTTTGCGAGTGGCTGCCATAAACACAGTTGGGGATTTTATGCTGTTTCTAGGAAAGGTATGTCTGCTGTTTACAGTTGTTACTGACCTACGGAGTAGGAAGCTTTCCTTAGCAATGTCGTGCACCCCAGATACCACAGGCCTTCAAATTCCTGTTTCTTAGCATGCACTTTGTGACATCTAGCTGCATCATATCAGGATGGGACTGTCCAGGATAGGGAGGATAAACAGATGACTCATTCATGTTAAGTAAAAGTGATCAGAAAGGAATAGCTGAAGATGATGACACCTTTTGCATGAATTTATTTTTAGGGAGTCAAGGGAAAAGCAATTATTAGAAGTTCTGAGGTTTTGATTGGTTTTATGGTTAAAACCTAGAAAGGTGAGGAAAGGAAACATTTCCTCTAAATTGGCTCTCCAGGTTTATGTTGAAAATTGGCACATTATTGATCACCATTTATGACAAAATTGGACTGGAAGGTGGTGTAGGAGCCTGCTATGAGGAACTGCCAGCTTGGACTGAACTGTGTTCCTTATTACATTCCTCTACTTTTATTAAGTCAGAGTACAGTGGGCTGAACTTTTAATCCAGTAATTAAGTCAATAAGTTGTGAGAAGAAATAAACACATAATGAAGATATAGATGCTTGGGAGACCATGAAATTACATAATGTGGTTTTATAGAGCTGTCTGAAAGGTGTTAGGAAACAACTCCCTGAAAAGGTGTCTTCCAAATTATTAGAGAAATGCACAGGTGACAGAAATGTTAAAATGAACAGTGCAGCATATGAAAAAAAAAGGTATCAGCTAAAACAGTGCTAGGCTGCCAGCCTGTCTCCTCTATTAGTGCAACCCAATACTTTCATAATACAGTAAAGCTGACCTATTTTACAATTTCATGTTTAGCTGCAGTTCAGAAATGTTAAAAATGTTGAGTGGCCACGACAATTGTTTTAGTCCTTTTGTTTTTCCCAAAGACCAAACTGGTACCTGGTGAAATATCTGTTAGGGCCTCACACACAGTGTAATTCTGTGGAGACTGTTCAATGAAGTGCCTCACATGAATTCTGATCTACTTTCCCTGCATGGAGATGAGACAGAGGTAAGACAAGCTCGGAAGTTGTTTCTGCCAGCAAAATGAAAAACATACTATGCCCCCAAGGCCTGCCTTCCTCCATTCCTCTTCCCATGTCATTTACACTCAGGGATGTGGGGAATCCAGGAGGTAAAAATGTCATTACCACTAGCATCTGTAACCCCTAGTTCTGGTGCTGGCGGAGCAAGAAGCACATAGGTTAAAAAACAAAACAAACCCAAACCAAAAAAATCAAAAGGCTTCTGTCATTAGAGTTGTCTTCTGTTTTCTTCCTCAGGCCCTGATTGTCTGCAGTACAGGTTTGGCCGGGATTATGTTACTGAATTACCAACGAGATTACACCATCTGGGTGCTGCCACTCATCATTGTCTGCCTTTTTGCATTCCTGGTTGCTCACTGCTTCCTTTCGATTTATGAAATGGTTGTTGATGTCCTTTTCTTATGTTTTGCCATCGATACAAAATACAATGATGGGAGCCCTGGGAGGGAATTCTACATGGATAAAGTTCTCATGGTAAGTTTCCCCTTGCTCTCTAAGGCTAAGGATATGGTTTCATAAAATGGATATTTTGAGAGTGGAGTGAACTCACTAGCAGAGTTTGATACTGTAATTTTTTTTACCTGGGTTATCTTACTGTCTTGTTCATAGCTTGATCAGCAAACAGTGTGGTCTGACAAGCATCAGATCAGTAATGCTGCTTCCCTCCCTTGACGTCACTGCTATTGGCTTCTATACGCTGGCTGTGAGATGAGCAGTTGTCTTGCAGAATCATACCTCTGGGTATCATTTCTTGTAAATGATATACTGCAGAATGGAAAGAAGCAAAACAAGGGGTAAAGGTTTGGTTTTTGTACTTTCCTAAGAAGGACCTCTCTTGGGACATGGAAGAGAAAAGATATCAGAGTATTCTACCCCCCACACAGATAGTGACCACACTGGAGTTTTTCTTCTTTCAGATAGACAGGAACCAGAATTTGCTTCTCAGTCAGTCATGCGCAGAAGCAACGGATATTATGTTCTGTCCTGGAGCATAGATGCTATGACAAGGTCCTTTGCACAATTCAGTTATTTGCTTGTCCCATCTTATTCCCAAGACCAAGGTAAACATTCTGCTCCTCAAGCCATTGAGTTTGTTGTTGAGTAGGTAATTTTCTTGATAATGTTTTTAAGCGGCAACTATGGAATATGTCCCTGTAAAACATACCCACATGTGTAGGCTAGAGGAAGACTCTCATGACTTCTTAGCATAATTTTTTTTTTCTGGTTACTTGTTGGAAAAACATGTCAAGAATTTAACATTAAATTTTTGGTAAAACACTACAGGATCCAGAGTATATAATAAATAAAACAGTAGCTGATGAGTTGCTTTTTAGCCCAGAAAAAGAGTAAAATGCAGCATGTGTTCTCAGAAGACAGCACAGATGAATCATAAAAGCATTATGTGTTTCTTTAGTGAACAGTCAATATCAGAAAACACTAGCAGCTAAAGTTTACTGAAATTTGCTACAGAATACACACAGTTCACAGGATAGGGTGTAATAACTAGGATCTCTGTTTTTTTTGACAACCACCCTCCTAACTTCCTTCCCCATAAAGGAGAGCATTGTGTGGTAAATGTGAAAGTTGTAACAGCACACCAGGCAAATACCCATCTGGCTTCCAGAATTAAATGAGGGAAACCCTCGTGGCTATTTAGCGGGCTCTTTTGGTACTTTGTAGACAAGTCTGACCAAGAGAAGTGGGAGGAGCAAGTTGCATTGACATTTTGAGCAGTTACATCTTGAAGTTTTGTATTGAGATTTGATGTTTGGAGTCTGTTCTAAGAAAGCACTTTTCACTTTATTTCTATTTTTCAGGAGTTTGTGGAGAATAGTAGGAAATCTATGAAAGAAGCGGGCCGGGGAGGTGGAGCTGAGGGCAGAGAGCTAAAACCAATGGTAGGTGCAGATGAGGAGGTGGCGATCCTCCAAGAGTTTCACTTTTACTTCTTCTCCCTCTTTGTCTTTACTGACTGCACTTCTTCAGGAGAAGTTTTTGTTCTCTGTATCACTCAAGACGTTCTGCTTTTTCTGTTTGTGAGCTTGCCTATCACCTGGATGGCAGAGTTTTTGTCACAGCTGAGACCATCTCCTGTAAAAGTAAGATGAAAGGAACTGTGTCATATGAAACAAATGCAGTATTGTTTCATTAGGGTTAGTATGCATGCTATGTGGTGTACACTGACAGCCCCAGCTGCTGAGTACTCTCAAAATAAGATGACTCTGGAAATCATTGGGCTATTCTGACTTTAATTCTCTTTCAGTCCTGAACTGAACAATTTTGTTCATCTTATGTTCACCATAAAAGCCTGAAGAACACTACTGAGCGCATCCATTGTTGCAAAGTAGGACCAGGCATTTAAAGCTCTCACCAAATTATTTTATACAGTGCCAAGGAATTGGATACAGTGATTCCTTTCAACCTGCTCAAATGACATTTTTCCCAGTTGTTTGTTTTTATTGCCAACTACTTATGTTGCTTGTCTCTTGTGTGCTCTTTCCATCTCACACTGTCAGATACACAGACAGTGAACAATGCATCATTTATGCTTCTGCAGCCTGTTTTACTTATGGTGTGCCTGTTAGGAAGGCATTGCATGTCTGAGTAGCCTGGAATAAGGAACAGCTATACATGGTACAGATAACAGATAGGAGGATGAGTTTGGAAGGTGGAGAACTGAGAGCGTATGATGGAGACCCAGGTGGGGCAAGGTATGACTTGTCATCGTGCAATATGACTTTGTGAAATAAAATATTTTTCCATCATTACTTTCCTAGAGTATTTGGGGCCTCATGCAGTTCCTTACCATGGGGACAATTTTTTAACCTAATGGAACCTAAAGAAGTGTATGCTAACAGTAGAATTTTTTTTAAATGATGTATGTGAAGTCATGTTGCATGAGCATTTTTTGACCTAGCTGAATGAGTTCCTGCTGTGGACTGGATAGATGTGTAGCTTTGCGTGTTTTGCTATTTCATTATAGCATACCAGTTTCTAGATCTGCTTATACCTAAATGCTGCTGTGTTTATACATCTAAAAAACTAATTCTATGCTCATTTACTGTTTTCTTCTGGGAGTAACTCTAGCTGTTCAGGCAGACACTAATGCTGGGATTTTGAGAGTGGTCTAAACACTGTAAATGTAAAGCTGCCATTAAAATGATTGAGAATTGGGTTTTCAAACCCTTTAGTCACACACACAAAAAATGTCAGTCCAAAAATGTATTCTGTTAACCTCTAATTCAGACAACTGGTTTAACTTAAGTGGTTTTCCACTTATGCTCTCATCAGTGCTAGCACAGACCGCTACTCAGACTTTTGTACTTGACTGCCTAAAGCTTGGATGTTAAAACCTTTATTCATCCCCCCTTGTAAAAGGGCAAACCAAGTACTTGCAAGTCAGGGTGGTCTTGTTCTTCTGGAAACTTGACTCCAGGCACTTGAACCTGGCAGTGGCTGAAGGTCCTCCTAGGACTGCTGGCGAAGATGCTGAGCACTTGGGGCTCAGCCTGAGTGTCACCTGCTGAATTACTCCCAGTTCTGCTGCTCATGCAATAGTCTTGTTTGGAACTCACTGGGCCTTGTTTTCTCAAGTGGTCTCTCATTTTCGGGCGTTCAGCTGCAGTTGAATAGGTTCTGAAATACGAGGATCTCACTTTCTGACAAGGACAGAACACAGCAGTTACCTCCATGAAATTTCTGATACCTTTCCCCAAAGCATTGATAAAGGCCTCAGTTACATCTGGAATAGGATCATTCATAAGTCTATTCTATAGTATAAAATACTATACTAGTAGCCTCTGTAGTCCCCAAATGGGGTGTTTGAAAATTAGATTAATTTTTCTTTATTTTCATTCTTTTTTAAAAAAGTCTTTACTGTTTTGTTTGTCTCCTTGAAATGCAGTTATTTCTTAGACATGAGAATTAATTCTAAAAGTGAAATGCCTTAAGTACAGTTGTATTTTAAATAGGTATTAATAGCAAAGATGAGGAAGCATTTAGGACCTTCTGTTCTTGAATCAAGACGCAAGGAAAAAAAAAACCTTTTCACACATCTTTCTTTATGGTTTCCAGTGACCCCTTTGACTCAGTTTCTCCTTGTCTTTTGGCATTTGTCTAAGACTGTGCTGTATGACTTTGTTTTCTAGGCCTCTGGAGCAAGTTCATCTTGAAACTAGCCAGCCATATTGGAACCCATTGACATTCCAAAACAGTATATATATACATATATACATACATATATATATATATATAAATAAACAGCCAAAATCAGAGAAAAGGAACAGGGATTTAATACTTTTTTTAACAATTATTTTTGTGAAACATGTACTCTTTTCATACGGGTGGCTTTTACAAGCAGCTTTATCATTGTTCCATTTTTTTAAATTATTCATTGTGGTCATGGAAAAGTTGATTCTTATCTGCTTGATATTTTACAGTCCGGAGGAGGTATCATTGTAAAGGTAATCTGAAATGATGACTGGGTTTAGACAGATTTCCCATGACACTGCTAATCTGCTGAGAGTTCTACTTGTTTAGTTTGCTTAAATTTACGTTAAATTCAGGACAGTCACATGTAATGAAAACCTTCAAATCAAAGTCTCAAATTTAGTTTTTCAAAAGGTGGTTTCAATGAGAGTTCATTCAGTTGGAACGGGTTTGTAAGCAGTCATTTTACTTTACAGCCCTGCTGGGGCACAGTTTTGTTTATCAGTATCAGATATCACAATAACCAACTCCTCAGGTATTCAGGTGTGTGGGAGCCCTTGCATCTCCTATTAAACAGAAACTAGAAAATGGGGACAGATAATTTTTATATGCAATTAACTTCCTGTTTTACCCTACTTACCCCTCTTACCTGTTGCCCGCTATCCTCCCCTTGAGTTCCGTAGCCTCCTTCACACTTCAGCAGTGCTTCTTTGAAGGGTATGGATTATCCATATGAGCAATTGAAATAACAGATTGTTAAAGCTCAGTCTTAGCCATACTCATGATTAATTCATGACTAGATGTAACGATGCTGAGGATGGGAAGAGAAATGAACTGTACTACTGTACAAAAAAGTACTGTATGCTCCATTTCATTTAATGCCGGAGAGCTTTGGAAGGTGGAAGGGACCATGCCTGTTGTTCCACATTTGTATGTACTGTAGTGGGTGGCTAAAACAGGAAAGGGCAGTGAAACATTTCTTTGGATGTGTAACTGCCAGGATAGTTATCTACAGTTATCAAATAATGACAAGAGAACGTGCTTTTTTATTATTATTCTTAGATATTTACATTTCTTTTCAATCTGGAAGTTCACCAGATATGAATGCTAATATTCAATTCTCCAGCATATTGTAATGGTAAAATGCTTAAAAGAGTTATTTGTTAAGAATTCATGATCTGTCTATGCTATATACTCCTTTTGTTACAATTTTTTTAAGAAAACTATTTTTGTTAATGTAAAGTTAATATTTCAGAGCAGAATTTTTAAACTTATTGCACTAAATATAAGCTCTGTACAAATAAATAATGCCTCAGTGGTTTGATCACTCCATTCAAGAAAATCTTTTGAAAGAGAAAAGCCCTTCTACAGAAGCCTTGCAATGGAGTGGAGAGGTATGTCTAGGTAGAGACATGCACAACTCGTGTTATCAAGGTTTAGTAAGTAAGCAGTTCTCTGTGCTTCCTTTCAGAGGATCAGGCTTTTAAATTGCTGTCGAAAGTTTAAAAAAACATGTAGTATCATGTAGCTAACCAGTGCTCTTACCTTTTGGCAATAGTGAAATATTTCACTTCTTCTTCCAGAAGTCATTTAACTTAAATTTGTTTAGTTTTCTTTTGGTAAGCCAATTAAGAGGATTTACTCTTTTCATATCACAGAATCGAAACTGTATGAAATGTAGGAAAATAAAGATACATTTAGAAATTATATCTGCTGGGGAGGCAGGGACACAGAATTATCCAATCCTGCAAGCACTTAGACATGCATTTAAGTGAGGCATATGGGTAGCTCCACTGCCATCAGGAGGGCGCTCTGAGTATGGAAGTTCTAAGTTACACATTGTATAAGTGCTAACTGAACTAGAGCTTCAAGCTAGGGATTCAAACTGGAGCACTGGTGAGGCCTCCCAGTGCAAGTTAGAGGTCAGACTATCTAGAAAAAGCATTGGAGCAGCCTGAAGTTTGTGGAGAGGAGGCAATCCTGCTGTACCAGTGGCTAAGACAGCAGTGGCACTGAACACCTATATTTGTGTAGATTAGTGGGGTTTAGCAACAGAAATCTAAAAACTGGCTCAGTTGAATGCTAGAAACAGGATTCCAAGGCCAAGACACTTACCATGTATGCAGTTGCTTCCAGAGAAATTAATTTCCATCCTGTCTGGAAGTTACTGGAGCTGCTTTGATTTAAGCCTTGGATTCTGCACATGTTGACAACAAATTTCTGCCGTGACCAGTTCCACAAGTTTGTGTTCTGTGCTCACTGGAAGTCCTGGGTGGGGCTTTTCTCTGCAATTGCAACTGGGACTGCAGTTGGAAACAAATTTTGTATTTTTGTATTACTTGACTGTGCACCATTTTTATAGCAGTTTATCCTGTTTTAAAAAGAAATTTGTTTTATTTACATGTTGTTCAAAAGATACACGCCACACTTTTCTGTGGGTAGTTTTAATGTTTAAGTGACAAATCTATATCATTATAAAGTTCTTAATAAAATTGTGTGCACCATTCTTGAGTGTATATCCAGCATGCAGAGCTTTTCAGTCATGCCAAAGAGGCGTTCTGTCCACACGCAGGCTTCCAGTGGCCATTTTGAATGTCCTTTGAACTTCATTTGCAACCAAACTACAAGCTGCCCTTTTCCAGCTCTGTCTTGTGCAAGGAGATAAGCGGAAGACTGACGTCTGAAGAGACAACCTTTCAGGACAAACTTAGACTCTGCTTTCCTTCCCTAGCGGGGATAGTGGAGTAGAACACTTCACATGTAAATCCCCAGTTGGCAGCAGAGGTGCTGGGGTCTGCCAGTTCTGATGGATTAAATATTTTGGTTTTGCCAGCTGGTTATTAAAGCCAGTATATGGACTGCTTTGTGGGAAGCAGTCTAGACTATACTAGAGAGTGATGTTGCACTAGGAATAACACTGCAGGAGGAGCAGGTGAGACAGCTGAGTTAGAGGAGTCACCTCCTTGGAAAATCCACTGAACCAAGCAGTGCTTGAGGACTGGAGATTCAGGCTGGACAGTTGGGGTTTAAAAACCAAGCCAGTGGGGTTGCTGGTTCCCAGCATTTGTTTTCTGTAGACGGTCTGCATCGTAGCCTTTGATCAACTAGGTTTCAAAGGAAAAAGAAGCATGCCATACTTCAAATTGTTTAATTTTTTCATTTTACTCTCTGTTCTGTTTGGAGGCTGAGCAGCAGTGTGTCATCGTTTTTTGCTTCTTCCAGCCCTAGAGAATATTTTTCGTTCTTTTAGCTCTCATTTCTATATTGCTCTTTCAGCAAAGGACTGCCAGGTGGCAGAGTGTCAGCTCCCCCTTGTCCCACTGATCTTTAAGCACGTGCCTTCTCACCTTCCCGATGCAATGATTCAGGATATCACCTGGACTGAATGGGAGGGGGAGTAGGTGCTGAGCTTAAGTTCTGAGGTGGGTTTTTCTGTATGATACCACTCCATCACTGTGCTTGCTGTAGTTAGGAGTACAGCCCATCACTTCTACATTTTCAGTGCTGCTCCACAGCTAGAGTAAATATACGGTATGGCCAGCTTAGAATCCCATCGTCAGCTTTCCAGTAGGTTGTGTTCACACTCCCAGCTGTCAAAAACAGGACTGGGTTTTACATGTGGCCTTAGCTTGGCATGGTAACCCAACGACTTTCTGCATAAGGAAAGCATGTCCTAGAAAGGAGAACTTAAAGTGGAAAACCCAGTTAGAGGTTGTGGTGGGTTGACCCTGCCTCGCAGGCAAGCCCCTACTCTGTTGCTTACTCATTTCCCCCAGTAGGATGGAAGAAAGCTTTGGAAAGGCAAAAGTAAGAAGACTTGTGTGTCAAGGTAAAGGCAGTTCATTAAATAAAGGAAAAAAAAATAGAAAAAGAAACCCAAGTGATGCAAAGGCAATCACTCACCACCTCCCACCAGCAGGCCAATGCCCAGCCAGTCTCCGAGCAATGGCTACTTTGGAAAACTTCGCCCTCTTCCCTCCCTTCCTCCCTCATTCCCCCCCCCCTTCCAATTTTATTGCTAAGCATGACATTATATGGTGTGGAATATTTCTTCAGTCTGTTCAGGTCAGCTGTCCTGGCTGTGTGCCCTCCCCCTCTCTTGCCCAACCCCAGCCTACTCTGCTGGGGCGGCAGAGTGAGAAACAGAGAAGGCCTTGACTCTGTGCAAGCACTGCTCAGCAACAGGTAAAACACTGTTGTGTCATCAATGCTGTTTTGGTTGCAAATCTAAAATGCAGCACCATACAGGCTGCTGTGAAGAAAATTAACTCCATCCCAGCCTAACCCACTACACAGGTCCACTTACCCAAGAGTTAATCCAAGACTCACTCCCTGCGTTTCTGTACAGCACCTTCTCAGGGTGGTTACTTCTTTCTGAAAGGGCTTTTTCAGCAGCAGGCAATTAGCCTGCTCCACAGTGCTCCCTTTCATGGAGGGAGCAGGGGATGCTAGCTCTTACTCTTTCAGCACAAAATGGGGATATAAAGCAGAAATGAGCCCTTTCTGTATCAGTGTTCTGGCAATTGAGCAGCCAGTGTTGGAGACAACATACTTAATGTGCCCTCAGGGCATGCACTTTAGCAGTTTGCTCTGAGTGGTTATGATGTATTCTGTGAATGTATGTTATAGAGTCAGAATAAAATGCATGTAGCAGACATATACTCATCATCACCATCCAGTGATCATTTGGTTCTGAGTGCGTATTACCTGCTGTATTGAACATGGCACTGTCATTTTAAGAAACACTCTTAAGATTTACAAGTAGGTATCTAAGAGCATCCCTGTTTTTTAAATCATGGCTTTGCCTGTGCAGATACTGTTTACTAAATCTAAACCTCACAAGTTCATTGTTTCTTGAACAGTTTGTGTGTCACATCACCACAAAAATGCTATTTCATCTTTGTGGAAAAAAACCCTCGTGTTTCCCAAAACAAAACGCAACAGACTTATTTGAAGCATTTCTTGCACTCAGCTTGTTTGTTGGGGTGATGGAAGTTTACTCTAAATATTTCATTTTAAATGCTCTTTCAACTATATAATCTCTGCTGTTATTTCCATCACATAACAAGAGATTATGGAGACTAGTAAATTTGTATTTCTTGTGTTCTGTAGCAAATACTGTTCTCAAGGTATTTTTTTTCTTTTATATTTAGAGAAATGAGAGAAGAGATGAAACTTGTCTCTTGTGATGTGGGTCATGTATAAAAGGCAGAATTTCTGGTCTGGGATGGAGCTGTGACGTGTCTTGCAGTGTTTGCAAGCTGATGCAATCAAGCCAAAGCTCTTCAGAGACATTAGGATTATGAAAATATTTCTAGGGACAATAGGTAGCACGAATCCATCTAAAAATACCCATTTGGAGGCTAAACTACCTGGCATTCATTTGACAGAGATCAGTTAAAACAGAACTAGCAGAAAACCAGCAAACACCGTCAGATTCTATTCTCCTGCTCACTGAAGTGGTCAAGTGATGTGTGAATATGACGAGCAGAATTTGGTGTTTTAAGCATTTGGTACTTTTGTGTAGAAACATGGGACTCCCCTTAGAACCAAAGTTGCAAGAATTCAGAGCAAAAGGACCAGCTGACTTTAGCAGAACTAGCCTAATTTCAGTAACTTTAAAGACAGCTCTGGCCTCTCTAAATATGTGATGGAAGGTGCTGGTAGCATAGCTAGCTACCATTCCTCAAGTGCACCACCGCTCCCCTCTGGCTTGAGTGAATGAAATAAGAGCAACTAGGGAGTATGTCAGAAAGGTTTTGTGAGATTAGGAAGCTGATTGATCCAGAACCCCATCAGAAGTTGGACACTGACTGGAGTTCCCACTGAAGTCATGATTTTTATCTCTTGAGATAAACACTACATGTGCTCCAGTGTTAGTATTGTTTGGGTCCCTCCCTGCTCAAACTGAAAAGGGAGAATATCTCTTAATTAGAAAAACAGTGCTGCAGTCAATGAGGTAGTGTCTTCTAGGGGAGCGAGGGAGGAGGAAACAAAAAGGTTGTTTTGTCTCTGATGTAGGCCAGAAAGCAGCTGCCAGAGGTTAGTTAGATGGAGCCATGGAGAGCAGGATTTCACAGGTAGAAAATATTCCGCAGGATCTTCACAGTAGTTAAGAAAATTCACATTCCAATTCACAGACATCTCACAGCAACATCCCCTGTACCCTGCTTTTATTTTGCTCTGGAGCTCTTCAGAGCAAGAAAGAAGGTGGAATCCTATACCTATAGAAAGGAATTATTTCTATACGGTGGGTTGTGTTGCTGATTATAGCAACTGCCCTAAGGAAAAAGGAAAATCTTCTGAACAGATTTTAAAGGTTTGACAGTACTCGCATTATCATAGTCCATCAAGGTTTCATCTGGAAACAACTTTTTCATCCTCTTTCACTCATGCTTCTAACAGGGCAGTCAAACCCCTGAACTGGTTTAGTGATTTACGTGAATCAAGATCAACTAACAAGTGCTCCTTTTTCCAGTGGAATGCCACCTCCTTTGGGAACGGGAAAAGTAAATGTGACACTGTTTATTGTTGTCTGAGAACTTGAAATGTTTTATACTGCAAGCTGTGAATGCAGGAAGAGAAGGGAAATTAACAGTGCTGATCTAATCTTAGATTTTCTGTGTAAACTGACATTGTGCCAGAATACTGATGCAAAACTGTATTTTAGTCTAAGAAATGTATAGATTTTTTAATGTATCAAAATAAAGTTTTTCTTTTTAAGTAAGAAAGATGTTTCTGTGTCTTCCCTATGGGGTGCTAAGCCCTGTTCATCCTTGTGGGAATACTGTCTCACGGCCCTGAAAGCAAGCAGAGTCCATCCAGATCTTTGCTCAAGCTTTGCCCTTTAGCTGAGTAGCTGCAGTAGTGCTGGCCATGCCTTCTTGGCTCTCTCACTGTGCTGGTGCCAAGAAAAGTGTTGCGATGCTAATGCTTTGTTGGGCTGGGTGGTGTGAATGGGGTTTTGTAGAGCAAAAGTCCCTTATATGGACAGCTTAGGGGGAATGCAGAGTAGGGAGGGGTGAAGGAAATCTCATTGTGCGTTAAGAGTGCTATGCAAACTGCACATACCAGCGCAGCACCTCTTGTGGGGCTGCCTCCTTGTTCTGCAAGGTTCCCCTGGTACATGCTCCTCTGTACATGCTCCCCACTCCCAGATCCCTGTTCTGCAGAGGTGTTCTAAAGAGCCAGGATGGCTGAAGATGGGTGGTGAATAGAAGCAATTGATAACAGCACCTATATCCTCTTACGGGCAGAGGCACATGCAATGGCCAAGATTTCTTCCTTTCTCCTCTCCCTCCCATGGACCCAGCAAGTTTTTTATTGCTTCCTCTGAAGGTGTGTCCCCATGGCTCCGAATGTCTTTTTCATGGTTTATTAAGGGTGAAGCTGCTAGGCTAGGTGGGTTTAGTTGCACGAAGCAAAAGAGGCTACAGAGATGCCCTTCTTCATCAGTAGAGGTGTAAGGGGCAGAAGGCACATCACATACAGGTCATGAAAACCCTGTCTGGTTTCCGCTGGGTTTTGCCTGTCAGAACTGCAGAACAGGAGCTCTTTGGCTCTCTTCAACCTTGCCAGAAGTGAGGGACTGAAGCATTGTCTAGGGAGAGCAATGATGTTGCCCCCAGCTCTGAAACAAATTAGTTTTGTGGCTTCCAGGGGAAAAAAATAAAAAAAGGAAGGGGCTAACGATGAGCAGGGGAGGGCTAGTGAGATAAGCACGTGCTGGGAGAACAGAATGGGACACGGGACTTGAAGTGGAAGGAAAACCTGAGGGCACTGCAGTGGAGTGGGCAAGAAAACCCAGGAAGATATTAGTGGGCAGGAGAGCAGGGACCTGGAGCCAGAGAGGACTGGAGCTGCAAAAGCAGGATTTGTCCTTTGGCCACACACTGGTTCCCACTGCCCAGACACTCTGCAGGAGTGAGCACGGACCTCTGAACACTAGCCTCGGCTCCCTGCTCCCCGAGCCACCCTGCTCCCCCACCACAGCTGAAGGACCAGTCTCCTTACTTGCGGGACAGCTCGGCTCCCTGGCTGCTGAAGGAGCTCTCCTGCTTCGCACAGAGGATGGGGCCCTCCGTGTGCAACCCTCAGCGTGCAGCAAACTGGCTCCCAGCCGGCAAGGCCAGATCCTGCGCTGCTGAAGCCTGGCACAGCTCCTTCCTCCCACGGCGGGCCACTGAGGAGCTGACCCAGTTTTAGTTGCTGGTGATGTTTAATGAAGATTAGCTAGTGCCCAGGGAGAGATTATTTAGAAATTCTAATTACTACTTAAATTATGAGTGTATGAAATGGATGGAGCTTGCACTCCCGCACACAGAGCACCTAAAAAAGCTGGTTTTCTTTTTCTGACATCTACTGCCATACTCTCCATCTAACGCTCAGTCCTTGTTTACCTTGGATACACTAAAAATCAAGTGGAAGAAAATCCAGCGCCAGGGCAGATTTTCTGAGACCCTTGCTAGAGCAGTCAAAGATAGAAATAAAGCCTATGACAGAAGCTACTGAATTGTTTTATCTAGCCACCTCAGCTGACAGTAATCAAGTGGGAGACAAATAAATGGGTGAGCAGGTATTTCACACTGCAGCGCTTTGAAGAAGAAATCACAGGCCTGAACCCTGTGCCCTGCCAAAAAAAAAAAAAAAAAAAAAAAGTGAGAGTCTGCCACAGTCCCAGAAACACTGATAAGATGTCCCTTGATTTTAATTACTTTTCTGACAGCTCTTAGCTATGTTCTAGTTTTAAATATTAAGTCCTGGAGGAATACAAAAATACAAACCTTGGGCAAAAAATGTTCAGTAGGCATTTGAAATGTCAGATGGAGCAGGGTGGTCTGGCCACCTCTCCTGACTGCAGGACCTGCCACGTCCCCCCATCTTTGCTCCAGGGGCCAACACACTGCTGCTCCACCACAGACCTCCTCTGTAGCCTGGGGCTTGTCACTTGCTGTCTTTGTTCCTCCTTTTCCTCATGGATGGGGATGCCATGAAGGTGAGTACATTAAGGATCAGTAGGCACTCAGGTATTGCAGGAGGAGGGACAAGTGAGTGAAATAGGGGCAGGTAAGGCTGTGGGGCAAGTTGGGATGTGAGAATGCCTCTCTGCAGCTGCAAGGGGCACTGAATTAGGTGAAAGTTGCAAAACTTGAACATGCTTCTGAAGAGGGAATTTTGGGGATCTGCAGCTCTGCAGGAGGGCAACCAGCAGGTTATGATGGATCAGGGAAATGATACAGACATGGACACCTGAGACTCATCCCTCTTATGATGCTTAAATATCTAAACACTCAATTCCCCACTAGCAAACCCCCTCTAGTCCTGTAGTGGCCATGGTAGCTCATTCATGAAGTTATCCTGACTTCCTTTCACCACAAGTCATCTACTGACTTGTTTCCGACACTTCTGGTTTCAGTGAAAGCTTTCCTGGCACAGGATGTGATTCAGTATCCTGTGTTTTTCTGTGTTGGGATTCATCACCCTGAATTTTCATCACAGAAGGATGGAGTGGCACGAACAGTAACAATGTCAGTCCCAGGGAAGGAGGGGGGGAAGGCTCAGAGTAATATCTTGAGAGAACAAGAGGGGTTTTGTTTTTTAAGTGTCTGATAATTGAAAGCAAACCATGCACCAAACACTCTATAACAGAACTGGACTGAAACAACATGTCTCAAATCCCAGGCCAGGAACACCTCCACAAGAGCCTGCAAGAAGAAGAATTTACTCATTGGAAAGTACTGCTGGGTCCCTTCCAAACCTCTCCAAATTGCACTACCCCTAATGACAACAGCAAAACTTGACTTGAATACCTTATATTGGAACATTGCTAGAGAAAGTAAAGCACTTTCAAAGTGTGAGTTTGCTGCCTGTTTCATAAAGCCTGGTAGGAGGATTGCGGAGGACTGCCTCATTCCTATCAGCACAGAAGTCCTGCTGCCTTCAAGAAGTACCACAGCTTGCTTTTGAAAACTCTCTGGTGTTGCATCCATTCATCGTGAGACAACATGAGGACAAGAAACCTCAGAAGGGCCTGTATTGCATCACAGCAGGAAACCAGCCTGCCAGAAGAGCATCTGAGGTTCATGCTGTCTATGATGAAGAGGAAGCTTGACAGCTTTATCAAAATAGAATTTGCTCCCCAAAAAACTCAGCACAAGAGTGTGCAGAAGAAAAGATGCACAGCTTGTAAAGCTGTTAAGCTTCACAAAGAAATAATAAGGAAGCAAAGCTTGAATGAAGGATGTAGGAGAACTATACACAAACCTAATGTTTATGTTCACATCATTGTGTTCATAGGCCAGGGCCCTCAACCTTCCCATAATCATAATTTGGACTTACTTTAAAAATAGCACATAACAAGTAAAAAGGGCCCATCAAGTTTCTGAGCCATGGGGGTGAGGAAACTGTTGTTCAGAGCAAGCTGAACATTTGGTATGTGGCCACAAACTGTGCTCGGGCTCCAGAAGGGCCCCAGGCATGACATGGTGAAGAAAGTGGGAGGAAGGAGGGAACGGACTGATGACCTGCCAAGCCAGAGGCAGGAAGTGAACAGGGGTTAAGTCCCAGCAATGGCAAAGCCTTGCTCAGTGTCCAGGCTGCAGAGCACCTTGTATTTGCACCTTGTAGCTACGCTGTCCCCTGCTGAGCTCTTGCAGATGTTTTCCAGCTAACCTTCTGGAGAGATCAGTCTAGAAAGGCAGTAAGTAGGGAAAAGGCAATGGAAAAGCCAATAAATATGGAAAAGGCAGTAAGCAGTAAATAGATGCCAGAATAGAGACCCTCCTCAGAAGTGGGCTGCAGGAAAGCTCGGAGGGGATCCAGGATATTACCCCTACCTCACTTACTGGAGGGATAGCAGCAGTGCTTTTCTTTGCAGGTGGGTATTTGTGCTTGCCACTACCAGTTACGGCTACCCTGGGAGAATACAACTGCTGCTGCTGGCAATTAAAAGGAATTAGGCTGTCTTTGGCTACAATTAAGCATTTGCATGGAGGTGTCAGGGAAACCTGTATGAAGACAGATGAGCCCCTGCAGTCTGAGGATCATTGGATTTGCAGCAGAAGGGCTTCTGGAGAGACCCTCCTCTGAGTGTCTTACTTTTGCAAGGGGGCAAAGCTGTCCTTGCTGTCTGTTCTGATGGAAAAACTGTTAAGAAGGTCTGGTAAGAAATGATGCACTACTGCAGGCCAGGACACACAGTGTCTTGCAATGATAGTGGTAACACCGCAGGCAAGTGGTACTGAGCATGTCTCATATATGCAGCTATACCCATGGTGTGCTTGTGTAGGTTACCTAGTAGAAACTCTTATAAATGATAAGCACTTCACACTCAAGTATAGGCTACTCTTTAGAAAAAAAAAGCAGCTGCTCCTGAGCCAAAGGGTTAATTTTTTTTATTATTTATTAAAAAAGACTAGACAAATACAAAATTTGTGTTTTCACTCTTCCAGATGAGCCCTGCCAACCTGCTCAGCCTAAGGGCACAGCTCAGTACAAGGCATAGGCAGGATCATGAGCTGAAACAGTAACAGCTTCATCTGCTATTCTATTCCTTCCTTTGCAGTCACAGTAATGAAATCCAGGGGGAATTAAAAGTATTCTGGCTGCACAGCCCATCAGCCAACCATTGTAATTTGGTCATGAAATAAACAACCATAGACTAGCAAGCACAATTAGCTAATAAGATCGGTGCTTCATCATAACCCCATTTTAAACTGACTGTTGATAGAGTAATTTTGGCACCAAAATAGCATTGCAGGAAATGCATATTCTCTGAACTCATTGTGTGTTCAATTAAGCCGTGTTACAAAGAAGCCGGCAAGTGATTTCTATCACCGGCTGTCACCGGGAGGTATTTCTCTGCAGAACGCTGTGCTCAGACCTGTGCTGACCAGCAAATTTTCTGTGTCGTACCCTTCCCCCAGGCACAGCCAGGAGGAGCTCATGGTTACAAACGCCAGCTGCGAAAGTTTTAGGCTGCCCACAGCTCCCCCTCACGGACCTCAGCTGGGAGAAGCGCCGCGGCCGTCCGGCTGCAGGCTCGGCTCTGCAATATCCTCCAAAAATAACTCAATTCGGTTCAACTCGGCATGCGTTGAGCCGTATTTATTCCTCTGGGGCACTGTAGGCCTGCTCTTTCCCCTGTGCATGAAGATCAGGAAACCAAACCGCAAACCGGCGGTGCTTATTTCATTGCAGACTATTTCAGCGAGCTCCAAGAAAATGGAGTTTGCTGGGGCTGCCAGATCTCACTAGCAGCTCAGAGCTCATTAGGGAATCTAATGCCCTGGCAATGTGCAACTGTTTCCCACAGTGTTCACGGATGCATGGCGCTCCCTGGGTTTGGAAGCCCCCCAGAAACGCTGCTTCCACTGTCCCGACTGGAGACTGAGCGCGGCTCTCTGAAAGGAAATTTCCACATTTTTTTTCTCCTCTAGTTTCTCCTGTAAGAGCAAACTGGTCTCTTTTATATCTATTCTAGGCCTCTAAAAATCCAGCAAAGGGCAGTTCGTCTCCTGAGAGCCCATGGCATGAAATCTTTCACCACTAAAATAATCCCGGTGCAATGAACTCTCCAATCTTCAAAGGCACCTCCTGGACCAGCTCCAGTTCGGGACAGCCCTGTTCTGAGAGGAGCTGCAGTGCTACAGCTCGGTGGCATGGCTTCAAACCACCCTTCCTGTGACCTGTTATCTCAGTACCCCCTCTGCCTTCTGAGCTGGCCCTCAGGGTGGGCTTGCTGCTGTGCCAGGACTGCTGTGCATGTTTCTACGCTCTTAACTAAAGGACTATTGCTAGCTCAATGACCTTCTGACAGATGTTAATGGTGTGCCGCCCCTCACCTCCCTCTTTATTGCTAGCTCAATGACCTTCTGACAGATGTTAATGGTGTGCCGCCCCTCACCTCCCTCTTCCTCCAAGGGGGGGCTGACCTTTGTCAGCATTTGCCCCCCCGCAGCCCATGGTCCAGGCACCTGGCCTGATTTCCATGCTGGACGCAGCCAGCCTATGAGCGCCATGAGGAGCATGGACAGATAAGAAGCTCGCCTCTCAACTGGCCCGGCCCAGAGTCAGGAGATGGTGCACAAGGCACTGGCATTGCTGGTGCCTGACCTCCCCCGGCTCCTGACCTTGCCTCCTCCAGCTAGCTTATCAGAGTGCAACCCAAGGTGATGCACCAGAGGTTATTGCTCTCCAAAAGGTAGCAGGAAATTAGCCTTTGGGGCAAAGGTGATCTGCTGCCTTTACATTTCAGTTACCGGAAAATGTAGGACAGGGTCAGAACACCCATTTCACGCTCCCCAGCTTCTTGTGCTTAAGGAGAGTTATGGCTTATCATGCCCAACCATACTGTGTTTTTTTCCTGCTGCTGATCTTCTTTTGCTGTGCAGCCAGACTTCCCTGAAAGAAATGGGAAGTTAAGGGGTCAGATCCATCATCCATTGCTGCTCTCCTAAGGGGGCACACAAACATATGCAACACTGCCTTCATAGGGGTGCAGAAATGTAACTTTCAACCTTTTTATAATTCTCTTCTTGTCCTTGAGGCTCACGTCCCCTGAATCAACTTTTTTACCTCATCTCAATCACTGCAGTCCTATTTTTTTCTTTTGTTTGAACAGAAAGAGCTTCTTCATGCCACAGGTAAAATCTCAGTCTGTGCTGCTGCTGTCCATATGCTCAGCTGCTTTCCTTTTCCTTGTCTGCCTTACAGCCCTTCTCTTCCCCCACACTCTCACCCAAGCATTGCCCTGATTGTGCCTCCCCCTGATTCTCTGCTGTCCTCTGTGATTTTCCCAGATCAAGCTCTTGGTCCCAGCCTTGAACACCACATGTAATCCCCACCTCTCCCCCACCCAGACCTTCCCTCCATGACACTTCTCTGCTCTTCCAGCTCAGACCTGAGGCGTCACACAGCCATGGCTGCTCAGCCCGACTCTTGCTCCTGCAATCTGTGGCAATGTTCCTCATCTTTCCCCTCCTGTCTCTGTCCTTTGTCAAGTTAGATGTCAAATTAGTCTGTCTCCCGTGGGGAGAGAAAATTTTCTATCCCGTGGGGAAAGAAAATGGAAGTTGTCTCCATTCTGCAACTTTGGCTTGCCCTGATAACTTCAGTGAAGGCAGGCAGATGGACAACAACTTCAAATCTCTGCCCTGCCTTTTACAAGATCAGTTGATAAACATGCAGTTCTGCTGCTATTTTAAGCCTTACTCTCCTTGCTTTGTAGCTAAATGCTGGCAACAGAGGACACAGATATGTTGCTACCTCCTTGCATGTCCATGCTACGGTTATTGTCTCTGTGTAAGTGGGTCATTGTGTAGTGCTTGGTAAACCAGGGGTCCCATTCCAATACAAAATATTACTGGTGGAATTTCAATTGCAGTTGGCTCTGCCCTGCCTTAATTGCACTACAAGCAGAGTGAAGAACAGAAATGCACTTTCAAGTGCTTTTAAACATCTCACCCTAAAATGATTTGAACAAGGACCCAAAGGCCTTTTGCGTGGTGATTTTCAACTTCATTCTTCAAGTAGCATTTAAGTGAAAGTGCTAGATGCAGGGTCCCTCATTGGCACAGCACTCTGAGCATGGCAACACAACCATAAATACAAGCAGCAATCTGTTTATATTTCTTTCAGAGAGAGAGCCTAGACTCAGATCTAAACAACCCTAAAGCTTTATTTTAGAGTGTGTTTTGCCTTGGGTTGAGTTATAATTTAATACAATTTTTTATAGTATATAAATTATATAAATATAAATACTATAATTTAAATACTATAATTTATTTGAAGTGTTACCTTACAGAAGACAGACGGAAGCGGTGAAAGGGTGAAATCGATAGCCCAGCTCAAGTGCATCTACACCAATGCAGGCAGCATGGGCAACAAACAGGAGGAGCTGGAAGCTGTTGTGCAGCGGGATAGCTATGACTTAGTCACCGTCACAGAAACATGGTAGGATGACTTTCATGACTGGAGTGCTGCAATGGATGGCTATGAGCTCTTCAGAGGGATAGGCACGGAAGGAGAGGCGGTGGGGTGGCTCTGTGTGTTAAGGGAGTGTTTCGATTGTATAGAGCTTAGCAATGTGATGATAAGGTTGAGTGCTTATGGGTAAGGATGAGGGGGAAGGCCAACAAGGCAGATAACCTGCTGGGATTCTGTTGTAGACCACCCAACCAGGATGAAGAGTTAGATGAAGTGTTCTATAAGCAGCTGGCGGAAGTCTCACAATCACTAGCCCTTGTTCTTGTGGGGGACTTCAACTTACCGGATGCCTGCTGGAAATACAACACAGCAGAGAGGAAACAGTCTAGTAGGAGGTTCCTGGAGTGTGTGGAAGACAACTTCCTGACACAGCTGGTAAGTGAGCCTACCAGGGGAGGTGCCTCGCTTGACCTCCTGTTTACAAACAGAGAAGGACTGGTGGGAGATGTGGTGGTCGGAGGCCGTCTTGGGCTTAGCGACCATGATGTGATAGAGTTCTCCATTCTTGGTGAAGTGAGGAGGGGGGCCAGCAAAACCACTACCATGGACTTCCAGAGGGCAGACTTTGGCCTGTTCAGGACACTGGCTGGGAGAGTCCCTTGGGAGACAGCCCTGAAGGGCAAAGGAGTCCAGGAAGGCTGGGCATTCTTCAAGAAGGAAGTCTTAAAGGCACAGGAGCAGGCTGTCCCCATGTGCCGTAAGATGAACTGGCAGGGAAGACAACTGGCCTGTCAGACCAGTTATCGCCAGGATATTCAGCCCCCTGAGCTGGAAGGCAGGGACGGATCAGAGTACAAAGCCCTCATAATGCAGGAGGAAGCTGAGCCACGTGGACACTCACAAGTCTATGGGGCCGGATGGGATCCACCCAAGAGTACTGAGGAAGCTGATGGAGGAGCTTGCCAGGTCACTCTCCATCATTTATCAGCAGTTCTGGTTAACAGGGGAGGTCCCAGACAACTGGAGGCTTGCCTATGTGATGCCCATCTACAAGAAGGGCCAGAAGGAGGATCCAGGGAACTACTGGCCAGTCAGCCTGACCTTGGTACCAGGGAAGATTATGGAGCAGTTCATCTTGAGTGCGCTCACCAGGTACGTGCAGGACAACCAGGGGATCAGGCCCAGCCAGCACAGCCTCATGAAAGGCAGGTCCCGCCTGGCCAACCTGATCTCCTTCTATGACCAGGTGACCCACCTAGTGGATGAGGGAAAGGCTGTGGATATTGTCTACATGGACTTTAGCAAAGCCTTTGACACAGTCTCCCACAGCATCCTCCTAGAGAAGCTGGAAGCCCATGGCTTAGAGAAGTGTACTCTTCGCTGGGTACAAAACTGTCTGGATGGCCGAGCCCAGAGGGTTGTGGTGAATGGAGCTAAATCCAGTTGGTGGCCGGTCACAAGCGGTGCTCCCCAGGGCTCAGTTTTGGGGCCAGTCTTGTTTAATATCTTTATCAATGATCTGGACAAGGGGATTGAGTGTGCCCTCAGCAAGTTTGCAGATGACACCAAATTGGGCGGGAGTGTTGATGTGCTTGAGGGTAGGAAGGCTCTGCCGAGGGATCTGGACAGGCTGGATCGATGGGCCAAGGCCAATTGTATGAGGTTTAGTAAGGCCAAGTGTCAGGTCCTGAACTTCGGCCATGGCAACCCCATGCAATGCTACAGGCTTGGGGAAGAGTGGCTGGAAAGCTGCCCATCAGAGAATGACCTGGGGGTGTTGGTTGACAGCTGGCTGAACATGAGCCAGCAGTGTGCCCAGGTAGCCAAGAAGGCCAACAGCACCCTGGCTTGTAACAGGAATAGTGTGGCCAGCAGGAGTAGGGAAGTGATTGTGCCCCTGTACTTGGCACTGGTGAGGCTGCACCTTGAATACCGTGTTCAGTTTTGGGCTCCTCAGGACAAGAAGGACATGGAGGTGCTGGAGCGTGTCCAGAGAAGGGCAACGAAGCTGCTGAAGGGACTGGAGAACAAGTGTGATGGGGAGCAGCTGAGGGAACTGGGGTTGTTTAGTCTGGAGAAGAGGAGGCTGAGGGGAGACCTTATCACTCTCTACAACTACCTGAAAGGAGGTTGTCGTGAGGTGGGTGTTGGTCTCTTCTCCCAAGTTACTAGTGATAGGACGAGACGAAATGGCCTCAAGTTGCACCAGGGGAGGTTTAGTTTGGATAATAAGAAAAATGTCTTCAATGAAAGAGTGGTCAGGCATTGGAACAGGCTGCCCAGAGAGCTGGTGGAGTCACCACCCCTTGAGGTGTTAAAAATATGTGTAGATGTGGCACTTTGGGAGGCACTTGGTTTAGGAGGCCTGGGGGTGTTGGGTTGGTGGTGGGACTTGATGATCTTAGAGGTCTTTTCCAACCTGAATGATTCTATGATTCTATGCACTCCACACCGGCTCCAGTTCAGGTAACACAGGGAGACTTGCATTGATTTGTACAGGAGTTCACTGCACTTTTCAAGTGAAACCTGAGAGCACCCTGAACTGACTAGTGTTTTCAGTACCTGGCATTTTTAAATTAAAACTTCCTTCAGTTAGTGACATTAGCAGAGCATAGTGCCACGTGTTGTTACCCACCTCTCCTCTGAGAGACCACAGCTGGTGGGTGGCAGACCCCCATGATCCTGGGCACACAGACCAACATATGTGCAAGCTCTTCTAATGACAGGTATGTCCCTACAGTGGTTCCCTGGTGTCCTCCTCTGTGCTGACCCTCGGCATCCCCTGGTGGGTGAGGGCTGCAGTGCACAGACAGGTGCCTGCAAGAGCAGGGACTGAGGGAGCCTGGGGCATAGGTGGGGACAGGGAGCGCAGCAATGGGTGCTGCCAATGCCCAGGTCTGTGGGTGCTCGTGGAGGTGCGGCATGAGCCCTGGGATAATGCAAGTTGCTGCAAAGCCAGAAACAGTGCTTGGAAATTTGCATTCCCTATCTCTTTGCCTTGTCTCTGCTCTTCAGATCTTTTATAAAGATCCTCAAATGTCCCCAACAACTTTGGTAAACTCTATTTGCTTTAGCACAACTGCAGCCACTTCAGAAGAGGTCAGGCCCCCAGGAGGATCCAGTAAAAAACACTGTTAATTATAAATGCCTGTCAGTGATCAGCAAGCTACCCATTTGGCCAGCTAGCCAGCAAACGGTGAGCTCTTCAAGCCAGGCACATCCAAACTGCATTAGCAGCAGCCAGCTGTTTCTGTGAAGAAAGGCATCCACAACGCACAGATGTTTTCTTGAGGACCACAACAGCCTGCTTTCCATTGCTGATGCCTGGCAACAGCCGCACCCTTCTAGAGGAGCACGTTGTGGAGCTTTAGTGTGTGGCTTCACTGGTCTGGGTGGCCATCCCACCCTGTGGAGGGAGCTGGCAGGCCACGATGGGCATGGGATGTCTCCAACTGGTTGCAGCATGGCTCATCTTGCCCCAGAGAGCAGGCAGGTACCATGGGGAGGGAAACAGGTCTGCCTGGCCACAGGTTGTGAATGAGGACTGGGTGCATCGCTTCCTTTGCAGGAGAGTGCTGGTGGTGTTGGGGTGGAATTGGAGCTCGCCATCCTTGGGAGGAAGGTGATGGGCTGTCACCAGCCACTCCTCTGGCTTTCAGACCATCTGCAGCCCCTGAGGTGAGAGCCAGGATTGCCGTCCATGCCACAGCCTCTAGCTCCATTGTACCCAGGCTATGGTCTCTATGTGCGCAAGAGCTTCCTCCTGTGCAAAGCCTTCAGACCCCACCACTCCATTCAGCAAATTAGTGGTAACTAGTGGATAAAAACAATGAGCAATGCACCACTTCGGGAGCTACAGCATTCCTGCTGGGCACTGATTACAGGCAGGTAACCCACTGCTCTTCTCTGGCCAGGCAGAATGACGAAGACACAGTGCCATCAGCTGGGCATTTGCAGCCACCTGCCTGCCACCAGAGCCCAGGCGACCTTCCTACCAGAAGGCAGAGGCTCCATATAACTGCATCTTTTGTGCTCGACAAGATTTTTGCGGTGGACAACAGTGCACGCAGAGTGTGTGCCTGCCCTAGGTGAGGCAAACCAGTTTGTGGCACAAAACCAGGATTAGGAGGTCTTGAGCCCATTAAGATGACAGCAGCTAATCCTTGCTATGAAGCAGCTTTAGGGAGCCTCGTGTCCTCCATGGCGTGCCCACCATTCACCAGCACTCACTTGCTGCCTAAAGGCAGGCAGAGCAGCAGCGGTGCCCCTGGCACTAGCAGCAGTCTGCCATGGGGGCAAAAGCCTTTGCCTGCAATTTGCTTTGGGAACCTCTTATAAGGAAAAGGGAGGTCCCAGTGGCAAGCTGGAAAAGTGGCATTCCTTAACTTTTACTGGCCAGAGGAGTGCAGCCAACCATACAGCCCGGCAAAGCGCAGCCAGCCTTGAAAACCTTATCAGTTATGCTCCTTCTCTTCCAAACTGCAACTGGTCTCTCCACTGCAGTATGCCAGCGCATCTCTCCCTGGAGGGTAGAGCTCATATTTCCTCATCTTCTCTTACCTCCTGCTCCCTCACTCTCTACTGGAAAAATAGGCAGCAGCAGACTCTTTCCCCAGGTGTTCTTGCTCTTGTGCCATGTTAAAAAGCTCCCTTTCTCTGCTCTTTCTCCTGCTGCTGCCTCTGCTCCTCCCTGGTTTATCTCCTCACTCTGCCTGTCTTCTTTCTGCTCATGGGTGGCTGCAGGGCTTCTCAAAATATGGTTTTAAAATGCGAAGTGACTTCTGGACTGCATGGCTCTGGGCCAAGCTTTCATAGGAGGTGGCTAAGAAAATGTACTTATTCACTGCTTTTCAACATGGGTCAAAGCTTATTCCAATAGGTGCTTCGGCATGAGAGGAGCAACTTCAGAAAATGACAAAATGATGTGATCTGAAGAACTCAGCCTTCATCTTCATGGATGGATGACTCCTGAACAATATACTTAACTTTGGTTTCAAATAACAGGCCTTTCATTTCTTTCAAGCAGCTCTCATGAACTCCCATGGCTCTGCTTTATTTGAGTGGTGTATAGGAGTACATCTTACCTATATAGGTACATCCTGTGTCCTGAAGAGTTCCTCTCTCTCTCTTGTGGTGAGGGAGGGAAGAAAGAAATTCACAGTAATTAAGTGAAGTTGAAGGCCAAACTCGACTGAGATGGAACATTCTGAAAACTACCTCACCCAACAGGAAGAGTCAGTAGTAGAAGAAAAAAATTCACAGGAGGGCATTGTCCCAGAAATGGCACAAGCTTCACTGCACACTGAGGCACTGATATGCTACCAGAAAGCTGGTACCAGCACAGGGCAATGGCCTGCCATTAACAGAACTGGTTCTACTGGTCTTGGATGCTCCTTTTTATTACTCCCACAGCTCATGTATTTTAATGTAAGGCTGGTTTCCTGTAACAGAAGATGGCTATTTTCTTTCAGTCCTAGTTATCATAAGCTCTGTGACAACTGGTGGCACTGAAGGGATATTTTCTGTAGGCTTAAGTGTACCCAAAATGTGCGCAACCATCCCTGTTCAGTTTCCTCTGCAGCCACATACAGTTTTTATTATTGCCCTACTGATCTTAACAAGACTGTGTCCCAAGGCACAGCTGCGAGCATCTTTGTTATAATTCTGGCACCACAGCACGGGCTGGGAGCCAGGGGGTTTGGGAGCCTGCCCTAAGGGAAATATGCTCCGATGGTAAGGGACGGAGGAGCTGATTTAAAATACTGGTGCGCAATGGTATGTGGTATACGTGGGAGGGTCATGCATGGTTGCAATATTGAGAGTATGAAACTTACGCATGTGGGAATAAGAAGTAGGAGAGAAAATAAATGTGGGATTTAACAGTAAAAGGTACTCTGGAGAAGAACACAAGGTGTCTGACTGATTATCTTAGGTATAATTTTCTCTCGTGTCTTTAGAAATTTTTTAAAGCAGGTTTTCAGGATTGTGCAGGTAATAACTTTTGTAAGAACATGCGGAGCACCAGAGGCATGTACAGGCCCTTTCGCTGAACCTAAAAAATTAAGCTGCATGGGGCAGGATATTTAGGTCTCCTGGAAGAGGTTGTGGTTCAGTGACAGGCCGGCAGTACTCCCCTCCCCGAGCTACAGGACCACCTGTTGGGGAGCCTGTTGTGCATCCATCACCTTCCCTGCTAACTGCGCTCACAGAAGTCAGGTTTCTACACAAGCAAACAGCAAACCTCCAAATCCAACTGCCATGGCTTATCAAGGAGATGCTCTGTGCCATGTTTCTTCTTTGTTTCTTATTTTCCCTCCCCTGCAGAAATATCCAAGGCTTGAACTCCAGGCTGCATGGAGCAAGGGAGAGGGAGCCAGCACAGGCACTCTGCCACCTGGTGCAGGATTTGTCCTTAATGGATTCAGGCTCCAAGTCTTTCTGCAACAGTGATGATGTCAAGTTGGAGCTGGGGTGAAAAAGACTTCATCCTGCCTATCCTGATTTATTTTGCACCAAGAGGCGATGGTGGTTTTTACACCAATCACACCAAACTCCTTTCCTCCTCATCCTCACAATTCAGCGCCACTAAAGACAGATTCACCACCGGCTTACAGTGCTTGAAATGAGGAAAATATTATTTTAAATATTATAAATTAGATTATTATAAATAAAATAAATATTATAAATAAAATATTATTTTAAAAACCTTCAAAACCTCATTTGACACCTTATTAACACTGGCATGAAAGCATCATTAAGTGAAGAGCAATTCAAGTCAGCTCTTTTTTGTTTGTTTGTTTTCAATTCCAGTGTTTTTGTTTTTGTTTTTGTTTTTGTTTTTAAATGAATGTCTTAGTGTGTATAAAGCCAGCAATGCAGTAGTTTTTAATGTGCATTCCAGGGGAGGAAAATCAGTCGTTCAAGTCTCAGAACACATTTTACTCTCCTCTCTTTCTAACTGGAAGGCTACTTAGAAAATTCATCAAAAATTAAAGCCCTACTATACTAAGTATATGTATATAAGACACAGTTCTTATCTCAAAGCAATGTTTCTGTGTACATTTTAATTCTATGGTTGCAGAGCCTGTTGAAACAATAAAGCAGATTTGATAGCCACAGCCTTCTCTGCATGTGCATAAATAAAACCTCACTGTGTTTCCTTCAGTGCAGTGGGAAAGCCTGTTTTCCTCTGCTCACTGTCCTCTGTTCTTGGTATGAAGCAGAACACTCTTGAGAGATGCACCCCTCTACCAGTTTGGGAACACCAGGGGGCATTTTAATAAAAATTTCCTCATTCAGTTCATTTCTTTAACTGCAGCTAGTATTTCCTTTGTTTCAAAAAAAAAAAAAAAATTCAGAAGTTGTTAGTGGGGAGAAGGAAATTGCACAAATCTTATTTTCTCGTGTCATGATAAAAACACTGCAGTAATTACATTTAATATAATGAGCCATCACCGGACTGAATTCTGAGGCTTTGGTGTTCATCAAGGTAATGAAGCAATGATCAAGCACTGAAGGAGCAGCACTGTCACAATCTCTTAGCCCATCCACAGTGACTCCCAGGAAGCCCTGGGTACAGACCACGAAAACCCTCCTATCCAGCGCCACTATTTTCAGGGAGCATGCTGGGAGGAAAGCCAGGGAAGTCTTCATTGTTCTTAGTTTGTTTGGGCAGATCAAGTCCCATACACCGAGGCATCCAGGCTTCTCTGCTGCTCCACCAATCCTCCTGTTGACTAACTGTTTGTGCTGGTGGTTTCCGACCTTCTGCTCAAAAAGGAAAAAGAAAAATGAAGAAAAAAATTGATGCACCATGAAAAGTCTGCATCAGTGAGAAGCCTGTTGGGGCAGTTCGTTCGGGACTCGCCCCTTGCTGCGGTACATGCCCACGCACATACCCTCAAAAGCACAAAAGGGCTCCAGGTCGATGGTGGGAGTGAGCTGCCTTATTTATTAAGACACGAAAATAAGGCCTTTTCAAAATAACGGGTCACGGTGACTTTGAGCTGCACAAGGAGAGATGTTAGCTGATGCCAGAGCCACACCCAGTTGCACATAAGCAACTCCAATGTCTGTAGCAGTCGTCATAGGGTACAGCCCTTCTCAAAGCCAGCACAAAGCAAATATACTGTGTTATAAAGGCCATCCATGGCCATATTTCTACCTTGTTATTTTGCTAGCTTGGTTTCTCAGAGTTTTCGTATCAGTTTTAACTACTTCCAAGCCTTCTTTCATGCAGAAATGCAACAACCTGCTGCCTCCTCCTCACACGATACATAGATGTATCTGGCACTGCAAATAAATATAAGTACTGCAGTCCGACTATTATTTGAAGAAAAAACACAAATGCCATAATCTTATACTCAGAGCTGGAAGAAAAGAATATTAATATGGTAATTCTCATGAATGTCAAGATAGTAAGCTCTCCTAGGAGGTGGCCAGGTAAGGCTAAATCTTGCTTTATGCTTCAGGTGTTAAACTGTAAGGAAGCAGTATGTTTGGTGCCAGAAGAAAGTTGGTCTGGGGCAAAGTCCTTCCTTAAATTTCTAACCTCTGTTTTAAAGACAAATTTGCTAAATAGATGTGTCTAATTTACCATCCTGTGTGGAGACAGATTAAATCGAACCTCTACTTCTATTATTCTGTGAGTACCTGAGCTGGTCCATTCTTGTTTTAGGGAGTATTTCTTCCTCCTCCAACTTCTTGCCGTTGTTTCCTTTGAGTCTTCTTCCTGTAACACCTCTTTGGCCTAAAATAGGCTAAGAGCCTTAACTTAGAAGATATTCTCTATCCCCTCTAGCATCCTGCCAGCAGTGTTTCTGCTCATATGTTAGCTTAGTGACCATCTGCTTGTCAGACACCCTACCTAACAGGGTTTTTGTCCAGGACCCAGGTTCCCAAGGGCTGCTAAGGATTTGCACATATTCCTGCCATGTTACCCAGTTTCCCACTGTATAAAGCAGTAATATGTCATTCCAGGCTCCTTTAGGACCAATTCTAATAATCTCAAATATTTCTTCTCACCAGTACTTCCTCTTTTTAAAATCTCCCATCATGAAAAAAAAAAAGAACACAAGCTACTCTAGAGAAAATCTTCTTAGTAGGTATTTTTTTTCTCAATTTATGTTCACAAGAGTGCTGAAGGAACCCATAAAACTCTGGAATTATTTCCCGATGGTGACCCTTCCCTTGCATTTGCGGTTTTGAAATGAGAAAGCATATAGGAAGATGTGTGGTTGAATCTTTCCATGTAATCCAGACCTGGAATTAAGAAGTGCACCCACAACTTCAGAAATCAATTTAACCACCCACCCCAACACACTGCAAAGGATTTCAGAGCCAAATGTGCCCCTTCCTGAAGCTGGTGTGACTGGCACACTGCTCGTCTGACCACAGGCACTACTTCTGACACAGCTGCCAACTTCTATCCCAGGGCAAGACATTAAAAATCCTTTTGAATTTTAGTATTTTGTCGCTAAACTGTTTGGGGGAAACAGCATCGATGCTGCTTATCTTTGATTCATGGAGTTACGGCCATGGTAAGGCTGCAGTCTTCCTGAGAAGCTCTGTTTAGAAATGTAGGCACTAAGTTAATTTTAAGAGCCGTAGCTGTCCTCTTGAAAAGCTTTAGCATGTTTTTTACCCTTGGGAAGATATGACAGGCAAGTCCTGTTCTGAAAGGATGTCATCACTAAGAAGATGAAACCACTCCCCAGCTTTGAAACCCCTTGCCACCAGTCTGGTATGAAACAGAAAGGAGGTACGTGAAGGGAGGATGGCCGGACGGGTTGCAGCAGAGCAGTCCCAGTTCTCCTTTGGTCCTATAGCTTTCCCATTCACCACCACCAGCCACGTCCCCCAGCAGCTGCAGGCTGCCGACTTCTGTAGTGGTAGCCATGCCCTGTGCTCCAGATGGTCCAAAACCGTTCCAAGAGATTTATGGAATCTCCTCAAGACAAAGGCTGTTGGGGATTTCTATTCAGGACCAGCAAAATCAGCAGGCATGCGAGGCAGAGCCAGACTCTCTGCCCTGGGTAACCAGAGGGTAGTCCTGGTCCCAGCAGTAAGTGTTTTTCCTGTGGGTGTAAGACTCCTTGCCTCTTGTCAGCCGGAGGTGTGGCATGACCAGCCATGATTTTTTCTTCCTCTTCTTTCAAACTAAGGTTTCAAATGGAAACTACAAGTACAACTAGCTGTGGGTGTTAATTGGAACAAATAAGATATCAGGTAACTGGAAGGCACGATAAACATTGAAACTGCAGCCACGACCCAGCCCGTGTCAGGTAACATAGCCCCAGGAGGCCTCTGGACGGAGCTGGAAAGACTGGAGCTACGCCTCTTGGCAGGTCACGTAATCTGCATTTCCTCTTGCCCTGCGTTTGCACAGTGCTGCCGATGGAGAAGTTAAAACCGTGGCGAGACAGGGCTCACAGAGGCATAAATGCCTTTAAAGAGATACCTTCACTGGCAGGTTGCAAAATCTCCCCACTGTTATAAATTTCCATGCTAGAAGTGGGCTCCTGTTTCTGCGAGCCCAGTGTGAAAAGCGTTGCTTTTTAATATCAGCGCAGCACTCAAAGCTGCTATAAAACCAAAAAGCTACACTTTGGCCCAGCGGCTGTTTTATGGCTGCATCTCTGTAAAACGTCATCATTATGAAATTACTATTTCTTTCCTACACTGTGGTGAAACAATTTTTTTTTTTTTCTTTTTTAAAATTGGATTAGTAAGCTCTGAGATAAAGCCAAGCTGCCTTACAGGATGCCTAACCTAATATATGCATACGTAATATAGCCTGGTAACATGACATAACATAGTATTACTGCAATTGTTGCAGGCACACGATGCCCAGGGCACGGGCACGGGCTCCCGGCTGCGTGGCATCGCCTGCGGCGGGTGCGCTTCCCTGCAACGCGCAGTGGGCGGCAAGTGCTGGGGGCTGCGCTGGGCCTGGGACCGCTGCTCCTCCGGGGGTCACCGAGGGTTTTGGGGTGCCTGTCCCCCCCCAGCTCAGCACTGCCCTTGGGCCAGGGACACCCTGCTCTCTGCTGCCGCCCGGGGCGCGGTGGCACGCCTGACACACGGCGTGTGCGCTCCAGCCCCCGCGTCCCGGCCCACGGACGAAGGGACCGCCACCGAGAGCCGCCAGCCCGGCCGGGGCCGGCCACCCCGCCCCGCCCCGCCCCGCCCCGCCCCGCCGCGGCGGTGCCGGGACTCGAACCCGCGGCGCCCCGCGCGGCCCCACTCGCCGCCGCTCCCCGCCACGGGCTCCGACTGCGCATGCCCAGAGGCCCCTCCCGGGGAGGGGCGAGGCGGCGCACGTGCCGCCGGCGTGCGGGGAGGCGGGACGAGGGCATGGGAGCGGCGGGGAGCGCGCGTGCGCGGGGCGGGGCGGGGCGGCGTCCCCGGTGGGCGGCGCAGGCGGCGGCCGTTCTTCCCCGCAGGCGGGCGCTGCCGCCGGGCCTGGCCGCCCTCTCTCCCTCCTCCCTCCCTCACCATGGACGAGCAGAGGGTGAGCGCCGGCGGCGGGAGCCTGCCTCCCCGCGGGCCGGGCCGGGGCGGTGGGGGGTGACGGCGGGCCGCCCGCCCGCCCTTCCTCGGGCTGCGCCGCCGGGCTGCGGCGGGCGGCCGCCGCCGGGGGCCGCCGCGGAGGCAGGCGGGGCCTTTCCCCGGGCTGTCGGCCTTGGCCCAGTGCCTGGCCGGGCCGCCCGGGGAGCGGGGCGGCGGCAGTAAGGCGTTACCCGCCGCCGTGAGGGAGGGCGGCGGGGCGGGAAGGGCGCCTGTGTCCCGCGCCCCGCCTCCCCCGCGCCGGTGGCTGTGAGGGCTGGGGGAGGCCCGGCGGGGCGGGGAGCCCAGCGTGAGGGGCTGCTCCCTGTCTGCCTGCTTCGGGTGCCGGCCTCCCCCCGGCAGTTGCCGCATCTTAATGAAATAGGGCCCTGGTGCGGAGCCCTGTCACGCTGTGCATCCCTCTCATAAGTAATTGCGGTGCGTACGTAGGCCCTTCTGTTTCCCATTGCTGTAATCCTGTGTTGAAAAGAACTCATTGATAAAAGCGTTCTGTATTTCTCCCTCCGTGGCTGCTGCCCTATAATTCCCTCTTTCCCTGACCTGCCATCAGCCCCCTCAGGGAGATCACTGAGGTGCAGGATGTGCCTGGCCAAGGGCTGCGCTTTCTAAAAATGATACTCTCTGCAAAAAGTTCTGACTCAGCCTTTTGGCTTTCAGTTTAGCAGTCCAAAAAGGCTTCTGTTACTGTCTCTGTCTCTGTGAAGACTGTGCTTTCCTTAGCTTGGAAACTGGTTTGTCAGTGGGGTCTGGATAACTAGCACTACTAATGGCTTGAAATTCACAGAGCGCAGATGTTTGCTCTTTTAGTTAAATGTTTGTGCACTGGCACTTCGTACTCATCTATGCTTTGGAAGGTGAGATGTGAAATACCAAAAAAACTGTGCTTCTGGTAGATACTATGTGAATTTGAGTGTCTGCCTTTGCCTGCTTTATGTGAGATTAGCGCCTCTGAGAAGGAGTAAACGAGGGCTGCAGCTGTTGTGGGTGCTGTAGGTGAATGTTCCTGAGTGGTGCCACTGATCATATTTGAATTTCAGGGCTGCTCAGAGGTTCTGAATACAGTAGTAAAATTGCAGTTGATCTCATATTTTACAATACTTTGCCTGTTAATTTGCTATTGTCACCTGTATTGTCTTAAGTACTCCTTCAAACTGTGGCAACTTCAACGTGTGGACAAGTGCAGAAGATTAAATTAATGGAGGCTAAGTAAGTACGTCCTCTGGTTTGAAATTCGATCTGCACATGAAGGTTAGTATGACACAGGATTTTTGTCCTAGGACTGAAGCTGCTTCAGAAGCTGTGTTCTGCATCGTCATGTCATAAGACTTCAGTGTGATCTTGAGCAAGCTGACAACTTGCTTCTTCAACAGAACTATGTAATTGTTTAATTTATCAAAGTTTACTCTTTAACTTTTATGAGGTGCCTGTCTGCTTCAACAGGTGCTATGTGATTTTAGTTAGTAGCTATTCAAAGAAGGGTATATTGTCTGCTTTTATGCTCCTGGCAAGACTGCAAGCCACCACATGTTGCAGGGCTTCCTATCCTTTTTCGTACCCTTTTATGTTCTTCATCCCTTGCGCATCCACTCTGTTGCTTTATGAACGCCGTGCGTTTTTTCTGCAAAGAGTGTATTAGATTCAGAGAATAAGAATGGGACGTAAAAGTGGAGTGTGAAGCTCACTGATTGATAGCAGCAAAAATGAATTCTGTAATGAATATGCCACAATGTTTTGAAAATGAATTTGAAATTGACCTCACTTAACAGATCCTAGCCAGAGAGAAAACTAAAAGAAAATTATTTGTGATGGGATTCTGTGAGATACTAGACCCATCAGTGGGCAATAGATTTGAATTCCCGTCAGCAGAGAAATATCAAGAAACTTTACTGAGCTTGGTGCTGCTGTAATTGTTTTATGAAGTAACTTAGAATGTAAGCCTCAACTGCTGCTTATGTTGGTAATTTTTCTAGCACCGTTTTCATTACATGTAATTGTAGTGACTTTTCAGAAATTCCTGTTAAAGGAAGAAATGGCAACAGTGCAGTGTTTTGAATTTGGCATGTGTCTTGGTACATTTGGAAGAAAATCTATTTATTATGTATTAGTGATTAGAAAATTACATTAGAAAATATTCTATGTCAGTGATTCCTAAAAGCTGACTTTCTGTTCTGGTGGCTTGTGCCTTGGTGTTTAGGAAAAATTCTGTCTACTGCTGGTGGATATTTTTATCTACAAATGCATCTGCATTTGTAGAAGGCGCCTAAACTTGTTTGAGTTCGACCAAACCTGGTGGAATTTCAATTTGCAGAAATTGGTAGCTTACTTAAAAAGCTGTACTGATCCCTGTTTGGTCAGTTAACTCTAGCTTTAGATGTAGTGGAAAACCTTGCTTGACAGCTATCTTACAGTTGCTGCCATGTATTTGAGTGCGTAAAAGGCTTTCTAAGCATTCCTCACCTGTAGATCTCTTCCTTTAATTGTATGTAGCTACGAAAACCAAAAACATTTTTCAGTACTATGTACAAGAAGACTAATTTTTTTTTCCATGTGGTGCAACCGAGTAAGCCCTAAAATCCTAGCTGAAAGAGGATTGGGAGTTTTCTTGTTCATCCAAATTGACAGTTATGTTTATAGGATCTAAGGCTTAACTGCAGGCTGACATGCGAAAACAATTGCTTCTGGTCAGTGGTGAGTGCAGAAGCAGCTGGTTGGACAATGGAGTTTCATCTGCCATTTTAACATGTACAAAACTGTCCTTAAATGTGTTCAGTTTTAACCAGACAATGAAAAGATTCTGTAATGAAGTGATCAAGTCTTGCTATACTCTTTGTTTCTGAAAGAAGCCAGTCTGGTCTTGTTTCTCTTCCTCAGAGTCGTAATTTCAGTCACTGGTAGCCGGTCTGTTGTATCTTTACAAAACACCATCACAACCCCTGTGGTAAAAGCAGTAGAATTTCACTTTCCTGTGCTAGTGGTTTAACTCTGTGAGCATGACACTATGAAAAGAAGCAATGGGCCAGAGTGCCAACAAATACATCATTGCAGATTCATTGAAAACTGCTGCAGAAGGGGTCAGAAGAAACAGGTGTGAGCATGGCTTAGGACTAGAGGAGAGGTTCCTTATACGGGATGCAGTGTCGAGGTTCGCTGCGGATGTTGTGAAAGGATTAAATATTTTTCTTGCTTTTTAGCAAACAAATGTGATCTAAGTAGTAAATGGTTGTTAAGAAATTGCTTATGGGAGAGACCTCTGCAACATCTTTTTGGTGGTCTGGCTGTTTTTAAGGCGTGCTTATTAGCTCCCCATGCCTCGATTTCCTAAATGTTGTCAAGTAACAAAGTTAAACTGAGCAACTTGAAACTCTGAGTCCAACTGTTTAATAAAGTCTCAATTATAAGACAGGTTTTAATTTTTTTTAAAGAGCCAAATCTAGCAATTTAGTCAGATTTGTTTCTAGAACTTATTATCAATTGTATGAGTTAAATAACAGAAAGTTCTTAGTTACGTCCTCACATTGTCCTTTATTTTTACTTACATATACTGATACACTCTGAGCTTTAATTATACAACTTGCCTTAAAGTACCAAGCATTGATGAGTTTTTGTCCAATTTTCAGAATACGTTGTTGACTACTCAACAAACTTAGACTTGGTAGTCTTATTTAATTTAAAAATGCATTTTGATGTGCTTAACAGTTTTGCCCGCTTAGTATGTATTTTATAAGCTGAATCTACTGCTTTTTAATAGCTGGAGTAATACTCCACAGAAATAAACTTGATTTTCTTTCTCAGCTGTCAGTAAGCTTTGCTCTTTGAGGTCACTTTTAATTGGAATATATAAATTTAAGTAATTTTTTAATGTTTAAAAAATAATTAAAAATTTAATTTTTAAATTTTTAAAGTTAGTTAAAATTTTTCTTAATTTTAAAATTAAGTAATTAAAAAAATCTTACTACTTGTAGAGTAAGTTTACAAATCACTGTTGCAGATTTATTCTGTATGTAGAACAAATCGTCAGCTTAGTTATTTAACACTAGCTTCTTTTGACAATAGGAAATGCTAATTTTTTCTTCTGGGTTAACTTTTACCAGTTCTTTTTTTTTTCTTTATTGGTTCTCTATTTGGCTGCACAAGCACGAGCGTTCTCAGCTGGTGAAGTTGTATATGCCAGAATGGGATGCCAGCAGGTAGTCTGGTTTAGATGACTCAGGATTTGCAGTTACATGGCCAGCAAAACATGTGAAACAGTGGTGTATTATAAAACAGAGTCTTGATTTCTCTTAAGCTAACAACTGGAGATCTTTAGTTTGGTGGAATGCTTCTTAGACCTTTAATCTTCCTCTCTCCTAACAAAATGTATTTCCTGATCCCATCAGAATAAGAGTTGAATTCACCACTGCTGGAACGTGTATGATGAATTTCCATGTATGTTGAAATGGTGATGGTTAAAAAAATTATGAGGTTCTTTTACAACTTCTTTCACTTGTTTTTGTAATTCTAGGAGACTCTGCAAAGGATTGTCTCTACTCTAGCGAACAAAAATGATGAAATTCACAACTTCGTTGACATGCTGAACCATACAATAAAAAATGTTCAGGTATATATATAAAGGCTCATAGGTTGTAGCTGAGAGGGGAGCAACTTTCCAGTTTTGTTGGTCTCAAACCGTTTGGGTAGTGTGTAAGGGATGGGCTATAAGAATCGAGTTTAAAATATATCTTCATGGTGGAACCAGATAGAAAAACATTTTTTTTAAGTCTGTCTCTAGTTGAAAGTTATGACGGTTTTGCTTTTCATGCAAAAAGCTATTGTAGGATTTGATTTGTGTGGAAGAGAGAATCTGGATTTTGATGCAAAATCTCAGACTCCTGTTAGCTGGAATGTCTGTCTTTTTTTAGACTTCTAGTCTGCTTGGCAGACTGAAAAATGAGACCATCCTGACACTTGAGAGAAAATTCTTCACTCTTTCTCTTTTCAGTAGTTGCAAGTTGTTGGGCTTAAGTTAAAAGTTAGGCCTAATTCTTAGAGCATCTACACTAGGATGAGGTTTAGGTTCCTTTAGCCTATCAATAAGCCATAAGTTATTTGTTTTGTGTTAAAGCTGAGCCAAGTTAACTGCAGAAATGGAAATCATCCAGCAGATCTTTAAGCTGGCTTCTTGAGTGCAGCTTTTAGTATCAAATGAAACCATTTTCTATGGAACTGAGTAACTACCTCCTTAAAAACATCTAGCATTCCATATATAATTGAGAGTGAAATCAAGGCCTTTTGGCATAGAACAAAATTGCCATGTCTGTTGGTTCTGTGCAAGTTTGACAGTGTCCTGATGTAGAGTCTGCTTAGGTGGTGTCCGTCATTCCTAATGTTCTTTCCCTTTTGATAAGGTGAGGAGCGCAGTGACAAGGTATCTAGTGGTCATGGCAAAGCACGTTTGGGCTAACAATGTGACTTTTCAGTCTAGAAGACTAGCCTGCATTGTTTTCAGTACAAATTGCAGCATTTTCAATTCTCTTCTCAGGTAAACTGTTCTAATGCAATCAGCGAGTTGGATGAAGAATTTGATGGACTGTATTCTATATTGGATGAGATGAAGGGGTGTATGGCCAACACTATTCAGCAAGAAGAGGCTCGTAAAATTCAGGCTCTGCAGGTAACTATATAGCTACATCTGTAAATTTTTGCAGCTGAGTAGAAGCAGTTTAAATTCCTATTTTAAATCTCAGCTGGAAGTGAGATTTTGGTAGTGTTGCAAGAAATGCAGTAAGTGTAAGGTAAACGTTTTCCTTGATATAAGTACTTCTCTGGTCCCTTCTTCTAGGGTACTTTATGGTCTCTAGCATATTTACGTTCTCAACATTGTTATGTAGAAAGGAAGCGGTACTACCTGTAGAGCTTACAGGTGGAGAGTGGCTGCATAGGAGCAGGACTTAGATATGTTTACTACCTTCAAACTAATAAACATCTTCTGGACTGAAATTGGTTCCTCTCCAGTTGGGAATATGAGCATCTAAACCTGTAGACATGCCTACATGATTTGCTCAGGCTTGAACTTACACCTGGCATGATTCTTGACTCTCCTAAGCACAAAGGCTGGTCTCCTATTGACAGGACTGGCCATCCTCCACTTGTTAACTTCAAGCAAATTGTATATGCACACTGGAAGACATATGTGAACTGCTTGGGAACAGGTTACACTGGTGCCTGCTACTAAACCTGCTATGTGAACTTCACCAGCTTGTAGTTGTATAATTTCAGGCAGGCGAATCTTTCCAGTGGGTTTCAGAGAAACAGAAACAAAACCGTAACTTTCTGAAACACTGTATAAAGTCTTATGTTTTTACAGTATTGTGTAGCAAGTTGGCTCTAGCTTTCAGAAAGTCTAGTTGCATGGGGCCAAAGCACAGTAAAATCTTTTAAGCAGAAGCTGTTTCTCCAGCTCTTTAAAAGATCCTAGTTGCAGCATTCTTCTTTCTAGTTCTTTTTGTTTATGCAAAGCAATAAGGAAGATGTTCCAGAAGAACTTCACCTTCTTGTGTCTAGTCAGTTTAAAGAAGTTCTAGGAGTGGTTTCCTGAAACAGATTCCACAGGCTTCCTTATAAGGTCTGGTTTATGTTCATACTTAAAGACTGGGTGTAAAACATTCCAGAAATTCTGAGTGCACAATTTAAGTTAAGCACTTAAGTGCTTAACTTTACTTTGACCTCCAATTTAATCTTTCTCCCCATATGTCTGTTTTAAGGCCGCCTTAAAATTTTTAAGACTTAAGACTTTTAAGTCCTTCTGAAGTTTCTCAACAGATAGAGGTCTGCCCACATCCAGGGACACTTAGGTCTTAAATGCTTAAAGAGTAAGTGGTTTTCAATGAACAGCTCACAGGAGAAATTCAGCTGTGGCATGTGTCAGTTACTCTACATTTTACTGAAGAAAAACTAAAGTTAATCTTGCAAGAAACGATTCTGGAACTGAAAACTGTTTTGATAGTTATTCATCTGGCACTTTGACTTAACCATTGAAATTTTCTCTTCATTCTGTTAATATCTGTTAATTTTCTGATACTTAATCTAATTTGATCAAGCTCAGGTCTGGTTGAACCAAGTTCTTCTGAAAGCTTATAAGTGTGGTACAGCTGTATCAAGAATTGCTGCCTGGTATCTGTGTTGCACAGCTGAGCTGCTACTTAGTCAGAAGAGGATGAAGACAAGTGGAATGTTACGGATCACTGACACAGTTGTTAAGTGCCCTGCTTGTCTTTCAGATGAGGCTGTTCTCTAACTACAGGCCCAAAGGACATTCTCTTTACTTGATGACAGACCAAGCTTCCTTTATAACTGAGGCACTGCAAGAGTGCTTTTCCCAACAGTCAATCTACCAAACCAAACTAACATATCAAAACTGTTGCATTGAGTCTATTAATCCAAGCCATTATCTTTGACTGGAACTGAAAATTAACTTTGTATGAGGAAACCAAGGAACTTCAGTGAGGTCTAAACATCCTGTTTAAAGGAATGGACTTGCTTAATTTATTGTCCTCTTAAAGTGCTTGTGCTGTGGTTAGTCTTGTCTAGGTGACTAGATGCTCTTGTTGAAAATAAGCTGTATCTTAAAATGCTGGGGCTGCATAATGGTGGAGAAGGGTAAGGATTTAATATTTAGACTGATTCCTTCCAAATAATTTCCTTGAAAGTTAGGGCTGAAAATTAGAAATTCTTCTTAAACCCTTGCTTTGAAAAGATATTGCTTCATTTTGGGGCAGTGTATTTTAATGACACTAAAGTGTTTATTTTTAACTCCCAAATGCAGGTGCATCTCAGTAAGATGCTAATGGAAGCATCCAGTTATGATGTCATTTCTGCAAAGCTGTTTGAAAATGCCTCTGACATTTGCTTCTCTCTTTTGAGGTGTTTGCCTGGGACATTTTGGCAGTATCATGCTATAACTGAGTTTGTCAGCATTGGATATCCTCCAAAGAGGCGAGCAGCAGTATTAGATGCCATTAACACAAGTTGTCATTCATGCTTCAGAAGTTATCTGGAAACTGTGTACAGGCTTCTAGCTGTTGGACTGTTTCCTTGTGGCTATTTTATCCTTGAACAGTAAATCTGAGGGGCATCTGGCAGCTGGCCCGGGTCAACTCACCACGCTTGCCAAAACTAGTTACACTTCTGAAGTGCTTGAGACCGGTCTGTTCTCGAAGTTGATGCAACTGTTGGTTGCTTTTGAGACAGTGACTACTTTAGAGCAAGCTGTCTTTCCTGAAGTGTTTTAAAGAAAAATAATTACTTGCTGTTGACTTGTTCTGAGAAATTACAGTTAAGTATCACATGAGTAGAAAAAAAGCTGTAGGTTGAATGGCCATGCAAAAGTTGCTGGCAGGTTTAAAATGCGCATTTTGTTTAACCTACAGTATGTTTAGAATCCTTCAGAGTACTCGGAACTAATCTCTTTTAGGGTTATACCCATAGCATATAATACCAGAAGTTCTCTGTGGACTGTTTTATACTGGGAATGGTAGTTTACTAATGATAGAGTTCTAGACAATCCTGAAAGAAAATTCTCTTCTACCCCTCTTCCTCTGTTTCCTTTCCTCTATTGTCCCCATTTGTTATACAGCAGTATTGATTTTCAGGATTGTCTTGTGATGGTTCTAGAGCTGGTTGGGGATAAAATCATTGCCTTTTTCATGGCCATACATTAAACAGTATCAGTTCGTTGATGAAGTGCAGTTCTGTAAATAGAAATTGTAGTGCACACAGATATAAGCACTTCTTTGCTTCTGAAATCCTGATGTTGGGAGAAACAGGCCTTAAAATGAAATCTGGCTTTTAAATCTGACTTCACCACCTATCCAACTTTTTCCCCTTTGGGTTTGTAGGATGTGCCATGTATCACTGTGCACATCAAGTGCAGTGAAATTCTAGTTAACACAATGTGTCAGAGGTAATAGCCTTGATTAGATTAGGTAATATGTTGTTACAAATACATAGCAAAGCCCTGTAGTTCTAGTACTGGTAGTTTATAAACCACCTTTTTTAATATGAGTATATCATATTATTCCTACTTTCTGTTTTTGCTTCAGGATCAGCTTAGCCAGTGTAGTAATGCCCTAGAGAGTTCTGAAGAGCTGCTGGAACTTGCTGCGCAGTCGCTGGACATAAAGGACCCTGTGGAATTTTTAAAGGTAGAAAACATTGAATGGATGTTTGTAAGGCAAATGTTGGTATTTGTCTCAATTTGAAATATCCTTTGCATTACTCTACTAGACCCTGCAAACTTAGGAGGAATAGTGAGAGTAAGGATAGAGAGGCATATAAAAACACAGTTAATGCTCTGTTGAGGAGGCCAAGTCAAGCACTGTGGTCTTGAATTTTTATGCAATCTTGAATAAATAAGTTTTTTCTCATGGGTGGGTGGGGCGGGGGGGAAGGAATGCCTTCTCCTGGACAACTGTCAGTGTTAAGCAAACTTGCACTGATGCTAGGTAAGGGAACCCAGAAAGTGCGGGTGAAATAAATCTCTATAAAGCTGAACCAAGCTTTATGTGTGATGGCCAGCAAATGTGTGATGGCCAGCACTCAAAGCTGTGGCAAGTGACCCATCGGTTGCCCAGCGCTGTTACATGACACTTGCAGAGAGTCTCTATATTCTAGCTACAGCCATTCATGGATGACAAGTGGATGCAAGCTGTGGATCTTCAGTTTGCAACCCTGAACTCCACAGCTGTCCTGAAAGATCTTAGGAAACTGAATTCAGGGCAAATCTTCCTCTATTTCCCAAAACCTTCTAATGCAGTTGTATGCTGTGTAGTCAAGAGCCTGATCTGGGCCTCACATTGTAATTCCAGTACAAATAATGTGTACTTTACCAAAGCAGACTTATAAATAAGGCAACATGTATCTAGCTGGAAGAGTATACTTACAAATTAATAAAACAGGTCTACATATATAGTGACTCGGTACACTAGGCTTGCTATAATAATCCTCAGAGCCCAGGCTCTCTTCTATTGGCACAAATTTTCTTCGGATACTCTAGTAAATCAGTTCAAGAGAAACTAGCATAAAACTAAACTAAGATTATTTTTTAAAATTTTAGTTTCTGTGTTAAATTTTTGGTGGCTTTATTCGCTGAATTGGCATATTAGAAGTCAAAAGAACAGGAATGCCAGCATACAGGAGAGTTCAGTGGTTAGATAGGATGTGATTTGACACTGCTGGGCAGCTCATCTGAGATGGGCTGACAGCCACCTTTGTCAGTAGCCTGGAAACAAACTAAATTCAAAGGAGTTAAGCCAGGACTGTCTTGCAGAAGACTCTTCACTGAGTCCAGGCTACCACATATTCCATGAGGCGTAGAGGTTGTGAAGAAGGCTTTTGTTTTTAAGTAGTTCTGTTTTTTCTACAGCTGTCATGTAGGAAAACCGGTCAGTAGTTCCTACAGTAACTTCGGTTTGAGGTAAAACAAAGCTACCTCTTAAGCTAAATTATTTCTGAACACTTCGTTTTTTCTGCTTCCCACTTTGGGAATATAAAATTGGTTTTATAGCAGGGACAACTGCGTGTTTTGGGTGGGTTTTTTTGTCATTGAGTGTGCTTTCTGTTTAATGAAAAATTTGGAAGTCTTCCACTTCTGTTTGCCTTTAAACAGGGAAGCTACCTGGTGTTTCTTGTCTTCTCTTTGGAAGGGAAAGTAGTTCAGCTGAATGGCAACTAGATCAAGTAGCAATGTTAACTCCAACCATGGATTCAACGGACCTAACTAAGCCATCACTACTTCAACAATAACATTTTGTCTTACGTTTGCCGTTCCTCTTGGTGAAGGACAGGGATTTTGTCTTTCCAAATGCCAGTTAATGTTTATCTTTAAGATATGCTATCACCACTTCTGCATCTGCTTCAGTGCTATCATTTAAATGCTGGGAAAAACTATGTTCCTTGGTTTTGAATACTGACGTATGGAGAGGGCCTTTTAGGAAGTATTGTTGGAATAGTACAATAACTTTCAGAGGAAAAGTTGAAGTGTGTCCTGTTTTTTTTCTTGTTTGTCAGAGTATACCTCCTGTGATGTATAGCCAAACAAGTTGGGTATGGTTACATGCCATGAATAAGCCCTTTATAGTTTCACAGAAAATACCATGGTATTTAAATTTTACTGACTTGATCATGTAGCTCTTTTAAAATGTGATGGAGAGTAACTTAACTGATTAAGAGAAATCTGAAGAGACAAAGTCACACCCAGGAAGTTGAGTAATTTGGAATTGGTTTGGTGTAGTTCTTGAGATCAGTTTTTTCCCAGGTGATACATTGTTGCAGTTCTAACCAATACTATTAACATGCTTTACGGGAAAATTTATTTGATGAAAATGTTAAACTCATTTTGATCTTCAAATCTGAGCACTACAGCTGAGATTGTTCTTAGCCTTCTTGCATGATACCACCATTGATACTTGCATGGAAGTACTAACTACTTTCTCTCTCTTTTCCCTGACATGCATCAAGGCTGCCAGACAGATCAAAGATAGGTACAGTACAAAGTCTCTCCCTTTTGTGTCTTTGAATTAACCTTATCTTTGAAAATGCGTTTATTTTGAAAGGGTCACAGTCAGCTTAAATTCACTGACTCTTTCCTAAGTGTTTGTTGTGACATCATAACTTTTGGGAGAGAACTAAAAACTATGCTTCTCATGCAGTGTTTTTCCTTGCTGACTATTGGCTTTTGATATCTTAAGAGAAAGATGTTTTTTAATGCAGGGAAGCAGAGCACTGCAGCAGCTATCTTTATTTATTATTATTTCTTTAAGTATCTATAAGTATATCATTAATACAGTATATAATTATTATTAATAATAAAATTCTGATTTATTTTTAATACCCGATGGCTGAAATTTGATAATGTTTCAAGCTGACTCTGTCCCTTTAAATGATGGGAAAATCTTGTTTCGTTTTTTTAAGTACTTACAGACTTTTGCTAGCTAATTTTCCTTTTGAATGTAAAAAGTCTTATAGCTGTTGAGATATTTCTAGTGACATCACTCTGCCTAATGTCAGTAAAATTGCTCTTTCTGGTAGCTTTTCTTTGAACTGTGTCTTCAAGCTATTATTTAGAAAGCAAAAGTTTACGGTTTCAATATAAATGCTAAGGCCATTTTTCTTCACTTGGAAGAATGATAATGCCTTCCGAGAGTCTGATCTTCTGGTTCAGAAAACTTATTGTGATGTGCATAATATTTTGAAAGACAGCTCACAGGATGTTTCCAGCATATGTTGCTCTTAGGGACCACATAGGTTGACCTTCAATTTACAGGTTTTCAAGGAAGGGTCTGATTGTCTAAATTCTCTGAAGTTCTGTGTAAAATGAGTAATTGCTAAAGAAATTAGTCTTTGCTTTTTCCAAGGGTAAAGACTTAGTGTCCTTAACGAATCAGAGGGATAGTGGCAGGAATCTTAATATTTTTTATCTGTAATAAGCATCCTCTTACTCTTCTAGTTTCTTGAAATGCTGTGTCATCTAATCCTTTTGAACCAATTGTGGCTGGTTCTCTGTCTAAGACTGGTACCTAAAAAGAAGTTAAAAAGCTGTCTGAAGCTGACTACTCAGTGTTCTCTTAACGCTAATCAAAGGATTATTCTTCCTTAAAGAGAGATTTACTATACCCATCTGGCCGAGCAGTGGAATCTGCTAGGCAGCTGTCATGGAATAAGATTTTTTTTAACGTGGTTTTGGTCTAGCAGCAATTTAGGATTTATTAATATTTTTAAGACAGATGACAAAATTAGGTTGTATAATTCTTAAGCATCAGCCAGTTTAAGAGTGACTCAGTGAAATTTGTTACAATCAAAATAGCAACTTAGTTAAAGATTCGAGAATGGCAGGGGTCACCCACAACTTACAGCAGGGTTGTATGCACAGATGGAGTTTAAATCGAATCACACACGTACACAGACAGACTGACAAACAGCTCTAAATCAAGTTCCACACATACACACAGACAGGCAGACAGTTTAAATCAAATTGCTTGTGCACACACAGGGGTTAATGTGTGATTAAAATTTCCCTTTTTGTGAGTTTCATGAATTACTTGCTTTTTATGTGCTGGCATTCATCAACGGATTCATCATCGGTGAACCTTGTGAAGCCAGGCCTTTGAGTCCTCGCAAAATTGGTGATGGACGATCTTTCAATCCTTGCGAAATCTACACTGAGAGGCGTCCCATCTCAGGGGGAGATACTGGGTCACACAGCCTGCTGTGGTCCCATAGAGCTTGAAAGGTCTCACTTTTGGATCGCTGTTTCTAGAATCTCAAGATGACTGGCTTTGGTCAGTATTTCCCATTCCAGCCGCAATTTGTGCTGAGTCATTCTGGTATACAATTCAGGCAGCGGGTGGCCCAGGTGTGGCCAGGGGGTGCCTGATGCCCAAGTCACTGTGCTTGTGATGGAGGTAACAGCATAATGGGAATTTTCCCAAAGCATGCATGCCTTATCCTGATATCTCAGGGGGTCCTGATGTACTGTTGAGGCAGCAGATGACCCAGGTGTAGCCAGAGATTGCCTGGTGCTCAAGTCACTGGACTTGTGACTAAGATAACAGCACAATAGGGCTTATCCTGAGATCTCAGGGTGGCCGGGGGAGGGGGGGGCCTGCACCACCACAGCAGCCCATACTGAATTTCAAAAGTCAGCTCTGTCTTGGGAAATCAGTTGACCTGTATCTTCTATGATGAGTCTTAGATCCCAAAATTGTAATGCTTGTCACTCTAGGCATACTTGTATCTTTTTTTACTGAACTTCATATTTCCTCCCCCTTCACTACCTGAATTTTTTGTTTTTCACCATCCTTTAATGTACCTGTAGTTAGCACACAATCTCTTACATACTAGCGAAGTACTTACTGCACTTCACTTCCTGTGTTCTAAAGGTGCCACAGATATGTGGGTATAAATTGGATACAAGTGTTTGCAGTTGACTTTCTTTTGTGGTGTGTATATTACTGTCTAGTTAAGAACCTTTTTTTTTAAAACGAGTTAGGACCTGTGTGCTGTCTGAATCAGTGTTATTCAAATTCTGCTGTGTAGCCTGATGTCTTCAGAGTTACAGAACTGTACAAGAGACTTGTCCTGTTTTTTTTGGTGGTGTAGTTGGAGTAAAGGAGTGTCTTAGGAGAATTCAGAATAAGGACTGAGCTAAGATTTCAGAAGTGGAAATGGGAGCTGTGCTTCATTGTAACTTGTAAGACTGACCTGATATTTGCATGTTCCAAAGCAACGTGGTGTCTGCAACTTAAAAATTTCTTCATCCCCTGATAAGATCACTGCTAGATAAGAAATCAGAACATTCAGCTTGTTCATTTCTATTTCTAAATGCCTTTTGAGCAATATTTAACATGTGAAAATGCACTTTGGAGGTAAAGAGTGGATCCTGTCAAGCAGAAAAGATCTTTGGACCTCTTTAAACTAAAGGTTTTAAGTTTCAAATTTCTAAGGATATAAAACATTTTCCTGATCTGCAGTGCTTTAGATTTTTCCTACTTCCTGATTTTGTGTAAAGTGATGTAATTTTTGTCTCTTATCCAAGTTTTTTCACTAGTTAAAGAAGTTTTAAGCCCTTCTCTAGTCAATTCTAGTCTTTCTTTGCCTAGTAGTACGGAACGGCTGGGAACTTGCACCGTATTCTCTTTGAGACAGTCACATTAGCAAAACTTTCTATTTTGGAGGCTGTGCTAGATGGTAAACAGTTTTCCACTAGAAAAATGTCCTGGTCTTTGATCAGTATTTTGGCTAACAGTTTGACATTAACAATACATATTATCTGATGGCTGTTTTTGAAAATGTCTGTAGGACTTAATGCAAAATATATTTTGCTAATGCTGCTTTCTTGACTTTAGAGTCACAATGGCTTCAGCGTTCCGCATCTCTCTGAAACCAAAGGTCAGTGATAGTATGACTCATTTGACGGTGGACTTCGCTCTGGAAAGGCGCATGCTCCAGGCTGTAAAGTTTTTGCCAGGTAAAAACTGTATGCAGTGAGTTTAATTTGTTACTACTTGAATAAATTACTATATTGAAAACAAACAAACCAAAACCACGCCTCTTGCACCCTAATGAGCAGATTTTTCAGAGCACCTAAACTCATTCATTGGATGTTAAGCTGAATACCTTGAGGCTAAAAGTTTTCTAGTTTTATTGTATTAATTTGTACATCATACAGCATTTCAGAAAATAACATTGATCTCAGAAGTGAGGATGAGTCTTCCAGGCCGTGTTTTTTCTTGAGTCGTCAGTTCCTCTATAATTCCTGAAGTTATCTTTAAGTTTATCAAGACTGTACCTGCTAGCTTGATGCTTAGTGACACTCCGAAGTCCTAGTCATTTGCAGTAGTGTTGGGCATAGAACTATAAGCTAATATGTCACCTGCAAGAGTGGTGATATGGTCTGAAATGCAAGAGAGGGGTAATCTGCTAGGGTAGTGGTATTACCATAATACAAAATGTGTATTGATGCATCTATTTGTTACTGTCTGAAAGTAAACTTAGGTGCAGTATTCCAGTATATATCTTCCATGTCTTTTTATTCATATTGCTTTCCTGTTTAAACCACTTTGCCCTTGACTGATACCAAGAATATGTTGACAAGAATACTGCTGGCAGGAGTGTAAATTCTTTCGTCTCTAAGTCACTAATCCAAATCTGTTGAGGACTTGGCAGCATCAGTTTACATTTCTGCCCATTTATCTTGTACGCTGGAGATACAGTATGTGGTAGCAGGTGTAGTAAATTACCAACATTATTCCTAGTGGTCAGCTGGCAGTGTCTAGGCAGAAATTTGTCTTTTAGTCTGTCCTGGTTTTGGCTGGGATAGAGTTAATTTTCTTCCTAGTAGCTGTTGTAGTGCTGTGTTTTGGATTTAGGATGAGAATAATGTTGATAACACACCAATATTTTAGTTGTTGCTGAGCAGTGCTTCCACTAAGTCAAGGACTTTCCAGCTTCTCGTACTGCCCTGCCGGCGAGGAGGCTGGAGGTGCATAAGAAGCTGGGAGGGGACACAGCCAGGACAGCTGACCCAAACTGGCCGAAGGGATATTCCATACCATGTGATGTCATGCTGAACACAGAACTGGGGAGGTTGGCTGGCGGGTGGTGCCGCTGCTCAGGAACTGGCCCAGGCATGGGTCAGCAGGTGGTGAGCAATTGTATTGTGCACCACTTCTTTGTCTATTCTTTTATCATTATAATTCCCCATCCTTTTCTGTCCTATTAAATTGTCTTTATCTCAACCCACAACCTTTATCATTTTCCCAATTCTCTCCCCCATCCCAGTGGGGTGGGGGGTGAGCGAACGGCTGTGTGGTGTTTGGCTGCCTGACAGGTTAGACTCTGGGTGGCAATCGTGGCTCTGTATTTCACAGACAAGGGAACAAGGTAGGTAAGCTGATCACAGTGCATGTGTCTTTATAGGAATGGGAGTGTAAAGATCTAACAGCAGGTATGAACAAACTCTTGTATCTAGATGAAGACATTATTTAGTATGACCTTTCTTGTACATGAGTTTTCCTTATCAAATACATAGGAATTTAAATTGCTTGGGCATTTGATTTGTAAACAGGAAAATTAACTGTATATTGATCTTGCTTTCTTCTACTGTAGTGCCAAGCTATCAAATTACTCTGACACCAAATACTGATAGCTCAAACTGTTGCAGGCAAAATACTAATGTCCTTGCCGGGGAAGTTGAAAACAGATTTGTTGTTGTGGTAATGCAGGCATTTGAACACTGCTTGCCAGAATTATGCTGAAGACTTGGTCATTCCAAACACATGGAAGATTCTTTAGCTGGTATCTTATCAAACAATAATTGGGGTAGGTAGCTAAACTTACAGGTACATGTTCTGAAATACTTGTCCTCATTTTAATTTTTCTTTTGCCTAAGAAGGGATCTTACTGTTGTTGTTCTCAAATTATTGTTGGGTGACTTTGAAATTTGACGGCAAATGCATGTGATTAACCCCGGCAGACAGCTAACCGCCACGCAGCTGCTTGCCCACTCCCTGCTGCTGTGGTGGCATGGGGAAGAGAATCAGGAGAGTAAAAATGAGAAAACTTGTGGGTTGAGATAAAGACACTTTAAGTAAAGCAAAAGCTGTGTGCGTCAGTGAATTCATTCACTACTTACTTGCCATCGGCAGGCAGGAGTTCAGCCATCTCCAGGAAAGCAGGGCTCCATCATGTGTAACGGTGACTTGGGAAGACAAACACCATCACTCTAAACATCTCCCCCTTCCTTCTTCTTCCCCCACCTTTATATGCTGAGCATGACGCCGTATGGTGTGGGATACCCCTTTGGTCAGTTGGGGTCAGCTGTCCTGGCTGTGTCCCCTCCCAACTCCTGTGCACCCCCAGCCTACTCGCGGGTGGGGTGGGGTGAGGAGAGGAGCAGAAAAGGCCTTGACTCTGTTCAGCAATAACTAAAAGCCCTGTGTCACTGAAACTGTTTTCATCACAAATCCAAAGCATAGCACCGTACAAGCCTCTCTGAAGAAATGTAACTGTCCCAGCCAAAACCAGTACAAACCTGAATACTTTTGCTTTCAGTCTCTTCTGTGCTGCTTATTTGTTCTCCAGCATTTTAAGCCTATACCACCAGTTTTGGTGTAATTCCTGCTTGGCTTAAACTGTGGGGATGTGAGGGGTAAAAGTAGTGCTAGGTTAAAATACTTGAACAGATCCTGAAGGGAAGGTGCGAGAAGGTGTGAAGTAGTGTGAATAAAGCAAACTAGGCCTTCTGCTTCTAGTGGACCTCCTATAGCTAGGAGGTGTTTGTAGCTAGACCGTAAAAGTACACATCTCTGACTCAACCGTAATTAATGTGGTGCTGATTGTCGTCGGTCATTGTGGAGGGGAGCCATGGCTAACAATCTGTTCTGGAAATAGTTGTTTCAACTGCATAAAGGCAACCTGTATGGAATTAGGACTTGGCCACTGGGACATAGCTATACAGAGTAACACAGTTAAGGGGTTGAGTGTTATGAAAAGGGATGATTTTTGACAAACAAAATCTGCAGGTCTGTCAGTTCCACAGATGCATCAGTATTGTACTTTTTTGATGTTCCTGCTTGATACATTGACCCGCAGGCCACTTTTATATCTACGAATAGCTAGCTTATGTGAATGCTGAAACAAAGGAAAAACTTCTGCAGATCCTTCCTCCAAAGCCTGCACACAATAAAGCATCTTTTTCACTTCCTCCAGCAAAAGCCTGCCTTGAATGTACTTTGGGTGCTACAAAGAGTATGTAAATGCCTTCTTTTGAAAAACATTTTCCAGTGACTTAAGTGCTCTTTGATTTCTTGGAAGTAGACTTCTATTGTCTACAAACAAAGCTTCAGTCTTTTCTTTAGTGAATCTTAGGAATTCTTTCCCCTTCTTTCAAGACAAAGGATGAAAAGGAAAGAAAACTAAGTACTGCTGACTGGCTAGTGGAAACTATTACACTGTTAGTTGTCTGTAGTGGTCGAAGTAAACTGAAGTGATGCTGTTTGAGGGCTGCGGCTGTACTTACCTTCCAAAGACTCAGAAATAAAAGTTCACTTCTTAATGTTCTTCCTGTGTAGTGGTGTTCTAAATGTAGGTTCATAATTGTAAGTCCACTCTACTTTCTCATGTCCTTCTCACTGCTTGCAGAAGGGGATCAGCCCAACTTACTGACAAAACAAACATACGTTCGCTCCAGAGCTAATGCATATTTCTCGTTTTGTAACATGCATGTGAAGTGATATGCCTAGTCTTCTATTGTGCTTTGTCGATGGACTAGATCCTCTAAAAGGAATGAGTGTTACTGGGCCAAGGGCAGCTTCTGAACTCTGTACCTCCAAGGAAACATTCATACTCAGTCCATTCTCTTCTTTAAGCTGATGTGTATATTTCTCTTTCTGCAGTCCCTAAAGCTCCAGAGATAGATCTGGCAGCATGTTTGGTTGCTGATAACTGCATAACAGTATCGTGGAGAATGCCTGAAGAAGACAGCAGAATTGATCATTTTGTACTGGAGTATAGGAAAACCAACTTCGATGGGCTTCCTCGAGTAAAAGATGAACAGCGTTGGGAACTGATAGACTATATTAAAGCTACTGAATATACATTATCAGGTAAAGGTTTTTTATGCTTCCAAACGGAGGATATCGATACAACTCTTTATGCTTGGAAGTTCTGCAAAATATCCATTTTCCTGTATGCAGTCAAGCTTCCATTGTTTCACATTAGCCTTGGGTGCTTTGTACAATAATGGCTCGGCCTTTTATTTTGACTGGGGTTTTGTAAAAAATCACGTGTTAAATGAAGTTCACTCTAAGATTTAAGCTTGTTTTTTGCAGAGTGAGATAAATGGAAGACAGCTACACGGAACAGATCTTAGTCTTGTAAAAATTGTCAGTAATTAATATCAATTCAAGCTTCTAAACATTCACTTTTTAGGTCTGAAATTTGACACAAAATACATGAACCTTAGAGTGCAAGCTTGCAACAAAGCTGTGGCAGGGGAATACTCTGATCCCGTGACTCTGGAAACCAAAGGTAAAATTTGAAAGACACTAACTGTTCTGCCTTTGTATATGAACTTTGTTGTTAAGTCTGCTTCTGCATGAGCACTGCTGAAACGTGTCCTAAGTGAAAAGGAAAACAACCATTTCTGTACAGGATTAAGAAGCTTCTTGGCACAAAGCTGGCCTTGTACCATTCAGACACTAAAAACGATGTGGTGATGTAACTTTCTGCAACGGAGCTTGACATTGGTTGCTTTGAACTGTGAATTGACAGTATTATGTGCTGCTACATCATGCCAACATATAGCAAGGGAAGATGCACCTTGTGGCTGAGCATTGGTAGGACTCTTAGGGCATCTAAACTGTTGGTGTAGTTGGCTGGTTATTGGTACTTGGCATGCGACAGGTAATAGCTTTATGTAACTAGGAAGAGCCAAAAAGGGTTTTTTTTGACTTTGTAGCTGTAGATTTTAATCACTGTCAACATTCAAAAAATAGGCAGCTCCAAATTGCTAAAATGATTAAGTCATTGTGTTAGAAATCAGTTGGTCTGAGGATGGTGACTTCCTAACATCGTTTTGTAAATAAACTAGAAGAAAAAATTATTGGAAGTGACGTTTTGTGATCAGATCAACAACACAAATCTTAACTGTTATGGTGGAGATAATGACCCAAGGCTTTAATTACAGCCAAACCTGTAGTGTAAGGACCAAAATGACTGGTATGAACTGGACAATTAAAAGATAAATTGTGTTACTTGTGAATGTTACTTCATAAAAACAAAGCTATGTGCAATTTGAGTGAGCTGATGGGCATTCTGGTAACTTCTCTAAAATGATTTTAATACTCTTAAGCAACAGTCATTGTTGGATATGTAGTATCCATTTAATAGCCACTTATACCCCTTACTCCAGTACCGGAAAAATAATTCTGATTTTCATTGTTTGGGCAGTTACCATACTTCCCATATTATTTTCATTATTTCTGTGTGAACATGTAGTTCACTTTCTTTAATAATCAGCCCGTAGAAACTCAGTATCCTCATCCATGTACTTACCTTATTGTTTTTTAGACTTGTGTACTGTTGAGCTCTAAACTCTTTAAAGTCTCAAGTATACTTTCTTTCAGAATCAGACTATAATATCTGATGGTACTGGGACACTTACAGAATAGTCTGTAAATAAACATCTCTAGGGAACTCGGCATGTTGCATTAGTTTTGTTCTCTTGGACGAAGGACTTGGCTGCAACAAATACCTAGTCTCTTCTAGTTGCATGCATCCTCTCCTGTTCTTGTATCTGCAGCTGGTGTCACAGTTCAACTCTGCCTGTGTGTGCTACCCTGTCAATTTAGTGTTCTCCAAGTTTGCAGTCCTTATTGATCATAAATGCCTTGTTGGAGAATCAGTGCTGCAGAGCGTGGAAAACGAGCATACCTTTTGAAATCATTCATGACTGTAAGAATCTAGGGAGTAGGCTGTAACTAGCAGAAAGCACCAGGTGAATTCAATTGCAGATACTGCAGCATTATAAAGATGAAAAAACTTACTTTGTAACCTGTGCACTGAAGGTAGATAGTTGGGCTTTATTTAAAGGGCTCCTTACCTTGATTACAAGCATCAGACTGAAAAGCTGATGTTTCTATTAAGTCAAATAGTGCTCTGCTACAGCTTGCTTACTCTTACTACTGCTTCTATCATTTTCTGTGAATAGCCACTGTTGGGAGAGAGCATTGTACCATTTCACTGTTTTGCATTTTGTCTTGACCAGCGTTTGTGTTCAGTTTGGACAGTACTTCATCTCATCTGAACTTGAAAGTTGAAGATACCTATGTTGAATGGGATGCTACTGGAGGAAAAGGCCAAGAAAAAACAAAAGGGAAGGAAAATAAAAGCAGGTAAGAACTCTGTTTCATAAATGTTTATGTTGCCTGGGATGTCTCATCTGGCAATTAAGCAAAGAGGGCAGGCGGGAATTAAAGCACTTAAGGACAGTGGGACACCAAAGGAATTTTCATTCAGAAATCTTTCTCTGGAAGAAATTTTCATTTTTTTATTTCCCTTCCCCTGTCACGCAGATGTGGAGCTATTAGATGGAAGCTATTAGAAATGTGTCTTCATCATCAAATAGGATTTAATTATTTTTAAAGTGCATTTGTTAGGGTATCATTCAAGGCACTGAACTGACTTGTAATATGGTGGGTTGACCTTGGTTAGCCACCAGGTGCCCACCAAGCTGCTCTGTCACTTTCCCTTCCTCATCTAGACAGTGGAGAGAAAATATGACAAAAGGTTTGTGCATTGAGATAAGAACAGGGAGATCACTCTGCAATTGCAGTCACGGGCAAAACAGACTTGACTTGGGGAAATATAATTTACTGCCAATCCAAAGTCAGAGCAGGATAATGAGAAATAAGAACAAATCTTAATACTTCACCCCGCTTCTCCTTTCCTCCCAGGCTCCACTTCACTCCCCGCTTCTCTGCCTCTTCCACCCGAGCAGTGCAGGGGGATGGGAAGTGGGGGTTGTGGTGTATTCATTCTGTGTGGTCTCTGCTGCTCCTTCCTCCTCACACTCTTCCCCTGCTCCAGTGTGGAGTCCCACCCAAGGGAGACAGTCTTTCACGAACTGCTCCAGCATGGGCCCTCTCCATGGGATGCAGTCCTTCAGGAACAGACTGCTCCAGTGCGAGTCCCACACGGGTCAACAGGTCCTGCCAGCAGCCTGCTCCAGTGTGGGCTTTCCATGGGCTACAGCTTCTTTCAGGGCACATCCATCTGCTCCAGTGTAGGGTCCTCCGTGGGCTGCAGGGTGGCTATATTCTTACTCCTCTCTCCCAGCTGCTCTCATGCAGCAGTTTTCACCAGTTCTTAAATATGCTATCACAGAGGCACTATCATTGTCACTGAGCTCAGCCTTGGCCAGTGGCAGGGTCTGTCTTGGAGCCAGCTGGCACTGTCTCTGTCTGACGTGGGGGCAGCTTCTGGCATCTTCTCAAAGAAGCCACTGCTGCAGCCTACCAGCTACCAAAACCTTGCCATGTAAACCCAATACAGCAGATAAAGTAAATGTCAGCAAGCAACTAATATAGTTCTATGTTTAGTGGTGTTGCAGGTCAGTACTAGTGAATAGACAGCTTTTCTACTATTTAGAATGGGGAAAGAGCTGGCTGCTTTGTCTTTTTGAAAAAAGCTAAGGTTAAATAAAATTGGTGCTATCGGTGTTTGTTATCTCATAACCCTCACTGGTGAGGAAAAAGGTAGCAATAAAAAAAAAATAGTAAAAGATAATGGGTAATGGAACATAACTCTTGTAAAAGTGGCAGCCCTAAACATATTTACCAACTATTTTCATCTAAGAAAAGTACTTAAGTAATTTCAGTGGAATTCTTGGTAGACTACTGAGTGTTAGGCACTTAGATTTGTGTTATTGAGAATCACTGAATAAATACGGTTAGAAGAACATCACTAGATTGGTCTGTTCTGGCTGAGCCTTGAATATATCCAAGGATGAAAAATGTGTTAACTCACTGGGCCTCTATTCCAGGCCACCTTCATTGGAGGGGAGGATATTCTGATATCTGACTGGAATTTCCTGTGGTGCAGTGAGTGCCTCTCACCTATCAGCGTGCACCCCTCTGAGAAAAGCCTGGCTCCATGTTCTGTGTACCTTCCTGTTACGTTGTTAGAGACAGGAATTAGCTCTTGTCTTCCTGAAGCTGAGCAAACCCAATTGTCTTCCTGTGCTCCAGTCCCTTAATTGTGCCGTTGGCCCTCCACTGGACTTACTCCATTATGTCAGTGTGCAGTCCTGCAGAGCCCAGACCTGGACACAGGACTTCAGGCTCAGTCTGATGGGTGCCAAATCAAGAGGAACAGTCACTTGCCTTGGCCTCCTGGTTGCTGTCTTGCTGCTACAGCCCAGGATGTGGTTGGCCACCTCTGCCACAAGGGCACAGTGCAGTGTGTTGTCAACAGTTGTTGTCTATCTGTTGTCAGCTACTGTTGTCCACCAAGACTCCCAGCTGCTTTTCTGCACAATTGCTCCTCCTTCAGTTGTCCCCCGGCTTGTCCTATTGTGTGGGGTTCTCTTGTCTGGAGAACACTATCCATAGCTGTGAGCCAGGTGTTCAACTGGTTCTGTACGCAGCTTATGGTCCACTACCCAGGCTACATCTCACCTCTTGAGGTTTGGGGATACTGTGTGGGAATGGGTGAAAAGCCTTGCTAAAGTCAAGGTGCGAATAGTGTCCATTGCTCTTGCCTTGTCCACAGAGCTGGCTGCTTCTTCGTCAAAGACAATTAACTGACTTTCAGTGTGTGCTTTTTGGTATAAAGAGCACTGCTTGAGATAATTTGTCAACAAACACCTTCCCTGTAGGCATATACTGCCAGAGCATGGTAGAATAAATTTTAGTGGCATCTTAAAAATGGGGATAACATCCTGTTGTAATAGAATGTTTGTTTAATGACTACTTATTTCTGTTGACAGTGGCCAGAATCCTCTACTGAAGAGCAATAGAAGGTGATAATATACTTCTTATTCCTAGGATTGAGCACCTAGCTGCTTTGGGAGTCTATGCTACTTTCCTTTGCTTAATGTAGTGAGAAATAAATCTAATAGCCTTTATCAGTAACTGTACACATGTTTTTAAAAATTATTTTGAAGTTTAATTTGGATTCATTTTTATTCCAGTGACTGGAAAGCAGTCTTCATGGAGGGGCACATCCCAGTGTGTGGGAGACCTGATTTGCAATGGTTGGAAGAGCATTATGTATTCTAGTGTTGATACAAAGATCCCTGTTACTTACAGATAAATTGATACTTAGTTAACCTTTTGGCACATGATGGCACACTAAATTTTTTTACAAATGCAGTATAGAGTTCATTTCTGAGAACTTTGAAATAATTTTTTAGTTATTATTTTGGAATCTGAAAACCTTTTTGCCTCTGAACTTGTGCTATAACTGTTAGTAGACATCAGAGGAAAAGTGTGTTTCTACACTTTAAAAGAGGATGAAGTTTAGCCTGATGGCATGTGTAAAAAGCTTCATGGGAATTCTAATTGCAGAACCAACTGTTTAAATGAGAGAGCCTCTTTTTTGATATATAAAGGCAGCTAAAATTTTCTCCTATTTGTGTGGTTTAGTGTAAATTTTTTCATTATTTTTCTAGTAAAACTCCTGTTTGAGAAATTATTTCTCCTGGTTTTGCTCTCTTGCTCTTTTTCACTAGTTTAGAAGTTGTGCAATGAAAACAAATGCCCAGGTGCCTGATTTCTTCCAGATGTTACTCCTTTGTCTTCATCCATCAGGTGAACATATCTTTGGTTTGAGACCAGCAGTAAAATTTGTGTAGGCGAAACAAGCTCTTGAAACTGTGCAGTGTTGATAGTTCTACTACACAAAGCATATCATTTTCTGCTAAACTAAGTTTTAAAACTGTCTTGGAGATATCGCCACTTGCTCAAAAGACTCTGGGAGTCTGATACCTTGGTCTCCCTTTGTAGCTGTCAGTAAAAAACTTCCCTAGTTCTGGCCTTTGCTTTGGTAGAAGTACATGGTCACCTGTTCAACTTGGCATCTCAGGCTGACCTTTTCTAGCAGGAGATTTAGATAAGCTTTGATCCTTGCAGGAGGCTTTTGTTCCCTGTTAATAGTATCTGTGCAATGTTGTCTGCGTTAAAGGGAAAATTTGAAGCTAGCTCCATAGTTGTTGGAAAAAGTTGCGGTATAATTGTTTTAAACATCAAATGTGCAGCTTTCAATGATTGGAAAGACACAATGGCAATAAAATGCTTAATGATCTGTAAAATGTTTTAGACTAGAAAAAAGTCTCTGGATAACTTCTGATACTCCTCTTTGACCTTTCTTCTCCAAAAGAGAATACATACTGCTTGGAATGTTTTATTTGCTGAAATGGATGAGAAAACTGAGACCAACTGCAGTGCTGTAGGCAACAATCCTAACCATAAAATGAGAATATCTGGTCACTGAATAGTGGAAAGAATGTCAGTTTCTGTAGTTTCTAATTACTCCACTAGCTAATGAAAACGGTGCTGTATTGGAAAATGGGCACCAAACTGACTTCCTGCTATAAAATTTCCTGCCTTTCCCTGTTGAAAGGCAGACCTAAGTGCTGGGGGGAAAAAAAACCCCAAAACCAACTTTTTTCAAACTTCTATGCCAAATATTTAATGTTATTGTCTGAGCTGTTAAAGGCTGTTAGATTTTGAGGGGACAGAGCACATGCCGTGGCCATTTACAGAAGGTTTGAACAAAATAAATGATATTGAGTACCTTTTAATGTCTTCCGAACTTTGAGAAAATACTAGCAAAGCACCTGCATTTTTCTTATGGTGATTCTCTAACTGGCCACACTGCTTTCTGCATAACTTATTTATACTGAATCTAACTGAAAAATTTCAGCAGCTTTTGTTGGAAGTGTGAGTGAATGATCTCTGATGCACTTGAAGCAGGACAGAATCTGCAAAGAGTGGTGCTCCCTGTGAAATTATGCTTTAATTCTTGGCTTTGCTTTTTGTTTTCCCATGCTATCACTTGTTACCTTTTTCTTTGGTAAGTAAACTACAGCTTCTTCCATGTTAACAAAACTGAAAAGCATTTGATGTGTGCACCTGCACAATGTATACTTACCCCGTCATGTAATTCTTGCAAGCAATTTAGAAGCTTGGCTGTCTTCTGATCAGTACTGGCAAATTTATATGCTGAATGGTGATGCTAAAGTAGACAGCCTTTTCCTCAGTGATTTCTTGTAGACTTCTGTAACTGGAATAAAACAAACTTAGTCATGAAGATGAACCAGAGGTTCTAGCATACTTACGTATGACAGCTTATACCACTCAGCTTTTGTTTCCCATGTGACTTTATTTAATGATGGTATTAGGCAAAAGGGATTTTTTCTAACCCTTTATGAAATGTTATTTGGGAACAATTCCAGAAAACTTGAAATCAGTGTTGAACAAATCAGAAGGGAAAAAAGCTAAACTTAATTGTATTAGTGGACATTTAAGTAGCAATTAGCTTTAGCAAATTGTAGCTGAAGTAAAAGGTGGAGAGAGAACTTCTTTTGTGTGTGGTAGCTCTTCTAAGGCTAATATGATAGACTACAGATGATGAAGATTTGCAAATGACTTCTCACATGTATTTCAGAGACCTATTTTGTACTTCTAAAATTTTTTGTCAATGGAATTAAACTGCAAACTGCATAGCTATTTCTGAGGAGTTAAAATTCTTTGCTACTGTTTTGCCTTTAAAATAATAACCAGATATGATTCCCTGGCTACTAAGGTTTAATATTCACTGTAATTTGCAAATAGCCTTCATTTTGTTTAATGGTTAAATTGCTAGGAATTATTTTTGAGGGCATAACCAAGGTAAAATAAAACATTTGAAAACCTAATTAGGTTAAAATTATTCTTTTATGCAACTGATTGCTCATTAGAATACTCTCCAGAGCAGAGTGTGTCTTCATGTATTTTGCTATTGCTTCCTGAGAATGCTTTTGAAAAATATGATTAGAAAATCTAAGCCTTTCTTGATTGGGATTAGTCTTAAATTTTATAATGACTCTTGTGGAGTTGCTGAGTGCTTCTCAGGACAATGTGTTGTGACACAATTTTCTGTAGTCTTTGATAGAGTTAATATAATCAAATTCCCCACCCTTCAATATACTTTTGGTCTTTGACTTTTTTTGGGGGCAGAGAGTTGTGATGCATTAAGCTGTGGAAGTCTCAATCTTTTTTAGTATACATTGTGTTCAGATTTGACACTCTTGGGTTTAGTATCATCTTCATTGTATGTGTTTTGAAACAAAATTATCACAATTTTATTCCTTTCGTTCTTCTTTGGGTTATACTTTTTCATTGCTTATACAAGCCATACACGTGCTGAGAAACCTACCTTTAACACAACTGATGTTATTTTCCCATCCACTGGTATTTAAATTCCAGTGAAAATTAGGCATTTTGGCCTTCAATATCAGCAGTGTATGCATACGTATCTGGTTGTTGTAGCTGATCTACAAGACTTATTAGGAATCTTATGCAGAAAACCAGAAACATGAATTCTCTAAGGTTCTGTGTAGTACAGGCAAAACTGTTTTATACAGGTGTTTATTCAAACCATGTGCCACACATCTGCTTTTTTCCCTCCTGTTTCCTTTCTCGGCTGCTTCTGAACTTGTTTTTCACAATGTCTTGTATTTTTTCTGGCTGTCACCTCTTCTCTCTCAGTTCTTGTGCATGCACACTGTTAGAGGTGTTAAGTGGCTGAACTAATGTGCCATTTCAGTGGCTTATGTATGTTTATTGCACCCTAATTGACTCGGGAAAACTTGTTTGAGTGTGCATTTCCATAATAGTGTCCAAATCTTGAACGGTCCATTTCTTCTTAGAAGTGGTGCACCATCTCCAAAGAGGACATCTATTAGCACAAGATCCTCAGCGAGGGGCAGCAGAGATCGTTTTACTGGTGAATCATACACAGTGTTGGGTAAGGTGAACTTTACACCTCTAACAGAAGTAAAATACTGTGGAGGGCAGATTAGGTAAGAATTTGAGGGAAAATCTGTGATTGTTCTAGACTGTGTACTTGATGCTGTCGTGCACAGAGGTAGTTTTGCCTATGTAACACCAGAATTTCATGCTACAGCAAGTGTCTTCAAGTCTCTTGAAGCTCTTTATTATGAAGCTCTTTATTACAAAGCTCTTAGTGACTGTCATTCACTACTATTAAATGTGAATTGATGTTAAATATATCTTGTCTCAATGAGTGTAAATAAAAACTGTCTCATTATTCTGTTTTATATTTATATTGTTTTCTTGTACATTAGAGTTTTTGTTCCTTATAGTTCAGATTTTTGTATTTCTAAGCCTTCACCTTAAAATAAAACAGAAGACATCACTGGTGCCTATAAGGAAGCAAGCATTGTAAGGTACACTTAATTATAACAACTAAATGTATTTTTCTTTTTGGTAGGAGACACTGCTGTTGAAAGTGGACAGCATTACTGGGAAGCCAGAGCCCAGAAGGACTGCAAATCCTACAGCGTGGGAGTAACATATAGAAACCTGGGGAAATTTGACCAGCTGGGAAAGACTAATTCAAGCTGGTGCATCCATATCAACAACTGGCTGCAAACCACTTTTTCAGCAAAACATAACAATAAAACCAAGACTCTAGATATGCCTGTTCCAGACAGAATAGGAGTATATTGCGACTTTGACAGAGGTAAATTACAATCTTATGAGATTTAGTTAAAAACTTATTTAGCTGTCCATGTCAAGTTGAAGCAGTACAAGGCTAAAGTAGTATATTAATTCCAGACTGATACCGTCTGTCATGAAAATAAGGCGCAGAGCTGTTTGTGTAATAGTGCTTGTAATGTCAGATGACCTGGGTTCATCTGCTTGACAGAGCTGCTAACTGACAATTTCTCAGTCATCTGGACTGTATTTATTGTGTTCTGGAAACCTTTCCCTGGAAAAGAACCAGTTTTACAAAAAGTTACACAGCAATAGCATTTAAACATGTATTTCAACTTGTTTTCTGCCTCTTGTAGGTCAGCTCGCATTTTATAACGCAAACTCAAAGGAACTGTTACACACCTTCAGAACAAAGTTTACCCAACCCTTATTACCAGGCTTCATGGTCAGTATCTATAATATTTTGTGCAGTTTTTAGCACTGAATTCAGTTCACTGAAGACTTAATTGTTTTTTAAAGGAAGAAACTGGGAGCACTGTTTCTGTCTGACTAATAATTTTTAAAAATGTTTAACTGTTTTCTTTTTGATTTCATGTGGCACTTAAAATAGCACTCCAACAGGAGAACTCTGCACCTGGATGTCTCTGCTATGTAAATAAGTCATTAAACTTTTGTAGGGTAAATTAATAGCACATTCTTATAGCTGATGAGCCTACAATGCTACAAGGATTGACCCAAACTGATGCAGATAGGAGCCCAAGATGCTGCAAGCTGTCAGAGGAGGTGTCATGAGAGATAACACCACCCACTGCTTCCCTGTGTGATACAAGACTCTAGCTTTCAACTCTTTAAAAGCTTAGTAGGATTTCCTTGCCAGTCATTTTGCTGGTCTGCATAACTTTTTTTGTGGCTCTAAGCTAATTAGTGAAAACTTGCTACAATTCTAAAGACTCAAACCTTGCAAAAAACAGACAGGAAAAGGATTAGTTACTACATATTCATTTTCCTTTAATGTTTTAAGTAATTTGTTTAATTAAATTTGGAGGCCTCAGCTGTGTTATAAGGTGCCACCAAGTACATCATACTTTGGGAGCAGGGTATAGGTCTGGGAAAACTTAGGAATCTGGAGGAGGCTAGCATGCTCGTTCATACTAACAACTCAGCTGCCTAAGCACGGATCTCTAGCCTTTTGTAATTAAGCCTATACAAAACAAAGCATGGTAATTTTAAAGTGTGATTAGGCCAATTAATAAAGTTGTTCTTTTGGGCATGGAGGAGGAATGGAAAAGTAGTAACTTGCCCAGGCAGCTGTACATCTAGCATTTCCAAACACCTGATTTTTCATTTGTATCAGACAAAATTCCTTTCAAAATTTCTGGTGTTTGCTAGGTGTACTGACAATAGGAGTCTAGATTTTTAACAGCTCTTTATTTGGAGAACAGCTTCAGAACTGTTGGGATACATGTGTTAGTCATCCCTCTAGCATTGCTAAGGCTGACTCATTAAGTCAGTTCTGAAGGCATCCAAGGAAACATTTGCTTACCACGCTTCAGACTAATCTCATACAGCCCCTGGTATTTAGTGACAGCAGTCTTACAGGTACTACTTGGGTTGGCCTGAACAGTTAAAACAACAATGACAAGCTGCTTAATTACAGCTCTCAAATTTATTCATAAACATGGCGATACATTCTTTCATGTAACTCAGTTGTAGAATAGAGGTCACTGGCACCCTGAAGGTGCCTTGAAGGTTCTCAAAACTGGATTTTTTAATACTACGTTTACATTGATATAATTCTGCCACATCATACTAAAACTAAGCACTGCTTTCAGACACTGGAGCATAGTGAGAGTACTACTTTTCATTGTCATTCTAAGTACCTGCTGCTAGCACATCGGTCTTCAAAGAAGTCTTCCCATTAGGAGCAAGTCTTTTAGTGTTAGATCTTAGGCTTGGTTATAAACTTAGAGTCATAAAACATAGTTTGTGAAGCATCTTAGACTTTATGGTCTTAAAAATTAGATTCTGTGTAATTATAATATTTTACAGAGTGCTGTGACTAGAGAGCAAGAGAGAAGACAAATGCAGCTGCAGGATAAATTTTGTGTTAGTTCCATTGTGGGACGGGAGAAGGGAGATGTAGATACTTCATAATATTCAGAATATTGATTTATTTTTTCTTTCCCCCCCCTCCCTTAGATCTGGTGTGGTGGGCTTACAGTGACTACTGGATTGCAGGTGCCAACTGCTGTGAAAACGTTCCAGAAAAGTGAAAATGGATTGAGTGGTTCAACAAGCAGCCTAAACAATATTGCCTAGTAATGTTTATTAAACACTTCTATTGCTGAATGGGGTTTTTTCTGTGTAGCTGCCACTCACAGAAGCTTGTGAGCATTGGATTAAGCTGGGTTTGCTACCTACTGCTGTTTAAAGCCTAGGTACTGACAGGGCAAAAGTTTGGGGCTGAAGTGTTAAGAACCTACTGTGAATCCAGACAGAAATGTCAGACAGAAAACTGAACTGTTGCCTATTTCAAAAATCAATGGAGAAATCAAGAGCTGTAACTATGTACTTTTCTAATACTGTATTTAAGCATTTTGTTATGGGCTTAAATGTTATGAATATTATTTTTCTATGAAGAATATAACAAATACCACTTTCTTAGCTCTCCTAACATGAATTGCTTGACTATATATAATTATTACTGGGCTTCCCATTAGAACTTGTGATATTAATATGCATTTCAAAAGAATATTGATTTGCTAGCCTAGTCTGGCAAAATACCACAGCAGTATGATTTCAGAAGAATATTATAAGAAGTTGTAGGCCTGATATGAAGAAACAGTAAGAGCAGTCTGTGATATTTTTCCTGATAGAAAATCCTCCTATTTCCCATGAGTAAATAATTTAAATATCATATATTTAGAGTTTGGCTGCCACTTATCACAAATTACAGAAAATGTACAAATGTAAAGGTATTTAAAAAGCATTCTTATGTCCTTGGTGAAGATGCATTATGATAGCCGGCCGTTGAGCTAGGAAGTATTTCAAGAGGTTCAGAACCAAAAATCCAGAGCATTTTTTAAAAACTATAGCATGGTACTGCTCTCTCAGAAGCTCTTAATTTTGGGTTATCTCTTGGCTTTCCAGTCTTGTGGTGTTACTCTAACTGGATTCTGATAATAAGCAATTTGCGTTGTTCATTAGATGCGAATGTGAAATTGAGTCTTTGCCTGCTATCTTTGATAGCAAAGCTGCAGTGCAGCTGAGGTTGGGAGCAAGGGTGTGAGAGCCTCAGTTTAAATGCATCTCCCCAGAGAAGAAGTGGGAACGGGCAGCTATTGCTAAAACACCTCTCAGCTTTTTCTTAAGCCAGCTTCAAGGCTGGCTAAGGCTTCTCAAAAAGCTGTGTCAATATCAAAGCTGGCTTTGAGGAGAAGCAGCAGTAAATTCCTGGTGATAGGGCAGTATCCTCTGAGCCCAGGCACACATTTTTGCTACCTGTTTTGACTAGCCTAGTGAGGATTCCTGGATAACCAGTAAAGTCCAAAAATTGCATTATTTCTTTATCCAGCAGAAATGTAGCTTATATATACAGCATCCCACTCTTAACTTGCTAGCTTGTACCATATGCCGTATATATGTGGCTATGAGACTGGCTTTCAGAGGATCATATTCTAAATATTCTAAAGGATGTCTTTATAGCCTCGAAATGAATGCCTTCCCCTTTTTAAGGGCAAAGAAAAAGTGGAGAGTGAGCAAATGCTTTGCCAGCTAACATACGGTCCGCTTCTGGATCTGCAGTTACACGTTTTTGTTCACAAGTCAAGTGAAATGTTGAGCCTGGGTGTTCCATCATCTCAACTCCTGGTTGGAAGCTTAGTAACAATAGTCAAATGATTCATAATAGTGGGAGAGCTAAAAAAAAAAAAATCATGTTATATTCTTCATGGAAAATCTCAACTTTTCAATGAGAATTACTTGTGTATTATAGACTGTTTAAATCTTCTTTCTTCCCTCTAATCAAGTCCAGGAGCCTGGAGATAACTTTCAGATACATGCTTGAATCAACTGTTTCCTAACTGAAAATTTTTCCTAACATCACCTGAAAACTGTTTCAAATTCATGCCGATAGCGTGCATAATGAAGTGGCTTCTTTCCTACAGGGCCAAAGTACTTTTTCTTCTGTGTATCTTTTAGTCCATAAAGACGGTCTAATCATGTTAAGTCTCCTTAGTATCAATGGGTCCTTTGTCCATCAAGATTTCTCAAGAGGAGGAGAAATTCCTTGAAACAACTTGTAAAAAACTGGTTATGATGTTCAGTTGAAAAACTTAAATTTTCTTCCTAATTTTAATACCTGCTCTAGAAAGTTTTGTTTCTCTTGAGAAATCATGAAGTTGACAGGACAGTTGAGCCGTTAATGTTCATTTCATATATGGAACATGAGCACCTCTAAATATTTGCATTGTGAAAAAAGTTAGCGGTAATCACTTTTGCAGAGGAAAGTGCAAAACAATTTCCAGTTTAACTGCACCTTCCTCTTCCAGTTTAGTGGCTTGGGTCTTGAAACAAAGACACCGAAAGGTGACATGGTTCTTAAATGAACAGTGTCTGAATCTGCTTCACACATTATCTACAGTTGTTGTCCGAATAGTCTGTGTAGTAATCTTAAATATTTCTTCTTCTTCTTCTTCCTTTTTACTGCAATGAACACCTGACTGGGAGTTCTAGGGGCTCAGCTGCTACTGAATTCAGTGGCATGTGAGGGAGTGAGACTTGCATGCTTGGACTCTGGTGGTGTTGAGAGACAGGAGGACTGAGGTGGATGCTTCTTGTTTTGAGACTTGTTGAGTGACTGTGGTAAACAGGCATTGAAATAGGCTAGGACCTGTTCATGCTGCCCAGTCATCAGCTTGATCTGGAGTGTTTGGCTACAGTTTCTGTTTAAATTTCCCTTTTTGGAAAGAAAGGGAATGTTTACAATAACTTAATGTGTAGTGAGAGAGAACTATGACTAATCTCTAACCCTACCTAAGAGTATTTACATTACAAAGTTTTTTAGCAAGATGTAGTGCAACCTGCAAGGTAGATTTGATATGCACAGTGTAAAAATCTAATTTTTCTTTAACACTTCATTAAAAGAGAGTTTGAGGTATTTCATACTGTGAGTTGTGACTTGCAAGTTTGAGGTTAACTGATGTCCTAGATGAACTTAATGTGTGACTTTTTACCCTTAAAGGATGCATTTGTTATATAATAGTTTGCACAGATGTCAAATTTTTGCTGCTAACAGCTAGTCCAATTGTTTGTAGTAAATGGGGATATGAAGAATTGCCTTAAGCACTTTAGAATTTTTTTTAGACTTTTTTCTAAGGTAGTGTCTGTCCGGTACCAATGTATTGATGATATTTTGTTGTGGTTGGTGTGCTGTTTGTACCTGCAGCTAGGGAGGGATGCACGCAGCCTGTGAAGTTACTTTTTCCGAGGGGAATCTACTTCAGGGATTGGAGGGGTTGTTCTTTAGCAGTGGATTACAGCTTTCGCAGGTCTGTAGTTTTGCCCTGTAGTTAACACTGAGCATAATATGCCTGGTGACTTTAATAGTCCCTGAGCCTCTCTGCTCTGGAGTTGATGCCGTTTGGTGGCTAGGCAGGAGTTTTCTTCTGTATGACCAAAATGAGATTTTGAATTTTTTTTTAAATAGTGATTACTGGTAGTCTTTCAGAGCTTCAGAATAACTTGTGAGGAACTGAAGGTTTCCCTTGAGATCTGAGTGCATCAGGAATCTGTAGCTTTCATTGTTTCTATGGAAAGCTGTGTGAACTGCGGCCAGGGATGTTAATTTTAGAAAGGACGGTTTGAAAGCATCCAGGGCGATAGGTGCTTCTCCGAATACCAAATATGGATGGCAGAGGGTGACAGGTTTATTTCTCTAGCCATCCTCTAAGCAGAAAGCATAGAGGCTGCTGCACAAATCCCGTTTCCTCCCCCCTTGCGCTCTCCCACGTCACTGCCGCATCATACTGAGACTGGGGCAACTAACTGGTTCCCTCGGGAAGGACATCCGACTTAAATGGTGTTAGTCCGGTAGAGATCGCAGGGCATGGACGTGACGCTCACTTCGGCGGACGACGGCAGCGAGTTCTGTGGATCATTGCCGCCGCCGGCCTGGCTTGAGCCCCGACCGACCTACCGACCGACCGACCGACCGACGGACCGACCGACCGACCGCCGCCTCGGAAGGGAGGGTCTCGCCTCACCCCGCGGGCCTCGGCCGCGCCTCAGGTACCGCCGCGCTTGGGGCGCCTCGCGGCCCGCCCTGCCTTTCCCTTGTGTGCGATGGCAGCTTTTTGTATTAATACAGAAATTTGAAATCTGACGTGCGCCGAGCGTTTTTCCCTCGTTTTTGTGTGTGGGTGTTTTTTTTTTTTTTTAAATCTTCTTGCACGCGCGGGGGAGGGGCCGGGCCCCCTGCGCCGCCGCGCATGCGCGCAGGGCGGCGGGCGGTGCTTCACGGCCGCCGCGTCGGGCTGGCGGTGGCCGCTCCGCGGGTAAGGGCGGCCGGGCCTGAGGGGGCCGGGCCTGCGCCGGGGGGAGCCGGCCGGGCCCCGGGGGAGCCGCGGCCGGTGGGTGGGAGCGGGGGAGCCGGGTGACGGTCCCGGGCGGCCCCGCCGCGGCTGGGGCTCGCGGGCTGCCGGCGGCGCGGCCTGCTGGCCGGCCGGCTGAGTGACCGACCGACTGCCCGGCCCGCCGACCGACCGACCGACTGACTGACCGACCGCCCGCCCGGCGCCCCGCTCAGCGGCCCGCTGTTTCCCTCTGCCGGCGCGCAGGGAGGAGCTGGGGAAGGCGAGAAGATGAGCGACGCCTCGCAGCTTCCAGGCGCTGATCGAGGGCGCCCCGAGGACTAATGCAGAAAATCAACAAGAACGTGGTCCTGGCGCTCCTCTCCCTGACCAGCCTGGTTTTCCTCCTCTTCCAGCTGTACTATTACAAGTTCTATCTGTCGCAGAAGGTAAGGGAGCGCTTCCCTGCGCGGGCTTGCTTTTGTGGAATAACCGAGTATAAAGCCTGCCCTCTTCAGGGCCTTTTACCAGCGTTAATGCCACCCCCAAACCTCTCTCATATGGCTGGCAATTCCTATAGTACTGATGTGAAGCAGGTTTCAGCCCCAGCAAGCCTCTGGTGGTAGGGGTACAATCAGAGTTCAGTTGTTGGCCTGATACTCAAGTCACTGTGTCAGCCAGAGGCATCCCATCAGTTCTAAGATGGGATGCTGTTCAGTGTTCTCAGCTGCGGGTTTGAGCCAACAAGATTTTTAATCTTCACTAGCCTTCCTACTCTTGTTAAGCAACAGTGAAGTCAAACCAAGCGCTATCTTAGGGCTTTTCTGAAGAAACAAGGAAGGCAGCATTTATTGGTTGTGGGCTTTTCAACAGTGGTGTTTTTAAAAGAAAACCCAGCTTTTTCTGCAGTTGTCGTAGTGCTTTGTGATTCAGTGTTCATAATTTTCTGGATGTTACAGGTTAAATCCTGCTTTTGTATCACCTGTGGAATGTTCAGTTGAGTGTGGTTTTCTGTAATGGAAAAAGGTAAATGTTACTATAAAGAAAGCACTCTTTTTTGATGGCGTCATAGTTTACAGTTGCAGTGCAGATTCAACAAAAGGAGCTCCTTGCAACTGTATGCCTTCATTTCATTTTTACAGAAGAATTGCGTAGGTATCATGTTTCCTGAGTTTGTTTTGTTTCAGTGAGGATATTCTTAATAAATGCAGGCAGTCTTAGTGCTAGGTGGTACCACAACCTTTGACTTCTTTCTTAACTGTTTCTGTTTGTAAACAGCAAGGCTGTGAATGAGAAGTTCTTCGTACTTTTGAAAAGCTGACAGCTGAGCCTCTAATGGCCTTGGCTTTATGATATGAATATACTCTCAAATTTAATTCTCTAGGATTATATCTGGAAAGTCTGAGGCATAGATCAGCTGTCTTTCCTCCAGTAATATTTGCCTAACAGTGTTTGTGTTTGTCATATTCCTATTTTACGTTTGCTGGCACATTAACTTAGAAATGAGAGGCCTGTTCATGCAATACTTGCATGTCTGTAAGTCCCCAAGGCTTGTGTTTTACTTCTAAATACACTAAGCCAGGGCAGTTGTTTATGGCTTCACTTTCGGTACTGTAGTTGAGTGACCAAAGGCATAACCACAGCCATAATTATGAAGTGCTAACTGGATAAATGCCCCTGAATGTCCTGTTAAGAAATCCTAAGCGGGGATTCAACTGAAACTTACGGGTTTTTTTCTTTTCTTTTCTCTCTCCCCCTCCTCTTCTTTGGTTTTGACAGAATGGAGCAGTTTTTTCAAAAGCCAGAGGAAGCCAGTCAGGCCAAGACAGCACTAGATGGGTATGTACAATGTCATTGGTTCATACAGTTCTTCTGAAGGTCTTGGAGAACTCACACGGAATTGCAAACTCAGGGTCCAGTTCTCTTTCCTCTTCGCTGGGGATTTTCTGGTATTAAGGACTAAGAGATACTTTCTTTACTGAGTAAAGTTATAAAGTGTTTCAAAACACCGGTTTAAAATAGATTTGAGAAATGGTTACAGCTTAGCAGCCTGGGCAGTCCTTAGTAGGGTTGTTAATATTTTCAGAAGCAAAACTTGTTCTTTCTGACACAGAAGTTTTGATCCAGGCTTTTGTGTTCTTTCAGGCTGAGTATTGAAAAGATTGGCTTAATTGACATGCAGCTTCTTTGATAGTCAGTAGCGTGATAGAAGAATCAGTTACAGGTCTCTGGTCACAGAATATCTTTTTGCTTGTTCCAGTTGTATAACCTGCTGCTCAGTGTTTTGTGTTACTTGCTTATGCTGGGTCATAAAGCTCTTCACAAGCAGGAAAATGTTACATTTCAGCATTCACCAGTTGCTATATTCCAGTGTTCAGGAACACTGTTAAGAGTGCCATTAGATACTTGAAATGAGATATTTTTTGTTGTGTCGTACTTAAGGTTTGCAGGATTGAGTGCAACCAAAACATCATGTTGGCCTCAGGGAATGAGAAGGTCAGTTACGATATTTGTAGTTAGCATTAGTTTGGAAACGCTTTTACAGAAGTCTTTTGTTAACAGATCTCCCAGTGGAAGAACAGCACAGATGGTTAAAGAGAATGATGCCCTGGGAGCTGGCTGCATTTCACTTTGGATGCAACGTGATAATGTTGCTAGTTAGCAAAATAGCCTTTTAAATGCCTTGTTTGTGCTAAGCAAGAGGAAAGGTGCTCTGGTTAAGAGCTGTTCTTGGGAATAATCCAGACCAATTGCTCTGTGGGCTGCTTGCTTGCACCAGGAACGTCTCGCTATTCTTGGAGGTGGCACCCCTTGGAACTACCTACTAAGTGTTAGGTGACATGGTCGCAGTGGGCTTCCAATCTGCCAGTCTGTGGACAGAGTTCTCCTTAAGCTCTAACTTGAACTTACGGGATCATTAGTAACAAAGCAGAATGCTCCACGGTTCTGCCAAGGACCTGTTGCACTCCAGGCTTTCTTCAGAGTCCCTGCATGATGGGTCCAAAATACTCTATTTGAATGCATTTCTCTTAGCTGCTTGACATTATCACCATCTCTTTCTACCAATCATTTAAGTTTCATTTAAAAGCATCTGTTTCCCTGGAGAAGTGTGTCATGGTTTAACCACATCCGGCAACCAAGCACTACACAGCTGCGTGCTCACTCCCCACCCTGGTGGGATAGGGGAGAAAATCAGAAGAATGAAAGTGAGAGAACTCAAGAGTTGAGATAAAGACAGTTTAATTGGGAAAGCAAAAGCCGCACACACAAGCAAAGCAAAACAGGAATTCATCCACTGCCTCCCACGGGCAGGCAGGTGTTCAGCCATCTTTAGGAAGGCAGGGCTCTGTCACGCATAACAGTTAACTTGGGAAGACAAACACCATCACTCCAAATGTCCCCGCCGCTTCTTTCTTCTTCCTGGAGCGTTATATGCTGAGCATGGTGTCATATGGTGTGGGATACCCCTTTGGTCAGTTGGGATCAGCTGTCCTGGCTGTGTCCCCTCCCAGCTCCTGTGCACCCCCAGCCTACTTGCCGGTGGGGTGGGGTGAGGAGCAGAAGAGGCCTTGACTCTGTGTAAGCACTGCTCAGCAGTAAGTAAAACATCCCTGTGTTGTCAACACTGTTTCCAGCACAAATCCAAAACATAGCCTCATAGTAGCTACTATGAAGAAAATTAACGCCATCCCAGCTAAAACCAGCACAAAGTGACGGAGGAGAAAAAAGTAGATATTTTTGCACCGATTTGCTTCCTGTGTTCATCAGTCTGATCTGCTAGCTTTAGTCATAGAAATAGTGCTAGCACATTACTTACCTTTCAGATCCATATGGTTGAAATCGGTAAGAAGGTGGCCTTTCCTCTGGCTGTACAGCACGTGTAGTGCTGCTGCCTAAATTCTGTTTGTCAATCCACATTCTGTCTTCATTCACGTTTTTACACCTCTCTGAAGCCAAAGCCCTGTGCCAGAATTGGAGGTTGGCCTGTGAAGTCCGGCTGAACAGACTTAGCAGCTGGACAGGGGGAAGATTAGAGCTTCAGTAAGAAAGCCAGGGTCAGCTTGCTTAGCAGGTAGCTTGAGCAATCAACCATTGTTTTCCATTATCATACCTCTCCTAGAAAACTTGAGATGTAACAGACATAAAGCCTCACAGCACTGTTACAAGCAAATATTTTTTTCTGAGTAGAATGGTACTTTAAGTCATTAAATTTAACTGTTAAATACATCAGATACCTTTTTAATAGCAGGGTGGCTGTGGTTGCTGTAGGTCTTCTGTGTGTCATGGACATTTAAATGTACTTGATTAAAATTCTACACTGAGTCAAGTTAATAAATCCTCTCACTGGGCACAGGACCTTCATGCTACAGCTTTTAACCCCTTACGCAATGTTGCCATGGTTGAGTGCTCTGGGTACACTGGTATCCAAAGACTGGATAGCACTCGCTTCCTACCTTCTCACTGAATCACTCATTCATATACAGCAGACATCATGCCTGAGGTTTGGGGATACTATATGGGAGTGGGTCAAAAGCCTTGCTAAAGTCAGTGTGTGAACAGTGTCCTTGCCCACAGACTTCTTCAAAGGCAGTTGGTGTGATTAGCTGCAGTTTGCCTTTGGCTGGCTTTCCCAATCACATCCTTGTCCTTCATGTGGACATGAAGCCCCTTTCCAGGGGCTTTTGCTCCAGAAGCTTCCTGGGGACCGAGATTAAGGTGACCAGAGTTCCCCAGCTCCTCCTTCTTGAAGATGGCATGAGATTTACCTTTTCTCAGATTTCAGAAACAGCTCCTGACTGCAATGGCCTTTCAAGATCTTGCAGAGCAGCCTTGGAATGACATCAGCCAACTCTCCCTCAGCTGCACCCACACGTGCATCACATCTGGTCCTATAATCTATAGTTTATTCAAGTGCTTTCTAAGTCAATCTAGAGCTGGAAGGAATCTAGAGTTTAGTCTAGAGTCCATTCTCAAGTCTAGCACTCTAGAGTTTGAGTGCTTTATCTTGTAGAAAGTTCGAATTGAAGCCGAAAGACTTTTCCCCTAGTCTTAGAGACCTGGAAAGCCTGAGAGCAGCCTGTTCTTCTGAAAGAGAAAATTTCCATTTCCACAATTGTTCATGGAAATAAAGTACGCATTCAGAAAATGTATTGGGAGATAAGATTTCCTTCTGTCAGTGGGTTGGGTTTTTTCTTTCTGTCAGAGTTTTGATGTATTTTAATGTATTAACCTTTGTTCACTTAAAGATGGTGTTCTAACTTCTGATTTTATCCTCTGTCAAACAGCACGTGGTTAGGAAGTTCTTAGGCTTAATATCCAGTCACAATATACCAGTGTATTTGATCGATCCTTTGATTCTGGGACTGGTTGATAAAGACATTGATCAGATCAGAAGTTCTCCTGATGGTCCTAGTCTGGAATGCAAGTACTTTTGTGCTCCAAGAGACTTTACTACATTTGCACTGCTGGACAAAACATGGAAACATGAAGTAAGTACCTTTTCTTCAGTTCACATAGTGTGTATTATAATGCATTCAACTGTTCTATGATATTGTGACATAATGCTTTCATGTTTGTACTAAGGCCTCTGAATGCATTGTCTGGAAATCTTGTAAAGGTATGGGTACAGGAAACTTTTTTTTTTAAAGAAAAAGATATCCAGGCATTAACCTAGATACATTAAGAGTCATTTACAGATAACTAAGTTTTCAGAGACTGTCTGCAATATTCATAAAAGCTTGTAGTAAGAGGCCACACCAAAAAGAAGAAAGTTGTCTGTTTGCAAGGAAGAAGGAAAATCTTAAGCCTGTAATGTGGATACAGCCATAATAAATCTCGAGTTTGGGGGTCTATCACAGAGGAAATGCAGGTATTGATGTGACAAGGCTAGAAAGATTATCATAGTCTGCTGGTTTTACATTTCTTTTAGTACATCCTTCTACTTAATGCCATTTTCTTTTGTCACTTAGTGTATTGGTATCTCTGCTTTTCTTTGGTGTTCTGAGATTTTTAAATGGATGTGTTAAAAATAGAGGTGTAGCATGTGATGAAGGACAAAATGGAATCCAAGTTTATTTCATCAGTTACGTGTCATCTGGAAATATTTATTAGATTAATTTATACAGACTAAAGATAACAGTGACAAACAGCTTTTTTTTTTTCCCCAAAGGCAAAAGCAGGAGATATTAAAATGGTCTGTGACTGTTTTACTGAAGGAGTTGTACTAAAGTGAAGAGTGGTGGCTCTCTGGGTCTGATCAGGCAGTTCTTTTACACATAGCTCTAAAGGAATTAAGGAAACTGAGAATAAGGTTGCGTGGCAGCACACTAACATAAATCCATCTCCCCATTCCTTTGTGGCTCTCTGATAATATCTATAGCATCCAGAGGAGAAGCTGATATGTCTCTATGAAACACTTCAAGGGCGGTAATTGAAAGAGTCTTCAGATGCTGATTGGTTCTTTTCTTATCAGCTAGAATTTCATTCCCTTTCTATGGAAATATGAAAGCCTGTTTCCTGGTGCAACATTCAGTGTTTGGTGAAATTTAGATAAATATTTATGTCCGTAATAAAAGAAGATTTTGCAGTAATCCTTTTTGTATTAGTGGTATCATTATTCAAGGACTTATGAATGCCAAGTTTGGCACAAGAATAACTTTAGAAAACAGTTTGAGGGTGCAGAGAGTGCAAGGAGCAAACCTAGTCCAAGCATGGCTTACAACATTTAGTTTTTGTTTTGTTGAATACTTTGAGGGACAGAATTTAAGATAAGGAAACACAGTGTTTGGAATGGCTGGTGGTTGCTGATCTTTAAGGTCTTAGAAATTTTTCAGTAGTTTGTGCTTAAGTCTGATAAGAAAATGAAAATTGGGAATAAAGTCAGTTAATAATAAGCATTTAACATTAAATTTTGGTTTCTCTAATCTTTAACTTCTCTCTCTCTCTCTCCCCCCTCCCCCCCTGCCCTGCCCCCCTACCGTCCCCGTCTCTTCCTCTGATTTTTAGCTGGGCCTTTTTAGAACTGCTGAGAAAATGGGGTTCCAATGGCTAAAGATTATGAACAAGGACCCCCGCTTGGATGGGATGGATGACCTGTCTGGGATTGAAATTCCCTTGCACTACATATTTAAACTGGCATCTCATGCCATTCACCTGGTGGTCTTCTATGAGAGGAGCGGTAATTATCTCTGGCATGGCCCCCTGAGGCTCAAGCAACATATGGACAGAAAGTTTGTGCCTTTCCGGAAACTCCATTTTGGTCGCTACCCTGGAGCGTATGAAAAGTGAGTTCAAAACAGAGGAGGCAAAAAGCCATAATGGTACTTCCAAAATAACTGCTTTCTCCTGCATATAAAATTATTCTTTCCTAAAGTCAGGTTGTAAAATTTAGCGCAGGTATAGTTCAGCCCTCAAAGTGCAGGTGAATTACAGTATGAAGGTAAATCCAATTCTTTTTACCCAAAAACAAGAGTTTCCCACCATTTATAAATTATGTCTTTGTGACAGTGCATGTTATAGAGAACCATCTAATTTCTTGGCCAAGTGGTGAAGCCTGACTCCTCTTCACACTGTGAAACATCAGAGTTTTTTGGGTTGGAGAGATTTGATCCATACAGTATCCTTGTGGAAGTACATAGAGACAGACTCTTCTGCTATGAACCCTGCTCCAGCTCACATGGCTCACGTGTACTCCACAATTACTTCAGAATATTTTACATAAAGCCCATACTACATTTTAGAGGAAGTTGCTTTATAGCCAGGTCGAAGCAGGCAGATAGATGAGAGAAGTCATGACTGAGGTTGAATGTACCAGAGGATCTTCTGCTACAGTCAGTGGTTTACCATTAATATATTTAAAAGTTTGAAATCTGTTGATAGCCATTTGTGCTATCAACACAGGGGTAAAGTACAAGTGGCAAGTGATTTATGACTAGCTGATACGTATTTGGTGTTTTTTCTATAACGATACATATCCAGAAGTTGAATACAGATACGAAACATTAAATGAAAAGCGGAAGCAACAGAAAAGCGTTCAGTAATAGTCCAAATAATCAGTGTTGAAGAACATGAATAAAGAGAAGTGACATTTGTACCACAAAGACGTGCCAACCATTGCATCTAACCCATGCTCTTAACATATTGAGGGGATTCCTTTCTTGCATAAATGTTTGAACTGATGGTGTTATTTTTCCATAGTCTTATGTTTAAACTTTACATTATATTGGTAAAGTTACTGTAAATGTCTGCCTTTTCTTACAACGCTTTGAATAGCAGTATTTCAGGAAATACATATCATGGCAGATCTTGTCACTATTTTCAAAACCAAGCACATACCACTAGGCTTTGAGAACAGTGTTCCTGTAGGGTATGTGTATGTCAGAAATCAGAGAAAAACAGCACATTTGATAGGTCAAAATAAATGTGTTTAACTTTCTCCTTAAAACTGACACCATTCTTTCTTCCTTTTAAAACATGGAGTCTGTACCAGTTAATGTGCCTAAACATTTGAAATCAACTGTGTAAGCTGTTAAATACCACACTTCATTCATTGTGAAGGCTGAACAGTTTTTAAATTTTAAATGCAAATAGCCCGAAAGTACAGGGTAAAATTTGGTTAAGTGCATCCCATACTTCAGACAACCAAATAAATAGTCTGAATTTTCCAATGCACTGAATTTGTTCAGAGCTGTTGTTCAGTGCAAGTCATGAGTCAGTAAAGGAATCAGTGATCTGACAAACTAAGTATGGGCTTATAGGCATCAAATTTCTTTTTAAACAAAATTTGGAAGTGTGTGGGGAATTTGTTGAAGCTCTTGTTGCTGCTCTTTTATAATTGGTTTTGGGTGTATGTGGACAGAGGAATCACTGCTGGTAGTATGCATTAAGATTTTAACCTGTGCTAGAAGGAGAAGTGGCTTGTAGTTTGTAAAGGAATTGAATGGGGTAATGTATCATCTTTCTTTCCCTGCAGGCCAGAACTTCTGCTTGTTTCCATTGATGACTTAAAAGTTCAAATTCCAAAAAATCCGTCCAGTTTTCTAGAGGAGATGTCACGCTCTAGATTTCTTGAATGTAGGTACAGAGAAGCTCGGGCTTTCTTTCAGGTTAGTGGTAATCAGGTGGTATCTCTGAGATGTAATGTACATTTTCACTGATTCACCCAAACCTACAAACAGTTGATTGTTTTTTACCTAGATGGGACTGTTTGCATACATAAAGCTAAATACAGCCTCTGAGACTCAGTCCACAGAGTTTAGTAACTGGTAATTAAACTAAAACTTTAACATAAAATCATGGTCTGTTGCTTTTACTTGTGAGTGCATTTTTTTCCACTTTCCAAAATTTTGAAAAGAAGAGGTAACCAACATGTCCATAGTTCTCACACACTGTTACTGTTAAATAGGTTTCACGTAAATAAGACTAAGATCTTGTGTATCTTTCTGGTTGAAAATTTTCCTTACAGAAATTCTCAAAGTTCTGAGTAATATTTCATTTCATATTCTTTTGAACCATGTGCTGCATTTCCATGTTCCTAGTTCGGTTTATTTGAAATGTTACATTTTCTGAAATTAGTTACTTCATCGCTTTTTGATGATGTATGCTAATGCTTTCAGCATGATTAGAGCATTATTTTTAGAATATTGCTACCTGATTTAGCAGATGGGAGAAGACTTTCTGCGGCAGTATGGAGAGCATTTTGTCCGAACTTGAAAAGGGCCAAGATATAAAGTGGCCAAGAGTTAGCACAATTAAGAGTGTGGAGTCAGAAATCAGGTCACTGAATTTGAGCCATCTCTGATTTCATGAAAGGGGAAAAAAGAGGACACTAGAGGTTCCATTCTTCAGACATTTGAGGTCTTGGGGAAGAGATTTTTTGGGGAAGGGAAGACCATCCTTTTTGAGCCTTGTAGGCTGTAGCTCCCCATATGTGTAGCAGGATGGTTACTATACCCAAGGGTACTTGTGTGTTGTCACTTCGTTTCTCAAGGACAGAAATTGTAAGCATGCTCCACTTCAGCTCTAAAACCTCCAGGCAGTAATCACCACAGGCAGGGAAAATGTGCCACAGAAGGTATATTGAACTTTGGAGCTTTAACATTGAAATAAGCAGCTGGCATCTGTTTAGAAAAGTAAGTATTAATTTCAACTGTTTGTTGTCCGAGAACTCTTAATGAAATCAGTTGTGAAGCTGAGTGGTGCGTTTTTCCTGTGTTTGATTTGGTAATGTTTGCCCAGACTGCCGTGCTGTTTTTGGCTTTGCATTACAGAAAATCTTGCCACAGTTGTACCTGGAAGACGGGCATGATTTTCTGTTCACTTTGTTTCTACTATATGGCAGAAGTTGTCAACATCCAGTTGTAACACTTGGTGGCGCCAAATAAACTAATGTGCTGGAATTAACTGATTCTGTCCGTTTTCCCGCTGGACTGTGGGTATTGGCTTTAGCGTGTACAGAACTAGGGTTCATCTCTGTTGTTGCCAAGTACTGAGAATCAGTGTCTAACACATATAGTCTTATTCTGTTTTACTGTGACTTTACATTCTGCTAATTTGGAAAAACTGAATATTGGTGTTTCAGAATTTAAATTTTAACATCATTCTAGTGCATATTTCAAACTGGACTGTATCTCTGAGAACAGATACTGCCCAGATATTAGTTAAGTAAATTTTAAAAGGTAATTTTTTCTTAGAACACTGAAAAATAAAGGCACAAGTTTGCTCTCTGACAATAACTTGCTTATTCTTCCTTTGCCTTCCAGCTGTATCCTGATGATGCCTCTCTTGATGCAGTGGAGTTCAGAAAAAAGGCAAAATCCTTGCTCCATCTGGCTGCCCTGACATTGAATAATCTAGGAGTAAAGTTCTGGCTGAGCAGTGGAACATGCCTTGGTAAAACATTTGTGTTATGTTGCATTTTTAAACTCATCTGAAATTTTAAACATTTCATCCTCTATTGCTTGTGATGTCAGCTGAGGTTAGCAGCTAAATGTATGGGGTTGGAAGGTGGTATGTGGCATTAGCTGGATTGAAATAGGCCTTTTTCCTCCTGACAAAATGTTTTTTCTTTAGAAACTTGAGCCTTGGAGATGCTGAATGAATTTCCAGTGAAGCATTTAATGTTGTTGGCAATTACCCCTGTTGTGTTGATCACTGCTTAGAAAGTGTTCAGCAGTTCCCTAAATTGTGTGGCATAGAATTTACTCAAATGCTAGATGGGAAGACACAGTGATGGGCATGTATTTCTGCTGTCCATGTAAACTCTCACCTGATCTTTCTTCCTATGCAATTTGCTTATCACTGACTTTTAAAATATAGTTTACATTTATTTATCTATTTTAAAACACATCCTTTTAATAAAATGTCAGCCTATTAGAGTATGTACCGCAAGTTTTCAGATCAAAGGTGGAAGTATTAGCACTGGTGAAGATTCTTTTATTATTGAAGTATGAGTTTGGAAAACTCACGTGTGTGCATATTCGACTTGTATTTGTTTACTCCTAGGAAATATAATTTTCTGAATGAACAGCTACTAAAGCTGCTTTAATGAAACAGACAAAAGGATGTCCCACTTCTTGTCTTACTGTTTTGCAGTGGTGCTTGAAAGATGATTAACATCTCAGATACTATTTAAAATAATAGTTTCAAATTAAAAGCACAGCTGTAGCCCTGTAACTCTTCATTGCTGATTAGATTTGGGCCCAGATAAAGAATATTTTTTCTTTAAAGACATTTAGATTAGAAAACTGAAGATATTTTATCTTTGAAAGAGTTAGTGTTTTCTCTCTCGTTCTTGGTTTTCTGGAGGAAAGAGCTTGCTATAAGTGCAGTAATATTTGTTTTCTTAGATGTGGTTCATTTCATACCAGAGAAAGGCAGAAGTCTTGTTTATGGCCTCATTCAAAGATCTCTGCCTGGTGACCTTATGGCAGTTCATTTTTATGTTGCTTTTGTTCTATTGATATATTTCTCATGTTCCTGAATTAACTAGTTTGTTTTTGGTTTTGTTCTTGTTTCTTTTTTTTCCCCTCAGGATGGTATAGACAGTGCAATGTCATTCCTCACAGCAAGGATGTGGATTTGGGAGTCTTTATAAGGGACTACAAAGCAGATATCATTCCAGCCTTTCAGAAAGCAGGGTTACCACTAAAGCACAAATTTGGCAAGGTACATAGAAAGTGAACAATTTGCTTCATGTGTCTTTCTGTAGGTTTGTAAGTTTAAGTACAGCTGCAGATCACTTATGTAGAAGTGGGTATCTGAAGTCTCCTCAGTAGACATTCACTCATAAGGGTTGTACCCTAGTTAGTAGTAGTAGCAAAACCCTTTAGGTTTACCTAAACATATAATCTTGTTGATCTTGGTGTGCTCTCATGCACAGTGTGTGAGAAAACACCTTTCTTAATAGATTCAGCCCTGTTTGGGGAGTCTGAATTCCACTTCAGAAGAATTTTTTAGTAAGTTTTAAAGGGGTCTAATCTGTGTCAGTGGTGCTAGGGAAACTTAAGAATCAAGGTAGAATTTAGTCTTTGAGACTGGATGGGCCTCGTCATATGGGAGGATTGGTGATAGCTGTGAGATTATCTGTAGCCCTGTATGTAAAATTAGCAGAAGTGGAAGGATGGCTTGAGTTGGGCACTGGGCTTGTTCATTATGAGCTTATGTGGATCTTTATTTAGCTTTTTCAGAGTGTAGGGTGCAGAACGTTAAGAGAAAATAAACAAAATTATAGGAATATGAAGGTTCAGCCACAGTTCAAGTGATACATCATTACTGGTGCTAGTGAATGTTTTATCATAGATGAAGTGTGTGAAGACACCTCCTAATCATGTGTTTATTCACTGAGATTATTTTGCTTGTGGCAGAGGACAAGGAGATGGTGATGAAGCTTTTGGGGCTAAAGGGAGGAAAGAGAAGGTGGTCCCACTGAAGTGCAGAAAATTTCCAATGTTCTCAAGGCATAAAAAAAAAAAAAGAAAAAAAGAAATTGCAGAATTAATGTATTTTCTTCAGTTAGCATAGGAGTCACTCTCCATACCTGACCAAAATAAATTTGTTTTCTGAAACCTGCTGACATAAGTAGCCTTGTATTTTTATGAGTTTACACAGGCTGTATTTTTGTCTTGCAGGTAGAAGACAGCTTGGAACTGTCTTTCCAAGGAGAAGGTGATGTGAAACTTGATATATTTTTCTTCTATGAAGAGGATGACCACATATGGAATGGAGGAACTCAGGCCAAATCGGGCAAGAAATTTAAGTATGAACTGGATTTGTACCTCTAATAGGAAAGATATTGAACAAGTTAGTGTTTAGTGTTGGCATTTTGTGTGTTGTTTGTTGGTGCCTGGCAAAGTCTGTGCTCTTTGTGGGAAAGGCACTTACCAGAGAAGAATCAGTGGAGATTTTGGACTTTGATACCAAAGAAGTAGAAAGAGAACAGTACTAGGCCTTACTAGAGGGACACTGGGCTTGTCAAATATCAGTTCTCTCGTGAAATCTTAAGCAGTGCTGGCATGTCCTATATCAAGCAGATCTTCTCTGGACTGTAACAAGCTCTGAGTTAAACAGCCAGCTAAGATGAGAATGAAGTCTCTAAAACTGTGTGTGTTTGCACTAAGTAATTTTGCAGTAAAAAACTGATCCTTAGGCATCTGTCTTAATGACAGAGCGTTATAGCAGAAAGCCTCAACAGTCCTTGCAAAGTAAACCCCATAGTTTTTGATTTTGTGGTAATGATTTGGAATACTTCATCGACTGTAATGTTGTGACAGCAACGCAGATGACTATGGCAGACCTTGTTGTTGTTCATGTTCTGAAAATGGAATTTTAAACAGGATTCCACATTTTGTGCTTCATACCTTCCAGTATTAAATCAGCAAATAAGTACAACGGTTTCCTAATCTACGCAGCAAACTGAATATAGGTTTTGATAATTAGATTTCTTTCTTTCCATCACCCACCTTAACTCAGAAAGAGACAGTTGCAGACTAGTTAAAAACCTTGTTGACTTCTATAGGATTTTATTATCTTTCACATTTTGCCTGAACTGTATTTGCTTATTAGCTAATGAGAACTTAGTGAATGCTGTCATCCAGATGATGATAATGTCTTAGTCCTTGTCTTAGTTATCTTTGTTCTGAAATGGTAAGCAAAGATTTGGGGAGGTATTTTGATGACCAGGGTCAAAAGGCACACTTATAAATAGGCTAAAGGAAGAATTCTTGGAATATTTCCACAGAAAATGTGGTATGTTGCAGAGTGGTTTTCTTAGAATACAGCAATAATATTACAGTTTTCCAAAGCAGGCTTAATGTCTGTTTTTCCATACAAGATTTTGGAGGATTTTGTGTGATGCATTCTGAGGAGGAAGCTGACCAATAAATTCCTTTCCTTTTCTTTGTGCTTCTGTTGTGTCTAAATTGCAAAAGCTGTTTCCATGCCACTGGAGCTGACATGCTCTTTCAAACTTCCATTGTAACATCAGACCTTGGGTACTTGAGAGCTGGGTTTTTTCCCCTTTTGATACGACTGGTCCAGTGCATGAGAAGAGAAAGTAGATGTGAATATGTGCTATGCTCCAGCTGCTGTATCCTAGGATATTACAGCTCTTTTGGAACTCCAGCTTTCATAAAACACTTTCCTTTTCTTGTAGCCTTATACTTATTTTTGGTGGCAATTTTTTTGAAGTTTACAAACATGGCTTTCTAGTTCAATAACAACTAATTTGCTTAGACAAAGTAGTGTAAGGAAGCCTTTAATTCTGAACTGGTGTTTCTTAGGCATAGTTTACTGTACTTAATCCATACAGAAAAGGAACAAGAATACTGCTTGTTTACCATTATAAAGGCTGCAAGCCCTGACAGAACGTGGCTGTTCAGAATGCTTAGCCAAATAATGCCAGATATGTATTATTCCAAATACCTTCTCAGAAAGAGAAAAAAAGATGACAGCTTTTCAGCTGTGAGATGTGACGATTTAGCATCCTTGATCTGAATGCGTGCAACACCAGAATGACCCTCAATTTTGCTTAGTCTTCATCCTTTTCAAAATTTTGGGGGAAGGTAAAGTGAGGAGGTCAGTCAAAAGAGAAGTGTTTGTTTGATCACGCTGGATCCTAAATCCACTTTAACAATTTTAAAGGAATCTCACCAGCTGTTTATGTGGTATCAGAAGAGATACTGGTTGTTACTAGATCATCACAGATAAGGGTGGTAGTTCTATTCCAAGTTATTTATGTTTTTAGAAGTGAAGGGTAAAGACATTTTTTTCAGAAAGGTAAATATTTGCACAGGCATACTTTCTATACATCTTGCTAAATAAAAGTATGAAGAATGAAAATATTTCTCATTTTGTCTCTGAAATATTTTTCATTAGTTGTTTTTCATCTCTGTTTCCTTGGAGAGCTGGTTTCTAAACCTTAGAAGTCTGGCTGTATGGTTTGCATTTTCTTGTACACAAATACTTCCTCAACACTGCAGGCACAAGCAAGCATGTACATCCTCCTTATCTTGTCTGGGAGTTACAGCAATTCAGACCACCTATTTGTTTACAAAATTAATGCTGGACAGTTGCATTCTTCAGCGGATAATAAGTATTTACAGAAACTGAATCTGGGAATCAAATCTATACTGTATGCTTTAATCCTTAAAATGAGTTAATTTTGTAGGCTCTTAACATAGAGGACTTTGTGTAAGCGTAAAATCTTTTCAGTACTTTTATGTCCAAAGATTGAGACTGAAATTGGAAGAAAAAAATGGACAGCAGTGAGCAGTGTTTATGTACAGGAGTACGTAGCCTTATCCCAGCTACTTGGAATGAGCAAACGGTGAGCAAGGATTCCAGTAGTGTGAAGCATCACTGAAAGCTACATTTTTCGTCAGTGAATGTAAATATTTGGTTTTAGTTAAATTATTTCAGTGAAATTTCCAACTGACTTTTTAATTTGCAGATTAGTTTATTTAAATTATCTGTTGTTTCTCCTTAGAATTATTATTCAGAGGTTACTCTCTGGAGGATGTATTATTTCAGTGGTTTGCTGATAGCTTTTGCATATGCACGCCCACTGCAATTGTGATAGATGAATGATTTCCTGGGTTAATAACAGCTAAATAGCTATTTGATGATTATAGATTCACTAATAAAGTTCGTTTACCTCGTTTTCCTCTTGGTAGCTGGCATTTTTTTTGCTTTTTAGTTTAGTTTAGAGATAATCAGTAGTCTCTGGATATACATCCAAAAGTGCTTGATCACTTTTTTCCCTCTCCCTCCATTTAAGGCATAAAAGCAAGGTTGTTTTGTTTTCTGAAATGGTTTGCTCAGTGCTTAGAAATAAAATTAACTTTATGCTTAGAGGAACACGCGGGGTTTCTAATTCATGCAAATGCACAAATCTTTTAACCTCCTTCTTTTGAAAAAGGTCTAAGTGCTAATGGTTTCATTTTAACCTGAGAAAAGGAATTTTAATATCACTTTTTTTCTGTGGAAGAATTCACAGCTTCAGAAGTAGGAGTGATCCTCTGCAGGAATAGTACATAGTCTTTGGTATTTACTTGTTTAACACATCAACTCTGACACTGGGCTCCTATAGGATGTCATTCTGATCAAACTGAAATTTACCTGTGAACTTTCACTGGTGTAAGCATACTTATAGGCTTATATTGGCCCTTCTACAGAAAAAAAGCAGGCACAGAACAAGGATGGATTGGTAGAATAAATAGTTTTTAAAATTTCAATGGACTGAGACAGTTTTAGGAAGTACAGGGTGGCAGCTGTATCTTAATTCTTTGCAGCTGCTCCAAGTCTGGCACTATGTTTAAACATGGGTGCTGAAGGGGAATGGCATGCTTTGTTTGGTGTGATTGAAGAAAGGTAAAAACATGTTTTTAAAAAAGGCCTGACTTGTACTAAAGTATTTAATGCTGCTTTTCTCAAAATCTCCCCTACCAAATAACATGTATCATCTTCCTGACACCCTCCTAAATGAGGTAACTGTTAAATCCCATTTGTAAGTGGAAGAGTAGAGACAGGGACTAAGTGCTTTCCTATAGGTGGCAGAATGATAATGGGAATAAGCAGGAAAAGAATTAGAAATACTCCTTCCTAAGAACATGTGGCAAATGTTAACCAGTTATTGTTGATAATAACACCTCTGCCCAGTATGTAAATAATATTTCATTGATAGGAGGCTATGAAATAAGAAAAAAATTATTATAAATGTAACATGGCCCCTCGCTGCAGTTGCTTGCTTTCTTCATGAACTTACTTAGAGGTGTCTTTCAGTCTTCTGCCAGTGACCATGTTCTTTTGTTATGACACAGGTATCTCTTTCCAAAGTTTACTCTGTGTTGGACTGAATTTGTAGAACTCAAGGTACATGTGCCCTGTGAAACCCGTCAGTATGTTGAAGCCAACTACGGCCCAGAGTGGAAGGTTCCTGTGAAGACGTGGGACTGGAAGAGCTCACCATCCAATGTGCAGTACAATGGTGTCTGGCCTGTCGATGAATGGGACGATGTCATTCAAATCTACTGACTGCTAATAGAACATGCCTGCTATCCTTGAAACTGTCAGTTTGTCATTTCCTATTTCCCAAAGGCATCAAGATCTGTTCCTTTCCTAACTTCCCATCTGTTTCCTAAGGAGACATTTACCTTTTTTTGCTTAACAATTACTTTTTTCCACCTTCACTGTGCATTTTCCAGGTAGTTAAAGGAAAAGATTCATGGCAGGATTGGCAACTGAAGAGAAGGGAAGCTGAAAGAAAAGCTGCACAAAGAGACTAGAGAAGAAATGTTGCAGTAAACTTACGGGCAGTTGACTATTTAAGTGTAAACAGTGGACAGGTGGCTTAGACTTTCCTGGGATCATCAAAACCTTGGGACCGTTCACTTCTCAAGCTTAAGAGAGGGATAGGATGGAAAAATCCCAGAGAAGTTCCTCTTTTTTCAGAGGAGATCCTGTGAATATTCAACTTTTAAACACCAGAGTTATGAGTACCTCAAATGTGCTTGATTTGAGACTGATATATCCATACGATATGTAACACGTTGCTCTTGGGAGTGGAATCTTTCTATTACACAGAACCCATGTGACCCACCTGCTTTACCTGTAGGAGGTATTGGGTAATGGTGTAATACTAAGTAAATGGAAGGAGAAACTACCCACATCGGAGATCTTCCTGTAACAGTTGGGTTTTTTGTGAACTAACCACTGCATGTGACTGTGACAGAGAATGTTACCTCCTTTGTTTTTTTTCTTTTTTAAGAACATGAAGGTGTATGCCACAGGGATGCCTTTGCTATGAAAAGAAATATCCTGGTTTTGATGTCCCAATTAGCATGTTCTCTATGTAAAAGTTTTGACGAGATTTTAGAAAATTATAGTTATCCCTGCTTTCTTACAAGTAGATAGAAATGGGGGTATTCACAGTTTTTTGTTTAACATGGGCTCACAGAAGAGAGATTTCAGAGAATCGCAGCTCTTTTCTCTAAGTGTAATCAGGAGTGTGTACAAATACCAACTGTTCCATCAAATTTGCAGTAGCATAATTGCAAGTGAAGTGTTAGTATAACATTAGGCTTTGGATGGAAAGAAGGTGGAAGCTTGACAACTCTCTCCTCCTGCTTCTGCTTGTGCTTTTTGTCAATGAAGTCAGCTTTCTTCTTCAGTAATTTGGAGAGGCATAATAGCTTTCATACGAGCATATGTGTCCAAGTTTGTTCTATTCCTGCTGTGCAGCGAAGACAAGGGCACTACAGCTGCTAGTGAGTTAAAACTGTAATATAGGGTACAGACCCAGGAGTACTTGTGAACCAGTGCAAAGGTACTGAATGGAGCTCATGTTTACTTGCAACAAACCTGTATCCATTCTTCCCTTGCTTACCAGAAAGGCTGTCTATGGGTCGCAGCTTTTCCACCTTTCACTGGGTAGAGGTAGGTTGAGTCTGTGGTTTGCGTTCTGTTGATCTGTAGTTTTTGGCTGTATATTCAAATGTGTACAGTTCTGGAGAGATGAAATAGCCACTGCTGCGTGGCAGTTTTACTACTGTATCATTCCAGGTGCGCTCTGGGGCTTCCCTGCTGTTCTCATCCTGGAGTGTGCTGCATGCTTTTTCCTGCCAGTCCTCTCGGTTCCAGCAGTCTCCTGCCACTGAAGCACTGGAGTAAATTATTCAGCTTCTGGCAACAACTTGTCACGCTGTCTCTTCAGTTGGTATGGTAACTTTGTTAGCTTTGCCTAATTTAGAAGAGAGATGTAAAATCCTGCTAATGCCATTTACTTGGTAAAGTAAGCATAACATCATAAGGGATAATTTCTCAGGTAGAATTTTTTGTATTATTTTTCTTAAAATGAAAAAAGCTGATGTCCTTATGGTTTTCATGCTTAGAACTCTGTTGTTGTGAACTTCTTTGTTTAATAACTACAATAAGCCTGTAAGTTTTTCAAATGTGTTTAAGAGTGAAAGAAAAGATACTATCAGAAAGTTCTAATCCTGTCAAATTTTTGACTTTGTATTTGTAGATGGAAAGACTAATGGAAAAAAATGCATGTCCCTGAAAGGGAGGATGTCTTAAATAGTTGATTATACCTGTAAGTTATTCTTCAGGTTAAAATATTTTCTCTTCAGAAGATACAAGTGTATATTTAACACTAATTAAAAGAAAGAGAGTCTAATTTGCAACTCAATATGTTGTTTCATCCTTTGTTTTGCCATCTTGGGCAGCATTTACCATGACATAACATACAGAGAAGAATTTTGAACTGTTTCTTACACTGCTTATTGATTGTATATCTTGAGCTTTTATTTTTTAATAAAGATACTTGGACACAACAAAGGTACTTGGAATAAAGCAGGTGTCCATATGTGGAAAAAAGGATCCTGCAATTGCACAAACACATTGCACTTCTGCAGGTCTCCTGTCATGCTTTGTGCAGTGCCCTGACTGCAGGTTTCCTGCTTGTAGGATTGTGTCCCAACGAGCAGTGTAAATATCATAGAACTGGTGCTCTTCAAAGGCACACTGTGAGGCTGAAGCATTACCATTCCCTAAGGAAACACCCAGATTTAGGCATTTATTTTCTGTTAGGTTCTCCTGAACTGCCTCATCTGAAATGAATCCTTAATTCTGTGTTACCTTCCTAACTTACTACCTACCTTCATTTTGAAAGTGCTCTGGAGAGGAGAGCAATTCCTAAATTCTCTTAATGGCATACATTTAAGATCTTTAGCAAGAACATGCGAGGTACCTTGACTTTCATGCAGCAAACAAAGCCCATTACGTATGTATAACTGTTAAAGATACAAGAGCCTATTCAAGGAATGCTCATGAGCTGAGGAGAGGTAGCAAGGTGTTCAAAGCTCTGGAATAACTGCAAAGAAAGATTGAATAGGTTTGTCTGAAGAGAAGGGACCATAAAGAGCCATTTTCAAAAGCCATAGAAGATGGGTACAGAAAGGGAGGGATGCATGTGTTCCCTTTCTGTGATCAGTAGGAAATAGAAGTAAATGGGAGGAACACAAATTGAGGTCGCCTGCATAGAATACTGGAGTATTTTACATGTGGAAGTGTGTGAAGCCTTTGACTTTGGGCTTCTCTAAGAACATATCAGACAAATATCAGCCATGATAGTTAATCCTATCTTCCAGTTGGAGGGAGTTCCTATTTTCCATGATTCTGTAGCAGTTTTCAATAACTTCCTGCTTTTACAAAATGGAAATTGGAATTATCATTTGTATATGAGCTTAAGAAAGGTTTTACTTCTAGAATGAGACACTGAGCTCATACTGGGAGTGATGGTGAATTGTCACCCTGCTGTGGAAATAATAGGAAACTGCAGCATCTTGAACAGTTGAAAAATGCGATCAGTTACAACAAGAGTGCAATGCAGCTTTTTCAAAGGATATGTCTGAGCCAAAGTGAGGCTGTAGGACGATCTTGTAATTCCTGCACAGAACAGATGATGCTTGGCCGCACAGGGCAGTGAGCATCTGAGGGAGATGCTGACCCTTTTGATCTGTCCAGAAGGAATAGTCTGATAGAAGGGCCTGTGTATGTTCCACCCCACTCTTCTTTTAAAGTCAGAAATGGAAGGTAGACAAAACTGTGATGATACAGATAGGAGAGAGTCCTGAAAATATGGTCGAGTCTTTCTCTGCTGTACAAATGAAAAAGAAGTAGCTGATCTTGTTACGCCCTTTCACTTGAAACATAGTCTGGGAGATGCTGGTTCCTGGTGTTAAACAGTTTGCATCCTTTGCTGCTTTAGAATTCTCTCCCCTTGTCATAAGTCTTCAAGTGTGTCAACTCAAGAGAAAAAGTCTTTGCTTTGCACTCTCAGTTGGAATTGTTTGTTTTGCACAGATGAATGAGATGTTAAAGGAGTAACATCTGTGTAATAATACAGATTCCTTCCTTCCAAGGACTGGCTTGTCATGGTGCAATTGACTTTCAGGAACTTAGTTCTGTCCTTTATTACTCATTGACAGAATTCTCTGAGTTCACACAGCAGTTCAAGAAATTCAGGGGCAGCTACCTCACTGTTTAGGCTTGTTTTCCTTCTCTTCATGTAATTCTATCACACTATGTATTGCAGAACAGAATCCGTGAACTTGAGGAACTGCATGCAAGCACATAAAAGACTGTCTAGCACTTGTATTTAATGATCTACATCCTCTGTTTTGGTAAATAGGCACCAGCAGCTGATTTACATCAGCTGATAATCTTGCTTAATAGCATTAGATTGCCTCATGGTAAGTACTGTACTGAGGCTAGTTTTATACATAAATGTCCTATTGATTTAGACTGCAGCAGAGCATGTGAATTATGAGGTGAATGAGTCTTATCAAATCCAAGTCACTGCTGTAATTAAGGGGCGTGGGTGAGAGCTTCCCCCTTGAAAAAAAGGAAGGGACAATGAAAGTTTTGTTCTTAAAGGAGGGAAATCAACACTGTTGTGGTTGTGCCTGTTTTCCTGAAATAAATTCTTCCTGCAGCTTAAAAAAGTAGTCACATATTTTATCCAGAATTTATCAGGTGAAATGTCATGCCTGGTGCTTTGCAGATTGTACTGCATGCTCCTAACATTCCTCTTCCAGCCCTAAAACTTCTGAATACCTTCTTTTATCATCAGAGTAATTAACTTGAATGTTAGTGAGTACAATGTACCTGTATTTCAGACTTCAGGGGCATAGGGTGTTGGTATCACTCAAGACAGTAATATGTCTGACACAGTACCATACTGTGCAGAGATATTCAGGTTAGTTCTGAAACAAAGCAATTTAGAGCTATGGTTGATAACAAGCTGAATACATAGTAACATAGGATGATGTTGTGACCAAAGGAAATCAAGTGGGTTGTAGAAGAGTGCTAGCATCTGCAGGAAGAGTGAAATGAAACTTTTGTTCCTATGTTCGGCATTCCAGCTGGTGTATAGAGATCAGTGTGGGTCCTCGCCTGTTAAGGTGGTAGACCAGTTGGGGAGTGTTGAGAGGAAAACAGTAGGCTATAGAAAACTACCTACTACCTACCACAAGAAATATTGAAGGAACTGGGGTTGTTTTGGCTGAGAAGGATGTGGCAGGTACTCCACCCTGTTCATTTAGAAGCTTACAGTTCACCAAGGAAGACCAGACTGGACCATAGGGAAAGTTTTTGGAATTTAAGGAGAGGGTAGTAGTTTGGGGGAGGGTGTAGTATCTCTACCCTTGGAGGCCTTCAAGAATGTGGTTGGTCGGTAAATGTCTGGAAGAAACAATGTGATTGCATGTCTTCTTGCTGTTACCTGGAAGAGGACCCAACTGAGTTTAGGAAATAATTTCCTTATTTTTTTGTGTTCTTTTGGTTTCTGTATTTTCTTACTTCTGTGGTTTTTTGTTGGTTTTTTTTTTTGTGGCATCTAAACAATATTAGACCTGCACAATTTAGCCTGCTGAGAGACCTGGTAGAACATCTTTGTCTCATGAGATATGGATAATGGTTGCAGGCTAGGGTGCTATTCTCAGAAGTTTAGTTTGCTGTCCTAAGAGTGATTAATAGCGCTTATTTCAGGAAGTCCAGGTTTGCCAGGTAGCATTAGGGTAAAAGTTTACAGGTAGGTATGGATCTCTAACTTGAGACAAAATCCCAGAATCATAGTGGTGTAGGTTGCATGAGACTTCTAGAGGTCATCTGGTCCAACCCCATTGCTCGAGCAGGGCCACATACAGCTGGTTGCCCAGGACTGTGTCCAGATGGCTTTTGAATATTTCCAAGGATGGAGACTCCACAGCCTCTCTGGGCAACCTGTGCCAGCACTCTGTCATCCTCACAATGAAAAAGTGTTTCCTGATGTTCAAGAGGAACCTTCTGTGTTTCAGTTCCTGCCCACTGCCTCTTGTCCTGTCAATGGGCACCACAGGAAAGAACCTGGCTCCTTCCTTTTTGCAACCTCCCTTCAAGTATTTATATACATTGACAAGATGCCCCTGAGGCTTTGCTCAAAAGAGGAAGCTTAAAGAAAATGTACACTCCCCCCCCTCCCCCCCCCCCCAATAAATCATAGAATCACAGAACCGTAGAACCATAGAATGGTTTGGGTTGGAAGGGACCTCAAAGATTGTCCAGTGGCTGATGTCCAGTTTTTCATCCACCAGTATCCCCAAGTCCTTCTCTGCAGGGCTGCTCTCAATCCACTCATCACCTAGCCTGTATCCATGTTTGGGATTGCCCTGACCCATGTGCCTGAGCTTGCACTTGGCCTTGTTGAAATTCATGAGATTCACATGGGCCCACCTCTTTAGCCTGTCAGGGTCCCTCTGGGTGGTATCCCTTCCCTCCAATGTATCGGCCATGTCACACCACGTTGTTGGCAAACTTCCTGAGGGTGCACTCAGTCCCACTGTCCATGTCCCTGACAAAGATGTTAAATAATACTGGTCCCAATGCAGAACCCTGAGGGACACCACTCATCACTGGTCTCCACCCAGACACTGAGCCATTGACTGCAACCCTTGGAGTGCGACCATCCAGCCAAGTCCTTATCCACCGATGGTCCACCTGTCAAATCCATGCCTCTTGATTTCAGACACAAGGATGTGGTGTGGGACAGTATCAAATGCTTTGCAGAAGTCGAGGTAGATGACAACAGTCACTCTTCCCTTATCTACCAACACTGTAACCCCATAGTAGAAGGCCACCAAATTTGTGAGGCATGATTTACTGTTAGTGAAGCCATGTTGGCTGTCACCAATCACCTCCTTATTTCCCATGTCCATTAACGTAGTTTCCAGGATGATCTGCTCCATGATCTTGCTGGGCACAGAGGTGAGACTGTCTGGCCTATAGTTCCCTGGGTCTTCCTTTTTTCCCTTTTTAAAAATGGGTGTAATGTTTCCCCTTTTCTGGTCAGTCGGAACTTCACCAGTCTGCCACGACTTTTCAAATATGATGGATAGCAGCTTAGCAACTTGATCTGCCAGTTCCCTCAGGACTCTCCTTGCTGGCTGTGAACTGTACGGCTTTTCCACTGCCAGGTCAGAGCAAGCCCCTCGGCATGTCTGTTATGGCTGCAGGCATTGGTCTTCAAAACCAAAGACAAGCATAGACTGCGGATTGCTTTCCAGGAAAGCCCACCCACACGCTTGGAAAGACTCTGCGGAGACGAGAAGACAGAGCGGCCCCATGGCACTGCAATTCCTATGGGTCGACATGCATTAGGAAACCCTTGCTCTGGCCCTGGCCCGCAATGCTCTCTCTCTGTGCGCTGCAAAGGGCATCCACGCCAGGGCTCCGCACAGGCTTCCCCGAAGCAGTCGTAACACCCCCCTGATCACACTGGGGCAGGGCTTTTCCAAAGAGCAACAGCTCCACGTAAACTAGAGCACCCCGGAGGAAACGGCTGGTGCAAGGCATTGCCGCCTTTCTTTTGCCGGGGGAACCGAAGCATGGAGGCTTGTGCCTCGGCTCCTCCGTGGAGCTGAGCCTCGTGCGGTCTCCTGCCCCCTTTCCTCTGCCCGGCAGTGTAACAGGACCCACAGTGGGTGCGCCCCATCCCTGGAGTCCCATAGCCCAGGAACATGGCACTGCCGTTGCTAGTACCAGACCACAGGCTCTGTACTGAGTTTGCAAGGCCTCTGGGCGGAGGAGGTAGTAGGGCCCAGCGGACACGTGAGGAAACGGTGGGCGAAGCACGGGTGGGGATAGCAACGCCGCTGAGATTGATTGTAACACCGAGAGTTTTTCTGCAGTTTTCATGCCTCTGTTTTCTTTTATTGCATAATAACTAGACTTAGGGGGCTGGGATCTCTTGCGCACCAGCCTGAGTCCTAGCTGCTGGCCCAGATGTGGTTTGCCCGGCGCCTGAGGCAGCCTCGCAGTGTCACCGACGGCGGGGTGGCTTCTTGGGGGTCTGGCAGGGGTCCTCAGGGGTGCCAGCCCTCCTCTTGGGGGCTCGCCGGGGCTCCCCAGGGGAGCGTTCGCTGCCCGGGCTGGGAGTGGAGGGCCCGGGCACAGCCTCCTCTGGGTCCCCCTGGGGCTCTTCTTGCTGCCCGTGGGTGGGAACGGGCACAGAGCGGGGGCTGCCGGCACCCCCATGAAGGGCTGGGCTGGGGGCAGGAGACCCCCCTTGGGAGGCAGCGGGGCTGGGGGCAGCCGCGGGGCTGGGGGCAGCCGCGGGGCTGCCCTCCTGCTCCTCAGCAGCACGGGCCTCTCTCAGGCTCATCCAATGTCGGGCCGCTGCACTGCATCGGTCCACGATGGTCTCAATGAGCTGGTGGACAAAGGTCCTCGTGTGCCTGCCCAGGACATCCTGCAGCAGCCGGTTCAGGGTTTCCTCATCCAGGCCGAAGAGGCGCAGGCTGGATAGGACAAGCCTCTGCGCTGCTGCTGCTGCTTCCCAGTGGCCGCCCTCGAAGATCAGCCCCAGCTCCCGTTGCAGCCAGGGCAGCAGGGGCCGGAGCAGAGCCGGGTGCACTCGGAAGATGAACGCCCAGATGTGGGGATGGAGGCCTCCCACAGCAGCCCTGGGCGCCAGCCCCGCACCTGATGGCTGCCGTGCTGCAGGGCGATGGAGGCTGTGCATGGCTGGGTGACCAGGAGCTCGCCCTGCCAGGTGGGTGCTGACTGGCGATGCTGCAGGTGGTGGGATGACATGCTCCTTAAAGTCGTTGTCCCCCCGCACTGAGCACAAGATGGACGTCACCCCCCTCTTGCAGAGCGGGCACTCAGGCTTGATCTCAGCCCACCGCAGGATGCACGGGTAACAGAACTGGTGGAGGCATGGCATCACATAAGCGGCATCATCCCAGCTGTCCAGGCAGATTGGACAGCGGTTCTCCAGCTCTGTGGCCATGCTCTCCACAATCTGCAGTGGGCTGTAGGGAGCTGGTGGTGTCAAGATGCTCCCTCCCACCGGCGCTGCAGCAGCGGGTGTTGTGCTAGAAAGGGAAGAGAGGCCAGGGTCATTGGCTGGGGCGGGGAGGGGTGGAAGCAACGCCCAGGTCCCTCCGGAAGGAAACCCTCCCAGCTCCCCACCCCCGGCTGAGGTGTCCCCGCACAGCTCACCTCTGCGGCTGCGAGCGCGCCTCCTTGGAGCCCCGGCTGCCTGAAGCTGCCAGGGCCGGGAAAAATCCTCTGACGGCTCTGGGGTCAGGCACTGACCATTCTAACGAACAATTCCCCGTGGATGACACCAGCACCGAGGCCTTGCTTTACACTCGAAACCTCCAAGACTCGATCAGCTGGGGCACTGGTACAAGCTGGCTTGTGGAGATTTAGTGCCCAAATATAAGTAGCGAGGGACATCTTGTCACAATCCATCACCTGGGGACATCACGGTCCATTGCGTGGTGACATCACCATCCATCGCTAGGGTCATCACAATGGGCTGTACTCACAGATGGCACTCCCCATGGCAGCGGTCTGGCCCCAGCACATGCATCTGCGGTTACCATAACACCACTCTCCCATCCATCCCTCCCCATGTCTTGTGCTCCGCATCAGTGTTTTACACCAGTCACTGAGGCCTTGACCATGTCTCCCCTTGTCCCCGTCAGGTCGCTCTGGCCATAGTAGTCATCGCCAGGCACATGCGGCAAGAGGATTCTTGCCTGACAGCCTTCTATGATGGCATGACTGGCTGGGCAGATGAAGGGAGAGCAGTGGATGTTGTTTTTCTTGACTTCAACAAGGGCATTTGACACTGTCTCCCATAACATCCTCACAGACAAGCTAAGGAAGTGTAGGTTAGATGAGTGGACAGTGAGGTGGATAGGGAACTGGCTGAACAGCAGAGCTTAGAGGGTCGTGATCAGTGGGGCAGAGTCTGGTTGGAGGCCCATAACTAGCATTGTTCCCCAGGGGTCTGTGTAGGTCCAGTCCTGTTCCACATATTCATCAATGACCTGGATGAAGGGACAGAGTGTACCCTCAGCAAGTTCGCTGGCGATACCAATCTGGGAGGAGTGGCTGATACACCAGAAGGCTGTGCTGCCATTCAGTGACACCTGCACAGGCTGGACAGCTGGGCCGAGGGGAACCTAATGAAATTCAACAAGAGCAAGTGTAGGGTCCTGCACCTGGGGAGGAACAACCCCATGCACCAGTACAGGCTGGGGCTTGACCTGCTGGAAAGCAGCTCTGCTGAGAAGAACCTGGCAGTGCTGGTGGGCAGCAGGTTGATCATGAGCCAGCACTGTGCCCTTATGGCCAAGAAGGCCAATGGTGTCCAGGGGTGCTGTAAAAGGAATGTGGCCAGCAGGTCAAGGGAGGTTATCCTCCCCTTCTACTCTGCTGTAGTGAGGCCACATCTGGAGTACTGCATCCAGTTCTGGGCCCCCCAGTTCAAGAAGGACAGGGAACTGCTCGAATAAGTCCAGCGGAGAGCTACCAAATTGATCAAGAGACTGGAGCATCTCTGTTATGAGGAAAGGCTGAGAGACCTGGATTTGTTCAGCCTAGAGAAGAGAAGACTTGGGGGCGGATCTTATAGATACTTACAAATATCTGAAGGATGGGTGTCAGGAGGATAAGGCCAGACTCTTTTCAGTGGTGCCCAATGACAGGACAAGGGGCAATGGGCACAAGTTGGAACACAGGAAGTTCCACCTAAACATGGGAAAAAACTTTACTGTGAGGGTGACAGAGCAGTGGAACAGGCTGCCCAGAGAGGTTGTGGAGTCTTCTTCCCTGGTGACATTCAAAATCCACCTGGACGCGGTCCTGTGCACCCTGCTCTAGGTGTAGCTGCTGAAGCAGGGGGGTTGGACGAGATGATCTCCAGAGGGCCCTTCCAACCCCTACCACTCTGTGATTCTGTGATTCTGTGATTCACTCGGTAACATGGCATGCCTCCCTGGGAGAGCCTGTCCCACAGGCTCTCCCCACACCCCAGCACTGCTGACCAGCCTTCTGGGCTCCCCTGCTTCCTCCCACAGTGGGTCACAGGTAGCTCTCAGGGATTTTCTCACAGGACCTGTGTTTGGTGTCCACCAGGAACCCCAGGTCATTTTCTTCCAAGGTGTTTTCCAGCCAGGCAGTCCCCAGCACGTGCTGGTGCCTGGGGTTGTCCCTCCCAAGGTGCAGGAGTCTGCACTTCCCCTTGTCTCACTTCATGAGATTCCTGTCAGCCCATTTCTCTAGCCTTTTGAGGTCCCTCTGGGTGGTAGCACAGTTCAAGCAGTCGTCTCAGTTTGGTATCATGTGCAAAACTGAAATTCCACCAGGGACTCCCACATAGCAGGGCATGTCCTATGGGTTTTCATTCTGTTCCAAAATCAGTTCAAGGAAGTTTTATGATGACTTTGTTGCGATTTGGTTTAGGCCCGCAGAGTGGACTCTTAACCTGGAGAGCCAAAATTATGCCTTTTGAACAATTGTGGTGCTTCAGTCTCTTTGCGTTTCACCAGCTCAGCCATTTCTGTTCCTACCACTTCAAAATCAGGATAAATGAAGTGGCCCTCCTTCACATAAAGCAACTAATTGCAGCACCTTTTACCCAGTCACCTCCTGTCAAAAAAGTCAAAAGTCTTGACTATAGCAGCTTCCGCATAGAGCTACTGTTGAACTCTCTGGCCTCTCCTCTTGAGTTGACACTAGCCCTTGTTTATCACTGCCACTGTCCGGAGCAGTATCTCAGAAGCCTGTCGGGGCAGCAGGAGCATATTCTGTTGAAAAATCCGTGTGTTTGCTCTTTGGGCGCTTGTAATCATCTCACATTGTCAGCATTCAGGCTTGGTCGCCCGTTAGTAACAACCTTTCCAGCTGCACTGAAAGAGAGGGATTTCTGAACAAACATGGAAAGGGAGAGAAGATTAAATAGGTGACAGCCGGTAAAGACAGGAGCCAGGCCACAGCTTTTTTTTTTTAATTAATTATTTTATTTTGAGAAGCCAAGTTGCATTTGTGTAATGGGGGAGGGGGCCCTCCATGACTGAGCAGACATATGGTGCCTTATCCCCTGGGGAAACAGTTTTTCTTTATCTATACACATGGATGCCTTGCAAGCTTATTTTTTACACGTTCCTTTCCAGCCATATTCATAGAGGAATCACACAGAAGTCCCAAAGTCCTGTCTATGCACGAAAAGACACTGCTTGAAATAAGCAATAGTATTCCCAAGCCCACCCATTATGACCGTAGTTGTACTGGCACGCAGGCATTTATTCCAGAGCAGATATACTCTAGCAGCAGAGGGAGTAAACCAAGGACACACCTGCAATCTGAAATCACATTCTGGTCCACAAAGGAGGAATTATACCAGTACAGATTATACCCCCGTATACCCTCCAGGTAAGGGGATGCAGTGGGTTCTGGTGCATTACTGGGAAGAAAAGGAGGCATTTTTCTTGGTGCATGCCTTCTCAGCCCCAGGGGCTGACTTCTGCAGCATTGCAATGTAGCATTTACCCCTCTACAGCTGAAGTACACAGCGACCTGCTCTGCACTTGGAAAGAAAAGGCACATTTCTGTGACTTATAGTCCTAGCACAGACCGGGAAAAGGATGTCAGTAGGGCTCCTGGCTGGGAGTCGGAGGTGGCTTTGTGGTGTTCTTGGATGTTGGCGTTTTGTTCTGTAAGCCTAATAAAGACATGTAACATACCTGGGAACACAGGAACACCACCATTGAAGGAGCTTGGGGCCCATCTCCAGCAGACACCTCGGCATGTGCTGCCTGTAGCTATCTGTGATGACTTTCTGGCACTGCTGATGCCTTCAGCACCCTGCGGCTGCTTGTTGTAGCAACTTCTTTGGGTTAAGGATGCCTCTGCAATACGTTTATTGTTTGTTCAGAAAAAGTACCTGTTTTTTCCTGCTGAGATCAAACTGTTGCTAAGGGACAATGTGCTGAGACTGTCATTAGCCTCTTCATTACTGGTCTTTTATGGCCACTTCATTACAAGCAGCTAATGAAGTCAGCTAATTAATCTGCTGCCCCTCGGCCATCCTCAGACCTGTCTTTCCCTGTTGTACAGTAGAATCATAGAATTGTAGAATTGTTTAGGATGGAAAAGACCTTTGAGATCATCAAGTCCAACTGTTAACGTAGCACTGCCAAGTCCACCACTAAATCATTTCCCTAAGCACCACAGCTACACATCTTTTAAATACCTCCAGGGATGGTGACTTAACCACTTCCATAGGCAGCCTGTTCCAGCACTTGACAACCCTTTTGGTGAAGAAATTTTTCCTAATATCCAATCTATACCTCACCTGGCGCAACTTGAGGCCATTTCCTCTCGTCCTATCGCTTGTTACTTGGGAAAAGAGACCAGCACCCACCTCGCTACAACCTCCTTTCAGGTAGATGTAGAGAGCGATAAGGTCTCCCCTGAGCCTCCTTTTCTCAGGACTCCTCCTTTTCTCCAGACTAAACAACCCCAGTTCCCTCAGCCACTCCTCATAAGACTTGTTCTCCAGACCCTTCACCAGTTTTGTTGTCCTTCTCTGGACATGCTCCAGCACCTCAATGTCTTTCTTGTAGACATTGAGGCCCAAAACTGAGCACAGTATTTCAGGTGCGGCCTCACCAGTGCTGAGTACAGGGGCATGATCACTTCCCTAGTCCTGCTGGCCATGCTATTCCTGATACAAGCCAGGATGTTATTGGCCTTCTTGGCCACCTGGGCACACTGCTGGCTTGTATTCAGCTGGCTGTTGACCAACACCCCCAGGTCTTTTTCCGATGGGCAGCTTTCCAGCCACTCTTCCCCAAGCTTGTAGCATTGCATGAGGTTGCTGTGGCCCAAGTGCAGGACCTGGCACTTGGCCTTGTTGAATCTCCTACAACTGGCCTTGGCCCATTGATCCAGCCTGTCCAGATCCCTCTGGATGGTGGAGCTGTTCTGACCTAGGAGTAATGGTCCACAGTACCTCCTGTGGGCAAGTCAAGGAATGGCTCACAAAATAGCATTACCTGCTCTTGTTTTGACTGCCCTGTCTTCCAAGCCCTCCCCAATATCACTTTTGAGCCTCTCTGAGTGTTAATCAGTCTTTACTAATATCTTTATCTGGCAGACTGACATGAAGCTGGTTGAAACCCAGAGCTGGATGCTTTTGATTTTGACCAGAATGGTGGCCAGACTGCCACATCTCCCATTTTACTTCTTGAAATAAGGGGTTTCAGCAGAACTTGCACTGAAGAGACACAAGGCTTTGTCACTGGGGCCATGCAAGCCCAGGTTTCACCTATATAGGGGCCTAAAATGGATGAACGTGTGTTTGAAATGGGGCTAATACAACTTTTTTGCATGGTCACTGGTGCTCATGCAGAGGGTTGGAGTCCTTAAACAAAAGGTGTGAGTAAAACAGAGTTGTCCCTACTCGTAGTAATAATTGATGCATTACTCCACGATGTTAGCATGTACTAAGGTGAAACGCTAAGCCCTGCCAGAGTACTTTCTGTCTTGCTAAAGTCTTTCTGCCAACAAACCCTAATAAAAATGTGTGCAGCAATGGCAGCTGGAAACAACAGATTACACGTTAAGTAACTTTGTAATGGCGCTGGCTGTCAAAACATAGGAGAGATTGTGCTGTTAATGGCTGCCTTTCCCCTGGGACTCACGATCCAGGGTAGACTGGAGAGGGACTTTAATCTGAATTGCTGTGTGATACCTGAATAATGCCCAGGGTCTGTGCAGAAATGGGCATCTACCTCCTGGAAAGGCAGCACCATCTGAACAGAACAGTTCTCTTTCTGGTACGCTCCCTGCTAACGCTGAAGGTGCTGAGGAGAAAAGGGGAAGCACAGGGGACTGTTCTAATAGTTTTCCATTATTCAGCAAGGCTCATTTACAGCAAAATGCCTGACTAAGGCCAGTTTGCAGGGGGGAAGAAGATTGCCAAGGGTTTGGGAGTCCCCAGTACTTTGCACATTAGAGGGCATTTTTTTTTATAGGTGAGGAAAGGGGAAAACATGATGTAGTGGGAAACATGTATAAACTCCTGCTTCCTAATCTGATCCTTAGCTGGTACCAGTCCAGCTGCTCTGGTTTACACCAGAAGGGACAAATCCAAACCACCCACGAGGTAAGCATTGCTGCCCTCCCACGCAGTGTGGATCAGGACCATGGCTCTAACAGTGACCAGTTGCAGCTGGGAGGTTTCAGGCTATTCTTCCTTGTTCTCCCCAGCCCTCCCCCACTGCTTCTCATCCTTGGACTGTGCTCTGTCCCAGAGAGCTGGGACACAAGCAGGAAGCTTTATTTATAGGGAAAAAAAAATGTCAGCGGGGGTGGGCAGAGGGGTGTGAGTGGAAATGAGTTGTGCTGATAAGCCTTCTGACTGTATTTTATTTTACTGAGGTTCTTAACAAATAATCTTTATGAAATGCAAACCTGGCTTATCAGGCTAATGCAGATTGTCTGAAATCCTTATCTCCATGGGCCAGTTAGCTGGAGTGATCCCCTTTTCACAATGAATAGAGAATGAAGAGCTGCACACAAGCCTACCCCTCCCTCCTTCCAATCATTGCCATTTACTGGCAGTGAACCGAAGGGCTCTGATTTCCAAACTCATAAATAACGCAGGGGCTTCAGAGCTGAGCTGTCCTGTGTTTTGAAACAGTTGTTCAGCTGTTCAAGGAGCCTGAGTAGGCTAGGAGGGGCACAGGGGCAGGGCTGGAAAATGAAAAAAGGAAGTCCCTGGTTTGATGCACCTTTCTGAGAACGATCTATAATTAAGCTAACTTCCAATGCTAGAGATGATAGCGCGATCTCCTCACATGCACAGGTGCATCCTTTCCTCTACCTGTTGTCAGTGGACCTGGCCCTAGACATTTGGATACGTTTCCTTGGCATGCTTTTTGCTCCATAGCTTTGTCTGCTGTGTGCTGGGGAGAAGCTGCTGCTATTTGTAGGTTGAAGATTTATGGTGAGAAACACGCCCGCTGCTTAGAAGAAGGTTTTTTCTTCATTCTATTCATGCTGTATATGCATCTTCTGTACCTCCTTTGGGTCAAGTTTGTGTACCTGGGGAACAGATGACAGCTAAATAGCTCTGCTGCCTTTTTTGGGGACAGAAGCATGGAAAAAAGTAATAGCAGCTGTGATGAAGTTTTATTGTTCTGGCTGCTGAGCTCTGGGGAATATATATAAAAGTCCGTCTTTGGGAACACACAATGAGGCAAACAGATGCTGCTGTTGTCTCTGTGTGTCTATGACCTGTGTCAATGTTCTCCCTTCCTGGGACACCATGAGATGCCAGATAATCTGCACCAAGTCCTAGCCCTTTAATTCCAAAATACAGAACAGGCTTGCACTAAAGTGACAAGACCTAGGCAAGAAGGGGCCTGACTTTTATCCACTAATATGTGCAAGTTCCCACACCTCTATTTTGCCTCTTTCCCTTCTGAATGTTTTTCTGCTCAAGAGGCAAGGGTCTAGGTTCAGCATTCTGTGCAAGAGGACCTCACTAAGCTACAGTTGTACAGAAAAATAAGGCTCTGTAGGAAACAGGTTTCCCACAGCACGCAGCACAGAGAAATGCTAGTGGAGTTGCTGCCAGTTCCTCATTCCTCTTGACATCTGGGCAGATGCCAGTATGAAGGATTTGTTTAGCAACAGAGATGAACTTCTTCAAAGCAGGAGAGCTTTTGTACCCCAGGATGCAGTTTATCCCTTTGTATTGATACAAGTTAACTGCTAAATCCAGGAATATGAATTACACCAAAGCACGGCAATATCTTGGTGATACATCTACTGTGGAGCATGGAGTTACTGCTACCATATGGTTCATTGGACACCTTACAGAACATGTAACATCCCACAGGTGCAATTGGTGTCCAGCTTTTCACATTATGTGAGCCAAATCACATCAGCCAGCAGCTGGGAGGGGTTATTGTTTACAGGTAGCACTCAGGTTTGAGCCCTGGTCTCTGTGCAACGTACAGCAAAAGGGTAGCTCTCTGTCGCAGCTCCTCAAAAAAACCACTCAGTGGAGATGACTGTGAATGTGCTGTTAGCACACACAAAGTCTCATCTGGTGGCTGCTTCCCAGCTTTTGTTCTTATGCTTTTTCCCCAGAAGTCTGAATTGGTTTCCTCTTCTTGCTTCAGAAGAAGAGGAGAAATTGGAGAAACTGGGTGGATGACTTCATGATACTCTGCAATCTCCCTATTTAACTAGACCACTATATATCATTATTTATTCACACTGCTGTTGGCAGGAGTAAGAAAGACACATATCACTCCAAATCTGTTTAGGTGGTATCTGTGAGTGTCAGCTGTCATGCAGGTCTTCAGAGACCCCCAGACAAATACAGCAGGCATGAGTGAATATGTAAAGCAACACCAACATCTCCGGACCTAGCTGTGAGAGTGGAGTGTGCTCCTGGAAACAAAGGCTCACAATTAGTCTTGGGTGATTATACTGCAGCATTCCTATTGGAGGATTAAATTTCATTGTGTCTCTTTTCTTCTAGGAAGTCCAGTTTTTGTTTCCTTGGAAGGTTCAAAAACCTCTTATAGTTGCCTGGTCTTACAGATGTCCCTCTGTACATGTCCGTGAAAAGTGTCCAAATTCTTCCTCTTTCCCTGGCTTTGATGTGAATGTGTGTGGGAGGGTCCAGCTCATGCTATTTCTCATTGTCTGGAGATCTGTGTTCCCAGTTCTTTCCATTCTACATTTAACATGTTTCTCAGCTTGGAGTTTCACTCCTTCATAATGGGTGGACGTTTGGGGTGCAGACCTGCTTCTATTAAAACCAGCAGCCAAACTCTCGTCTTGCCAGGACCTGAAATTCATCCATGTCCCCCTCCCTCTGTCAGAGCTTGACTCAGCCACAGTCGATGCCCTTATGCGCTGCTGAGTTTTGTAGTATGTCCAATGAGCTATGGCATTCACCTTCTCTTCTGGATTTTTTTTTTGCCTGCCTGCTGAGTTACTACAGAAGAGTTAGCTGCTCTCCTGTATGGGAAGTCTTGGACTGTGCTTGTGGAAGAGCTGTTCTGCAGGCTTATTCCTTCTGCCCTGAGTGTATAGCTGGGTTGCTCTAGTGGATCCTGCTGCCCTTCCTACAGTTGCCACCCCATCCTGGATAACTGGACAATGTGGCAGCTTGTGGGCAATAAAAAGGTAACATGTTGGGTGTGAGACTTCGCAAACCTTGAGCATACTCATCCCATGTCAATACATTGTTCGTGGGGAATTGGTGTGGGCTACAGCCTGAGAAGTTCCCTGGTGATGTTAGGCCAAGGGTCAGGTCTGGTTTGCTCCCAACTGAGTGGGGTACTGGTGAGCACGGGGGAAACTGTGCTTTTGGTTCTTGCATGCACAGTACCCTTCTACCCAACTCCTTTCTGTGGTGGGTCTGGATGGGCCCCACTGAACTACCCACAGGGAAACTGGGAGGAGCCACACAAGCTGGCCCTTTTCAAAGGTGATGGCTGTTCCTGATAATGCCAACTGGCTCAGCTTTCATTTCAGCTTCCTGAAGACTAATGCAGACAGATCAATTAGGGACTGCACACAAGAAGCTGCAGCTCCTCAACCCTCCCCCAGATAGTAATAAAAATATGCCCCCGTTTTTCTCCTTCCTTGAAGTCCCCAGGAGAGAATTAGCTGGTGCTGCAGGTGCAGACATCCTGCAGGGTGGTGAGAGCAATGAATAGTAAGGTTTTTAGCTCAAGCACACTAAGGCTGTTCAGCAGCCATTGGATAATCCTCTGTTAATCAGATTATGTAAATTACTACTTCAGCATCCCTATCCCATCTCTCGTCCCCCTGCTCTCCAAGCTGGAAATAAAAGGCACTCTAAAAAGAAACATTTAAACTGCAAAAAGGCAGTGCTGCTGAAAGGGGTGGCAGAGGGTGCCGAGACGAGGAGCAGCAGAGCAGGGCTTTGTTTCTGTGCAGACGGGCATTCCTGCTTGGCAAAGCAGCGGGAAACACCAGCAAATCAAAAGTCAGGAGTGGGCACTGCCTGTGTATCAACGGTGTCTCAGTACCAGGTTAGGGAGGGCAAAGCTGGTGCATTCCTGGAGGCCAGCACTTTGCCCCAGGATGTTACTTTTGGCACACTGAAAGAGCATCCCTGACCTCCTTGGAGCAAAGTGACTTCCTGCTTTTTCTTTTGTGTTCATGATATGTTATGATTTTGTTCATTCATAGTGTAAAGCCCAGCACCCCAAACAAGGTTTGGGTGGAGAGGTGCTGTCAGCAGTCTGGACTTGGTCACTGAAAACAGCAAACAAACTGAACAAAGAGACAGATTATCAAAAATGGCCATTGAAGCTGTGTCTGCAAAGCCTGGACATGCAGGCACTGTATCACCTAAAACCTGCACTGTGCGTTGGTGCATGCAAGGTAATCACATCCCCTGGCTCTGGGTTTCATATAGGATTCTATCTTTCTGGAACACTTGTCAGGAGCCCAGGCAATAACAACAGCATCTTACTCAAGTTTTACCAGTATTTAAAATGTGGCTTATGGCACGGACTTGGTCTCTGCGGCTGTCACATTTTCATCCAGGTAGGACTGGTAGTGATTTTTTTACAAACTGGAGTAGAAAGCTGAGGAAGGTAAGAGAGGTCAGCTACAACTAAAACAGAGGAGCTGAGAGCTTATTTATTCTTTGTGCAGCCACTGAAAGCCACCCAGAAAGCTGAGCTGACCTACATTTGCTGTATAATACTCCTGGCTGAAAGCAATTCCTTTTGTTTGTGACAAAGATGAGGCTGCCTTTCCTATGGCAGGTGCAACACACTGGTGACAAGGTTTTCCACTGGGTTTTCCACTGGGCTTTTGGTACTCACAGGTGATCAAGAGAATTTGTTCCCCAGACCTTCTCCACACTGTTGAACACACATCCTGATACTTACATCTTGTTCACATTGGCTAGGCAAAGCTTTCTGAAGGGCTACTCATGGGCTATTAAAAATATTGCACATACAGATTTCAGACTCTGCTGCCTTTACGGGTCACAGGACATGTCTTGGTTTCATGGGCTCAGGTGACACAGTTGGGGTGACAACATGCTAATGTGTACACAAAGGACTTTATTAGTATTAATGGAGCTGATTCCCTGGGCTGTGACATGAGAGGCTGAGACACCAGCTCTTCAGGAACTATACTCATGGCCAGGTGTGGAATGGACACCCTGGTCCAAACTATTAGGAGCTTCTGGCTGACATTGCAAAATTATTTTGAGAATGCAAGTGGTCAGATATGTAGATTGCACCATTCTCACCTTGAGGAATTTTGCCAAAAATTTGTCTTTCTTCCTCTGGCTGTTGGCTTTTGTAGAGCCAGTGGAAAGTAGAGACACATATAGCACAGTCATATGATGGAATACAGGTGAATTGAAAGAGTAATGGAGTGATTTCTGCATGCTGTGGATCAGCGCTGTTCTACAGTAACTGATGAAAGTTCATCAGACCTACACCACCGAGCATCTGAAATATAGAGATGTATTTAAAAACAATGGAAACAAAGCAATTGAAAATGAAACTTGAAATTAATTGTACCATCTCTCCATCATCAAGGCAGCAATAAGGGCATATATTCATAACTGAGAATAAATAGGATGGCAAAACTTTAAAAGCGAAGGAAGAAATCTACCTTTCAGAGTCAGAATAGTGAGTAGGTCTGGTTTTTTCTATGTGAAATGGGATGCATAATCATAAGGAACTCCTGGGAGGCTGGGTTTCTTGGAGTTTCCCTTTGCACACACATGCACTGCTGGTCCTGCAAGAGGATCAGTCTCAAGCACCAGATATGGGACCTCTCCTTCAAGGATTTCAACCTCAGCCATTCCCAAGCAGCAACCTGCACTAAGAAGAGATGTTAGGGAGATTCAGAGCAAATTCCCTTGCTCCTTGCAGGAGGTCACCTCAACGAGCAAGCCACATAGTTTCAAAGACTTACACATGAAGAAAGAGAACTTGCCAGACTGTGCAAAAGCCTGGTGACTCCCAACACATCGAATACACATGGCTGGGGGTTGAGTGTTTTGTGTGAAGACATACTGGAAATTAAATCTCTTGGTCCCTATTTTTTGTCATTAGTTAAAAGACTGCTGTAGAAGGAGCAAACATGTCTATGGCAAAGACCCTTCAGGGCTTATAATGTGGCCAGAAAGGTTTTCTTATATTCAACTCCACATTTCTTTGAATGCCTCCTTTGAGTGATGCTCATGTGGTGGCCTTATTGCTGCATGCAACCTGGCTGAGCTCAGCATTGTGTGCCAATGAAAATGGCAGCTGCTGATTCTCTGAGATGACTGCCTTGTTTTTCTCTATTTTAGGTGATTTCCAAAGAACTTTTAATGTCTAGGTACATGTGTGTCAAAGAGAAAATGAGCTGCCTGTCTGCTCTGAGTCGAAGGTTTAGAGAAACATTAGGTTTTCAGTCTCTTTCTTCTGTGGCTAAACATTTTCTTCAAGGCTATCAGCAAGTTTCAGCATTAAAAAGGAGATTTTTGGCTTCTGGAATTAAGCCGAAAAGTGTGGCCAGAATTTAAAGCACCCCCTGATGTGAGTGTTTTGTTAACACTAATAACAGATTCAAAACATTACAAAAAGCTTCAGATGATGGAAGTTTAATATTTCAGCAGTCTGCGTGCAGCTGCTGTTCTGAACCTCAAATAGCCTCCTCCAGCTCGCTCTATTCAAAATCTATTGATCTAAATTTTGATTTTAAAGGGCAGGAGCCCAGATGTGTATAATTGCTTCTTATTGTTCCCATCTGTAGAGCATGGCTCTGAACTCACAGCAATAACGTGGCTGTGTGTTTGTAGCCTCTTGCTGTCCTTTCTTCCGTCCATCACTTTCTGTGTGCTGCTTTCATCAGACTGAAAGGGGTCACCCCACCAAGGGAGAAAAATAATTTGAACCCAGGCCTGTCTTCCAAAACCTCTGCCCATATTTAGGCAGGATTCTCTCTGATTTCCTGCTCATCTGCAGAAAGAGTTTTGCTGGAGAAAGACAGGGTTTGAGGTCTGGCCCAGTGTGAAACACAAACCTTTTTTTTTCCATCTGACCATTATTCTATCTTGGAGAGGCTTCTGTTGGCCCTGGAAGCTGTGTAGCAGCAGGATAAAGCCTTTTGCTCCTGTTTGCATACTGCACAGTCACATATGCCAGGAACAGCTTTTTTTCCTTTTAGGAAGAGGAATAACTAGGGTTACTCGCCTAGGATGTTTCAGGGGCTGGAATGTTAAACGCTGGCACGCCGAATTTCGAAAAGGGACATAAGAAACCCAGTTTTGAGGACTTTCACACTTTGCAACCACCCACATGTTCTTGACTTCTTCAAAGCGGCCAGCTCTCACATTTTCCACTTTGCAGAGCCACACATATAAATGCTGTTGCATAAATGACTGACAATGCAGGCAGTCTGTTGCTTCACCTAGATCCACCGGTATCTGTGGTGGTGCGGCAAGCTTATGAGCTGACTGAAGTGTGGCTCTTCAGAAAGAAAGTGCACTAAATATGAGTTCAGCACTGCCTCTGGTGGGAGGACATGCTGGGCATGATAGCAGAAATGGGGAAAGACAATGTCCTCCAGAGGGTGTCTGTACCTGTTCTCCTCTTCAGCCTCTGTTCTTACCCATGAGAGAGCTGAGGCTACATTTCCTTTTCTCTCCCTGCTTTTATTTCATCCAACTTGCCGAGGAATGTCTCCCTGCTAGGAAGAATGTGTAGCTGCCTGGCAGAGTGGGTCTGCATTTCAGGAAGGGCCCACCAGCACTGCTGCAATAAAACAGCGCTTTCTGCATCTGCAGACACAACAGCTGTACGTCCCTAGTTACCCTGTTTGCACATGCAGTGTTCCCCACCCTCCTCTCCTCATCGGTGCCACAAGGGCACTGGGACTCTCCTTTCCAAGAGAAGTATCTGAGGAGGGAAAATGTGGCCATTACACCAGCAAACATGCTAAATCAACTGCAGTCTGGAGGCAGAGTACAAGTTACAAAATGTGTTCTGTTACCCCTTGACTTTTCATGAACTGATAATGGGCACCTGCTAAAAACCAGACTCGTTGCAGGTAAGGAATTGCCCCAGACTCCAAGGAAACTCTCAGGATGGATCTCAGCAGAAATTTTTGTGAGGAAGAGCATGCCCAGGGTGCAATATTGCTTTCACTGCTCTTGTTCCCCTCTCCTTGCCCCTGGCTGAGCTATACTATCCTGGCAACCATGGATTGCTCTAGGGAAAAATAATCCCAGGACTGCAAGGATGTATTGATAATGTATTCCCCCTACTGCCATGTCACTGCCAAGTATAGAGAGGAACGTGAGTGAGATTGGTGTGGTTCATTGGTGCCAAGCAATCACAGTTCAATAGGAAGCTTAATAAAGACAGTGAAGCAGACCCTCATGTACGACCCCTTCAGAGCAATCTGACAGGGTGGAAAAGACCCTTAAAGTTGGCATAAAAGTCAGCTTCCCTGTGCCATCTCATCAGCATTCCCAATAACTTGACACCAATGTCAGCTCAGCACCTGGGACCTCCTGCCCAAGGCCTGACAGTGGGTCACAGCATGTCCCAGCAGTGCAGGAGAAAGTGCTGCTGTGCTTGCAGCAGACACAAAGCTTTGCTGCAGTGGCCTCTCATAGGAGGAAAGAATTTGGGGCTTCAGGGTGCCAGGGGACAGTGGGGAGCAGGAGGGTGAGGGGACGATGAGGACCTTATGGCTGCTGTGGGTTGCACAGTCTCAGCTGGACTGCCACAGAGGTGTTCAGGAGGAGTAATTCCCTCATACAGCAGGAGGGAGGTGAGGAGACCATGGGATGTGGCTGAAACACTAAGTAGAAGCAGATGTAGGGGTGGCTTTTCTGAAGTACATGGGAGGGGACTAGGATGTCCCTTTTTCTCCTTATTTTTCCCCAGTGAGGCAGGTTTCTTGCCATAAGCCTGCCTCTGGAGAGGGCATGTATCTGAGAGCAACAGGAGCAGGATCTAGCTCTCTTGCATGGATATGTGAGTGAGAATGAATAGCAGCCCATCCAGGCCCTTTTCCTGCAAGGACAGACACTTTCCTGGCTGTGTATTTTATAGTGCTTCGTCTGGCCAGGTTTTGAAAGCCCTAGGTGGTGAAGTATCCAAGCAGCTACGGATAAAGAGCTTCAGCTCCCTCCCCTTTCTGGACTGGCAAGCACCCTTCCCTACTGTTGCATGCTGCCTGCAGCATCTCAGGGCAGATTTTTGGGTAAATACTGGGTTGGAGTAAGTAACAGAGAGGAGGGGCACTCCGCAACTTTCCAATGTAAATTACATGGAAATTAGGCTTCTGTGAGGCCAAAGGCCCCTCTGGAATAGGGCCTTTAGTTAACATAACACTTGTGCTAAATGAAGCGGTTGACACAGCTTTCAGGCTGTAGTGCCGCTGTTAATTTACCGTGTGAAAGGGCTGAACCTTCAGTTGAGCTCTGCGGGGGAACGACTTGCCCCAGCGGGGACCTGGGGCTCCTTCTCTCCGGAAAGCAACCGCATCATTCCACCGCTGGGTTGTTAATATTTATGGGGGCAATGTGGTTAACTGAAATATTAGCCCTACCTAGCCAGCTTGTTGTTTTGGGTGAGGTGGTCTGGGTAAGAACTGAGCTTTCTTGGGGCTTGGCAGAGGAAAGCAGTGGAGTGTGCTTAAAGCTGCCTTATCCTGAAGCAGGTTTTCCTGCCCCATGACTGTAGTGCAGTGATTAGCTGGGGCTTCTCCTTCCCCATCCCTTGTTCCCCTTTAGTATCCTGTTGCTCCCAGTATGTAAGTAGGTATCTTGCTCTTGTTGTCCCTATTTACTCTTATCTCCACCCGAAGCAAACTCCCAGCACCAAATGGAGAAGTGGATGGAGGTGCACACGAGGTCATATGGGTCCCAAAAGCTTTGTATGTTTGTAACAAGGCTATGCCCTTATTGGTTTGTGCCTGGGGCAATTTTGTGACTATTTTCATAGAATCACAGAGTAGTTTGGGTTGGAAGGGACCTCCAAAGATCATCTAGTCCAACCCCCCTGCAGTGAGCAGGGACATCTTCAACTACACCAGGTTGCTCAGAGCCCTGTCCTACCTGACCTTGAATGTTTCCAGGAATGGGGCATCTACAGCCTCTCTGGGCAACCTGTTCCAGTGTTTCACCTATGAAGAGAGTTGTTACCTAGGGGGAGAGGGAGGCTGGATGCATCAGTCTCTGTCGTGGACACAGATGCATGTGCTTCAGTGATGGAGAAGGTGTTAGTCTGCAGTTTTTGTTTTTTGCAGCCAGATGTCAGCTTGCTTGCCTGTTGTCCCTGAGCTGAGAGGAAGTTTTGGGGCCACCTCAGCAGTGGAGAAAGAAGTCTCTGTTTCACTGACCCTGCGTCCTAGCCACAGGGGTATGGAGCTGACTCATCTTTGCAGTAAAAACATGAATTAAACCTACCCTTAGTGCACTGTGTGGGCCCCGAAGTGAAGGGCAAGCTGGTAGATGTATGAATTCACACCTGCAGCCTCCTGTTGTCTCTTGGACTCAGGCAGAGGGCCATCACAGGACTTGGGCAGCACTGAGACTCCAGCTGCTGTAGCCGTCCTCCAGGCTGCAGAAGGTGCTAGCTGTTCTAGGCTGCAGAAGGTGCTAGCTGTTCCAGGCTGCAGAAGGTGCCAGCCGTGACTCTAAGTGAAAGGGAGCTTTCCCCAAAAACTGTAGTTCAGGATTAATTTGCCTGCACACGGTCATCCCCACAACCTCACCGCACTTCCTGTCAGAACAGAGAGGGACTGTCTTGCTTAGGAATGCAAAAGATACACCAGCCTGTTCCTCAGTATTGAGTCATATTAAAGCTGGCTTTTGAATGAGCACTGCATCTCTGTCTCTGGAAACATTCAGAAGCTCAGAGCTGACTAAATAAACAAATTTTTTAAAATTCACCCAAAAAAAGAACAAAAGAAAGAGAAAAATTAGATTCTTGCCACAAGCAGCTTCCATCCTTTCCTGTAAAGTGCACCTGACCTAGCTGGAGTCGTTCTGAGGCTACTAAGCATGGTCTCAACTACCGCCCCATACCAGCCACAGAAAAGGGCAGAGGGCATGCGGTGAGAAGAGAAAAGGCAGGATAGAGAGAATCTCCTGGGAGATGCAAAACAAGCTCCCTGGATTGCTAGGACTAGTGGTGACACGCGCCAGACAAAGGACCTGCTACTCTATAAATGAGGCAGCCAGGACCAGTGCTAGGCTGACTCCAGCGAGAGCAAGTTCGGCGGCCAGGCACTGCGAGAGCAGTCAGGAAAGAAAAATAGGAAGCATCCAATTTTGCTGTCTGTTTGCCTGCTGACCAGGTTTCAGGAGCCACGAGCACCTGTGCGCAGAAAAGTAAGTGACAACGGCCTCTTCTCTTTACAGCATTGCCTCCCCTCTGTTGGGCTTACCTTGCAACTTTCTTAGGAATTCCAAAGTTTCCTCTCAGAGTGGGGAATATCCTTAAAGGAAGAAATTTCTGTAATAGCCTTTTACCATCCACTTGATTTTTATTTCTTATCATGGCATCTCTGGATCTTGTCATCAAAAAGTTAAGAGTAAGGCACTGTAACAGGATAGTTACAGAATGGCCACTTATAGGTGGCTGTGTTTAATCAAGTGAAATAACCGTGTTGCCCTATTTTTGTACCTGGACTTTTCACATTCTTCGTATCTGCAGAGACCCAGTGAATCAGACCTTATGCCAGGAGAAATTAATTGGTTTTACTACTTTTGAAAGAAATGTTGATGCTTAGATGTGGAGCAAACTAATGTGATTTTAAAATCACTGTTCCTACTATTCCTAGATTTTCTTACATCATAACTCTCTAACTACACACTAGGCAAACTCATTTATACCACTGCAAAGTGCTGTAAATCAGAGTTATTGCACTGGTGCAAAATGATTACACACAGCATCATAGACTCTCTGAATTTAGAACTAAAACTTAACAGAATTCTCCAATAGTGTTTGATATTTAATTATTTGCAAAAGCACAGATAATCATGCATTCATTAGACTTTACTGTATGTTTATGCACTAGACTGTGTGGAAATCCTATGACAGTGTCAACAGGTAAAGATGTAAAGAAACAGTTTTAAATTCCAATCCTCACATATTTAAAAATAACCCCACTACTTTATTGGTCATCTGTCTTACAGCTATTGCGTATGTAAAATATATAGGCATTTGAATTTTGCTCAGTTCAATAGTTCACTTTAGGAGGAAAAGCTTAGCAATTTTATTCATTTCATTTCAGCCAGTAAATATTAATAACTGTCAGATTTGTAAAAAAGCTTTTGAAACTGCCAATCTAGAACATGTTTATATTTCCAGGAGTAGCCTTCTGTATAAAGCTGTATTTGCCTGAGAAAGTTAATAAACAATAAACCAAGCACTTTTTTCTGAAGTAGCTGCCTCTATCCTTCCTAATTTCCATGTAACAGTGTAGGACTATATTTGATTTTTAGAACATTTTTTCACCCTTGTTTCTATATCATTTCACAAATAAATGCATCTTATTTTTACTGCCTGTTTAGATAGATCATTAAAGTAGTTGTGATATGAGTGGCTGATTCAAGAAATTAAGTGCTCACAGAGTCAGTATGTCAGGTAGGAGTCTTGGGGACTAAATGCAGGTGCTCACAAGAGGTTGAGGTTGTGGTTGAGGCAGGGATGATCTTCATTCTGATCTTTCTATCAGGTGTAGCCCCATGGAGGTTAGCAGCATGACATTTAGGAGAAAACAGGATTGTGGTCCTTGTCTTGCAGTGGTTTAAGCACACTTTTGGAAGTTACGATTTGCCGTGGCGGTTACGTTTCTCCATGCTTATGGTGACCTCTAGTCTTACACACAGCAGGCCCAATTAATTCCTGGGGTGATACAAGTTTTAACCTGTGTTTGGCAGGAAGACAGGGCACTGCATGCTGCCATCAGGATGCTGTCAAACTTTCAGTCTTGCTTTTGCTGAATTCACAGAGAGATTTGCTATCAGCCTCAGAGCAGACCTGGATAAAATGCAAAAGCAAATATTCTCTGGGGGTCATATCCAAACATAATACAAGATCTATCTTCCCCCTGATGCAAATGTCCCTTACAGCACTGGATTCTCCCTTCTGTGCTCCTAACAACTCCTGTAACAGTGTGAACTGCTGCAGAGCTGTCTTTGCAGTGTTGTAAGACATGCAGCATCTGGTCCCCCCCTCCTCCTTTACATAACAGACTTTCAGTAACGAGGATGTGGGCTTTCCTACATATGCAGGCAAGGCAAAGCAAATGGACAAGTTTCTATTAGCAGCTACCTTACTGCCTCGTAGTGGCAGGTGCAGAGAGAGGCATGCAGGAATGAGTGCTGTAACAAGGTGGGAGCAAATATCTGTGTGGAACAGGGTTTTGTACACTGGGTCTGGAAAAAATGAGTCCCTGAAGAACTCCCAGAAGACCACCAAGCTGTTCTTCTCTGTGTTAACCCTGAAGCACAGGGATAATGTCTGTATGTAGTATTTGGGAAGTTAATCTGGCAGAGACTTGTTTTTAAAGGAAACCCACTGGAACTCTAGTTCAGACCTTGACACAAGACGGCCTTACTGGAGATGGGGCCAGGAGCACAGAGAAGCTCTTTTCCAAGAAAGACTTTCAGACCTTCTTGAACAGAAAGTAGCACAAATGCAAGTTTAGCAAATAAAGGCTAAACCTCCTTGCAGAGTGTTCCTTTCTCAGCTTTGCAAGCTGTCATGTCCCTGCCAATATACTAGACCTCCATTTAGCAAAAGCTGTCGCAGCCCATGAGTGGGTTCTTTGTTTTGCGCAAAGCTGTCGTATAATTTGACATTACTGCAAAGGAACATAAAAAGCATTGACAAGAGGGGAGCCGCAGGAAAAAAAAAAGAAACAAAAATGCTTCCATGTGCAGAGTAAACCTTTCCTTGAGTAAACCTCTTAATCAGTATTGGTACGTTCTTAACTGTACATTTTGTACTCTGCCAAATGCCTGCTGGGTGACAGCCTGTTGCTTTACAGAACAAACTTTCCTGAGGCAGTCTTAGGGTAAATGATGCCAGGGTGTCCAGCTGATGAAATCTTCAGGCCAGGTTGATTTCTCAGAATGCAGCGAGCTCTCTCCCCCATTACAGATCTGCACCCTCTAGGAGGGCAACCAGATTACAAAGCTAAGCAATCCAGGGGCAACACTGGGTCAGGCGAAAAACTTGCCTTTTGAAACTGTGATCACATATAGACTAGTATCCCCAAACATGAAGGCTGACTTAAGCTAGAGACCTTTACACAGTTGCTTTTGAAAACTCCAGTGATTTCCTTTTCCTAAAGGTTCAGCACAGTGTAGCTATGAGTTTGTAAATGCTGCCCTTAGACAGGAGGGCTCCCAGAAGCAGAGATTCCACTATGTGCATTTCGTCCCAGATTTACAGACTCTAAAAAAGGTAAATCAGTCTGTCAGTGCTGACTGGTTTTTATAGTGCTTTTGCTGCTCTGCTGTACTTAGTACCATGGTATGATTGTCAGATAAACTCCCAACAGAGGTGTGAGGCAGTGAAAGGAGCCCTTGTTTACTCCTGAAGTAGCTCCTCTTCCCACATCTTATTTGAAATAAAGTGAAGTTCACTGCTGGTGTTAGGAATCGCCCTGCAAGGGCTGGGAGAGGCTCTTCTCTTTCATTATACAAACACAGCACTTACAATGTCGAGCAAGGCTGGGCCACCATGTGCTGGTGGCTGCTCTTACACACACACACACAAATGCTTTCCTTTCTACAAACCTTGCAGCTGAGACAAACTAATTACAGGCAGGAGGGACACAGAGGTGCAGGGGAAAAAAAAAAAAAAAAGAATTTGCCTGAGGCAAAGGTACAGCAGAAATAAGGACAGAAGTTCAATTCCCTGATTGCCAGCCCAGCATTTGGCTCACTGCACTGTGCCCTCTCTGTGTCCTTGTCCACCAGCATACCTGTGGGATTTCAGGTGGGAGGCACTTGGGGAGATGTATAGTGCTAAGATACAGGGAGGCAGCGAGGGAGAGAGGGGGCTGAGGAAAGCTGGGAGGGAAGAGCCTGTACCTAGAAGTGTGGTGCTCCTCTTGCAAGATGGGATGCTTTCTCCCTGCTCCTCTTCCTTTCCCTCCCAGCCCAAAGGAAGTCCTTTCAATCCAAGCAACCATGCAGCAAACAGAGCCAGGTCAGCTGCAAAGGGTTTGAGTTCATTCCTCCTAGGGCATGGGGCTAAAAAAAAGTCACACGTTATGGATAGGCAGTGTAATGTCCTGTGACATCCATGCTCAGTCTTTCTCTCTGTATGGAGCTGAGTCCCATACTCTGAGGCTTGCATGAAACTGAAGAAGGAAACAATGAGCTTCCTCTTACTCCTCTTCTCCAGATCACAGTGATGCAAAGTGAACAAAGCACAGCAGCAAGGAGTGATAGCTGGGGAATCTTTGCTCCCTGTGCTAGATCAGGCTCACAAGCACCTGCCTAACAGAGGAAACGGGCACCATCTGCTCTTCTGTTGCCATTTACTTAAGGGCTGAGGGGACTTCACAAAATCCAATGCACTGTGTTAAACAACCAGTGTTAGCAGGCGCTGGGTTTCCCCTGTGGAGTAACAGTGTGGCACTGCAGGTTTACTAGAAGCCCTCCAATTCTTGCTGGCAGCAGGCATCTGCTGTCTGATTAAGATTTGCAGGAGTAGGTCTCCAGTGGCCAGTTTCAACATGGATTTAACTTCACTGAGGTCAAAGGTATAACTTGAGGGAGGAACTTTCTCATCCAAGATCTTTATTTAATAGCAGCCTGCTAATTATGACTGAGTGCTGGGCTGCTGGTGAGTCCCCTGCCAGCCCTCAGACATTAACCACTGGCTCGGGGGCCATTTGCTGGGGAATGTCCTAGCAGAGATGGAGCTTTGTGCTTAAGCTGCTCTGCTGCTGCTACTGCCTGAATTGCCTGAACGGCTTTTGCATAGAGAGGCTGTGAGAATTGCTGCTACCGAGGGAGAGATCTTCATCTTTTCTATTGTTTAGTCTTTTGTATGGTGACGCTTGCGGCTGCATTAACCACAGCCAGTATTTTTTTACCCCCTATTTTTATATTTTTCAAAAGGGTAGGCAGGGGGGTGGAAAGAGCTTCAGTTATTTGTTTGGTGGGTGGTGGTGTTTTGTTTTTTCTCTTTCTGGCCGTTGGAGTAGATTCACTGCTGTGCTGGGGTTATTTCTTTGCACAATTCTCTTTACACACTGCAGATGTAGATCCTAGCTCACGAAATCCGCACTTACCTACTACTTCTGGACTTATCTTCTTGATCTGAGTTAAATCCTGTCCTCAGTGGCAACATTTTGCCCTTCAGAGTAATTCCTCAAGTGAAAATGGTGTAACCTTCCAGATTTGCATTCCTAAGAACAGAATTAATCCTCTTGAATTCAAGCTGCTATCTTCCTGGGTTTCTTTATTGTCAGCTAAATGTGGGGCTGTTAACCTGTGGTTGGGGAAGGTGACCAGAAAGCACAGAATCCAGGCTTGCAGGTTCATGAAATTTATCTGTCCGTGATATATACAAACGGGTGATTTCTGTACAGATATAAAATGGACCAGTGGGATACAAGCCACACGCAGACAGTAGACAATACATATTTTATACAGTGCACCAGAGAAAGCTGAAGAATACATTGCTCATATGTGCAACATTAGCAAAGACCTGAAGCTGCAAGTAATATCATATTGAAAGCCAAGCTTAGTGGGGAGGGTTGGAGAGAAGGAGAGAAGAGGAGGAAGGGAATGAGACAAAAGGAATGGAAATCAGATCCCTTGTCAGTAAACTGGCTGCATTTTAACGGGAAGGTACTGTGGTTACAAGAGGGATGTGTAGGTGACGATATGAGAAAAGAAGCTGAGCTGAAACATTACAATTACTGCAGGATTGGTCCAGGCTCGTTTTTCTCTTATGTTTCTTGCTGAAACTCTGAGCACGACAACAGGAAACCTGCACCAGTAAAAGGAAAAAAGAGAGAGGAATTTAAGGTGGAGAGATGTACAGAGGTGGATTACACCTGAAATGAAGCTCCCCATAGAGCTATCAGCGCAAGAGGAGGCACTGGGAGAGGGAAGGAGCTGTTGTTTGCTGATCTTGAATAAATGTCAGAAATACAAACACACGTTTTTGAAGTGTGAAGCAGGAGCTAGACTCACAAAGGCATCTGTTTGCTGACAAGGCTTGTGACCACAAACATAGTATTGTCCTTTCCAAAGGCAAGAGAAGAGAGACAAAGAAAGCATGGTGTGAAGGAGTAGGCTGGGGTTATTTTTCCACCAATAATACAGCTAACAGGACAAGATGACATGTTCACAGCGCCAGGGCTGGATGCTAACCTGCTTTCCTGGAGTGCTGCTCTGAGGATTGTCTGCAGCAGGAGAAAGAGAAGGAGCAAACCCTCTGTTGGTATTTGTAGCTGAGATGTAAACAGGCATCCAGCAAACCCAGACCCACGTACCAGAATTACAGTGCAGAGACTGAAAGGCCTGGCAAAATACAATCCACCTGACCCATTAGAAGAAACAAGGAAGCCCAAATAACTGGAAGACAGTGTTTAAAATCCGTTATCACTGATGTGGCAGCATTCTTGCCAAAAAGGTACGTGCCACCTGTTTCAGGTAGGTGTAAAGTACCAAGTAGATTTGTTCTCATAGCACAAACCAAAGGTAATACCTGGAGTAGGATAATGATAATAATAATAACAACAATAATAATAATAATAAAAAAATAAAAATAAATACATTCCCCATTCAGATCAAGCAATGGGTCTCAACATAAGTTTACAAAAAATAGGAAAAACTCTCAGCAACCTGAAATATAAGGGTTAGTTTTTTAAATGAGCCTCTCATGAAGCAAGGGCATTTTGATGAGACAATTTTCTCGTCCCCTAAAGGCAGAGTAGACAACTGAGCCTGACAGTAATTTCAGACTTCTACCAAAATAGAAATGCGTTAGTGCTGTAAAGGCTGTGGCAGAGAGGAGCCTGTGAGGTATGGGTGGCATGAGCATAGCCATATACAGTATACATGGGCGCATCTGTATTAGCTGCATCTCTGACTGAGGTCTCTGAACAGGGCTCTGACATAATTTACGATGCTGTAACTGTGTTTCCCTGGTGATTTGTAATCAGAGCTGGACTGGGACTTGAAGGAGCTGGGAGGGAACTTCCCTGTCTGCCATGCATGTCTTGTCTCCATGCCAGGGCACCCCAATTAACCTCTGAGTCACAGCGGGATTTTCTTTGTTCACCCAGACTATTACCACGTACTTTGGTGAAACCCGAGTGTCTTGCATGGTATGAGGCTGCTTCACATGGACACGGGATCACAGCTGGGCTGTCACCCCAAAATTTCCTCTTTCTGGGGGTGAAGAGTGCTATCCCCCCTGCTCCCCAGTCCCCTGTGGGACTGCTGTAAGGATGGGTTTGCCAATGAATATAAAAAGCTGAGGTTTTCACATGCATGAGAGGGTAAGTGGAAACATTTGTCCTTTAGTCTCTTGGCTGTGGATAGTTTTTCCCTGCTCCAACTGTTTGTATGCCATTGGCATAAAAAGCAGTTTCAGAAATGGAGGAGTGTCTCCGGCAGGGCTGTGGGAGAGAAGGGAAGACTCTTTCCAGTGGCGGTGGGAGCAGTGTTAGGGCAACCCCAAGAGCTTTTGACAACTTTTCTGGTAAATGCATTTAAAACTACTGTGTACCCCTTGCACAGCGCTCTTCTGTTGCCAGGTCTGCTCTAGATACCAGGTTGCCTTTGCTGCTTAGCTCTGTGAGGCAGGGTGGATAGGTACCACCTACGTAGACATTTTGGCTGGGATGCCTGCACGTTTTGTAGGAATTGCACTTTCCCTCTGCAGCCTGCAGTCATGGCACTTGTGGCTTAGTCTTGGCAGCTCTCAGAGGCTAAACCAGAAGCCTAAATGGATCAGACTGAAAAGACTCTGCCACCAGCAGTGAGCAGTCAGTGTGGGCTGGGCAGGGAACCAGACTGTTGCTTCCCTGGAGAAGTCTCCTGAAATAAACACAATCATAGGTGTCTGTAGTGTTGGCTGTCTGCTCACTGAAGGCCCATGATGAAGGTCCACCTGGTTTAGCTCCAGCCATGAGTCACCAAGCTTGGGCCAGCTGGGAGCAGCCCCCAAGAAAGTGTGAACTGGGGCTGGGAGAGCATGGATGTGTTATGCCCTGGGCCTGTCTGCCTCTCCCCATAAAAAGTGCCCAGGTGTCCCTCACAGAGCCTGACGGGATGACTAATGCATTGGCTATTGGGAATTCTGCTGCAGGGGAACTCTCAGGAGCCTGGAGAAGCTGGGCTTTCAAATGGTTGTTTGAGGAAATTAAACCTCGTTTACTCCTTTGTGAAGTCCTTACTGGACTCTGGCATCAGTTTGCAGCTGCAATGCTTATGATCATGGCTGCAAATGGGGACATGACTTTAGAGATTAGAGTGAATCTGTGCAGGATGTGCAGGACAAGGGCATCAGCCACAGAGGGCAAAAATTAGAAATACCTAGCACCACCACTGTGTGCTTGCTGCTGACCTAGAGGTTACAGTGCCCCCAGAGCAGCAGCCTGCATGAAAGCCAGGGGTATCTAGCATTCAGTCACCATCTCCTTTGCTTTGCAGCACCTTGAGAATGACAAGAAAGATCTTCACCAACACCAGGGAGCGATGGAGGCAGCAAAATGTGAACAGCGCCTTTGCTAAGCTGAGGAAACTCATTCCCACCCACCCGCCGGACAAAAAACTGAGCAAAAATGAGACACTCCGCTTAGCTATGAGATACATCAACTTCCTTGTCAAGGTCCTGGGAGAGCCAGGCCTGCAGCAGACAGCAGTGGCAGCACGGGGCAGCATCCTCGGGATCTTCCAGCAAGGCCCACGCTTGCAAAGCATGGAGGAGCTGACACTGATAGAAAACTGTGGTGTCTCCTCTCCGGGCATGAGCAGCAATATAGTAGAGTGTTGGTCAGAGACATCATCTCCCTAGCAGACAATGAGACATGCAGTCTTGGTGTTAGTCTGGTAGTCCCCCTCTTTTTGCAGAATCTGTGGGTTGCTCCTCTATGTATACTGATTATTTATTTTTATTTATTACTGGTTTATTTGATATACATTTTTATTTAATAGGAAAGGAAATCCTTGGTCAGCCAACAACCTGGAACACCAGACAGAGAACTTTCAGGCCCTGGGAACTTGGAAGGACTCATTGCTGTCACAGCAGAGTCCAAGCCAGAAGGGCCTTCTGCCCTGATCTCCTCCATAAATCAGACCATAGAAATTCATCCAGTGTTTCTGGCAGGGAAAGAGATTGTTCTCCCATGCTATTTCAAGGAAACACTACTGACCTCAAGAATGATGACTGCACCACAAAATTTGTCCAAGACGACATCTGGCCTCCGTAGTGAAAGATTTTGAGAGATGTGATATTTGCCACAGTCCTCCACCAGTGGTTCCAGGGGCTAATTGCACTCACTCTTGAGCCTGTGAATCTTATTTCCAGCTTGATTCTTTTTTTTGAAAATACAAGTCTTAGTCCTTGGACCAGGCTACATCTTTCTCCATCAGATTGGAGGGATCCCTAGTGTCAGAGCAAAATGCTTTTAAACAAAAGTAAACATTAGGTTAAAGCAAAAATGCCAATGTAAAATAAAAGAAGACATAGTCATAGATGAGTTTCAGTGGGTTCAATAGGCAGAGTAAACCTCTGTAGCAGAGACAGTGTGCATGTGAAGGAAGCTGGTCAGCTACATTCCAGCTACCTTAAAAGCCCATCAAAGAGGTTGGTGGCTAAACTGCTTTGTTCTTTAAAGCTGTAGCAATGGGGGAGGTCCTGTTTTGGGAGGGAGGTTGCAGGACAAAGGCCTCAATGATGCACTGTGAAAACCTACATGGAAATGCCAGTGAGCAGTGCCCCTTCCTGTGCCGGGGTGCAGAAGCAGCTGGAGCATGTCTATGCCTGGCAGAAGGTGCTGGACATGCACCACTGGTGCACTGTGGTGCCCCTTCAGCACAGGGCTGTGTACCATGGGTCTTGGGCATCAAGTTGCTGAACCAGCCCTGCTTTTGCTGCCACGGGAGGCAGAACCAAGCTGCATGCATCCTTGCTGTCACCTGTAAGACCCTGGTGCTGTGATGCTGGGCTGTGGGAAGATGGATTGGTGTCTGCCCCAGGCAGGGTACCAAGACCATGGACAAGACTAGGGGCATGCTGCCTGTGTACTCAGCTGACTGCCTTTAAACTCTCCACTTTTGCCTACTGTAGTTGAGGTTCCTCCATCTATATACTCTCCCAAATGGGCTGATGGAGCAAGGACAAAGAAATCGGTGTAAATGTCTTCCACTTCATTCAGTGGGTCAGTTCCCTGTAGGGAACGCCAATCACCATGCTGTAGGTGTTTAGATGATAAGCAGGATGAAAAGACTTTTCATGAAAGTGACCATTGTGGGTTGTTGTCCACAAAGCAATCTAATTTCCTGATTGAAATATAACTTGTGCCACCAAAGGTCTGGACTGCCCATGCAAGTTATAAAGCTGCCTAGAGCAAAAGTAAAAATGACACCAGGTTTAAGTAGAGCTGCTTCCTGGTCAGATCCTGCTCCCACTGACACAGGTCCTTTTAATTTCTATGTGGACCAAGGTACATGTCAATGTGTAGAAAAGACAACCATTCACCACTGGTGAAGAAATGGAGCTCCCATGTGCCAAGGCATGTCCCTGGGCTGTTTCTGTTTATTCAGGAGACAACGAGCTGCTTTCAGGAAGCAGAGGTAGGGTTTGTGCATGTAACACATACAGCTCTTCTGCATGAGGGGATTTGGCACCCAAAGCTGAGCTGCCTTTTAAAGCCTCACCAACCACCAGGTGCACCAAAGAAGCCAGGGCTGGCTCCTGCTAAGCGTGTATCAGGCTGTCCTGGCCATTGACAAAGACCAAGGTCTGACAGGAACACAGCTCACCCCGACCAGGGCTGGTGCTGTAAGGTACAGGCATGCCAGTGGACCTGATTTTGACCAAAAAAAAAAAAAAAAAAAAAAAAGCTGAAAATGTTCATGGTGATTTCATTTTGTTTCTGAACACTGTTAATCTTCAGTTTGCTTATCCCTGCATCTCTGAGGTGTCTGGGCTGAGGACTGCGCTGGAGAGCAGCTGAGTGGAAACGCACCAAGAGCCTTTTGCATGGTTCGTGAAATCAGTATTGCTTTCTCCCCGCCTCTGCCCACTTTAATGTTACTGAATGGAGTCACAGCCTCTTCTGCACAGCACCTCAAAGTTAATGAGCCAAGTCCTCCTCCTAGCTTTCTGTTGACTTGCTGGGAGTTACAGCAGGATAAATTAGTCCAAGTAAATCAGACCACTTACTAGCGAGGTGTGGTGGTGCTATTTGGTTTACCAGCCACTTGCTATACCAGGAAACACATGTTGCCAAGCCAAGCCAAACCATCTTGTGAGCGGAGGTATTGTCCAGGGCAGGGGAAAGAAAACACAGCAACTTTGTAACATAACATGCTTGTTATATTTTCTAGCCTAAAAAGCCTTCCTTCTTGTTATTGCTTTGGTTCATATCAGCACTTTCTTTGTTCTCCTTTCCATTTAGGAGCTTCCTACTCTCATGTTCAGCATGTATTTCACTAGATCTATCTACCAAAGATTTTTTTTTTCAAGTTTCTTCTTTGTGTTTTGTGGATTTCTTAATCTGTATGATCATGAACAAATACGGTGTAACTGATCACATTTTGTGCTATATGATGTTATTTAACACCTAATATATTCCAAATAAATTATTTAAGAAACTAATCTTTGTCTTTTTAAACTTCTCTAAAGTTTCATTTTATATTTGCATACCACTTGGTATAGGATACCAAAAACAGTACAATGTAATTTCCAGTAGAGGATTGTTCTACTGTTCAGCACTTATGCAAGAGTCTTGGTGTTAGAAACATTATCAGATGATGAAGAATGACAGGAGTTCTTTGTTTATTATGATTTCTTACACTTTTTGGTTGAATTGTATTTCAATCTACATGCTAAGTAGATTTTGACCAGCTCTTGAAAAAGACAGTAAATAAAATTTCATTGTGCAACACTGTTGTGTTTGTCTTCCAAATATTCACAATTCAAAAGAGTTTAACCAACTCCATTTTCAAAAGTAGAATTCACCCTAAAGAATTAATTTGGGATCTGGTTTGTCTAACGTTATCTGGAGATGTTCAGATAAACACAACCTATCTGACTGGAGTCTACTTCAGACATAAAAACTCATCCAAAGTTGAGGAGACCTTAGGGTATAAAGCTGTTCTTTCTGGCTAACACCTGATGGGAACAACCTAACCCCCAGTTAAATATGAGGCTGGGAGAGGGAGAGGTACCACTAGGGTGACAGAAGCAGAAGTTGTGAGGAAAAGATGGGAAATCACTAGGACACAGGGCCTGTTTTAGTTTCATGCTTAACTAAACATCTCAGAGATGTGAGGTTCAAAATACGTATTTATACTAAGCAAGGCAATGCCATTTTAGAGAGGACCCTCTGCTTACAGGAGGTAATGCCAAATTAGTTAGTATGCTCAGGACCATGTGGCAATGCCTCCTCTGGAAGTGGGCACAGTATAGCCATGTTAACATGGTGCTGTGCTGTGAGCTAATGGGACCTGTGGCATGGAGACGTACAAAGTCATTTGGAGCTGGCTGAAAATATCTCCCATATGTTGCAGCAGTGGCAAAAGCTTAGTACAAATGACAAAAATGTCTCTAGTCATAAGGTCCCTACTGAGTCTCCTAGTTGTAACCAGCAGCGCTAAATAGAGTTGTGTGAATAGCACTTTTTTTTTCCTTTTGTAATTTTTCTGGTGAGGATATGGCTGTCAATATTGCAAGGAAGACCACCTACAGTGGTATATTCTAGAAGCATCTTTGGTATCTGATACAAAAAGGTATGATGCAAACTTAAAAAAGTCATGGGTCCCTCCAAACCACAGTACTCTTAACCTGCATAGAGGGTGTGAGGTGTCCTTCCATGCCTTTGTGATGCAGAAATCCCAGTGAGACATTCCTTTAACTGGAATTTACAACAGGATCAACGGAAGACTTTAGCTCCACATTTCAGGTCAAATGAGGATTACTTTCTTCAGGGGCTGGGTGTTAGGAGACAAGTGCCTCTCTTCAGCTATCACAGAACCTAAGAGACCTGATGCCAGGAGAGGTGCAATGTACACTGTCCTTAAAAGTAACCCACACATCACCAGGAACAAGCCTGCTGTGCAGACTACTGTTCATCATGTCCACTTTCTCAGTATCTCCTTTGTGGTTATGGAGTGTAATTGAAGTTGGATATTTGGGTTGGGTAAGGAAAGAAATATGTTGCAACTGTGTCTTGCAAGGATGCTGTAGTCTTGTGCATGAATCCTAGTGATGGCCAGCCTGTGGTTAGAGGAAGGACAGGTCTGCAGTCAGAGTTTTGGCCTGAGATTCACTGGATTCAAATCCTGGCTGATGTGAACACACTGCACCTAGCACTGGATATTGCACAGTGAAATTCCAGACCTGCAGGGTGCCTTGTTTTTTCTGGACTGTTGCCCATGCCGAGGAAGGCATTGTGGTGAGGCATATACTCAGCAGCCTTGTTAGTGGTACTGAGTCTAAATCAGGGAGGAGGGTACAATGAGCATAGCAGAGGAAGACTCAGAGGATTCCTGAGTTAGCCAAATTACATGGCAAAACGGAGTTGTTTTAGGACACTAAGATCCATCCCAGCATCTTGCTTTGAGCAAGAAGCAGAATCTGCAGGACCAATGTGTTTCAGAGGCATACGATTCATGAACGATTTAGCAATTTATCTTCCAGTATCTAACTGGCTCCCACAAATTTCTTTGCTGCTAGGGAATGATATGCAGTGACCATGGCTAAAGTAGTGTGAGCAAAGCAGATCTGACTTTTGTTCTTTGAAGGCTGGGTGATGAAAAGAGGTGGAGAGAATGGGCGACTTAACTACTGACCTGTGGGGCAGGGGTCACTTGGGAGCCAGTCTTAAATCTAAAGGTCATCGACAAAGTGACAAAGTCTAAATCCATCACTTTTCAGGGGTGTAGTTGTATTTTTAATACAGCAGGTGCTCAGAGAATCAGAAGGGAGAAGGTGGGTGGAAGAAGCAGCTCAGACAAGTATTTGGGTTACAGAAGGCAGAGATTGCCCTGTATCCAGTTGATAAATGTATCTGGTTGAATTTCTTATTGTTCTGCCCGTAAGCCATAGGTAGCATTATCATTGCACTCTGAGTTGGTCCAGCTCTTCTCTATAAGAAAAAGAGTTAGCCTCATCCCATTGTATTCTCCCTGCACCCCCTTCCCATGCGTGTAAACGAATGCACATCCCATTTCTCCAGGGATTGTTTTGCTGCCATGGATTGCAAAAAAACCAGTGCACAACTGAGGACCCTGCAGTAAGCCTTTTTTGGGAACGTGTTTTGGAAAAGGGACTCCCCCAGGCACTGAAAGCCAAAAAGAGAGGCAAAGAGCAACCAACCTTTCTGTGGGTACATGTCCCCCGCTGAGTGTCAGTGCCACAAAATAGCACAGCAGTGGATCAGGATGAAGGGCAGAAAGAGGTCAGTGAGACCCCTGTGAATCTCAAGCATGGACTGCATTGGGCCTCAGATGAAGTCTCCAACTTTTATGCTGGCAAGTGTTGCAGAGAGGTATTCACTGGCACAGGGTAGGAGCAGTTTTCCAAGCACCTACCTTTCTGTCCCATTACAGCTGGCTGGGGGCACAGCAAACACTGAATATCTCAGACCTCGGAAAGATCCCTCACTTTCTTTGAAATTTCCTACTCTACACCTTGAAAGACAGACTCTTTCCTAGGTAGCCTAAAACCTTAATGGAAAGCTAAAGGATGATGGCCCACAGCCAGCAAGTGTCCAGGGAGGTGTTCTGCTTGCAACCCTGAGTGTAGACAATGTTTATCACTGAGTTTCTCTTGGTGACTGTATTTGGCAAACCCTGGTAGACAACAGTGCTTAGTCCTGGAGCTGAGAAAGGCTAAAAGCAGGCAATATTAAATTTCCCTTCAAATTAGAGCAGAATTACTGTGCACAGCACTAGATACACAGATGTACAACCAACCAAAACATTGCCTATAGATTTTCCCAACTCAAGACTACCCAGTATTTAATTCAAACTTTAGAAAGCTTTACACTTACTGGAAGGACCTGAAGACTCTCAAGAGCAAACTACAGTGCCTAAAAGCACCTTGAGTGGAGGCTATTAGACCTAGCTAACCACAGAAGCTCAGGCCAGCTGACTATGACCTGAAGTGTTTACTGCCTATAGGTTAAAAGGTGCTTCAGAAGGAAGTATCTGGCCCTGCTAAGAGGCTCTGCAGTGATCTTTATGGGACAGTGTGGAAAAAGTCAGTTGCCAGTTGAGAGTTCCCAAAAGAGTGAGTGAGCCTGGCAGGTTGAACTTGCCAAAAGCGCTTGGTGCTGGCACAGCCCGCTTGGATGGCAAATGTTCCTACCACTTGAATGGGAACTGAAATAACTCAATGCTGAAGGGAGCTGCCTGATCTGGCTCTTTCTCCTGAGCTACGCTGCAAACGTTTTCCCTAAATTTTCAGGTACAGAAGAACGGCCAGCTGCTGTCTGGTGAACATGCCCAGCCACTGTGTTTGGCACAGGACAGCCCAGTCTCAAAAGCCACATTTCTGCATAGACATGTGGAATGCAAATGGGTGTTCCACAGCTCTCAGATTGGAAGCGAGGGGAGAAATTCATGGCAGGTAACTTCAGCAGCGTAATTTTACCTGTCAATTTTGAACTGAATACCTTAGCAGATTAAAGAACATATATATATATGTCTGTCTGTCTGTCTCTCTATCTATCTATCTATCCATCTTACTCTTATCATCTCCTTGAAGTCCATGCTGAAGTTCACTTAAGGTCACATGCAAAGGGAAAATAACAAATTTTGCCTTTAAAATCAAAATTATGCTTTCAGACTAAGGCAAAAGAAAAATGACAAGAATAAATACAAGACAAACTGTCAGTGAAAGAGGGAGAAAGTGTGTAGGATGGTTCTTCCATGTCTGACATACCTGGATGGACACTACTCTTGTTGTAGGGGGGTAGACTTCTTCTATATTACTTCTCTATATATCACCTACAGAAAACAGAACAACACCACCTTGTTTCTGTTACATTTAACAAGTAAGTCAAACTGCCAGTTAGGTAATTCTGAAAGCGCCGATATAGTGGCTCCTATTAATTTCAAACATTTCCCAAGAGTATAGGCTGCTGAACCAATACAGACGAACATTGATTATATGTTTTTGATTATGTAAGTATGTTTTATATTTCCATTAACAATACAGTTGTAAGTTAACTGCTTATTTCTAAAGTCAAAGAAATGAAAATGCTGTTACAATAATAGTAAAAAAAAAGTTTCTTTGCTTTTTATCACAACTTCATCAGCTAAATACTTCCAGCAGTCCTCTGCCATGTGCTGTTAAGGTAAATCAAGCCAAAGACAGTATTTCTTCTTGAAAACTGGAGGTCCAAGTTAGCCAGGGGCTTGTCATAAATAAGGCCTCAAAGCTTGACTTATCCTGACATTTATGTTTCCTTTTATCCTGACTCTGTGAAGTACTGAAAAAGTCTAGGGCTAAGGCTGTAAGTAAGACTCTTGATCTTGAGGGCTCAATTTAAAACATTTTAGGGTTTTCATAACTGCTTTTTGGGGTGCTTTTCTTGTAATCTCTGTCCATGCGTGCTTTTAAGATATCTCAGAAAGTCGAGGGTGACTGGTCAGGGAATTCAGCTGGAACAGCTGGCAGTGTGGAAGCAGCCTTGGAAGGTACCTAAAGATTTATTTAAAAACAGGCACCTTCAAGTCATTTGATCTCATGTTCCTGAATACATAAGCATATAAAGCTCCTAGCTGCTTTTAAATCCTGTGACTATGGATTTGAGTCTTGAGTCCTCTGTGAGGGTTCTTCTCCCAGCAAGGGCAGAAAGGAGAAAATTAGGGCAGGCACTACGGCAATCGAGTAGATTGTTTACTACTCTTAGTGATGCAAGCCCACCAGAGAAGATGCCCAGGAAAAAAAAAATACCCACCCCCCCTGCCCCTAGCCAGTTTGCTTTTTTCCTACCATGTTTCTTATCAGTCTCCTGCAGAGACTCTAAAACTGTTATCTTGATAGGCCAGATTACCAAACTGATCTCCTCTCCATGATGAATACGAATCGAACAATGTTTTCCACTACCAGCAAACCGTACATTCCCAGTCCAGATAATTCAATTAATAGAATCTCTCCTCTCCTCTCCTCTCCTCTCCTCTCCTCTCCTCTCCTCTCCTCTCCTCTCCTCTCCTCTCCTCTCCATCCTAGCTCTCCTGTCATCTTTTCTCTGCTTCCTTACCCTTCCCGCAATTAATTCCTATGCTTTAATACCATCTAAGAGTCCTTAGTGAGAAGAGGATCTGCTTGCCATGCAGGTGCAAGTTTTCAGCACCACAGCACAACAGCAATACCACCCCCTTCTGCCCTCCTCAGGGCTTCTCTTTGTGAACCACTTTTTCTTTTTCTTCCTTTTCAGCTCCAGGCTGAACAACCCCATGCAGCTAATCTGATTATGCTAATTTGTACTTCATGAACCCAAAGACTGTAAGGGGATCTGCGGAGGGTGAGCTGGGCTGGGGATGAGGGTGGTGAGGACAGGAGAGAGGGTATGGGAGTGGGGTGTACAGACAATGGGTTCAAGTCAGTTAACAAAAAAAGCCGTCTGTATTGCCAAACAAAGCACACTCCGGGTAACCCCTTGCTGCTCTTGACAATTTAGAGTGTCCCAAACTGGCCTGCGCTACTGAGCAGAAAAGGGAGCACGGAGAATATACAATGAAGGAGCACAATGAGAAGTCTGTTTCCTGTTGAATGTTGCTTTTCTTTCTCCTTAACTAATCCTTCCCAGAATCTAGTAGTTGAAGTATGGTCCACAAATTGTTCGTTGGATGGTAGCTATGGCACTAGACAGCTTCTGAGCACATACAACCTCATCTGTCCAACTAGACTGACACTGCACTTGAAATTTATTGAATAATGGGCAGTGACTTTGCAGGCACACACGCACAACTCTGAATATGGATCCCCCTCTGCAGGAGCTGACAGTGTCCCCAACCTGGTTTTACCAACATTACCTTTGCTACAGCTGGAATTTGTCAGGAAACAGTCCTGAAAGGAAACATATAAAGGGTATGGAAAAAATTGTTTTCAAGATTAAAGCAACCCTATGGTAGAGTTTTGGCAATCACAGGGTTGTTTGCATTGACAGGGACCTCCTGGGATCATCTGGTCCAACTCCCCTGCTCAAGCCATGTCACCTAGAGCTGGCTGCCCAGAATTGTGTCCAGTCAAATTTTGAATATCTCCACAGATGGAGAGTCCACAACCTCTCTGGGAAACCCATTCCCATGTTGGACCACCCTCATATTAAAAAAGTTTTTTCTTGAGTTCAGATGGATTTTCATGGTTTTTTGATTTGTGTCCATTGCCTCTCGTCCAGTCAGTGGGCACCATTGAGAAGAGTCTGGCTCCCTATACGTCATTCCCTCCCAGCACATATTGGTACACATTGAGAAGCTTCCCTTCAACCATCTCTTCTCCAGGCTGAACAGTCCCATCTCTCTTGGCCTCTCCTTCTATGAAAGATGTTCCAGTCCCTTCATGATACTTGTGGCCCTCCACTGGACTTGCTCCAGTAAGGCCATGTCTCTCTCACCCTGGGAAGCCCAGAACTGGATGCAGCAATCCAGATGTGGCCTCACCAGTGCTGGAGAGGGGATAGATCACCTCCATCGACCTGCTTGCAGGACCCTGATTTTCCCTCAGGTTACTGGTATTGGTGCAGGATCGAGCCTGAGTGCTGGTCTGAGCTGGTTCCAAGGATAGTGTGAGCGAGCACAACTACCACTGCCTCTGCTGAGTATATTTGTCACAAACAAGAAGTATATTTTGTCTTTCTCGGAGGATATCATTGGAGGGAGGCACCTTGTTTCCACACATAATAAAAGCAGTCTATATGTACATACCTGCAGAGATGACAAGAGAGAGAAGGGGGCATTACAACACTTCCAGAAAGAGATGGTCCTGAACTTGCTGTCCCTAAAACTCTGGTGAACGTTGTTTACTAGCCAAAGGCATACAGGGGAATATTAACTATCTCCTTAATGCTCTCTTTTTGTTCTGTGCTCCTTTCAGGCAGAAATTCAGAGGGTTAGTTTCTGAGAGACAATTCCTGCCTCTGGTGAAGATAAATTATTTGCTATTGAGAGGGAAAGGGGAGATGGAAGGAAAACATTTGCTCTGCTCTCCACCTTAAATAGGACAGCTCCCCTTTCTCATGCAGAGCAGACTATTTGTTCAGTCCTGCAGCAGAATATTTCAGGACACCATTTTATGAAAGCAAATGGAGGAGGAAAAATGACTAACTTAAAGCCGTCGTCTCAGGTCCAGTCTCAGATTCAGCTGCATTTGCATTATGTTTCAGAGAAGGGATTACATGTAGTTTATTTGATAGGGTAGAAAATACGCAGTATCATGCCAGCATAGCTCTTCTATATCCGAGATCTCATTTGCTGCATTTGTAGTGCATTACAATGTATATGTATCAGTATTTAACAAAACTAGCTCTAAAAAGCACTGTGAGTGGAGTGACTAAGCAAAGGAACAAAAAAAAATATCAGAAACATAAGATTAACAGGTTAAATTCAAATACAAAGACTATGCTTTTTGAAATTACCGCATGCTGATTGGAGCCTCTATGTTCATATAATATGCATGGAAATGTCCCTTGCTTTTCTTCTTTTCCCTGAGAAGCAGGGAAGCTTATCAGATGTAAGCCAAACCAAACAGCATTTTTATGAACTGTGTTACATTATACATAACTGCATCTGATTAAACAAATAGCTTGAAATCTGAGTCAGTCAGTAATCACAGATCCTATGCTCCCTGAAGGCCAGATTCTTGAATGTATTGGAACACCTAAAGTCCACTGATAACTAATGAACTTTAAAGACCTGGGCTTCTGCCCTACTGATGCATCTAATAGAGAAAAGTCAGTGCATGCAGCAGGACTTACTGCACAGGAGTAGTTTGAGGCATGGTGATTTGTATTGTACAAGGTGTTACTGTATCCTTTTCTTCCCTTCTACAGGTCTTGGGTGAGATCAGACTGGTGAGGATTTGACAAAGGAGATAAACAGAGTAAGTAGCATAATCTAGAGGAGAAGGTCTTGTTCTGTCGCCTTGTCTTTCTCCTGACCTGGGGGATAACCTTGCCCAGGCCACTGCTTTTCTTTTTGTTTATAGAGATGGTGAGTTATACTAAGCAAGGATGTTTCTCTTGCTGTACAAATATATAGGGACTTTAATGCAATGGGCTTTGGCCTCATTTGAAACTCCTAAGTAGTACTGTGACATATAATACTAATACAACAACAGTTATAGTAACAGGAATATATAAAGAATGTATTGCCAATCATTATTGTCAATAACCTTGAAACTAGCTAGCAGTGATTATTAATGACAAGGATTTTTCCAGAAAAAAAAAATGTGAGAAGTTGGGTGAAGTAGGCCCACAACTTTCAGACCAAACTTTCAGAACAGACTCTCACGTAGATAGGGTGGGACTGGTCAATTAACTACAATGAGCCACGTAGAGATGAAAGGTACAGAAGGCGTATTGAGCATGCACTCTCAGGAATCATGTATGTAATGAGAGGAGAGAGAGGCTGCTCAGCGCTTGTCGGAGCTGAACCACAAGTCAATACAGTGACTAAATGTTCAACCAGGGAACACTACAGGAGAGTGACATTGTGGCACTCCTGCATGCCATTGCCTCAGCCCACATGTCTGCTGAAGGCAAGTCATGACTGTAAGGAAAGACATCTTTGAAAGTTGATTGGATCAACAGAGTGCTGTAACCTGTTTCAGTCCTGTGAACTAAGCATCTAGTGATACACCTAATGATGCACTAGGGAGATAAAGAAGGTAGGTAAGAATTCAAGCCCACTCTAGAAATCACCTCTATTCAAAAAGTATACTGGTAAGGAACCAGATGTGCTAAGAAGAGACTTAACCCAACACTGAAACCTTAGCAGAGATGAAAAGAACTGAGCACTCAGGAGTCTAGTGACCAACTGTAGAAGAGCTACATCCCTGCAGCCAAGATCATAACATTTGGACAGGATACATCTAGCACCTGAATTCAGCTCTACACAAAGTCATGACTGAGTTTACTGCTGCCATAAAGATACAAAATACATGGAGCATGTAACTCAAGAGCCTGAAGCCCATGTTTTGCCCAATTGTGTGGACGTAACCTAAGGATATATGTTAGGGAGCTCCTGGATAGAGCCAGCAGCATTGGCTACAAGCTGCTCCAGTCCCCAGTCCCAGGCTTCACCTAGGAATCAACACAAGGCTGCTGCTTCAAAGGTTGTAGGAGAAGAGAAATTTTGAACACATTCTTCAATATTTTTGAGAATCTAATCTGGTGTGAGGGAAGAGGGATCTGAGGAGGATATAAGTCTAAGCAAAAGTACTGCTCAGCTTAAGAAACACTTCTATTTCTCCACTTTGCAATCTAGTTTGGCATCAACCAGCACATAAGGAAAACAAACCAAAGTAATGCTGTGTTAGGCGATAAACAGCTGTGTGAACTTCCTATAATTAATTTTCTCAGCTAATATTTTCAAAGCACTTTAGCAAACAAGTTCATAGAAAAAACCAAAAGGAGACAGGATAAGGTGACCTGCTGGGGGAAGACTGTAGAAAAGAAGGGTACCAGTAGTAGAAGGTATGCAGAGGTAAATGGGAGACCTGAGTATATAAGTGTTCATTGAAAGTGTGCATGAGTAAGGTGACAAAGATGGGATGAACAGGCAGATTCTCAGAGAGAAACAGGAGACTGAGAGGTGTACTAAGCCATGACTAAATGCTGAGGATGGCACAGAGAAAGCAAGAAAATCAGGGATACTGGGAATGCGACAATAACTGTGAGGAGTGACCCTGAATGAAATAGGCAAGATTGATGAATATATGGTGCTAGAGAGAGAGGAAAAAGAAGAAAAGGTACTAGAAGACAGAGTAAGCAGCTTGAAGGGGATACAAGATTGTTGGAAAATGGGGAAATACTAATAAGGCAGAAAAGTATGGAGCAGAGTGGGAACTGGATTGGAAGAAGATGGATAGCAGTGTGGCAGACGACAACAAATCACAAACATGGCAGGATGAGAGCAGACAATGAGAATGTGCATTTTCATGTGTGGTAAAGATTCTTATTTTCACCTGACTTGATTCTGATGCATAGACTTGAGTTTGAGAGCTCTTCTAAGAAAGCTAAATAAATTTAATCTAATCATCCATAAAATTGGAGCATTTCAAATTTCCTAATTTTGGGAAGTAGAGTACAGATATATGAGTTTTGAGGCATACTGATGACTAAAGAAGTCCTCCTTTTTTTTCTAAGGCACCATTTTTGAATTCCAGGTCAATGTCTGTGGGATCCCAAATATTAGGAAATAAAACACTAAATAAACATATCCCACGTTTAGCAGCAACTTCATCAGCCATGCTTCCATGCCAGATACACAGATCTTCTTTTCAAACACTAAATTAGCACAAATGGCATATGAAATGGACACAACAAATAAATCAGGTTTGACAGCTCTAGTTCACATTTTCCACAGCTTCTGTAAGATCTAGGGAGTAATGGGTTACTGATGTCATGCTTTGTGGAGATTAAAGATGTGGACATGCACTCACTTTGAAACCAACTCTCTTCATTACTTCTCTCTTTGTTACTGACATGTGTTATGTGGTGGTTTCAGCTTTGCCTAGAATGGACCAAGAACAACTGTCTATCCAGGATCAGTTATGACATGCAGCAAGGGAGCCATCAGGAATAGCTGACAGGCATATCCATCCTAGACTTTCACAGCTGTTTCAGAAGTAAAAATGTGGCAACTTCATGAACACTGGAATGTTTTCTGAAGCAAATTCAGAAAATATGTGTATTAATTTATCAGTTTCCTCTTGGAAAGGACAACTAATCCTGCCAGAAAGTACTCAGGCACTTGTGGAATTTGGGTAGGTAATCAGTAAGTTTCTACAGTGGGTTTTTTTTTTTAAGGTCATGCTAACGTTCCTTGGGCAAGGGAGTCAGTGCAGGCTTGTACTTTGTTTTCATGTTAAGCTTTACGCTCATGCAACAGAGTGGTATACTAACCAGTTCATCCTTAAATTTCTTATGTGCATAGTGTGGTCAGCTCTTTTTATTAGCCTACCCCCAAGAAATGAAGAAAGGGGTATCTGTTTTCCCAGTTTGAAATCAACAAAACACAAAAAATTCTGTAACACACACACACACACACACACACACAAGTATACTTAGCTTACACACTAATACCACCTCTCACACTGCCACAGTTCTCTCAGCATCAGCGTATTTGGTCCAAGGATGAACAGGATTATTTCAGAGGTGCTTATCCTCTGTTATCTTTAAATTACTTTTGAAATATCTGGGACAGCTGGAAAATCAATGACTAATTTTAAGTTTTCTTATTTGTTACTCTACTTTTATTATACAGACTGTGTTCTTTGATCCGATTTCTCTTTGGTGGGCTCCTCTGTCCTATGCTCTGCTAAGATGCTCCCTGAATGCACAGAAATCTCAGGAATCTCTCCTTGGTTATCAGCAAACTTAGACAACTGCTATTCTCATTTCCTGCTGGTGCTGGAGGTAGAAAACCCACCAGAACTTCTTTCTAGTTTAGCTGTGTCAGTTAACACACATTTCCCACCTAACTGCTGCGAAGGTGGCTTGAGGAGATCCACCTTCACACTACCCCTGCTTTGGAAAGCTTCAGGTGCAGTGAAGACCTCCTGAAAGAGGATGCAGTATGTATTTGAGGACCCGACTGAAGATTCAGGTAGCTATTGCCAATCTGTTACATGATAGCACCAGTAGCGGTATTATTGCTGGCATTTTAGAGAACTTGTGTGTATCTACATGAGTTGTAGGCACGGCGGTGCTGCAGTGGAGACGCTGCCATCAGGCACAACATGTTGCTGGCCCAAATTATGATTTTCTTTCGTGTCACTATAGATTCATTGTGGTCATTGCCATTTTTATTTCTCTCCCTCTCCTTCTGTGATCACACACAAGATAGTCTGAATAGTTTTCACTTTCTAGCAATGAACCTGATGACACTCGGTGGGAATAAAACAGTACTGCAAGGAGTAGAAACGGTCTAGCATGTCTGCAGCCTACGGGTAGAGGATCGCTACATTGTACAAAACTCCGTCAGTAATTCCTCTGTTGCTGCAGCTGCATAGACATATATCACTGTTCAGTGGGAAACAAAGTGATGCTGAGCCGATTTCTGCCAGAAAATGCAGCTTACTAATTTAATATGTCTTCCCATCTATCAACTGTGCAAAGCAATATTCTACTCTAGAAAACAAACTGTTGTTTCCATGTCTGCACATAAGCACAGCAGAAAATAAGAAAATAAGAATAGAAATGTTAACAATAAGGCTAGTAAGAGATCACTTTGGCTAAATCTTGAGCTCTTCATGTCGGTGAAAGGCAGAGCAGAAATGTCCAGAAAACAGAAACCAGGTGTAAGCGTATAGCACAAACGTTAGGGAGAAAATGAGTCACTGGACAAACGGAAAGGAAGAGGTGTTAAGAATAAGAACTTACTCTGTGAATATGTTACTGATAAGAGGAAAATCAATGAAAAGAACGGCCTTCTATTCACGCTGAGGTAAAATTATTCTGGGTTCAGATGTATGCTATCTTTCCCTGCATAAGCCCTTTTCCAAAAATGATCCTACAGTTATTCCAGTTATTTCCTGAAATTAGCTCTTGGTAGGCAAAGAACAAGTTTAAGAGCACCTGCGGAAGCTGTGGGTTTTCAGACTGCTTAGCTTGATCAACTTCACCACACAGTGTGCAAATCTTAGAGCTATTAACAGTTCATTTAACCAGCTTGTGGAAATTGAATGGAAAAGGCAAAAATGGTGTCTTTCTTTAGTAGGACAGCCAAAGACTCACAAACAAGTAAACTTAACCTCCATCCCCAGGGAAAAAAAGTTAATATGCTGAAAAAATGAGACCAACAACCCCTAAGACGTGTCCATCAAGAAGAGTGTCACATCAGCGTAATTGCTTTCTATCACAAGTTAGCCAGTCTGGTGGACAAAGAAAACGCAGACGTTGTTTATCTTGGAGTTAGTAGGTCTTTGATAATGTGTCACTCAGGAAGCTCACGAGCAAACCAGGTTTTTTGAAAATACTGCAAAATTGCAGTAACTGCAAAACTGGTTAGAGATCTACTTTTAGCAGACAAAACAGTTAACAATGGCCTTGACTACTAAAATGGATATAAAGAGGTATTAAAAGGGTTTCTGATTATGTCTGTCCAGGATCTGGTATATAGTAATACCCTCAGTCATTATTATGCAGGTTATAAATAGATGACATCACCTTGGGAAAGACCACATGTTGGGAGCATCCATGTTGGTAATCCTAAGTACTCTTGATGAACTGCAGAAATATTCTACAGGGAAAAAAAAAATAAGGGAAAAGGGATAAAAGCAAGGTATCACACTCACAGCTGGTAAGTATAGTGACCTGTGCACAAGAGCCAGCCGCAGGAATGTATGACAGCGAAGAAGCACAAGTGTAGAAAAGGCTCTGGGGGCCATAAACCGTCTCGAGCTGATCATGGAGCAGGACTATCATCAGGATTTCGTAAAAAAAAAGGCAAACTAAAGACCCAGCAGAGATTAAGTGTTCCGGTAAGCAAAATATGGCTATAGAATCATAGAATCGTTTAGGTTGGGAAAGACCTTTAAGATCACCAAGTCCAACCATTAACCTAACACTGCCAGGTCCACCACTAAGCCATGTCCCCGTGCGCCATGTCTGCATGTCTTTTAAATACCTCCAGGGATGGTGACTTAACCACTTCCCTGGGCAGCCTGCTCCAGCGCTTGACAACCCTTTCAGTGAAGACATTTTCCCTAATATCCAACCTAAACCTCCCCTGGTGCAATTTCAGGCCGTTTCCTCTCATCCTACCGCTTGTGGTTTGGGAGAAGAGACCGACCCCCACCTCGCTAGAACCTCCTATAGAGGCGAAGGGACTCCGCCGCCTGCCGTGCTGAAGGCTGCCAGCCCGAGGCGCAGGGCAACGGCCTCAGGGGACAGACCTGGCAGCAGCCGCTGCCGAGCCGGGCCCGCCGGCGGGGCGGCCGCCCTCCCTCCCTGCCCGCCGCGGGCCTGGGAGCACAGCCCGCTCACACCCACCGGAGCGGCCCGAGCGGGCCGGGCGGCGGGAACCCCCCCTCGGGACCGGAGCTCGCCGGACCGACGGAGCCAAGGAGAAGCCCGCCAAGCCCTGCGAGCTACAGCCGCCATGACGAGCGGCCGCGCCGCCCGCCACCGCCCGGGGGGGAAGCCCGCCGCCCTCACCGGCCCGCGGCTGCCGGAGCGCCGCCCCGCTCCGCCCCGCCGCTGACGGCGCCCGGCAGGGGCCAAGCTTCCTCCGCCGCCGCCGCGCCGGGCAGTCGTTCCGCGGTCCTCCGTCTGGCAGCCGCCCGGCTATGGAGCTGTGGCAGGTGCCGCTGCTCTTCTCGCGCCTGCCCATGTTCCCCTTCTTCGACCTGGCGCACTATGTGGCCTCCGTCATGGCGCTGAAGGAGCAGCGGGGTGAGCGGCGACGGCTGGCGGGGCGGGACGGGACAGACACCCCCCCTCCCCCGTTCCCCTGTCGCCCTCCCGCCGTGCTCGCCCGTGTTCCCCCCCCACCGCGGCCCGGCCCGGCCCGGGGCGGGGGCCGGGCAGCCCCCTGCCGCCGCCCGCCCCGGCTGGGCAGGGGTGGGCGCCGCGCAAGATGGCGGGGGGCGGCTGAGGGGAGCCGGGGCGGCGGGAGCGGGGCTGGGCCGGGGGCTGCCGGCGGTGCCCGGGGTGAGCCGCGCTCGCCCGGGCTCTGCTGCTGGGTCTCTGCGGGAGCGGCGGGTGTCTCGCCCGGGGCGGGGTGTTAGAGCACCGCCGGGGTCTTTTGCCCCGAGGCCCGTCCAGCCTGCGAAATGCTCGAGGGTATTGGGGTTTTTTTTTTTCCCCACAAATTTTGGATTTTATTTGTTTTTAGTGACGGTGGGTGGCTAAACCTCGGTGTCTTGTGCGCAAAATGTCAGGTGGCTCGTGTTTCGTTTGGTGCGGCGAGAGGTTTGTCGGCGCTCCTCGCGGCCCCTGAAGCGGGAGCCCCGCGAGCAAAACTTCCCGCGCGTACCGCGAAGCGCCGCACGGAGCCGCGGCCGGGTGCCGCTGCCGCTCCGCTGGCGGCAGGGTGCTTCTCCCCGCTCCGCCCCTGCCGGGTGCTGTTCTGGCGTCGAAATCCAGACGCCCTCTGTTAGTCCGTAAGCGTGCGCGTAAGACTGCAGTCTTCATTAGTCCGCCTGTCAATAAATAATGTCTAACTGGCTGCAGAAACCACATGGGAAGTGCCCAGCTGAACTTCTGCTTTCTCAGAGCTAGAGGCACTGGTGAAATCAGCCAGGAGTTCTGCTGAAAACCTTTTTGCAGTTTAAGATTTTAGAAGTCCCAAGAATAAAAGGGCTGAACCCCCTGAAGTTAGCTTTATGTCTGCAGAGAAGGAACGCAGATCACAGGCCGGTGGCTTGCGGTCAGGTATTACATCTGAGAGGTGAGAGGAGAGCTGCTCAACTCATGGGTTTATATTCTTCGCACACCCTGGATATGCTGGAAGCTGTTAAGGCAATTCTGTCTTCTAGGAAATGCAGCTTAGGAATTTAATGGGCAGGTTGTGTGCTAGTGACTTTTCACGTTGTGCCCATAGATTGTAAAATTAAGTTAGGAAAGCTCCTCACTCCCAATAACAGGATTCTGGACTTTGTCTGGGTGCATGTAATGACACTTCAATCTCTACATGCTCTTTTCTAGAAAATCTTTTGCACTATGGTTCTTAACCCCAAGCCTAGTTTTCAGTTGTCACAAATGTAGAGACCAGCCTTGTGTTAATGTTTAGAACAACTGCTTGTGGTGTGGCTTTGGACAGTTACAGTTAACTGTGCATCCCAGCTGGTAACTGTAGAGGAAACTAAGCTGTCTTTCAGGATTACAGTGCAGGTTTGGAAGCTTCTGCTTGCTTCAGATTTTTAGGGCTCTGCGCTGTTTGTTTAGTGAGAGCTTGTTCTTTGGTCCCTTCTTAAATGTGTCAAGGTGAATTTTTACTTCCTGCTGAATAAGTGCACTTAGCAGACTGTGAAGACTGATGCAAAGTGCTTACATATGCTAGCGTCTTCACCAAGTTTTGTTACTGCTGCTAAAATTCTTTCTGGGTGCTGACTTGTAGCATTGTGTAATATAACTGTTCCATTCAGAAAGGGACCTTCTGCCTAAAGATATTTGACATTATCATGCACTACCTTTGAACTACACTCTGGGATGGACACACTTAAAGACCAGCATCACAGGAGTCTCTCTGCTTTGCTAGCATCAGTGTAGCTTTAGTGGGACAGCACTTCTGGACAGTAGAAGTGCTGTCAGAAGTCTGGTCAGATCCATGCCGATAATTTTTTTTTCTTCTTGGCTTAATAGCTGGAAAGTTAAGAACTCTTGAGTATCTTCTAATGCTTTGAATTAATAACTGTAATTCAGGCGGCTGCATGCTGGTCTGTTGCTCACTTGCAAGCAGTTTGAACTGAATATTAAATCATAACTGAAATATCAGTCATTATTAAATACTCAGGATGGATATATTATCGTTGATTAATAGTCTCTAGGCATTACTATATATTCTTTTTGGAAACTTAACACACTAGCTATATTTCACAGGCGAATAACTTGGTAACCTTAAGCGGCTAGTGATATAAGATGTACATGGTCAAGTCAGAGCCACATTTGTTCTATCCCAGATTACTGTCTCATTAAAATACCACCCCCCCCACCCAACCCCCTTCAGTGTGGGTATTTGTGTCATGGATGGCCACACACTAGCTGGGACTTTTCCCATCTCCTAGCTAGATTTTCTTGCTCACTTGTGAGTGCTGGCGAACTACAGCAGTGACAACCAACATGTAGCTTTCCGCATGTTTTAAACTAAGAGTTCTTGGTTGGTGTGTTTGGGTTTGCTTAGGACTTGCTCATTTGTAACTCCAGTCAGTTGTAGAACTGGCGATTTTCTTTTTTGAGGATGGAGGGACAGCAAAAGGTGTTGAGGGTTGAGCATGTTGAGGGTTGAGCATGTGTCATATTTGGAGGGAATGTGTTCGTTTTGTTGCAAGTTTTCTATGACATGATTCTGGTGATTTGAAGAGAACTAATTTTTTTTTTTTTTGCATAGTTTTGCTAAATTAAACCCGACTCTATAAATCCTTTAGCTCAGTTGATGTTGTTATATATAGTTGAATAGGGGCGCTGGAAAAACTTCTGCAAATCCTTCCTGTTTGCTCTTTAGATGTGTATGTGGTATGTATTCCTGATTGCCTTTTTGGAACATGTTGGAAAGGTTAAAGCAGATCTTATCCTACTGACAGAAGTAGTTTGCTGGCAAGGGTTTTTTTATATCTGTTGTCTAGAAACAACATTTAAAAATGTATTCAACAATAGTCCTTGCATTTTGAAACCTTATCTTTACTTTCTAAAGTATACCATTTGCAGGACTAGTGGCCTTCTGGCAGATCATATTTTGCATGTTTGTATGATGCCTCATTAGTTTTACAGGAGGCATCAGAGGACAAATATAAATGACCACTTGTTTAAAAATATCTGACCCACTTAAAAGTGAGTTTGTTTTCTGAAAGGTGACATCCCAGTCATAACTTAGGTAGCAATGCTAAGATGAGCTTTAAATTAGTATCAGCATTTTTTCCCTCATTGCCTTCTATGCTGGGTATATTCCTTGTTAGAAAGCAGGTATGAATTGTTAAATACTGTTATGTGAGCCAAGAAAATTCTAGTGTTGACCAACAGAAAAATCTTGAAGTCCAGTAGATTTTCCAGTCTCTTGTGCTTTTACACATAATAGCTTAATGAAGAAATTTATGTGCTTTGTTGTGGAGCTTGCTCGTAGAGAGCAATCTGGTAATAATAATGGTAATTCTTGTATGTGTCCTCAAAACTGGAAACCATTTGCTGCTAGTTGTGAGGGAAAGGAAGCGTGGAGAAGCGATGATTGCTGAAAGGGAGGGGAATGATTCGAAAAGAGAACAGATAGCTAATTAATTTTCAGACAACTCCAACATTTCATTGCATTTTATTTTTTAAATTTTTTTTTTTTTTAATCTGGCCTTCAGTGTAGGAAGTGAAAAATCATGAAAATATTTTCACATAGTGTATAGAAGAGAAGGCAAGTTGAACTAGAAATTTTGTCAAATGTACAGTAGAAATCAATTTAAACCTTTTCAAACTGCATAAATGAGAACCTTCCATTTTTTCCTTAAAACTAGTTGTTACTAGTTGTGTTTCATTAATTGCAGTCAATGTCCATGTGTGTGAAAAATAAAATACAGTGTGTTAAATTCAAAGACACAGCACTTGAATGGTTTCCTTTTGTTATGTTAGTAATCTGACCAAACACCTGGTGAAGTGAAGAAGCAGCTGAGTTTCAGTTAGCTAGCTCTCAGTCATGCTGCATTTTGTGGGGGGGGAGGAGGTAGTTCAATATTCTGATGAAGGCCACCAGTAAGATGTTAAGATGATTAATCCTCTGCTGATATAAGGTGAGAAGCTTCATGCTAATGAAAGAGAGGTTGGTGTACACCCACCTGACAATGGATGTCTGAAGTGTAAGGTGTTGTTTCTGTTTTTTTTTTAAAAACCTGGGCTGCAGGTTGACAGTTCTTAGATGTAGAACCTCCTGTCATGATCTGGGTACCGGTTTCGCTCCAAGAACAGATTACTGTGCAGATTGCATCCTGTGTTACATCTGTCCAGCAGTTAAAGCTTGTGCATAACGCAACAGCTGATCTATTAGCAGTACTCCCCCGTTCCAGCACATGTTGCCTTGTGATCTGTGGTTTACCCTGGCTGCCTCTATTAGCTGGGCTTTCTCATTGTCATGTAAAGTTTGGATGTTTCTTCTCTATATGGTCACTTTGTGCTGTAGTGACACAGCAGCGTTTAGTGGAGTTACGTAGCAGAGAGAGTACTGCTGAAACCGTGGTGGTAGGATATTGTCTTGTTGCAAGAAAAGGAATTCAGTCCTTTCATGCGATATTTTTTTTTTTAAGTGAGAAAACATCAAAGTAGTAAGCACAAACCATTAATACTTTGCAAGTGTCTTACCCTTTTAAAATATGTTGGTGAGAACAGGTCCACATTCAGTTACATGGGATATGGATGTAATAGTCCAGTTTTTATTTTTACTTTTGCTGTTAAGTAACATTAGCAGGCTTTAGAATTTTCTCCTGTTAATTTTATGTGCATGAACATAATTGATAGCTACTTTGGAGAAGTGGTAATATGCAATAACAAAGCTGAGCATAACTGACTTGGAGCACCAGGTACTGCAGCATCAAAAATAAATTACACAATAGTTTAAAAAAAATGTAAGTTTATATTCAGATATTCTGTAATACTTAGGAATGCTCATTTTTATAAATCGGTTGTTACATAGGAATTTAGATAGTGCTGCAATATGTGATAGCTGTGCCAGCACTAAAACTGGAACAATCTTGTTAATACTCCTGTATGAAGTGAGTTGTAGTGAAAGTGCTGTATTCTCTTTGATACGTTTGAGCTTCTCATCTTGGGTAAGAAGCTTCTTTTTCCCACAGAAATGCCTGAAAAACCAAAAGCTTCTCTGAATTGGGAACATACGTCAAATTTAATTTTGGGGCAGACACTAGGTTTCACCTCTGATTTTGTGAACTTCAGCCTTTGGACTACAGAAAATGAAACTAGCTCAGGCAAACAGAGCTGTGCACCTGTGTAAAGGGGAAGCTTTGTCAACATTGGACTTTTGAAGTGGAAGGAAATAGTCAAAACAACTACTTGAGGGTATTTCTGGCTTTGGTAAAGTGTTGTTTCCCCCTGAAACTGGTTAAGGCTTCCCATTACTTCCAACATAATCTTTCAATATTGAATACTATTTTGGCATAGTTCAATTGCAATTTAAAAGGGATAATTAATTTTAAAGATAACTAAGTAAACCAAACTGTGAACCTTTTAGTAACAAGGGGAACTTATATTTATTATTATGGTGTCAGGTAACCTTTTTTCTCTGTTTAGGATTGCAGGTTTTAACTTTTAACTATTTAATTAAACCAACTATTTTATAATTGGTTTGGATACTGCTTTCATTTTTGTCAGCAAACACAGTTAGCAGGGTGTTTTAAGGAAAACGGAGAACAGTGACTTTGAATTCATGAACACTCAAAAGCAGAAATGGCATTTGTAGAATAACACCCCAAAAGTTACCAATACCAATCCTGTCTAGGTCAGCAAAGCCACTTGTGTATTTTTAATACAAATTTGAAAGCATCTGTATATCTATGCCAACAGAGCATACAATGAGACCTCTCAGCCATGCTCTGAAAGCTTTTTCTTCGTGGTAGCCAAATAGTTGTAATAAACCAACCCACAAAAGATGTTCAGAGAACACAATGTCAGTCTTTCACTTTTATTTAGAGAGCACATGCTTAAGTCAGTGTACTCTGAAGTTTGTATTTCTGAAGACTTTTCCTGTGAAAACCTACAGATTTCTGCAGGATTTTTCATTACCTAAAGGAACAACGTTGGACTGAATGATTTGAAAAATACTGACTTTTAAAACATGATGTGATTCTCAAATGTTTATTTCTATTTATGCATCTTTCCCCTTTGTTTCAGGAGCTGTGGAGGTGTCAGTCCGAAGTCCAGTTGCCTGCTGGTTTAGTGCTATGCTTTATTGCTTTGGTGGTTCAGTTTTGTCTTCATTGATGCTTGCAGAACCTCCAGTAGCATTTCTGGCAAAGGGCACAAATATTCTACTGGCATCTTCAGTCTGGTAAGCAGCCACAATTGAGTTACATGAGTAGTATTGGTTCTGAGGAAGCTATACTTTGTAAACTGATATTATACCATCAAGCTTCCATGTAAATCAGAAGCTTAACTTAAAAATGTTACGGGTTTGGATGCTCTCTCTTCATCCAGAAAGTCACTGCAGCAAAACAGCTGCTATGATCCTGTTATGATCCTGATATGTTCTGTAGGAATAAAATGCTCGTAAGAGAGCGATTCTTATGGGCTGTTGTATAACGAAAGGCTCAGTCACTAGACTAGGCTTGCCTTAGATTTTTATAGTAGTCCTGATCAAACAGCTGAAAACATTACTTTGGAATAAAGTGGACTTCCGTTACTGCTTTTCTGGATATATGTAAGTCATAAACGCAGTCTAGTTTTTCAGGAGTAGCTCTTGAAGACCAGAACTTGGCTGATGTAAAAATTTTGAACTTCTCTGTAACTGGGACACAGATTGTTCTTCCTCTCCTCTAGTTTCTGCCTTCTGACATAATTTTTTTCTATATTTTGCCCTTTCCCAAATGGATGTGCGTTGTAGTTAAAGACAGTAGTGAGCTGAATGGAACGTCAGGTATGTGAATGAGGCAGCAATTTGGCCTGTTTTGGAATTAAGAAAAAGCACTGGAGTTATTTTTGTATAGATGTGGCCTTGCAGTGGAGTTCATTTATTCCAGAAAGCGATCTTTGAAGAAACCCTCAAACTTAACAAAATTTGAGAGCACCAGTGGGTTCTTGAATTTAAAAATCTCGATTCCTATCTTAGAAGAGTGCTATCTACTTGAAATCCTTTAGTATCTGTTCCTTGTAGCCCCTTAGGTTTTATAACTGCAAATTCATTAAAATGAAAGTAAGTGTTTCTATCTGTCTGTGTAGATCTATATATTCAGTCTTCTAGTCTTCATGTTGCAATGGAAGATGACAGATTTCATTTAGGCATATCGGTGAAGTGAATAATGTGCAATAAATACTGCAGTATTAATAGAGCTTATAGAATCTGCTTATGCTTCGTATCAGTCTGATGCAGGCAACATGACTGCTTGTTTTAACAAATGACATGAGTTAGGTGTACATGTAAACAGAACATGATTTCTGTTGAACTTAACATGGTCAAATGAGTTTTGCTGTACACAAAATGAGGTTTTAATGAGGAGGTATGTATGTTATGAAACCTTTTAAGCTTCTAGTTTTACAAAGTTCTCTCTTCATGAGTGTAATGACTTTAATTTTCGGTCCCAGATCATGTGAAACAAAATTCCCCAAGCCATACATAGGAGGAGTTGTGCTGTGCTTGAGAAATGCTCCTAAATAGTCTGTAGGACAGCGACATCTACTGTTAGCAAGTGTGCTAGCAGAAATTACAGGAAAAAATGCCATGGTGGGACTGCCATGCTAGGTTCAATCCAGTTACCTGTGCTTCAGCGTCCTAGACCCACATTCTGCAACTGTAAAGTAATTCTGGTTAGTGTTGGCTGTTGAGTACATGGCTTAAATGACTATTTGCAGTAGCCATTAAAATACATGCTCTCTATACATCTTTGACTTCATATCAGCTGAAGCTTGGTTGCATACGAAGGCAACTGACTTTGCAATAGGAGGAAAAAGGAATAATATGGGTAGTTCAAAAGTAAAGCTAAAACTGAACACCAGAGCAGTAGTTAGCTATTAGTGTAAATTCCAATAACTTTCTTGTAGTGAGAAATAGGCTATTGCATGCTCCACTCTGGGAGGTCTTGAAGAGAAGCAGCTTTAGAAGTTTGCAGTGGCAAGGTACTATATCCACTGCAGAAAAAGAAAATATATAACTAGGACAGGATTTCAGCTAAACTTTGCCTTTTCGGGGAGGAAGCTTCCTGGCATTCTGCTGTAAAGGATAAGTTGGGTTTTTTTTCTGAAAAAAAATCCCCACCCCAAAACCTGCACTGTCCTGATTTCTAATCTCTAACCATGAAACATGACTCTTCCTGGTTGTGGTGTCTGTTCTGCTAGTAGTTCTAATGATATAAACTAGATATGAGAGATGCATCTCTGCATTGCAGCCTGAGTAAACAGGAGAAGGATACAGCCTTAGAAATTCTTGGTAGACAAGACTGAGCTCAGAAGCGTAAACCAACAGGCAAGTATCTTTTTTTTAGAAAATTAAAAAGCACCTTCCCATCTTTCAAAGGCTTTCTCTGCTTCTACTTAACTGTTATACTCTTATTCCTGTGCATAAATAATCTAGATACTAATATTGATTTATTTTTTTTCTTGAGACCTTGAATGTCTCTAAGAACTGAATTTTGTTAGAATCCTACAATCGTAGAATTGTTTAGGTTGCAAAAGACCTTTAAGATCATCAAGTCCAACTGTTAACGTAGCACTGCCAAGTCCACCACTAAACCATTTCCCTAAGCACCACTTCTACACATCTTTTAAATACTTCCAGGGACAGTGACTCAACCACTTCCCTGGGCAGCCTGTTCCAGTGCTTGACAACCCTTTTGGTGAAGAAAATCTTCCTGCTATCCAAACTAAACCTCCCCTGGAGCAACTTGAGGCCATTTCCTCTCATCCTATCGCTAGTTACTTGGGAGAAGAGACAGACACCCACCTCGCTACAACCTCCTTTCAGGTAGATGTAGAGAGCGATAAGGTCTCCTCAGCCTCGTTTTCTCCAGGCTAAAGAACCCCAGTTCCCTCAGCTGCTCCTCATAAGAGTTGTGGTCTAGACCCTTCAACAGCTTTGCTGTCCTTCTTTGGACATGCTCCAGCACCTCAATGTCTTTCTTGTAGTAAGGGGCCAAAACTGAACGTGATATTCAAGGTGTGGCCTAAGCAGTGCTGAGTACATGGGGGTACAATCACTTCCTCAGTCCTGCTGGCCACACCATTTCTGCCACAAGCCAGGATGCTGTTGGCCTTCTTGGCCATCTGGGCGCACTGCTGGCTCATATTCAGCCGACGGTCAGCCAACACCCCCAGGTCCTTTTCCACCGGGCAGCTTTCCAGCCACTCTTCCCCAAGCCTGTAGCATTCCGTGGGGTTGTTGTGACCCAAGTGCAAGACCCAGCACTCGGCTTTGTTGAACCTCGTACTTGGCCTTGGCCCACCAATCCACCTGTGCAGGTCCCTCTGTAGCTCTGCAGAGCATTCCTACCCTCAAGTGGATCGACACTCCCACCCAACTTGGTGTCATCTGCAAACTTACTGAGAGTGCACTCAGTCCCCTTGTCCAGATCATTGGTAAAGATATTAAACAGAACTGGTCCCAAAACCGAGCCCTGGGGAACACCGCTTGTGACCGGCCGCCAACTGGATTTAACTCCATTCACCGCAACTCTTTGGGCCTGGCCATCCAGCCAGTTTTTTACCCAGCAAAGCATACGCCCGTCCAAGCTATGAGGCGCCAGTTTACCCAGGAGAATGCTGTGGGAAACGGTGTCAAAGGCTTTACTAAAGTCTAGATAGACAACATCCACAGCCTTTCCCTCAACCACTAAGCAGGTCGCCTTGTCATAGCAGAAGTTCAGGTCAGTCAAGCAGGACCTGCCTTTTGTAAACCCATGCCGACCGGGCCTGATGACCTGGTTGTTCTGTACGTGCCGTGTGATGGCCCTCAAGATGAGCTGCTCCATGACCTTCCCCAGCACCGAGGTCAGGCTGACTGGCCTGCTGTAGTTCCCTGGATCCTCCTTGCAGCCCTTTTTGTAGATGGGCATCACATTTGCTAACCTCCAGTCAACTGGGAGCTCCCCGGTTAGCAAGGACTGCTGATCAACAATGGAAGGTGGCTTGGTGAGCACTTCCACCAGCTCCCTCGGTACCCTTGAGTGGATCCCATCCGGCCCCGTAGACCTGTGTGTGTCTAAGTGCTGTAGCAGGTCGCTAACCATTTCCTTGTGGATTATGGGGGCTTCATTCTGCTCCCTGTCCCTGTCTTCCAGCTTAGGGGGCTGGGTACCCCAAGAACAACTGGTCTTACTACTAAAGACGAAGGCAAAGAAGGCATTAAGTAGCTCAGCCTTTTCCTCATCCTTTGTCACTATGTGTCCCCCCCCATCCAAAAAACGATGGAGATTCCCCTTAGTCCTCCTTTTGTTGCTAATGTATTTATAGAAACATTTTTTATTGTCTTCTATGGCAGGAGCCAGATATAGTTCTAGCTGGGCTTTGGCCCCTCTTAATTTTCTCTCTGCATAACCTCACAACATCCTTGTAGTCCTCCTGAGTTGCCTGCCCTTTCTTCCAAAGGTCATAAACTCTCCTTTTTTTCCTGAGTTCCAGCCAAAGCTCTCTGTTCAGCCAAGCCGGTCTTCTTCCCTGCCGGCTTGTCTTTCAGCACACGGGGACAGCCTGCTCCTGCACCTTTAAGAGTTCCTTCCTGAAGAACATCAAGCCTTCCTGGACTCCTTTGCCCTTCAGGGCTGCCTCCCAAGGGACTCTGTCAGTCAGTCTCCTAAACAGGCCAAAGTCTGCCCTCCAAAGCCCAAGGTAGCAGTTCCGCTGCCCCCGCTCCTTACTTCTCCAAGAATTGAAAACTATCATTTCGTGATCGCTGTGCCCAAGATGGCCTCCAACAATCACCTCACCCACAAGTCCTCTCTGTTTATAAAATACCAGGTCCAGCAGGGCACATCCACTAGTTGGGTCGCTCACCAACTCTGCCAGGAAGTTATCTTCCACACACTCCAGGAACCTCCGGGACTGTTTCCTCTCTGCTGTATTGTATTTCCAGCAGATGTCTGGTAAGCTGAAGTCCCCCATGAGGAAAAAGGGCTAGCGACTGGGAGACTTCTCCCAGCTGCTTACAGAATATTTTGTCTGCCTCCTCATCCTGGCTGGGCAGTCTGTAACAGACTCCCACCATGATGGCTTTCCCCCTGATTCTTGCCTGTAAACACTCAATGCTATTGTCAGTCGTCAAGCTCTAGACAGTCAAAACACTCCCTAACATACAGGGCCACCCCACCGCCTCTCCTTCCTTGCCTATCCCTTCTGAAGAGCTCATAGCCATCCATTGCAGCACTCCAGTCATGAGAGTCGTCCCACCATGTCTCTGTGACGGCAACTAAGTCATAGCTATCCCGCTGCACAATGGCTTCCAGCTCCTCCTCTTTGTCGCCCATGCTGCGTGCATTGGTGCAGATGCACTTCAGTTGGGCTACTGATCCCACCACCTTTTGCGGGGGAGAAACTCTTAATTCCTACGTGACCATTCTCAGGAGCTTCCATGGTTTCTAACACATCCGTAACCCTTCCATCTTTGCTGCTGTATGGCTCTCCATCCCCTACCTCTTCTGAGACGGCAGATCAAGGGACCTTGCTAGCACCCCATCCCTCAAACACTGGCATGCCTCTCCCAGGCTTATCGCTGTTGAGCCTGGTTTTGTCCCTTTCCCCCTTTAAATCTAGGTCAAAGCTCTTTCAGTGAGCCCTGCTAACTCCTGTGCAAAGATCCTTTTCCCCATTCCAAGACAGGTGTACCCCGTCTGTCGCCAGCAGGCCTGGTGTCATGTAAACTGACCCATGATCAAAAAACCCCAAATTCTGCTGGTAACACCAGGCTTGGAGCCAGTTATTGGTGTGCTGGGTCTTCCTGTTTCTTTCTTTCTCATTCCCTGCAACTGGAAGGATAGAGGAGAACACTAGTTGTGCTCCTGATCCCTTAACCAGTCATTCCAAGGCTCTGAAGTCTCTCTTGATTGCCCTCGGACTTCTTGTTGCAACTTCATCACTTCCTACCTGAAAAATCAATAATGGATAGTAAGCTGAGGGCTGTACCTGGGTAGGAAGCTTCCTAATCGCTGGAAATGATTGAAGTTTATTTGTGAAATTTGTTTATGATTGAAGAGATACAATAAAGCACCACAGAATCTAATCTTGTAAAATATACTGTCATCTGAGGATTTCATTGTTAGCCATCTTTAACTTTACTTTGTCTTAAAAGCAAGCTGATAAAAGATATTATTAAATTTTGAGTACTGTGCTTTCAACGCTTTGAAAAAAGAAAAGTGCTTGTAATTGGCAAGCTGGAAAAGCTAGAATTGGTGGTTACTAAGATGTGAAATGTGTTTGAAAATAGCTGTGCATTTCATCTGGCATGGCACTAACTAGTGGAGGCATTCTTGCTGAAGTTACATAATCCCATGTACCTATCATATGAAAGCATGGTGTCACCATGTAATTTACCACCCTGTTACAACATTTTTTATCCTATATAAAAAACAACCAAACAAAAGATAACCCACAAAAAACCAAACCACTGAAAGTCAGTCAGACACTAATTCAATAATTTGAATTATAAAAACATGATATGTAAACTATAGAACAGTTGGTAAAATTTAAAGCTATTTCTCAGGTACTTTAATGGATTCTTCTTTGGGACAATGAGGCAATAAGAACAGTTTCAAAAAATGTTTGATGATTTTGGTGCAAGAGCTCAAGCATGCTTAAAAGCATTTCAGATTTGTTCCAATATGTCTACAACACAAGACAGTGAGTTATCAGTAGTATATCATGCCTTGCTAGTCATATTCCAAAAATATCTTTAAAAGTTATTAAAAAGTGAATTCCCTAGCAAAAACTTTTGAATGCTGCTAATGGGTTTTCTCATGTTTTTCAGGTATCTTGTGTTTTACTGCCCACAAGACATATTCTACCGGTGCTTTGCCTTTCTGCCTCTTCGGCTTCTGGTTGCAGGAATGAAAGAAGTGACTAGGACTTGGAAGATAACAGCTGGCATTGCACATGCAGACAGTCACTTCAAAGATGCCTGGCTTGTCATGGTAGCTGTGGGCTGGGCCAGAGGTAACATGCATAACGTCTTGTTCTGATGAATTGTGATGTTCTGGAGTGGTATTTAAATGGCTAGCCCTTCAGCGTAACTGTAGCACCACTCCATGCTGTGCTGGATATGATAGTCCTAATGCAGTCTGTTAACCCCTCAAGGGAAAAGCCTGTGCAGCAGTTTTTCTGCCTGGATTAAGGGTGACATTGAATGACTTTGAGGGAAGCTCATCTTATCCCTTCAGAAGGTCTTGTGAGGACTTGTAGGATGGGCAGTTGATGGCAATAAAGAAGTAGATCTCCCATGTGGCTTCAGTGCTGTTACTAAACTTCCCAACAGCATATTTCCTCAGAGCTGTTTTCCTTGTATGTGGCTGAAGAAGAAAACTAGTTTTCTTAGCCTTTTTGACTGTAACCATTAGCTGATTTTAAACACAGGAATGAACCTTCTTGCCTGCCTGCTGTTTGGAGTATGACTCTGGAAGCCACCTTTCTAGCAGCTGTATTTGTAGTCACAACATTAGAACCACTTCAGGAAGTAGTGCAGCTCTTGTTTTTATTTGCTCGATTCTGTTCTGCTCTGGGACATAACGTGTTAATGTTATAATCTAATGTATTCTTTTCCCAGATTATAATACAGATCAGTCTCATTGGCCAGAGTGTCATAACATCTCCTTATGTCTTGTATTATTTTAATGTAAAAATACCTATCCACTCTTCTCGCAGAGGGTCCTTGTAGTTTATAGAGGCACTCTCTGTACTTACATGATGACATGAAGAATGGAATGATTTAAGTCTCTCTGGAGATTTACTTTGGCAGTTCAGGCATTTGTTCGTCGTGATGAGTGCATCAGTTCAGATGCTATCACATGAAGGTAAACCTGAGGTTCTTGCTAAGTAGTGAAACCTCTGAGGTTTCATGTTGGTTGCTCAAGTCATCCACATATAAAAGATTGGATTAGTCTCTTTAAGTCTGAGCTTTCGGTGCCACATTTGGCACCTGGTGTAACAAGCTTTGCTGGGAGCAATAATAGGTTGTGCAGTAGTCGTAGCAGTCAGTGGAGGGTTATCGTAAATCTCTTCATTTCAGGAGCTGGTGGTGGCCTAATTTCCAACTTTGAGCAGCTGGTGAGAGGAGTGTGGAGACCTGAAACCAATGAACTACTGAAGATGTCATAGTAAGCTTTTAAAAAAGGCTGCAACATGTTAACTGTTGTTTTGCTAACTCCTTGTGTTGACACTCAGTTTTAGTGGTTCAGATTAAAAAAAAAAAAAAAAAAGGCAGTAGGACATGTTTGTACTCAATGTTTTGGTGTGTATCTTGTGCAAGGTTGGTTGATGATCTTTGGTAATTTCAGCAGATGTGCTAATTATTTTAGCTTCACAGCACAAGAACACCAAATGGGAAGACGAGTCAACAAAAATTATTTGGCAGAAAGCAGTACTGAGTCAGTGGGAAGTTGCTGGAAAGCAATATTGACTCAATTTATCTTACAGAGACATGGTCTTTTATCAAAAATGAAAGGACAGTTGTACCAGAAGTATGCGAGTGAAGTCTGCATTTTTGGTGCATGTTCTAAGCATCACTAAGATGGCTTCCTTTGAGTGTTTGTCACTCTTACTTTCTCTGTCAGTACTGTTTTCCTCCACAGATTCTTTGAGAAGGTGCAAATTGGTTATTCAATACAGCAAAAATGTACTACAAGATAGGAAATGTTACTTCTCTTACAGAAGCAAAGAATGGGAATATTACACATCCCAATATCCTGGTTTAGTCTGTACAGTAAGATGAGAATTCAGACAGGCTACAAAGCCACAAGCTATTATTGTAAGTCAAGATAAGCTCACTATAGTAATTTCCTAAAATTTGTTCGATCTTTCCCATGTTACACTCAGGTCTTTAGAAATAATTTTTTTTTTTTAATGTTGTCTTGCTTTTCTTCAGCCACTCTTAGCAACAGAATAACAGAAGAGAAATTAGTAGCCTTTCCTTTGGCAATATTTCAACTTTTATGGCTTACGTTAGTTGTTGGCTTTTTCTGAAATTCCAAATATTTAGAATTTCTATCCCTCTGTCACTGGTGAAGTGGCAGTCTTGAAAGCAAACTTCCAGAAGGAAGAGGTCACTGTCAATAATAGCACTGTAAACCCAAATAACACTGTATTTACAGGTGTAACAGTAGAGCAGTGCTTACTGACTGTGGCAGCGTTTGCATATATTCTCCTTCTCTGTGGTGGATGTGGCTCAAAGTAACTCAAAAGGACTTTTAAAATTGTTTAATACATAAAGCTTAAGAATACTAAATAGAAGTAAGTTACAAAGTTAAATGGATAAAACATTCTGCAAATGGATGAGATGCCTGTATACAGAGTTGTTTTCTGGACTTCCTCAGCAGGCAGTTGATGCAGAAAATCTCTGAGTTACTGAGAAGGCAGTGAAGAATGTGTCTACGCTAGATGCTCTGTGATAACAGGAATGTCACCTGTACATGTCACATGTAAATGCAGATTAAGAAATGCATAGAATTTTTCTGCCAGTATATTAGTGCTCTCTCCTCAGACAACTTCAGATAACTGACCAAAGTTCTCTTGTTTTCGGACTGCATACCTAACAAGGGATTTACCACCACAATGAAGGTAGCTAGAAGATGTAAATCTTTGTATGTCTCAAGTCAACACAGCTATCTTGGCAAAACCTGGTAACACAGGCCTGGCTGAAGTAAAGCATAAGCTGATTATGACCCTAGAACTGCTGGAGTGTCACAGTGGACCGAGACTTTGACTATGTTGTTCTTCAACACCTTAAGCAACTCCTTGGAGTAACTAACACCTGGAGTATAGGAGAAGAACCTATTTTTAAATCTAGTCCGAGTAGTGCAAGCTTTGTGATTTAACTCTTCAGAAAGATATATTTGGAGAGGAAGAAGGGGAGCAAGCTGACATATAGAGTTTGAATAGAGGCATTGATTTGAGGAGGATTTGTCAAATATGAGTTTGCTGGGTGTGTAAAGTAGTGCTGAACCTGATGCTTGTCCATATTATGGACAGAAAGCATAGTAGTGTATCAAGTGAAAGTCTTAGTTTAATTATAGCTAGTTTTTGGACCTGGACACTGTTACCACAAGTTTTCATTAGTACAATTCAGAAAAAATTCTTTTGTACACTAGGAACATTTATTGCTTTCCAGGCCATGGCAGCTTTTACTGGAGAGTAGAGAAGAGAAATTAACATTGTTTGTTTGATTTCCAGCCCTGTGAAGGTAACTTTGATAGGAGCAGTTCTTTTCACCCTGCAACACAGCCAGTATTTGCCAATAGCAAGACACAACCTCGTGTTTTTATACACCATCTTTCTTGTTGTCTCCAAGGTAAGAATGTGAAAGTGTTGCAAGTAACTGAATAACAAAAAATATTTGATTTCATTATTTCAGAGCAAAAAATATGCCCTGAAACATTCTAGCACAAGTTAGAATGCGTGCTTCTGGATGGGAAGGCCAGTTCCTACTGAAGTCTTGAACCTGTATTTAGTCTTCTATACATAAGCAGAACAGAAGACCTATTCTTTTACTGATACTGTTCAATGTATCGGGGGAAAAAAAAAAGAAAAAAAGCAGGAATTTTGGCACCCACCAGTTGATATGCCAGGCTTGTATGTCCATAATCTCAAACAAAGCTTGTGCTTGTAGAAAGAAACTCTCCTGTTCTCTGCCTTTTGCTAGCTGCTTAACACCTTCCTTGCACGTGTGCAGTCATTGGCAAAACAAGCCAGTGACGTTCTCATCTAGCTTGAAGTGTTCACAACATAAGTGTTTAGGTGGGAAGACAAAGTCTATCAAAACCACTTTCAAGTAGCTGTATCTACTTTTATAATAAAATAGATACTACTTCTCTGCTGAATCCTTTAATCCCTCCAGCCTTGTTCATTTCCAGGATGATGCCAGTCTTCAGGATTATTAGCTAAGAAGAAAGTGTAGTGTCTGTGTTAGCAGAAGCCTGGTGATTTTAAGAGCTTCAGAGCTGCTGTTGACTAGAGACTGTCTTAAAGCGGTGGTTGCCAGTCTCCTTTCTGTGAAGTGCCTGACAAGTTTAATTCTAGTGAAGTTGCTTTAAAGAGCCAGGACTTCAAGATGATGCTCATGATTCTCCTAAACCAATAAAGGCATTGTTCAACTGGGTATGCTGGGAATGGAGAAGGAAAGGAGTGTTATTCTGGAAATGAGAAATTAGACCTGTCTTCAGAAGCTGGCTGTCAGGCTGCACTGAAGTGAATAAGTCCTTAAACTGATGGTCAGACTGACAATCAGGAACTTGAGCATCCACTTAACTAATAAAGCAACAGTTGTGGATCTAGCATAGTCCTGTAGTAGTGTCTTGTTTTAGAAACTTCTGATGTCTCTGAAAACTGTAGAAACTGTTGCAGTATAAACTTGTCCAGTACCTGGATCTACAAAAGTGTTTTCTATCCTGATTCCAAGTTACATAGTCTAAGGATTTTCCACCTAAATCTCTCAGTTTTATGGAATAAGCATGGCTGTCTGGAATTCTAACTAAAGTCTGGCTGTGCATATATATTTAGGTGCTTACACATTGCATTTTTTGAATTTAAATGGAAGTAGCCACGCTGCTTACAGTTTTTCAGTTTGAATAAGGTACAAAACTTACACATAAAAGTTGCTCTTTGCCTTAGTTGTATGACACTAAATGTGGTTTAGTCTTAGGATGATTTCAGTAAACTTACAGAGAAGGTGTTTTTGTGCATATTGTTTGTATATAACTGTGTGAATAGTGTAGGTCAGAAAGAAAAGCATTCTTTGATCAATTCAAGCTAAAAAGAACATATTTCTGTTCTTGGTGGCATGGCCTCATGCTCATATAGAAAGTTAGAAATGCTGTACATCCATTGAGCTTTGAACTTGTTTTCAATCACTATGAAGTCATTAAAACTTTTATTGTAACTTGATCTTGTTCTTCATAGGTAGCAATGATGTTGACAAGATCTGCAACTTCTCCATTTGCTCCCTTTGAGGCTGCATTAGGCCATATGTTCTTTGGCTTGCAAAAGACACCATCCAAAGTGAGGGGTGAAGGTGCTGCATCTTCCAATGGCTCTTCAGTCTGTGACCAGTCCTCTTCTGAACAGCACCGTGATGGTGTTAAGAAAAGACAGGCAAAGAAAACAGAATAAGTGGCTTAAACGCCTTGATGGTCATAACCTTTGAAGGTGTTTCTATTTCAGATTAGGCTGGGTGAGAAATTTGTTTAAAGAAACGCGTGTGAGGAGAGAACAGGGCTGTGGACTACTGTGTTGTTGTTCACCTTCGGAATGTGTTTTGTAAGCTACTGTTGAGATGTCTAAATGCACATGTTAGATTTGTAACTTAAAAAATACAAATTTTTATAGTGGTTTTAAGTTTACTAAATTTTTTATTTATGATAACTTTAAATTCTTACATGCTAAAAAAGATAGTTTCAAAATGTGACAATCAGCTTTGTTATTTTTTCTGATATATCACTTAGTTTACCTCTTCCTGCCCCTCTTACCCCCAATTCTTATGCTTCATTTGGAAAGCATGGATTTGCACTGCCAAGTGTTTGCAGCAGCACTTCCCAAATAAGAAAGTCATCATCTGAGTAAGGCTTAATGACATTGCACTCTAAAACCATGAAAATGTACACAACTAATGCCTTTAACTAGAAAAATGACTGTATTATTGTTGTAATTCCCATTATACTGGTCTAGATTTTCTTAATTTACTTAAGGTTTTTTTTTTCTGTTTTTTAAAATAAGAGTGAACTATATGGCAGTTTTAAAAATCTTTACAGTTAGCAAGGAGAAACATTTCAATGTTTTCATTGTTGGCTTACTTTGATACTTTATTTTTAAGTATTTGATATATAGCTGTTTTTCATGTTACATATGTGATTTACATGTGGTTTGTATTTATCTTTCAGTTTGACTGAGACTAGACATCTTTTCCTGCACTTTTATCCAAGCATATGCATTTTTTCTTACCAAAACCAAACTTCCATTTAAAAAAGAATACTGGACAGTACATTTAACATGTTTCTCATGAGTTAAATTCTATTATGCCTGCTATTAATAAATACCAGCACTAGTTTGTAGCAATTACTTCAGGTGCTATTGTGGAGGAAGTCTGGTGTCACCAGCAGAATTTGGGGTTTTTTGATCATGGGTCAGTTTACATGACACCAGGCCTGCTGGCGACAGACGGGGTACACCTGTCTTGGAATGGGGAAAAGGATCTTTGCACAGGAGTTAGCAGGGCTCACTGAAAGAGCTTTGACCTAGATTTAAAGGGGGAAAGGGACAAAACCAGGCTCAACAGCGATAAGCCTGGGAGAGGCATGCCAGTGTTTGAGGGATGGGGTGCTAGCAAGGTCCCTTGATCTGCCGTCTCAGAAGAGGTAGGGGATGGAGAGCCATACAGCAGCAAAGATGGAAGGGTTACGGATGTGTTAGAAACCATGGAAGCTCCTGAGAATGGTCACGTAGGAATTAAGAGTTTCTCCCCCGCAAAAGGTGGTGGGATCAGTAGCCCAACTGAAGTGCATCTGCACCAATGCACGCAGCATGGGCGACAAAGAGGAGGAGCTGGAAGCCATTGTGCAGCGGGATAGCTATGACTTAGTTGCCGTCACAGAGACATGGTGGGACGACTCTCATGACTGGAGTGCTGCAATGGATGGCTATGAGCTCTTCAGAAGGGATAGGCAAGGAAGGAGAGGCGGTGGGGTGGCCCTGTATGTTAGGGAGTGTTTTGACTGTCTAGAGCTTGACGACTGACAATAGCATTGAGTGTTTACAGGCAAGAATCAGGGGGAAAGCCATCATGGTGGGAGTCTGTTACAGACTGCCCAGCCAGGATGAGGAGGCAGACAAAATATTCTGTAAGCAGCTGGGAGAAGTCTCCCAGTCGCTAGCCCTTTTTCCTCATGGGGGACTTCAGCTTACCAGACATCTGCTGGAAATACAATACAGCAGAGAGGAAACAGTCCCGGAGGTTCCTGGAGTGTGTGGAAGATAACTTCCTGGCAGAGTTGGTGAGCGACCCAACTAGTGGATGTGCCCTGCTGGACCTGGTATTTTATAAACAGAGAGGACTTGTGGGTGAGGTGATTGTTGGAGGCCATCTTGGGCACAGCGATCACGAAATGATAGTTTTCAATTCTTGGAGAAGTAAGGAGCGGGGGCAGCGGAACTGCTACCTTGGGCTTTGGAGGGCAGACTTTGGCCTGTTTAGGAGACTGACTGACAGAGTCCCTTGGGAGGCAGCCCTGAAGGGCAAAGGAGTCCAGGAAGGCTTGATGTTCTTCAGGAAGGAACTCTTAAAGGTGCAGGAGCAGGCTGTCCCCGTGTGCTGAAAGACAAGCCGGCAGGGAAGAAGACCGGCTTGGCTGAACAGAGAGCTTTGGCTGGAACTCAGGAAAAAAAGGAGAGTTTATGACCTTTGGAAGAAAGGGCAGGCAACTCAGGAGGACTACAAGGATGTTGTGAGGTTATGCAGAGAGAAAATTAAGAGGGGCCAAAGCCCAGCTAGAACTATATCTGGCTCCTGCCATAGAAGACAATAAAAAATGTTTCTATAAATACATTAGCAACAAAAGGAGGACTAAGGGGAATCTCCATCGTTTTTTGGATGGGGGGGGACACATAGTGACAAAGGATGAGGAAAAGGCTGAGCTACTTAATGCCTTCTTTGCCTTCGTCTTTAGTAGTAAGACCAGTTGTTCTTGGGGTACCCAGCCCCCTAAGCTGGAAGACAGGGACAGGGAGCAGAATGAAGCCCCCATAATCCACAAGGAAATGGTTAGCGACCTGCTACAGCACTTAGACACACACAGGTCTACGGGGCCGGATGGGATCCACTCAAGGGTACCGAGGGAGCTGGTGGAAGTGCTCACCAAGCCACCTTCCATTGTTGATCAGCAGTCCTTGCTAACCGGGGAGCTCCCAGTTGACTGGAGGTTAGCAAATGTGATGCCCATCTACAAAAAGGGCTGCAAGGAGGATCCAGGGAACTACAGCAGGCCAGTCAGCCTGACCTCGGTGCTGGGGAAGGTCATGGAGCAGCTCATCTTGAGGGCCATCACACGGCACGTACAGAACAACCAGGTCATCAGGCCCGGTCGGCATGGGTTTACAAAAGGCAGGTCCTGCTTGACTGACCTGAACTTCTGCTATGACAAGGCGACCTGCTTAGTGGTTGAGGGAAAGGCTGTGGATGTTGTCTATCTAGACTTTAGTAAAGCCTTTGACACCGTTTCCCACAGCATTCTCCTGGGTAAACTGGCGCCTCATAGCTTGGACGGGCGTATGCTTTGCTGGGTAAAAAACTGGCTGGATGGCCAGGCCCAAAGAGTTGCGGTGAATGGAGTTAAATCCAGTTGGCGGCCGGTCACAAGCGGTGTTCCCCAGGGCTCGGTTTTGGGACCAGTTCTGTTTAATATCTTTACCAATGATCTGGACAAGGGGACTGAGTGCACTCTCAGTAAGTTTGCAGATGACACCAAGTTGGGTGGGAGTGTCGATCCACTTGAGGGTAGGAATGCTCTGCAGAGCTACAGAGGGACCTGCACAGGTGGATTGGTGGGCCAAGGCCAAGTACGAGGTTCAACAAAGCCGAGTGCTGGGTCTTGCACTTGGGTCACAACAACCCCATGGAATGCTACAGGCTTGGGGAAGAGTGGCTGGAAAGCTGCCCGGTGGAAAAGGACCTGGGGGTGTTGGCTGACCGTCGGCTGAATATGAGCCAGCAGTGCGCCCAGATGGCCAAGAAGGCCAACAGCATCCTGGCTTGTGGCAGAAATGGTGTGGCCAGCAGGACTGAGGAAGTGATTGTACCCCCATGTACTCAGCACTGCTTAGGCCACACCTTGAATATCACGTTCAGTTTTGGCCCCTTACTACAAGAAAGACATTGAGGTGCTGGAGCATGTTTCACTGAAAGGATTGTCAAGCACTGGAACAGGCTGCCCCAGGGAGTGGTTGAGTGACCGTCCCTGGAGGTATTTAAAATACCTGTAGATGTGGTGCTGAAGGACGTCGTTTAGCAGTGGACTTGGCAGCATTATGTTAACGGTTGGACTCGATGATCTCAGAGGTCCTTTCCAACCTAAATGATTCTATGATTCTATAATATCAGAAGCACTGGAACTATTCATTATTTCCTGAAATATGATCCTTCCTGCTTGTTGCAACTTTTTTGTACATGATGTGGAGCAGAGAACTTTGACGTTTTAGAGATGTTATGTTTCATAAGAATAGAATCTTTTCAGAGGAATCTTTCATTGATGTGCCAATTTTCAGAATAAATTGAACTATTTTTACAGAATTAGATTATTTGTCTTCAGAGACTACTGCTTTGGAGAGTATTCTTCAGCAAGAGAAGGTAGGTTAATCTTTGTGCAGGGGTGCCAAGGAGAATGTGGAGGGAGATCTGATTTGAAAAGACAAAGTTCTAGTTCGAGGTACATATCTAAATTTAGAAAAAGTGTCACCAGTGCTGTGCTTAGTGAAAAGAAAAAGGTACCTAAGAAGTTTCTTGTGCCTCTCTAGTCACATTTCCATGGTAGTGACCAAAACCACTGAACTCCTCAGTTTGGAATCCAACTTTATAGCAAATGTCCTGTACCTTGAAAGCTAAAATGAGTATTTTCTTCAACAGAGAGAATAAAAATAAAAAAAAAAAAGGAAGAACAAAAGAACCCCCAACTCTTTGGACAGAATAGCAATCACATTCTTAACATTTTACACTGAAACTCAGTGTGCAGTTATAAATGCTTGGAATATTCACTTGCAGGGTGTCTCGGTTCTTTGTAGCTTGGTATCATGGATATATGGATAAACTTGAAGCTGCCAACTAACTAGTTAATGATCACCTAGGTATTCAGTAACACCAGCAAAAATTGTATGTCCACAGTTTTTGAAACTTCTGGATGTTTTTTTTTTAAAAGGTGTAATTGTGTATACTAGATCAGAAGAACCATACAGAATTGGATTGTGGTATGGAACTGTGTTGCACAACTGTGAAATATTGGCTGATAACCGGCTACTCTTAGCCCAAATAAATGTGAAAATACGCGTAGACTAATTCTTTAACATGTTAACAATTTGAAGGAAAATACATGGTTTTGTATTCATTCTGGACTTAAAGATGAAAATATTAAAAAAAAAAAAGTTGTTCTTCTTGACTGAACACCTTAAGACAAATACACATCACACTAAAAACGTATATTGTTGTGAGGCAGAACATAAGTTATGCTGAAAGAAATCCTGTTGTGAGCACCATGAAAACAAACTTTAAAGATCTCATAGGCTTCTGAAGGATGGGTGCTCAAAACAACTCTATAATGAATAGTTACATGCAAGTGTTCTGAGAACTATTTTTTTATAATACAAAAAAGTAATCAGTTGCATAGGAATTAACCTGAATTCTATAGGAGATTTTAATACAGTCTGTCCAGGATGCCTTAAATAAACAATTACTTCCTAGGTTTCATGCTAATAGTTCTACATCTCTGCTGAACTTCTCTGTGTGAGATTGGCAAGAATTCCTTGTAACTGTTCTGTTCTTGTAAAGCATGTCAGATTCAGCAGAACTGCATTCATTAACTAGTTGGTGGTATCTAATTTTGTCATGAACCTGGTAAAATTAGAAGTGGTCCTCTTGTGCTAATATAAACTAAGGCTTGAAGGAGTTATTTTTATAAGCTCAGTTCTCGGGCTGGAAGGGCCTATTCTGATTAATCCAATGGCTGTTCTGGGTCTTCATTTCTATCCAGTGTGCCAAATTTCTGTAAAAACAGATACCTTAAGACATGTTTCATGAACAGAACCAAAGTTGCTTTAGATGATAAATGCATTTTACTTTCCTTGTCTGTATTTTCTCCATTTAATTTTATTGGAAGGAAGTAGAGAAAGGAGGATATCACAGACAGTGCCTTCATTCCCAACTTGATTCTTCAGTGTATTATTACGCAAGACACAATTGTTCAAGAATTCCAAACATCTGTCTTGTGTAGGAATCTGAATTTGCTCAACATAAGGGTTATGCTGAAATCTAACATCTTCCAACATCTAGACAGTGAATGCAAGCTTTGCTCAGAATGAATACTCTTAATTTATAAGGTGAATCCTCATTTCTAAGGTCTAAATGAAGTTTTACAAAGAGTAGCAACAGAGAAGCAGCATTTGACGCTATGATGAGAATCAAAAATGTGTTCTAAATAGTAATTTGCATTTGTTTTGATAAAACTGCCCTGTTAAGCAGTCAAATGCCTTTTGTGAAATGTGTGAAAATGTCCAGCAAGGAACAGATAGCAATGTGAACACTGACGGAGAAATACATTAATATTCTAGGGCAAGAACAGCCTATTGCACACTGATCTGCAAGTGGGTTTTATTTACAGTCAAGAAGTAGAATACGATGGTCAAAATATCATACCAAATAAAAACTGCTGCAACCAAGTTCGATAAACTAGTGCATACATATGTCCAACAACTTCTGTGAAGGAGGAGCATAAAAGGTTGCTAGTAGAGGAGGAACAGAATAGGTTGTCTGGATGGAGATCAGTGACGACTGGTGTCCCTCAGGGGTCTGTATTGCATACTGGGACAAGTGCTCTTTAATATCTTCATCTATGACAGTAGGATCAAGTGCGCCCTCAGGAAGTTTGCAGATGACACCAAGCTGAGTGGTGCAGTTGACATGTCTGAGGGTCAGGATGCTGCCTAGAGGGACCTGGACAAACTCAGGAAGTGGGCCCGTATGAACCTCATGAGGTTCAACAGGGCCAAGTGCAAGGTCCTCCACCTGAGTCGGGGCAACCCCCGGTATCAAACAGGCCGGGGGATGAAGGGATTGAGAGCAGCCCTGCAGAGAAGGACTTGGGAGTACTGGTGGATGAAAAGCTGGGCATGAGCCAGCAATGTGTGTTTGCAGCCCAGAAAGCCAACCGTATCCTGGGCTGCATCAAAAGAAGCGTGGCCAGCAGGTCGAGGGAGGTGATTCTGCCCCTCTGCTCCGCTCTGGTGAGACCCCACCTGGAGTACTGCATCCAGCTCTGGAGCCTTCAGTACAGGAAAGACATGGACCTGTTGGAGCAGGTCCAGAGGAGGGCCACAAAAATGATCAGAGGGATGGAACACCTCTCCTATGAAGACAGGTGGAGAGAGTTGGGATTGTTCAGCCTGAAGAAGGGAAGGCTTTGAGGTGACCTTAGAGTGGTCTTTCAATACTTAAAGGTGGCCTATATGAAAGATGGGGACAAACTTTTTAGGAGGGTCTGCTGTGATAGGACATGGGGTAATGGTTTTAAGCTAAAAGAGGGTAGATCCAGACTAGATATATGGCAGAATTTTTTTATGATAAGGATGATGAAACACTGGAACAGGTTGCCCAGAGAGGTGGTAGATGTCCCATCCGTGGAATTGTTCAAGGTCAGGTGGGACAGGGCTTTGAGCAACCTAATCTAGTTGCCAACGTCCCTGCTCAGTGCAGCGGAGTTGGACTAGATGACCTTTAAGGGTCCCTTCCAACCCAAACTGTTCTATGATTCTGTGAAAAAAAAGTTTCTTCAAAGCCTGTCAAGGTGGTTGAGACAGCCTTACTGACCCTGGAAGCTGACAGCGCCAGTGACATGTAGTTCTTACGAAAGGACCCAAGAAGCAAGAAACATCCATCTACTTTGTTGTCTTTGGCTGAAAGTTTATCAAGCTCTCTGGCATACTTTTCTATGATAAATGATATACAAATTGTTCCTTGTGGTAGTCACTTCAATCAGAGTCATCTTTAGGTTGGTAAGATTTTTTTCCTTCCCTTAAAAGAAGACCACTGTCAAACAGTTGACTATCAAGGCTGGATTAGATAGTGTTGTGGGGTTTGGTTTTGGTTTTTTTTTTTTTTTGGTTGGGCTTTTTTGGGCCAAATTTGGAATAAAATAACAAAGATTTTTTTGATCCAAAGCTCTTCGAAACATATTCTGTTTTCTGAAATTTACATCCATTTGTGGTCCTGGGATGTTTATGGAATTATATGGAAGTATTTTTGAGTGTCTGTCAGTGGAATTTGAGTATGCCTTTAAAGCACTTAACAAGAAGATTATGCTGAGCAAGTTAAAGATACTAATTTATACAGTTCTGTTCCCATAGCAGAATGTCAGAAAAATCCAAAGTGAAGAAATTAGTTTTGTATTGAAGACAGTACAGTTTCATGGCAACTTCTCTCTCACAGGAGTGACTTCTGTAGTTCGAATGTTGTTTGTATGAGAACTTTGCTATCTCTACTTACCAGTCACCCATCATACACCAAAGCTTGGTTCTGACTCTCCCAAAGTGGCTATTGTCCTGCAAAGGAGATGATTTTTCTTTGGTGTTTGCTTTTTAGCTCAAGAAAGTTTAAAAGAGCAGGAGAGAGGCTTATCGCTTTACTTGATATTTTCAAGTTGAGCCAAGGGAAAGAATGGAGCATGGGAGAGAGACCCATCTTTCTAAGCAGCTGCCTTTGTATTAGTTGGGACATGTTCTTTGGCCTCAATCCAATTATCCAATATATTTTTAGGGCCCTTTAATTCACTACAGCAGCTGAAAACAAGGAGAGGTAGCTCATGTGATATGTTTAGCTCATAGCAGACCCCACCAGCAGTGCTGAGAACCAGCATGTCAGGAAGAAGGATCAGCAGTGAACTGCCCTTTTAACAATAGCCTCTTCTATAGGGCTTGTGGACTTTTAACATCAGTTTAGGCTTCAGAGTCTGATAATACGCAAAGGAGAGCTGGTGACCTTATCGCCAAACTTGAATCTGAGTTTTGAAGCAAGGTTGCATGGTTCTGAAGATTTACATTCCGATAATTTGGGTATCCTGTCCTGTAACTTGTACACATATGCCTTATTTTTATACTGGACCTTCTGGATTAGAAAGTTCAGGATCAGGTTGGATTCTTCTGAATACATCTCTCTCAAGCGTAATCCACATGTCTTGTAGCTGGCTTTGGTTTAGAACTGTCTTGCCAAAAGAATAGTACCTTAGAAATCAAATGTGTTGATGATTTTTTTCACTCCTTTATCTTTACCTAAATCTCTTGCTTATTTCAGACTGGAGCTTTATTGAGTAAGTTTGGCAGGAACCGGGTCACAACTGAGTTTAGAAGAAGCTGAAACACAAAGGCTGTTAAAAAAAAAGTTTCAATGCTAATATCTATTAAGTAAGAAAATGCAGATGCCAAACGCTAAAGAGTTTACCAAAAACCAACAAAAATTTAGTGCTAAAATGCTATACTTAAGAAGAGCAGAGGAATTTCGGAAAACAAACTCATACATTGCTATTGAGAGAAGTCACTGTATACGGACACAGGAAACAAGTTTCCAGATCGTGCATTGCTATGTATGTGTTCTTGTCCTCAATTGCAAACTGAATGGAGCACAAGGTTAATAAGCTTCAGGCCAAGCTAAAGCAGACACACAAGGAGTGAGGACAAAGCGGAGTAACTCCTGGAAATGCTACACAGCGTGCTAAAACCATAGGAAGAGGAGGAAGCCCAGACTGCAGTCAGAAATGAACTAGGAATACGGTTCTAACACTAGTACAACCTTACTGTTGCTGACCTAAGAGGTGACATGCTGCCTTTCTGAGTCTGTAGCTGGTCTATATGGATGTCTATGAAATTAGAGCATCAATGCTGTAAGGAAAAGCAATGATTAAGAAGGTCAAGCTGGGTAAGACCCCTGGAGATATGTTTGCAGCATGAACTACAAGAATATGATCAGGCATTTCAAGTTATTAATGAGATGTGCTTCTGATATCTTTAAACAGTGCTGATTTTTTTTTTACCCAGGCTGAAATGATGTGGAGAAGACTGGGATTATGTCCGAGCAGTTCATTAATGTCAGAAAAAAAAAAATGAGGATGTTGAACAAGATACTCTTAGTAAAATGCATCCTTGCTTCCTGGTACGCAGTAAGGTAGTCATGTCAGGCAATACAGAATTTAACCACCTCTAGTGTGGGCAATATGGAGCTTCTCATTACTCCTGCATGGGCATCAGGCTGGTGCAGCTACTAGATCTTAGGTATGGTGAAAGGAAAGAGCACGGAAACATAAAAATTATAGCTTGTCTTCAGCACAAATAGTGACTGACTCAGTAAATCAAGACTGCTAGAGAAGAGAGAGGAGAACACTGGCTGTCATGAAGGTCTGTAAAATCAAAATTGAACCTGATGCACACAGAATGATTTTTGCATAATACAGCAACTTCAGGTGAGACTGATAGGTAATGGACCCTGAGTGAACCAAAAAAAAGCTGCTACTTAAGTTGCACAATGTATAATTAAGCTGTGGAACTCATTGCCTCAGGTAGAAATGCTAGAAATGGAAAGCAATTAGATACCAGTTCTGACCCAGGCAGGCCTCGGTGTGTTTTGTCACATGGTGAAAGAGCATTATGAGTACATTATATAGTACATGCCTGACCTATTCTCAGATTTTCTCTAGGCATGTACTCTTGGCATCTACTCTTGGCAGACCCTGTTAGCCAGGGAAAGGTGCAGTCTCCTCCTACCAAAAATTGTGCAGCTGAGGTTCCTTCGCAATTACAGGGATCAGCACATCTGGAACATGAAGGATTGGCTTCACCCTATAAAAACCCACCTTCCACAACCATTGTGTCTTCCCTACCAGGCAAACAAAAGGCTACTGGGCTAGAGAGACTGTTGGGCTGATCCTGTATTGCAGTAGCAATGTTTATATTTGCTTCTGAAAAGTGGCCCTTGATTTGCTAGTGTTTCCTCTCTTATAAAATACAAGTCATTCTTTTGCCTCTGTGAAGTTCATTCTTTTATTTGCAGAATGCTTTCAGGAGCCCAAGCAAAAGGGTATTCTAGATACATGGATTATTACTATTAGTATTGAGCACGATTGTTTTGTTGAGTGCTTTTTTCCAGCTGAAAATGGGTTTGACTGAAAGGAAAATATTTTTGCAAGAAAACTATATTGGTGGAAATTGTTTTTAACTCTGGGTAGCAAAGAAAGCCAATAAAACTATTTTTGTTTAAAAAAGTGGATTTTGTTTTGTAAAAATTATTTTCGCCTTTATTTTAATTAGAAGTATTATTATTTATGGAGAACTGATGTTTAATTCATCATGGAAGAATGGTAAAAACCTTAAACAAAATGAATAGTTTTTGGGAAAAAGTAATTTCCTCAGTTGCATTCTATCCATTTGCTTAGGTATTGACAGAAAATTTTCTTTTAAGCTGTCATCTCATTCCGAAAGCAGACTTTGAGATTAACGAAAATTTTCAGCAAATATCCGCTCTGTGTGTAAAATGCATCCATCTTTTTTTTTTTTCAAGCCAAATATGTTTTTGAAAGAATCATCACACTGCAGCTGGAAATTTTCTGTGATAATACAGAAATCTTAGGTAGTTGGGAGAAAAATTCTTACCTTTTCAGGTTGCAGTCATGTGGTAAATTACTGATGACTTGCCTTGATGGTTTAGGTTGCAGATAAGAGCTTTATTTCAATATTCCAGTCATAAAAGAGGTTTTGTTGTTTTCTGATGTAAGCCACATTAAAATAAGCATTGTTCTCATGTTGGAGGGCCTCAAAAAGCCTCCGGTTGGAAAAAAAAAAAAGAATGGTTTAGTCTTATTTACAGCAGTCCTGTCCCTTTTCTCTTCCAATGTTAAGCTGATGCTTAAAGTACTTAAAAGTACCTGTTTAAGCCTATCACATAGTGCTCTTTATTGTGAGAGGGTATTGATTTTTTAAACTTGCATGAACTCAGGCCATTCTACTTCTCATTTTATAAGAACAGAGCATCTCAAGCAAGTGGGAAAAGTGTTTGTTTACCTGCCTTGTGGTTGGTGTTATGGAAACATAAACACTCTTGAAAGACAAAGCAAAATGGGGAAAGTATTGAAACTGGCATGGATGTGGTGCTAAGCTTCTACCTCAGTAGTGAAGCCTCAGCAACCAGAAGGAACATCTGCAGTAGAGGAAGGTGAGTTTTCTTAGGCTTCAGTCTGTGGTGCCCCACTCAAGTGTATTACCTGATGGTTGTCAGGGCTGTGACTTGTGTGATATGAACAGCAAAAAATCTGGGAGCCATCTTCCTATGGAGTCAGGGCTGAAAGCTGTGTTTAGCATTAGCTGAACATGGAGGTCGGCCTGGATATGAACAGTGAAAAGCCATGGGTCACCCTCCATGGCTCTCTTGGATCTAATTAGAGTACCTTACCTCTGGTTATATTTCTCTTGTTATGTTTACTGATTCTGAACTATAAAGAGTGCTACAAACCTTTCCTTTACTTGCCGGCTGTTATTTTGCCTCATATTATGATGACTGGTTAGTGAGCATGCAGAATTTTTGCTGCTTAGTGTGCTCCTTTTCACACAAAAGTATGCTCTTTCATACAGCCAATAAAAGCACGACTGTTCAGCATGAAATGGGTGGGTCAGGTGCCTCCAATGTAACCTGTGAAATAGCCTGAATGCTGTTGTTTGATTGTCTGGAGAGCTTGACATAAACAGTTTTGCTCTTATTCCCAAAGCTCTTTGCCAAAGGAATTACAGATAAACCATGAGAAAGCTTGAGTCAAAATCTCCTTTGGTATGACCATCATCAACTGTGATGGCATTCCCATAGCAAAAAAATTGTCCCCATGTGCCCCAAAAACATTTAAGATGTGTTATAACTAGCAAGATCAAAAAATGCAGATCCTGTTTCCAGCTCTGTGTGATTAGGCATTGGCAGTGCATTGAAGGCTCTAGATACATCTATGCTCATTTAAAGCTTTAGCCTGAACACTTAACAGAGGATGCTTGGAAAGATGCTGAATGCATTAATGTTTTATTCCCCTTGGGCGTGCAAATTTCCAAAGCGGCTTTGATAATCTTGGCCTGGAGATCCAGCACTGAGCATATTGTCTGAGGGACTGTGTGTCCTTGGCTCGCAGTCAGGTGAGAAGAGGTGCTGGGTTCTGGGTTTGCATGTGCCTCTGTGTTTAGAAATAATTTGGGAAAGTGGAAGGACAGTTCTCTGGAGCCATTACAGTCTCTTCTATACATACATATTTGGGCACATTCTAAAGCGTTTACTTCCTCAGCCATGAAATCTTCTTTGAGTGGTTGCATTCTGTCTTGTAAGTGCTCTATTTAGGGCTTTTCCAACATGTATTTACAAGCCCATATGGATGTGCTGAGGATCCAGCTGGAGAACAGGCCTTGCCGTAGCAATTCCTGGCTCCACTTCATTGTGAACATCTTGCTACTCATAGGGATTTGGAGAGGGAAGGAGCACAGTGGGAAATGACATCCACAATTCCCAGTGGCATGGACCAAAGCTGGATGCCTAAGTGTCCTTTAGAAAGTCTTTCTATGGAATGGGCATTCTTAATATTTTCTGTGCTGGTAATAAAGCCATGCTACTTCCATCAGCACGCAGAGCTCTTCTCATTTTACCCTCTCTCCCCATTCACCGTCACCATCTAAGACAGTCTTTAACCAAAAATAGATTAAACTAACCTGTTGTGTTCTGTATTTGCAGCTTGCCTAGTAAAATGTGTTTCAACTGATGAGCTGTAGTTTGTTAAGACACAGCAACACCTTGTCCACACTCTGACTGGTAGATTTTTAATTGCCTGCTAAATTAAACTGTTCTTTCCACCTTCCCATGGTTATTTTCCTTTATCTCCTTTGACATTCACATTACAAAGTAACAATATTGTAATTATTTTTAAAAAGAATGAAATTGCTCTGCCTGTGAGACATTCAATCCTGGGAGCTCTAACAATAGAGAACATTGCTGGGTGGCATGCAGTAGTGTCATCCTGCAAAATATGAGAGAAACGTACAAAAGGAATGTGAAAGTAAAGCCATGAGCCTGTAAACACACAAGATGCTTGATTTAAGAAGGGAGGAGTCATCTCGAACTCAACTGAGACAGATGTGAACCTGAAGATCAGTGTGTAGAGTAGGAGTGTACAGGTTTTGTGTGTCATGGCTAAGACTGATGAAGGAGACCAAGTAAGTCAATTACCCAGCACCAAAGGTATTACACTAGCACAGATACACTTGTAATCCTTAATTAGGACAGCATGGACCAGAATGTGGGAAGTGTTATTCATGGAGTAGTACTCCACCTGCAGTGACAAATACTTGTCTTCCAGTGCTCACCTCCACAGTCGAGCATTCAGAAGCTGAAGTTATGATTGTCAGGGTATGGATTTTGCTGAGAAGCATGAGAGGTGGTACATATGCCTTCTGAACTGTGTAAGACCTGTGTAGGGGAGAGGCTGAGCTTGAGGTGGTAGAGTACACCACTAAGCTGCTCTCTTCATTTAGGGAGGTAATCTTCATTCTTGTCTCTGCGGTTCCGGTAGTCCCAGTATCCCAATACCTCAGGTGGAGGAAGAGTCTGCAACTCGGTTCCTTGTCTGAGCAGTGTTTCTCCTTGTGAGCTCTGCATCACTGTGCTCTCTGCACACACAGCCCCAATGGTGTCTTTTAACTTCCATATTTGAAAATATATTAGAAAAAACCCACTGTCTGGATTGTTTCTAGATTCTCATCTGTTCTGCCTAATTATTGTGGTTTCTGCCACCATCTGAGGTCTTCCTAGAGTGTTCCCATGGCTCTGAAAATATATGTATTAATCCAGGCATTTCCAGCCTTGTCTGGCCTATGGGCAGTAGTACTGATAAAGCAGTGTACTCTGAGCAACATTGAGGTATCCCTGTCAGCCCTGAAAAGAGAAGCAGAGAGCTCGGTTTAGCTTTTTAACTTGTCTGGCCACAAGCAATCGTGGAAGATGTTGCAAACAAGTGCTGGTGGCTATTCATGGAGTAAGGGAACCCATATGCTGAACAGTGAGAGGTATTCAAGATTTAGTGTAGAGTGTGAGATGCATTGAACTAGGCTTTGCCCTAATACATTTTATATGCAGCAGTCATGCTGCTGAAGCACATTCATTAAAATTTCCATATGTCATATCCTGGAATTGTAACAGGGTTTGTAGCTGTTCAGTTTCCTTATTGTCTTACCACACATGCTTTCAGGCTGCACTTTTGCACAGCCTGAGAGACATCTGCTGGTGAAAGGTATTTAGCATTTTGCATGAACACCAAATTTGTAACGCAGGCAGTCTAGACAGTAATGACAGAGATGGCAGTAATATCACACATGTCAAGCAATTCAGGGAGTAAAAGGTTAACAGAAAACTATTAAGTACAGAGACAGATAACTAGTCCAACTTAACCAACTGTCTAATTGTGTAAATGCACTTTTTGCATACCCAACTTCTGCCCTGGTTTGAAAGCCAATGGGTACATTCAGGCTCACATTTATGCAATTAAAAGGTGCTTCTTGACCCATCTGAAAGGGTCATGGGATCTATCAATATATTGTAGGATTTATTGTTTCTTTTGGTAAAAGTAGGGACTGATTTTTTATTTCTTTTCCAAAACAAAGAAACAGTATTTGCTTTACAGGAGCTGTGCTAGTCCAAATTGGCTGATTACCGAGTCCAAAAGCTGTCTTATTTTTCTTTTCTTTTCCAAAATATGATGACCCAACAGCATGGAGGTCCTGTTTTGAGGAACAAAAGCCTTGCATTTCACCTCCTGCATTTATGTTGTTTGTTACATCAGTACAAAATAGGCAAGGTGAAAACCATCAACAGTAATGTAGATCTAGTAGTTGATTTGCACGTTTGTTTAACTGTTACTTCCAATGAAGAGGTTTGCATTAGAATTGAAACTCACATATAATTTAAATTGCATGTAAATTGCATATAATTTAAGTTGCTTATAAATTACAATTTATCTTTCACATAGCAGCTTTCCTAGTTAAAATATGGTCAACCTGTCTCCAACACATATGCCTGCAGAAGTTCTGTTTCTTTCACTGAATTTGATGGAGAATAGAAATCTGCACTAGGAGAACTAGCTGAAGCATAGCCAGAGATCAGAGATGTTCTAGAAGACAAGCGTCAGGTCTTTGGAACAATCCGCCCCAGCACATTTTCAAAACAAGTCTCCTCCTGACAATGAATATCTGGATGTGTAAATGGACTTGTGAAAGCCTGTCTCCAGTAGCCATTGTGCATCCCTGAAACTGGCAATATTATACAAGTAACAGTCACCTTCTCTGTGCCTTCCTGCATGTATATAAAATTTGCCATCGTTGAAGTCTGTCTTTTGGGAAGTTCCATAGGTAATTGTCTGGAGCTGACTTGCAGGGCTTATATCAAAAGGAATTAGCATTTTAGCAACTCCTTGGCCAATTCCATGACAATACTAAGATAGTTGACTGCCTCACACATCAGCTGGCCTTACTTAGGAGGACCAACTCAAAGGCTTTTAAAAGCAAAATAGTTATCATTCTTCCATTGCTTCCTGCCAGAAAGTTCTTCTGGCCCAAAAGGTTTCAAGGGAATGAGTGTCTTTATTTTTCTCTCCATCTCTATTTATAGCTTATGAGTATTGGAAAATATGCGACAATGAACTGGGAAAGGAATGGATTTTAGGACTTCAAGCTCAAATATTTTGTTCAAGGGAAGCCTGAGTTGTTCTTGATGAAAAGGACAGCCTGATGGCAAAGCCATGAGAGGGAGGCGTGTGCTGTCCTTAAGGTGCACAGCTGAAAGCGGAAAGTGATTAGTCTCAGGAATAAATCTTCAGTGGACACAGAGGGTTCCCCATCACTTCCAAGTGTTCATCTGGAGTCCAGAAGCCTCTCCTGAAGCTCCCTTCTAGATATGATGAAATTCAGCAGCCGTTGTTTGTGGCCAGATCAAGTGCTCTTTTTCCTCATTGTTCATGAGAGTAGTTGCAGTGTGAGAAAATATTACTCAGCATCAGTAAGAAATACTCAATTTAATTAAGTATAATTAAAACTGTGTTCCATCATGAGTTTCTTTCCTCACAACACATTTTCCCATGGTCATTTTATTCACTGATGACTGAATCCCCAGCTGGAGCAGGCTGGCAAAATTAATCTGAAGTCCTTGAAGTCAAGGTGATTTAAATGGACAAGGGATCTTTTTCCAAGGTTATCAGTTTAAAGATATCTGGCACTTGGCCTTCAAACTCTGAGCTGTATAATCCTTATCTTGGTGAAGTCAGCAGCAGTGTCTTCACTGACTTCAGCAGAAGTGGACCTTACGCCATTACTGCTGAACTGTGATCCTTTGAATCATTTCACCCTCTACAGCATACAGCTACGTGTCAGATGTGATTATTCCATTGCTTGTTATTCAGGTTTTCTCTCATTTCCTTCTGCTTTTCTGCAAATTATATTTCACCTTCACTGTTTTATATTCTACCAGAATCTAATTTGAAATGCATTGGTCTTATTTACAATTTTTAACACTACTCACTCCTCCTGCTTCTTGTAATTTTCAGTTCCACAATCTGGGCCAGGAGGTAAAAACACCTTTCCTAAAAGTGTGGTAGTACTTCATCTGGGAACTTACTGGAGGCAATATCCAGTCACAAAATCTCAGTCTAGGTCCAAAGTTGCTCAGAAATTGTATCTGGGAGCTTCAGTCCTTATGTACTTTTATTAATAAAAGAGGTCAAAAGGATCAAAATATTTGAGCTTGTATTATGTTCTACAAGTTTTCCTGAGCTATTGTTTTTCAAGTTTGGGGTTTTGTTTTGAAACCATCCCTCTTCTCTCTTTAAAAAAAAAAAAAAAAGTAAATCAAGGTAAACAAACTTAAAGTATGTCTGTGTCACGAGGCTCATTTATAATTCAGCTGACAGGGCTGACTGATGCCAGCGAAGACGGAGAATGGTGAAAGTAACTTTCTACTGCTGTTATGTCACTTTGATTTGCATGTGTTCGTGAACACATTCACTTTAGGTACTGGTTATGTTTCCTTGTTAACTTTAATTAGAGGAGGCTTTGGCTCTGTGTCATTTTCTTTGGAATGGCTGTTCATGTTGTATCCTGCAAGAGTAAAGGTGTATGTGTAATGTATAATATATATGTATGCAAAGAGTATTTGACTCAAAAATCAAAGAGACCCTGTATTCTTTGAAATATTTAAAATAGAGAACCAAATGGTGGTTTCAGCTGCAGTCAGCTGGGTAGATGGTGTCAGTAACAGATAAATTTGGCCTGATGCCTGTATATTGTGATACTTGATATTTTTGGCAAACTACATAAACAAACATTGTGGTATTATTCTTGGCAAACAACATGAATACCACTCCTGCTTTATTCTCTTTGTCTCCACAAACACTTTATGGCAAGTATTCATCACCAAATAAAATATGAGACCATGTACACTGCAAAACCCATTAGGTCATGTATTTTGGCACTCTGCTAGGCTGCAAGGTCTGCCACAAACTTGGCTGAGCTGTACATAATGCTGACAGTATTTCCCATGCAATGTAAGTGAGATATCCTTTTCCCTTTGTACCCAAGGTGTATATTTGACTTAGTGGGTAGTGGTGGTGTGTACACTAGCCCTAGACTTGTTTACCTAATCAAGACTTGTGTGTAAAAATTGACACATGTAAAACTGACAAGTTTAAAATATGTCTTTGTTAGGATTTTTAAGAGCATTTACACCACTGTTGCATTAATGTGCTTTTATCCCATCCTGCCCTTGCCCACCAGCCAATCCTTTCTACCTTTCGAAGCAGACCCCTAAAACCCAAGCGTCTCAAGAACCTAAGGACCTCTGCTGTTAAAGCTATGCTAGAAGTTAACTGTAACAAAGCCTCTTCTACCAACACTTCCTCTCCCACTGTCTCCTCCTGCCCCACTGCTACTGCTGGCTCCGATCAGCTTGAAGTACCATCAATCGCCACAAGTAACAGTCTCTTCTTGGAAGATCTCCCTTGGAAGGCTGAGACTTTGGCTTCTTCATCAGTATTTCGTTCTGCAGATGACAGCTCTGGCATGCATCCTTCGGTTATCAGAGCAGAAGTCAAGGATTTTTGTGCATGCTGAAGCTCCTTTCCCAGCAATGCGCTGGGGGTATGAATAGGAACCTGCCTGCAAGTGTCTTTTGATCCTGAAATTCCCACTAACTGATTGATAAATGGGAGGTAATCACCTTAATATCTCTGTGGATATGATGCTTGAATCTTAGAAATTACTGTGTGCTGGAATTTCAGATGGGCTGCATGCACCATGTATCTAGGCTTGGCCTTCTAAGTACCAAGCTTAATGAACCCCTAGTGACCCAGATTACTATTATACTCCATATACATACTTGTTTGTTTTTCAGTGTTTCTCAGCAATGCTTAGATGTCAAATTTAGTGGAATCAGTGGAAGGACTCCACTTAGCAGCGTGTACCCTAAATCAGTGGTGAAGCCAGGAAGTGTCTACAGGCAACCTGATGGCCAGATCAATTCTGCAGTAGATTACTAACATGATCTTGGGGGGACTGCTAACGGACTGAGATATTGTTCAAAAGAAGAAAAAAAAAGATACTGCCAGAAGTACTTGAATAATATTTTCTCTTGTCAAAATCTTCCTTTTCATTCACTTTTCTCTATGTTTCGCCTATCAAAAATCAGCATTTGCATGTTTATACCTTGGTCACTCCCCACCCATGTAAATGATAAGTCTGAGAAAACTAACTCGATTTAAGGTAGAGCTTAAAATGTTTATGAAGAGAACCATAAGATGCAGTTACCTACAATAACAGCGACACTTATTTGAGAGCTGAGGGGACCTTTTTCAGTCCTGTGTTTCCAACACACTTCTGTGTGGATGCCATAAGAATTCAAAAGTTCAAATTCAAAAGTTCAAATAAGAATTCAAAATAATGCATGTACCTGCTGCAGTACTTTCATGTATTTATAACATTATTCTAGAGTAGCAGCAAGACTCTGACAAATTCTTGTTATTTATAGTGGGTGCTGGCTGTACCTGGCCGTACATTTTCACCAGAAATCTTGGAGGATGAGGAAGATGGAGGACAATATTGGAATGTCTTGCCCATGCTACTGCCATCCTTAGGTAATCACCTGGAACTGAGCATCGAAGGAACCCATCTGTTCTGTCATGCCTGCAGGGGAATGGAGTACAGGTGGGTTATCAACTCCTTCAGTGCAGGTGGTAATGTGACAGAATTGTTTACATAAATCTTTCTGCACCAGGATGTATTATGACATGATACAGAATTTTAAAAAGAAACCATGTAATAAAGATCTCAAAAGATGGATACTATCAGAAATTATTTCCCTATTATCTCTTGATATTACAGATATGCTCTAACACAGCAGCTGATTGTCGATAGATACAAGTGTTGTTCTGATTTAAAAGAAGTGAGACTGGAGCACAGATATTTCTCGTCAATTCTCTCTTTCTGCAATGGTTTTGGATTAAAGCTAAAAAAATAGCTTTGTTTAAGCCCCCTCTAACAATTGGCAATAGAGTTGGTGGGAAATAACCTACTTGGCTAAGTTTCTGATGCTGATCTCGTCTACTTTGGCTTTGCTTTGCAGAATTTGTGTTGATGAATTTTGCACACTCTCCTCCCTGCAAAATCTCTTTTTCTGGGTGGCAAATGATCTGCCACAGAATCTTTGTGTGCCTGCAGACAGTATAGATGGCTTCAGGGCTTTTATTTATTTTGAAGCTCAGAGCCGTTATTTCTGAAAGACAGAAAGTGCACGCAAAGCCAATCAAACTGAAGTATTTAGAGTACAACTGGTGCCACCTTGGCCTCTGAATCTACGGTGACCTGACTGTGGATGCTGAAACGAAGGACCCCATGTTTGAAGCCATCCTCAGCAGAAGAGAAAAGCTGCGAACGCTTTGGTAACCCTGGATGGCACCGCCGATGCTCTTTCGGATAAACTCGCTGAATTGGACACCCGGGTGGCTAACAGTGAAAAGGGACCGTGCCTTTTTGAGTCGAGGAGAGGCAGGGGGTGGGGTTGGAAAAACTGAAAGTCCAGCACGCGTGAAAGAATACGCCGGTCGAGCTGTAGCAAAGATGTAAAGCGCAACTTCAAGGCTGGGCTGGGAACAGGAGAAAACTTCCGGGACGGCTGGGGAAGGGGGGTGTCTCCGGCCCCCCACGGCCTCTCCGCAGGGCTGCTCCTCGAGAAAGGCTGCGGCGCCCCACGCCCCGCGGGACCACGGGGCCGGCGGCCACCCGCGGGGCGAGGAGCAAGGGGACGGGAGTTGGGGGGGGGGGGGGGGGGCGGCAAGGGGAAGGCGGGAGGGGCGAGGAGAAGGCGGAGGCGGGCGCGGGAAAGCGCGCGCCCGGGCGGCGCCACGTGGCCGCGCCGCCGCCGCCGCCGCGCGCCCGCCGGCAGGTGGCGCGCGCCCGCCGCCGCCGCCGCCCGCTCGGCCCCGGGGGCACGGCGCGCTCCCGCTCCCGCCGCCGGCCCCGGCCCCGCCGGCCGCCCTGCGGAGGGCACCGGGTGCGCGGGGGTGGGGGGGTGGGGGGGTGGGGCGCGGGGGGAGCGCCGCCGCCGCGCACCTCCCCGGCGCTCCCGCGGCGCGCGGCCGCCCCGCCCGCTGCCGCCGCCCCGCGTTGCACGTGGGAGGAGCCAGGGGCGGCGGGAGCGGGCGGCAGCGTGCCTGCCCGCGGCCTCGCCGCCGCCCTCCCGCCCTGTCTCCCCGCGTCCCTCGGCCGCGGCTTCGAGGGCGGGCGAAGCGCCGCTGGCGCGCGGTGGCGGGGAGCCCTCCGCGAGCGCCGGGGGCCTTCCCGCCTCGCTTTGCGGGGGGGGGGGGGGGGGGGCGGCGCCGCGCCGCCGCGAGCCCGCCTGCAACGCACGTGCTGCGGCGAGAACCCCGCGAAGAGCTGGGAGCAGCCCCGGCCGCAGAGGCCGGCCGTCACCGCCGGTGTGGGGCCTGTGGCTCCCCAGGTCGGTTGAGGCCCATGTAGTGAAATCTGAATTTTGGTTGCCCCCTTGTGTTTTGCGTTCTATTATTTTTCTTTTTCTTTTTTTTTTTTTCTTTTAAGCGTAGATTTACTTTTCTTACACTAAGTTACCCTCCACGTTACTGCATGACTGCAGACACTGGTGCTTTTTCATCAAGCTTGACGCTACTGCGTACAGTATAACGAGATGCTACATTTTTTAATCCCGCACTTTTTGGAGTCTTTCTTCCAACTGTGTCAGTAACTGTTGGCTGGTCTACATGAGCAAGCTTACAAACTGGGAAAAAGTTACTTGCAGAAACACAATTATCTTTTCCGTGTACGTTACACATATACACGCACGTTCTGCATGTCCTGGAGGGGGTTTCTGCTGAGTTACATGAAGTTCTTCCCCTGCTAACAAATGTTCAAGGGAACGGTTAGCTTTGACCTACTGAGATTTCTCCTCTGCTCTCAACAGACAAGCCCGAACATCAGGCAGCTGTCTGACAGTCTTTATACTTCTTTTGTTTCGGGATGTGGTGTTTTTAAATTTATGAATTAGCAATGTGCCTGAGTTTCAGTTCTGTGGAGTAAAGTTACATTGGTAACGCCACCTGTCACTCACAATATGTAACCTTTTCACAGACATTGTCTAATAAATATGTACACAATAGTAGTACTTGCAAGTCAGCTGGGTTTAGTTTCTTGTGCATTAGCAATGTATGATAGAGTCATTCTCCCAAAAAGCTGATTTTGTAAATAGCTTAAGTCCCACACTGAAGACTTCGTGAAGGAGATGTTCACTGCTAAGACTGCATGGCAGTCTTTGCTTATTCTTAATGACAAATTATTAATATAATAGGGGCAAATACATCATTTCAACAGCTCCTTGTATTTTACCATTCTTTCTGGTCTTGTCCTTGTAAATTCAATTTCACAGGCACAATCTGTAATGCAGCAGGTGCCAAGTGTAGCCTTCTTGTTTCATAGGATCCAACTAACTGTCTATGTGGGATTCATTTAAAGAGTAGCACAGGCAGGCAGCAATGAAAAAAACTTGTGTTTCTGTTATACAAAAAAAGGGGATGCTTCTCAATTAGCCTGCCCTTGTACTTGTTCCAGTGTTGTTAAAGACCACCTACTACCATGCTTCTATGCAAGCTGGTTCTGAATTCTTTATGAACTCAATGAAGAAAACAATCATGTTACCCGTGAGTGTGTGTGGCCCTGCTTTTGCAGGTGAAGTTTTGTAGGTCAGGCCCAGATACTTAATGGTGCTGAAACCAAAGGAACTTAGGCATCTGAATACCTTTGAGGATTTGGACTTCAGTTTTTATTGCGATCTGTTATTAAGACTCCAGAGCTTGGGCTATTAATTAGTGTTTTACAGATTCTCTGTGACTTACGCCAAATGAATTGACCCATGTGCATGTCTTAGTCCTGCCATAGGGAAAGGAGCTACCTAACTCATTGCCTCTATGCTTTCTCCTGATTTTTAGAGCAGATGCAGACTAGTAGTCATTCTATCCTGAATAATCTCATGGAGGCTTCCCTGGGGAAAGCCTTTGTGTAGACACACATCCGTGATACATCTGCATGACAGAAACTACCCCCACAGAAAATTCATTCTAATTGACATTGCAGTAGTGATCAAGAAGGGCTGGATGATTGGTGGGACTGAACTACATTTTGCCAGTGGGATGGCTGTGCAGCTGGAGTTCACATCTGCAGAGCTCAGATGCAGAGATCTGTACATGAAGTTGGCAGAAGAAGGAGGGGTGAGCACAGCTGAGGGTGCCAACACAGTTAAAGCTGAAGAAAAGCACATGGCCAAAGAGAGAAGCGACTGTTTCCTATCAGCACCCTGTACTCTGTACCTGAGCACCAGATGAAGCAGGGTCTGCTCTTAGCGGGGAATTGCACCAGGGTGGGAACCAACAGAGAACACAAGGACTGCTTTAAATTTGGAGGCAAAATTTTGAGCTTCAGTATGTTTGACTGCCCTGATTCATGTCCCACAGCCAGACCTCTGGGCTCCAGTGTGCAACAAGGCAATGGCACCACAAGGAAGCTGCATGCTGAATGGGGAACACCCAAAAGGCAGCCAGCTGGAAGCTTGGAAACACAGGAGGTTGTTGCAATATCTCCTCCTCTCTGGTGTGCTGGTGATGGACTCAGGGCTTTGGACAGGCACTTCCAAAATCCCCTCCCAAGAAGAAATGCTTGTGGTTATTTTGAAATGAGCAAACAGAAAGCACCCTTTTGAAGTCAGCACAGTAGCAGGAGAGGGAAGCTGCTCTGCTGCAACTCAGAGCCTTTTATTCAGCAGGGTAATGGCCAGTGCATTCATCTTGGAGACCTATGTAGGGAATGCAAAAGGCCCTTTGGCAATGAGAACCAGGATATGTGCCAGCCTTGCATGTCGGTGGACGTGGTGGTGGTAGTTACTGGCTAGGGTCACACATATTTTAGTTGAGCAGTAGCTTATAAGATAGAGAGACAGTGGGACATCCCAAAACTCAGGTTTCCTCAGTGTTGGGCTGTTAGAATGGCTCATCTGATGCATGAGTTACTCCCTGCCGCTTCTGAGGGGCAGAATGCAGGGAGCAGTCTGCACTGACGGCTAGAGGGTGTGGCTGTAATGATGAAAAGTATTTGGCTGCTGGGCTGGCAAAGGGGTCTGGCCTCCAATCTCTGCTTCCACTATTACTTCCTTTTTAAAAAAAAGTGAAATTATTGCCATAGACAACATTCCTAAATGCCCCAGAGAGCTCTGTGGCTTTGCCTTTTACTCTTTAGGACTCCAGCCATACTGTTAGGAAAAGTAGTGTGGTACAAGCGTTCCTCTGCCCGTCTTTTTCGTGAGAATGCTCGGTTCAAGCAGCAGATGTTGATGGTGATGGGCTACAAGTGATAAAGCATTAGTTGCTTCTTAGTTACCTGGTTATGTGTAAGATTTGACTATTTTAGCCTAAGTCGGAGGAGAATGGTTTTATGACCTTATAATTAGCAGATGTGTGAGATTAATAGCAAGGATTATTAAGTAATTTCTGATAACACAGTTTCCTTTTTTAATGAAGAAAAGAACACTTCAGCATGTTTAATAACACAGCTTTAAATAAACAGACAAACTTAATTTCAAGGGATTGTCCAGAGGTCTCTGCTACTGAGATTCATGGTATCTGAAGCGTATCTGAGAAACTAAAGAAAGGTAATGGTCTGGCAAAGAGTGGATTGGGCAGAAGACACAGAGGCAATACTTAGGAACATCTTGGGGTGATGATTAGAGAAGCTTGAAAGATGTGAGAAAGACAAATGAGTGAACAAACCGTTAATAGTAGGCTAACATGCTACAGTATATCCGTGACGTCAGTTTTTCCAAAGAGAGTGAAGTGCAGCTCCATTCACATCTACTGACTGGGAGTTACTTGCCCAGCTACCAGTGAATGAATTCCAATGTACCTGACAATCCCACTCTCACTTTTTTAGGGTGGTTGAGCTGACCCCAAGTGCTTCTGCTGGGTTGTCAGTTTCGTTTTCAGGGTCTGTCAGCAACTTCTTCCCAATGCCTTCGGTCACTAATTGCTGTAGCAGCCCCACAGCTAAGTCTGGATGACAAGGCACACGATACTGGCATTGCACTTACACCTAAAATTCCCAACAGGAGGAGAGCTCAGACAGGGCCTGGATAAACTGCTGGAGGGTGTCTTGTTTGCATTGGTTTTGAGATACACTTCAGAAGCTGGGAGCTGAAGGAGAGGTGCTTCTCTTGAGTCCTGAACATTTCTCTGACAGAAGTTGGAGGCAGTCTTCTGTCTTCCTGTTTGGGTTTTTGTCTGGTAATCTCTGGTGCATCCCAGGCACCTGGTTTATTTGGTTTTCTGAGGAGAGAGGCTTCTCTCTTGCCTGGGTCATAGCAAAAGAATTGCACTCAGAAGATGACTGTCAGCAGTTGCTTGGGACCACAGACCTACATGATGCTTCATAAAGAGTAAGAAATGTGCCTCACACTGAAGTTTACATACCTTGCCCAGAAAGAGGGCTTTCTTATTGCCTTTGTTTGGGGCGGGAATCGTGCCCTGCCAGCACCCCAACACCCAGTGGTCAGATTAACAGCTGGCATAAATCATTACCACCCCAGTAATGTCAAAAGAATGATGTCTAAACCGTGCTCATTTACTGTCTGTCTCCTTTGTTTTCTATGTGGGTCTCTCAGGGAGGGGCTGCAGGTCTGCTGAGGAAAATAAGCCCCTAATGGGAGGTGCCTGGGCACCCACAGGTTGTGAGTACTCCTCCTCCTCCTCCTTGGTCCTGTCTACCCTTTACTGTCTGCCATCACTTTTACATGGTTTGAGATTGCCCAGATGTTTTCTGGGCTTGGAGCTGCTGGAATTTTCATTGCAGCTGACGTGCTGGTGTGCTGTGGCATCAGGTAGCTTGCATCTGAAAAGCGGTGAGAAGCACTGCTGTGACTTCTGAGGCTGGAGGCTTTATTGTGCTGGCTTGTGAGAGGGAGATCTGGAAGATAACACTGTTGTTCTGGAAATAAAGGGTCCTGCCATACTTGGTGTCTTTATGGGGATGATAGGCTTTACAGTCTGTGTGCTTATTGGATTATTAGGCCTTCACACCTTTCTGCATTTAGGGAGATGAAAGAGTGAGCATTTTTTGATAGCCCACAACATGGCTGTGTGATAGGTGGGAAGCTCATCTCACTGACATGGATGCTTTGTGGTGTTGTGCTGCCATCATGGGTGGCAGGCAGAGAGCAGAGGAGTGTGGGTGCTTCTGCAGTGGGCACTTGTCTAAAAAGCAGGCCCGAGCAACTGGGATCTGTTTCTTTTGTCTACATGGAGTAGAAGATTGCCCAGTGCAGAATGCATGTATGGTCATGGCTCATGACTTTTGCACTCTGTGTGACCAGGGACAGGCACAGATGAATGCTTTTGACTGTGGCAGCAGACCGTATCATTTCTCGCATCCACCACGCAAAGGAGACCACAGGCTTTTACATATGCCACTTTCCCTTCCCTGCCACACTTTTCATCAGTGGGCCTTTTTGAAAGTACTACATGAGGTCTTTATCACCATTCTCACTTTAGAGAGGTAAATGGAGGCATTGGGGTTTACTCTGGGCAGTGTGTGGCAATTCTCCCTGGAGGCTGCAGGACTCCCTGATGCAATCCATGAAGTCTCTTTTGACATTTAAAGCTTTAAATGGCTTGGGGTCTGGCTGCCATGGAGACATGATCTCAGCCATCTGACGCACAGCATTTGAGCTCAGACAGGGACTGGAATCAATGCCTCCAGAAAGGAGGCAGCAGGGCATTATCAATGAAATGTTTTCAACTGTCATGCCTCCTTGTTGGCCTACAGACCGTGCTTTCTTTGCAGCTACCTGGAAGGACTATAGTTCTTATAGGTTTTGTCTGGATAGGGTGTCACCACATTTCTATTTTTGCATCAGCTTGAACTGAGACTGAAGTTTCAGCAGGATGCATTATTTATACATGGGGACACGAATGCAAAACAGAGGGAGGGAGGTGTGAGTGTTTTCAGAAGCTGCAGATGGGGGTTTTCAAACTATTAAGAAAGCTGGGGGCTCATCTTCCACTGGGGCTGCAGTAAGATGTGGACACCAAAGTTTGTTCATTCTTTTGGGAAGAAGTCTCCATTGCAATCTAGAAATTATCTTTGAAGAAAATTTTCCCCTGACTGCAGCAGCTGTATGGGCTGAAGACACTTCTTTTTGTACTGAATAACAAGTGCAACATTGCTGATGGTATGACCCAGCACCCAGAATGCAAAATGCATGGGTTGTGGCATATTGGAGAAACAGCCAAGTGCATCCAATGCCACACAGCTCTAAGGCAGCATTGCTGTCTTGCTGAAGTCTCCAGATTTTAGGACCAACTCTCACGTCTAAAATTTTAGAGTTTTTCTGGAGACAAGTCCCTACCTTTCCATTTTAAATTTTTCACCATGCTCAGAGACAAAGCAAGGTTCTAACAGGTGAAACACGTTATGCTTCTAAGCATCTTCCAGCACTTTCCAAAGCTGTATTTTAGCCACATCAGCTTTTTTGTTGAGACAGATGAGATGAAAATAATGACTTTTTTTCCCCACTTGTGTGTGCTGAAATGACATAGCTATTCAGACTCTTGCAGTCCACTCTTATCTTAGTGATACTCACGAGACATGTGTGAGTAACATTTGGGAAAGCTGTTTGATGTAGACATTCGTAATGGTAGTCACAACAGAGATCTTAAAACAAAGGACCCTGTGTGTTTTACCAAGAGAAGCCACAGTAACAGGTTTCAGTGTAAATGAGAGTTGTATTGCCTTCCATCAGAGATGACTTGAAAATAAAGTACTTTGATGGTAATACTGCAGATGTCTGCAGGAAACCCAGCACAGCCTTGAACACTGTAGTTAGATAGCTGTGCAAAAAAGTACATGAAGGGAAGAGCTAATGTGCAATACTTCTATTTAAGATAGAGGGAGGAAATAGAAATTGTGATAGCATGCTATTTCAAGTAATAATAGAAAGTACTTGATGTTTACATGGTGAATGGATTAATACTAATTCTGTAGTCAGGGCACATACAGTAGTTTGGATTATACAAGTGATAGATGCACTCGGTATAGCTGAAATTTCCACCCTGCAACATTTATTTCTCGCTGCGTGTTAGATGGAATTTTCCACCCAACTATCTGAAAGGATTTGCATAAGAATGGTGATAGAGCAGTATTCTTTAATGATGTGCTTTTCTTTGTTAAACTTCAAAAATGTCTACGATGCATGATGAGGTTCGGATGAATTGCCAAGCTAATGCTTTTATATTTTCTTTAAAGAGCTTATCTTCACAGTGTTGTGGGAGTTACTTTATATTGTTGTCATAAAGGCAGTAGCAGTAAAGCCGACTTTGTAGCAACCCTGGTAGGTGCCCCCTCCTCCTTTACCTTCAGGTCTTCAGTACTGCTGAAGGAGACAGATCACAACACCCCATACCCAGCACCGGCTTGCCTTACTGTTAGGTCATTTGTACTGCTTCTGTGGTACTATACATGGCATTACTCATGGTTGCACTGTGTCATTTTACTTTTAAAACAATTACTCTATTGGCATTTAACCTAGATCAGCCCAGGTTGCTGTACTGTTTGTTGAAACTGGGTCATAACCAGGTTCTTCCCAGAATGATGTCTTGATTTAAAAGAAACTCATGATTAAACCAAATGTGAAAATCTTCTACCAGTGGTGATTTTTACAAAATGATAGAGAAGACCCTTTTGTTTTGTTCTTCAGCCCCTTCCAATAAAAGTCTAATTAATATGAGGGAAAAGCTGCTGGAAAGTGGTGAATTTTAGGAATGCAGCCTGATGAGAAAGAATATTTCCTTCCTTGGCCATTGGCCCAGTGAGTCACCTTCTACCCTGCACTGTAGTGAAGCTATTCAGAAACCTCCAACAGCAGAAAAAATAAGCAAGACAAGCAATTGTGAGGTTTGTCATCAAATCCAATTGCATGTAGGGTGCAAAGATTCCACTTTTACAACAGCTCTTAGGCAGAGTGAGGCTAATTCTGCCCTGAATCAAGACTACTGTAGCACAGCATGAGTGTAACTGAAAAATGATTTGGATTTTGTTGGGTTTACTTTTTTGTTTTATTTCTGTCTTTACTGATAATAAGCATTAATTGGAAAGCAATTTTAACAGACATAACTTCTTTCCTAATGATCTGAGGCTCTGCTCTGATACCTGACCTCACATGTCAAATTCACTTGCATTTGATGTTGTTTGTGCTTCTGAAACGGTAATAGCGTCATAGCATGATGGAAGATCTTGAGTTGGAAGGCACCCGTAAGGATCATCAAGTCCAGCTCCCTGCTCCTTGCAGGATTGCCTAACGCTAAACCAAACATCAGCACACTCCCTGCTGTCCCCAGGCTCAGGTGCTTTGGGCCAAGGGGATCCAGTTTGTATTGGGAGTAGCTGTGAATCCTGTACATGAACATTCTAGCTATATACGAGAGCCCAGTACATCCCATATGTGTGCCTTGGTAGTCAGTCACACTCACAGGACAATCACTCACCTTCCTGTGCCCTCCTCACTTCAGCCTATCTTTGTCAGGCCTCCAAACTCTAGGATAATTCTGTGTAGCAAGATGAGAGCACAGGTATCTGAGCTGAAAGAAGGGAGGAAAATTTTTATATCAAATCTCTTTCAAAACCAACATCCATTGCAATGTCTGCAAAAATAAGCAACTAAAAATCAAAATCTGCACAGTGTCTTCCTTAGTGGTAGCTGGAGAAGGTGATGTTTTACTACAGTGCAGTATTGCACATGTACACATGGACATAGATATTTGTATGTGCAGTATGTCTACAGTATGTAGACAATGTGTATGTATTTATATATCTGTATTGACATTTATAATGTAAGTTCACAGGATAATTCAGGTTGGAAGGGACCTTGGAGGTCTCTAGTCGAACCTCCTGCTCACAGTAGGCTCAGCTGTGAGATCAGACCATGGTGGTCACAGTTGTATTCTACTGGGTCTTGAAAACCTCCAAGGATGGAGGCAGCACAACCTCTCTGGGCAACCTGCTCCACTGCCTGCCCGTCCTCAGGGGAAGAACTGTGTCCTTATCTCCAGCCTGAACCTCTGTAGCTTCCGTTGATGCCACTGTCTTTCATCCTCCTGTGAGGCACTGCTGGGAAGAGCCTGTCCCCATCTCATTGATCCTTTCCCAGTAAGCACTGTGGTACTGTCTGGTGTCCTGAAGCCATCTCTGCTTGACGCTGAACCAGCCCTGGCCCCACAGCCTGTCCTTGCAGAGCAGTGCTCCAGCCCCACTATCCTAGCGGAATCCCCTGGTCCCCATCAGTTTGTTGACGTCTCTCCCACCAGGGCCCTTAAACAGAACTCAGTGCCCTGCTGAGGCCTATTGAATCTTCCTCAGTTCCCTGCTGGCATCGCTGCTGGGGCAGGGCTGCCTGCTGGTCCTGCTCCAATTGCATGGGGTCCCTGCTGGCCCCTTTCACCAACATGTTGTGTATTTATGTACAAATGTTTGCCTAAACCATGTTTTTAAAAATGTGCTTGTGCTGATATTTAAACCAGCATGTTTAAGACATAGCATCCTTAAATTCAAGCTTGCATTTTTAGTGTTGTGTTGAATTTTTGAGGAGTGACAGATCCTCACATATCTGAGTTGGTACTACTCTGCTTGTGTATGGCCCCTTACCACAACATGACCCTTCTCCTGCCTCTAGAAATGTTTCATGATGATGGCACAATATGTTTAGACTTGGCATCCATTACGTGGGTTTGAGACGGGAGGATGTCCTAGCTGTAGAGCCTCTTGTTAATGGGACTGGCATTAGGACATAACATAAAGATGACCTGATGGACTAGCCAGTTTGGAGGATGGGATACTAGCACAGTCACTGTACTGATGCTAGAGCTGAATGTATGTGGAAAGAATCAAGGTGGTCAGCTTTAAAACACAAACACTTTTGTGTGCATAAGTGCTATTTTAGATTAATTTCTTTTTTCTTTTTTTTACCAAAAACATGAGGAGGTTGTTTCTGCAAAGCTCTTCCAGTCACATGACAAAAAATGCCTCTGTGGCTTGTTTCGTTCATCACTGCCCACTGCATGCATGTCTGACCCACAGTGTTGCTCTGTAGTGTCGGGTGAGGTATGCAGGTACTGGGATAGCTGTGTCTCGGAGTAGTGTGTCCCAGGGTCTGTGTCTCGTCAGATGTCACAGGTAATGGCCGACTGGTGTTGCTAGTTCTGTCTGTTAAAATGGCAGTATGCTTAAAAATCTACCTAACTTCAGAGAGCAGCTAGCATGAGAGTATGAGATGAAGCTTCATGTGTGTTTCTCACTATATTTTACACTCTACTCTTAGTTGCTATTCTGCTACAGCCCTGTCTGACACCTCAGCATGCCAGCTGTACTCATTTTACACAACAACCAAATCCCCAATTAGTGCAATTGATGTTATTTTGCCATTTACACCTGTTTTATGGCTAGGAATTTGCAGGCATCCCCCTTCCCCCAATATGTGCCTGGTGACTCTGGGCTTGAGTACTCTGTGGTGGCTGGAGAGCCTCAGCTCTCAGTATTTGTTTTATGCCAGTGTCCTGCTCTTAACTGCAGGTGAGCAAATACCTGTTTTGTGGCCTATGAGAGGACAGTAGGTCCCAGGCTGAAAGGCAGTTGCTTCAGATTTAACTGGTGTAATGGGGAGTGGTGTATTGGCTGAGTAAGTTTATGTGGCATTGGGTATGACAACCTCAACTCAGTGTCTCTTTGCTTTCTGGATTTTATGTCCACTCTACATGTTATTTTAACTTGGGTTTTGTGTTTAATTAACATGTGTGGTGGGACTGAGAAATAACTGCTGCCTTTGTATTGGCAGAAGATGTGGTATTTGTAAAGCTATTACAGTGAAGATAAAGCTTTATAACAGTGCAGGAAATAAAGCCCACAAAATTATTTGAGAAGCCACACTATCCAGGATAGATGTTACAGGAAGCATTAACCTTCCATAAAAATTCCTTTGCCAGTGAGGAATTTAATACGCAGCCTTTGTGAGAGAAGATATTATACCTCAATCATGTTCTGATATGCTTTATTTAAGAATTAGACATGAGGAAAACCTTGGTTTTCTGTAGTTTAGGCTATTTGCATTTAGATATTTTAAACTTTTTTTTTTAAACATTGAAGCTTAGTAGCTCATGGATATGTAAATAATATTTATATATGAATGATGTGTTCTGTATTTTATAAACATACATGATTCTTTTACTTTCTCTCTGCCTTTCTGTGTGTACAGCAATCTCCTGTGTATTTTTTTTTTCTCTAATAGGCACCTGGAAGAGGATATGATCACAGCTGAATTGTACAAGTCTGCTTCTAACTACATTAAATGACACTGAGGTTTTTATCATGACAATTTGGAACCATAATTCTTTCTAAGCTGAAAAAGAAAAACCCCAAACCCCTCAATTTTTTCTCCTGGTGAGAGGTTTTAGCTGGGCAGTGCTGGAGACCTAAGCTGTCTGCTGGTTTGTTGAAGAGACATGGTTCAGGCAGGGATGCTGCCATTGCCTTCCCCCCACCTCCTTATGACACTTTCTGGCACTCTGTTCAGCAGGGTCCTGGCGCTGGCACTACCAAGGCTTGAACCTCCTCTCCAGGATGGGGACCTCCTGACAGAGCAAAAAAAGGAACAAGATGGTGGCCTCCAACCTGGTTCACCAAACAGTCAATAAATGGTACAGTTATTTCACTAGCTGCAGTTTGGTCTGGGCTGGAACTAATATTTAAGGTGTAAGGTTTTCCTGCTTCATGTCTAACTGCCAGAGTGGTACAGTTTTAGACTCCAGTTACTTGTCTCTGGTCAAAACAAACTTGGCATGTTTTTTTTTTTCTTTTCTTTTGGATAGGTAGGCCTTGATATCCAACTCAGTGGCTTCTCTTGCTATATTTGGCTTGGCTTATAGCTGCATTAGTGTCTTATGAAACCTGCATAGAACACAAATGTGTTTTGGATTAAGACAGTTTGAAGAAAGAATTTTGTTGCAATTTTTTCCCCTAATCCTCATATTCCTGAAGTCTAGAAAAACTTATTATGTTAACTCTCAATCTTACAGTCTCTTGAATGCTATAGAGCATTAGTTTGCCCTCCTTCATAGGACTGGTCAGGCAGTATTGTCCCATGATTTCATATTCAGATTTGATTCAGAAATGGCTGATAGAGAGTGCAGCCTTTGGGAAGACTTTTCTGTAATGGCTTCAAGTGGTGGAGTCTCTCTTGTGGGAGATTCAGGTCTACTTATTCCATAAAACTTTCCTATGGTACACCAATTCTACCCTCCTACTTTTGCCCAAAAGATAAAATGTACCTCTCCATGATTCCCAACCCATATTTTGTCAGAGGTTGTGTCCTCAGCTACACTTTCTGGAGGTTTCTGCAACTTTTGATGGCAAGACAATTCCTTGGTTGGTAAATATTAAGAGCTGTCTGTCCTTGGTACTTACTTAGAACAAACTGCAGATAAATGCTTACAAATAATGATCTGTCCTGACTATTGCATGAAGATTTCCAAAAATAGTTGTCTGTAAGCAAAAATAATCCTGAGGCTGTGTATTAATAGAATGATGCTTCAGGTCTTCTCCTTACTGCTGGTGTACTAGAAGAACTAAAAATGAGAGGTCTAAAATACTTTCAGAAAAGACTACTGATGTGAGGGGATCTTGGTCTAAAAATATTCAAAGTCTTTTGAAGGGACCTTCTTTTTGAAAGAATGATGAGTAACCATCTTCTATAAACTGAGTGATTTTGTGATGGTTTGACACAAGTTGATGTAGTCCTTTTCAATGTCTTGGCCAGTGTCTGTATTGGTGTGTAATCTCACAAGCTGTGCACCATAATATGACCCATCTAGCTGTTTTTTCCAGTTCATTTAAATGTTTTTAAAGTGCAGAAACTTTGCAGTAGATGAGTTATTAACATCAAGGACTGAATGCGTATGGTCCTTCCAAAGTATCCCCACCTCCTCCCATGAGATTTTTGTGGAAATAATAATAATTGGTATTTCATGTATCACTTGGTATGAACTTCTTGTCTTGCTTGAATGCCTAGAGGCTCTGATTGAAATTTCACTCTATTGTGCAAGGTGCTGTACAGATGGAGACTGTTAGACATCCTCTGTACCTAAGAGCTTGCATTTGACAGAGACAAGACACATGAAGGACAGGATGAAGAGGCACCAGCAAAGTTTGCCTTACTCTGTTTCTTTTGTGCTGCCCTTTATCATTCTGCTATCTTCCAGAAGTACATTAAGTGATATGATTAGTACTCATTGTGTTCTGTTATCTATCTTTCATTTCAAAGAGAAAAATTCACAAGCTTCTTTGTCTAGGGTTTTAAACACACTTCCATATTGATCCCTGCACTCTGTGCCAGCAGTGGAAAGGTTCTTGGCACAGGGAGACTGAGGCAGGTTTTTTGCCCTTCTACTCATTGGATTTGCAGGTGGTCCTTCCTTGCAGGTGGGGAATGTCCCTCGGGGTATGGATGACTCACCCAAGACAGGAAATTTTGGAGCACCAGCACCTGGGGTTCTGGAGACCAAGGATACAGTTTCTGGACTCTGCTGGTAATCTTGACTCTGGTCTGTGAGAAGTCATACTGGTGAAAATAGAGACAGGTAGGTATGCTGTGTTTGTGGAAGACTACGTGGCAGAGGAGCACAGCTGCACAACATGCTGCGTACCTCCTGGGGAGATTTTTGTGCTGGGTTGCTAGGATCCGGCCAGTTGCTATGGGTAGGGTGTCCTACTCATGCCAGGTGGTTGTGCCTCAGCCTGGTGGCCATCCTGGGGCCCTCTACAGCTGCTAGTTGCAAAATGACTGTGCTGTCTTTTGATGTAACCAGTTTGGGGCACTGTTTTGTGAAGTTTTCCTCACTTTCACTAGGTTGTAGGCACTATCTTTTTCCTTCTACTTCCTTCATACAGGCAATCAATCACCTCCTTGCTCAAATACAGGGCCAGGACCCCCAGCTGCCTTTGGACCAGGGCTGGCATCTGGAGGCACCCATGGCATTTAAGCATGTTCTCTTCCAGTGCTCCACCTCTGCATGTGGTTTTGATTTACTGTTTACCTTTTCAGGCTTGTAACAAGTAGGCGTCCCAAACCCTTTTAGACACACTTACCCTCTGCATCAGATAATCCAAGAGGTCATGTACAGATTGAGACTGAACAGTGAAACATCTGCACGTGCTTAACCTTGCTTCACTTTTGGCATTGCTCTTGAGTGTTCTTTGGGCTTTGATCAGACCTTTTTTAGTCAGTCCAGGATCTTTCCTTTTCCTCAATATCCTTGCATGTGCCTGCTTGTCCAGAGTCCGGAGTCTCCTCATATTCCTGAATTCAGTTTTTGCTTTTGGCTTTTCACTCTTAATCTAAAATGGCCAGTGAGAACCGGCATGTTTTTATAGCTGTAGGTCCCCTTTGTCAGGGGGACTCTTGGTTAGTTGACAAGACAATCCATATACCCTCAGGAGCTGATCTGTTTGTTAGACTCGAAAAACTGGTTCATCTCACAATAGCCATTTCTTTATGAAAGGGTCTCTGAATGACTGGGTAATTATCTCTTTAAAGAGAGGGCAAATAACCCCCATTTTCATAACAGAGTTTGCAGTATGCAAAACCGATCCATGGTACATAGATTCCCAGATCATGGCACTGGGTTTTTGGGTTTCCAGCCATTACCCTATTAACTGCTTCCCAACATCTTTATCTCATGAGGTATGGACTTTTCTGTCCTCTGTGTGCTGAAAAACAGCACAAGCTTCAGGCTCCTGAGAAGTTTCTAAATTGAGCATTAGATATTTTTATCAAAGACTAGAGTCGAACTTAAATCTTTCACTAGTAGACTGAAGCCTCTTAGGAATGAAATTTACAATACCAAAATATCTCTATATGCATATATCCCTTACTAAGGTGTCCTGACTAGAAGCTGCTATAGTTCATTTTATTTGGTAGAGCTTTCTGGTGAATTATTTTCTTTCTCAGAATTTCTCTGTTTAGGAACCCTCCTGAGAAATCTTTACTGTATTAGCTTCAGCTTTGCTGCATCTTTAACTTTAAATAGCTCTTTTAAATTTGCTTAGGCAAATCTGGGGTTTTGTCTGTCTTCAATGGTATTAAAATAGTATCTGAAGGGAGTGTCACCTGGGTAAGAACACACACCACTAGATGATACTATAAATGAGAGACAGATGGATTGCTGCTCAGAGACAACAAGATTATGGGTAGAAGCCTGTTTACCTTTTGCAATACAGCTGCTGAGCTGAACAAGTCATCAGAACAGAACTGAGATGAATAATGCATATCTCTACCAGTCTCTAATTCTCTGAGCTGGAGAAGAGTTTCTTACACCAAAACTCTTCTTCAGCATGCTTGCAGAGTTACCTACCTAGATTTGAGTGCTGGAAAGCACCTTTGGTTTGAGTTTTGCTTTGACATTTTTGTAAGTGCAGATGTGTGGTTGGCTAGCTAATAGGACTCCAGGTTTTTTGCAAAGGCTACCCTTTTCTTAAATCAGCTGGACATACCTAGTTATTTACTTGGAGTGGTTGGTCTCTTCCCAGGCTGTCAGAATGGTTACTCTCCGCAGTCTTTGTGCCACAGGTAGGAGCCAGAAGGACTTGTAGACCACAAAGAGGAAGTGAACTTGCATGAAATTTGATCAAGACCTGACACAGCTACTCAGTTGCACTGGGCCACCACAGGACAAAAACCAGCAAACTCAGCACCTGGAAGTGCTGCTGTAGTGGAGGCTGCACAGCTGATACCGTTTCCTTTTCTTTTTCTTTTTTCTGAGCTGACTTTTGAGCTCTACAGCACTCTGGACTGAATGTCCATGCACAGTTTTTTCTTTCTACAGGTGAAGAAAATGGGAGATCACAGCCATATAGGCTGTTTTGGGAACTAGATTTTGCCAGTTGTGTACTGAGTGGTTGTCATGGTTTTAGCTGGGATAGAGTTAATTTTCTTCACTGTAGCTGGTATAGTGCTGCATTTTGGACTTAGTATGAAAATAATGTTGATAACACACTGATGTTTTAGTTGTTGCTAGGTAGTGCTTGTACTAGTCAAGGACTTTTCCAGCTTCCCATGCTCTGCTGGGTGCACAAGAAGCTGGGAGGGGAGGGGGCACATCCAAGAGAGCTGGTCCAAACTGGCCAAAGGGATATTCCATATCGTGTGACTTCATGCCCAGTATATTAACTGGGAGGAGTTGGCTGGGGGAAGCAGTGATCGCAGCTCAAGGACTGGCAGTGTTGGTTGGTGGGTGGTGAGCAGTTGCAGCACTTGTGGGTTGGTTTTGTTTTTTCCTTTCTCCCGAGGTGTCACCTTTCTCGCTCTCTTGTTGTTTTCCTTTTCATTATTATTATTATTGCTGTTTTATTTTAATTATTAAACTGTTCTTATCTCAACCCATGAGTTTTCTTACTTTGGTCCTTCTGATTCTCTCCCCCATCCCACTGGGGTGGGGGGAGTGAGCGAGCGGCTGTGTGGTGCTTAGTTGCTGACCGGGGCTAAACCACGACAGTGGTGTAGTCTTCATGGCTGAGACTAGGCCTGTGTTTTTGTTGTTTGAGCAGAAGAGGGAGAGGGAGCAAGTTGTATGCCAGATGGAGGATTTTTTTGCACTCGCCCTTTTCCACACCACTGAGATCAGAGGTTCAAATCTTGGCATGGAAAATACTCAGCTTGCGGTAAGGCAGTAAAGAAAAGTCTTCTACTAGCTTCACAGACTTGCAGATACCTGTGTGACTACTCAGTGGAGGGTCAGGACAGTCTGCGCCCTCACTGTGTGCATCAGTCTTTCTTGGCAGGAGCTGCCATTGCAGTGGTCCCCAGTGGATGGGTCCTCACACGGAGAAGGAGCACTGTGGGGTGCAGACCTCTCCCAAATTTCAGTCTGCTCTTATATTAACTGAGGGAGAGACAAGTGGGAAGGGAAGTCTGTGATTTATTGATAAAACAGAACGCTATTTTCACCTCTTTAAATATGGGAGATCAGTGCTGGGCCTCTTTTACAGGTGGGTTAATTATGTAGATCCTGGACCACTGGGGTGAGAAGACACAAGGCTTGGTCTTTCCGCTTTGTGTAACCCTGTTCAACATAATCAATGTTAATAAGAGAAAGATAATTAATTGCATAGAATTTTTAAGCTGTCTTCCCTCTGTTCTGCCCTCTGATCTACCACTCCACTGGGTATGGCATCCAGGGACATATTTTCAGAATTAGATGCTGTGAGGAAATACATCTGTGTGGAAATACATCTTGGATCTCAAAGTGATGGTGCTGGAGATGAGTCTGCAGCATCACTTTTGACACTCTCCCCAAATAATGCCCATATTTTGCTTGAGGTGGAGAAGTCCTTTTGGGTGTGTGGGCCCTGGTATGACAGGGGATATCCTAAGAGCTTCTTACCTGTACACAAACTGAGCCACGACTCAAAATGACTGTACTGGGGGACACTGAGTAAGTGCTGCTAGTGTTCTTGGAGTGGAGGAAGAGCTCAGAAAGTGGCTATGGTCATTTACATTTTCTCTTCTTGTTTATGAGGCCAAACAATTCAAACGACAATTTCCCTAGATGTAATAAAGCAAACTCTTCTTAGTGTTGCAGTACATCAATACATCTTGGAACTGAACCCCTCCTAAGCAAACAAAATCCCCAAATGTTGTGATGGGTTAAGATGAAATGCCAACATGCTACTGTGGACTCGGAAGAGCTATGAAGCCAAAGCCTATGTGTCCTTTACCATAGGTATGGGCCCTGACCCCAACATTCAGTAGCTGGGAACATTTGTAGAGAGCAGTGGGATCTAAAAACGTATATAAGACATTGTTCTCCTGATGTAACAACAAAGCAAACTGATTCTAGCCCTCCCAGGCAAGGAAGAAAGCAGAAACTGGGAGTGATGGGATGGAGTAATGAAATAATACTCCTTTTAATGAGGTATTCTCCAAAGTATTAGTCAAAGAACACAGCTTATTTCCAGTGCAACCAAGTATGTCTCAGGCAGTTTGACAGGCAGACACTTGTCCGGGTCTGATGTATGTGCTTTTGTTTTGTCAGAGGGCAGTGAGATGCTGCTATGGGTCATCCTGGTTGTTCTCCCTGCCCTCTTGGTTGGTGATGGCTGGTTGGGCTAATTCCCTCCAGAAGCAGCAATACCACACAAAGCAGCAGTGGCAGCTCAGGGGTGCCCTTAGCATGCCACAAGAGTGTTCCTAGGAGCATATTACATCTCTTCCAGGATGCGTGGATCTCACTCCTCATAAGAGACGATATTACACTCCCAACTGATTCTCCATTTGAGGGAGGTATTCTGCTATACAGAGAAGCGATTGCTCCACAGTGCAGTTGCAGGAGTGACACAAGGCTGGTGACACGACTTCTCTCAGCCTGGAGAGAAAGGCTGGGTGCAGCCCCACTTTCCCCTGCCCTGTGGGGCAGTGTGGATCCGAGGTCCCAACCAGGGCTGTGACTCCACTGTAAGGGTCAGGCTGCATCCGTCTGCACCCACTGCCAGCTGTGGGATTGTCTAGGGACAGGTTTTGCTGGCATCTCCAGCTGATATCAGTGAGGTCTTTCTCTCAAAGTGAACATTAGGCAGCTATCAAAGTGCTGTTTATGAGCAAGATTCATGAACTAATTAGTCACTAGGCCCATTAATCAGAAAGACTAGAAATAATTCAGCAGAATTCATGCTGTCAGCAAGGATGAGAAGAGCCCCCTCTATGACAGCTTACCTTGCATTTTGATCATTAGGAGATTCGGAGTTTAGCCCATCCGTCTTGTTTATCTGCCCTCAGGGGAAAATAATCCCTGCATCCTAGCCATCTCGACAAGTTTGAAATTCAAACATATTTTCAGTTCTGTCAGTAAAATATCAAATGGGCACATTCGGATGAGTATTGACACACAAGAGTTCCAGTGTCTTTTTTCCAAATATATTGTCAACAAATCCCTCCTTTCCCTCCTGCTGGTCTGCATGGAGTAGCTTGACACCATCTTAAGGAAAGTGAAGGGTGGGATGCATGCATGGGTCATTAAAAATAGTTAAATTGAAACATTCTAATTATTCTTAGCAGCCTTCCCAAGACAAGCCAAAGGCATTCCCCAGTGTAACTCCACCTTCTTGTATCTTGGGTGAGATTTATTTACATGTTCTTGAGCAAGAGATACATCTTAAAATAATCAAGCCAGTGTTTATTTTGGCTTTCTTTGCCTCTTTTCCCCACATCAGAAATCCATCCAGAGCCTGTGTAGTAAAATATTCCTTTAACAGATGCACACCACACTGTTGGTATGAAGTAGATTGGTCACTCTAGAAAGCATACACTAACAAGATAGTAACAGATGGTCTCAAATCTTGGTACTGAGTTGTTGTGGCTACTGTTTTTATATTAAGCATTAATTGCTGGAGGTGGAAATCATGCTTCTTAGTGTGCCAAAACCCAGAGACAGGTCTCACTGTGTAATTCAGACGCAGAGAGTGGAGCAGAGAAGGGAGAAGTCTGGCTGGAAATGTGGGATGCTGTGAATTTCTGCCCTTGGCTGGAAGGACTGCCTGTCATCTCCACTTTAGGAGTCACTCTCTGGGATGCAAAGGAATTTCGACATGGAGCAGGGAAGGCTCACTGGGAATGGAAGCAATTTGGGAGGTAAAATGAGTTGTCTCTCAAAGAAAAATCTGCCTAAGAGGAACTGTTGGCCTGCTTGAGGTGAAACGAATGTGCAGATGAAACTGTGGAGAGCTGATGTAATGGGAATGTGGACCAGGCCAGGAGGATGTCCAGTTGTGCTGCATATATTCTGGTTTGTATTTTTAATGTTACCAGGTGAAGCACTGGATCCTGAAGTTATGGGTACCAAATTCCTATTTTCCTGTGGAATTTTTATGTACAAATATTCTTTTTAATACCCTTTCTTGTCCATAGAATGTGTTATTTTTTCCATATTATTAAAAAAAAAAAAAAAAAATTCCCTCTGGATTTTTCAAAGAAATCTACTGTACCAAAATCTTAAAAGAACTACTATCACTTGTGAAAGAAGGAAACCATACCATTAACCTTGTACCCCAACTACCGTTTATTGGTGGGACTGTAGTTTTTCTCAATGTAATTTCTGTTTCTGCTCTTTTTTATGCTATTCTTATCACTTGATATACTTCCCTCATCCATTCTCCTATTCAATCTTTGGTGTGTCAGAAGATGTTATTCCTTAGGCTAAGCCTACCTACATAATTTATCCTGGTGCTTCATTATGGGAGATGCAGCTTAGGAGCAGCATCTCTTTGTTGCATATACATGTCAAGCATGGAGTTTCATTACTGTGGTGCTGCTCTAACTTTTTTATAGCTCTGGGTAGTGCTTTGGGGCTCTTCTGCCCTAAAAAGACTTCAAGCTTTAGCTCGGGCACAATCTTCTTTACCTGCAACCTTGTTTGATTTTTCGTATAGAAACATCTGATCCCATACAGTACATATAAACATAGTCAGTGTGATATATCTAATAAGGTCCAGATTACTTGTTAAAGTGATCCATAGCAGAACTTAGAAAGCCAGACTTGGTATCCTGGCTATGTTCCTCTTTCTGCTGTTACATACTGCCTTCATCAACTGCCTGTGCAGTATCACTTTTGGAGAACTTATCGTAACATCATTACATTTTTCATCTGTCTTGAAGTCTTGATAGGCATCCAGTTTCATTTTGAGATGGTGGAAGAAGAACAAATCAAAAACTTCTGACAGATACCAAAATGTCCTCATGTTGTCAGAATGAAATGTATCAGTGCTTCAAAAGGCAGAATAAAAATTTTATGTTTTGACTTTTTAATTTCATATTATGTATTATAATGCAAAATAAAAAACTAGGTCAAAATTAATTTCAAACTAGCACAAGATAGTGGAGTTTTACCTGTAGGCTGTAATTTTTTTCAAAGTGAAGGGTTTCATATATGTGTAAGAAGATACTGTTCTCTCTTTTCATGATTCCTCTTATCAGTCTCATTGTGCCTTTGTGTGATCCTTCTTTGTACTGTATCTTACATTTTGTTAGCATTTATTCCTTGTAATGTACAGATTCTGATAATTAGAAGTTTTCAAAGTATTTTTCATTTTTAGGATTATTTCTCCCCTTTTTAAAAACCTCCCTAGAAATTACGGATTAGGTAGAACTTGGAAGATTCTCATGTCTTGAAGCTTTAGACAGTGCTATTTGATTAGTTTTGGGCTGTCAGAGTACAAACTGTTCAAACCAACGTGGTGACTGAGCTTTCCTGATGATATTGTAAATATGCATCAGTTCCCAGAGGTGCATTGCTCAGACCTCTTCACTGATGAATAGGAAAACCTTGCTGCTGCTTCTGTTATAGTAAATTAGCAGGAGAAGGAAATGTGGTGAGGTTGAAAGGAGAAAGAGAGAATGACCTGTGAGACTGATGAGGGTGGGGAAGAAGGAAGGGTAGAAGGAGAAAATAGGCACAATTGGTTTTAATAAAAAACCTTTTTAATACTACTTAGAGCTGTTTTTTACAGTGGAAGGATGTTTAGCATCAATAATAGCAGAGGTGCTTTTATTTTTTTTAATTTCACCATTTGTTTAAGGTAACTTATAGTATTGCTTTTATTCCATTAGCAGCCAGCTAGGTGCAATAGTCAGTTATTAGTGCACATTTTGATCATCCACCTTCAATTATCCATTAGTGCTTTCTCACACAGTGCGCAGAAGGCATGCACTGATGGCTAATGCACATTCCATTGTTGGCACTTCTGTGACCTTTCATCTTTCCCTGTTAAAGCAGTGGTCACCTACCCACCTGAAATGTTAGTGTGCACCGAAGTCAGTGGAAGAAGACTGATACATGCAGTTGGCTCCAGCTCTGCCACTGGTGTTCTGGATGCCCTTGGGTGTCTCATTTACAGCCTCTGTGTGCCTCAGTCCCTATCTGTTCCAAAAGGGATGATGGTATTTCCTCTGTCTATTTGTCCTGCAGACTATTTTTTTGCAAGGGCTGCCTTTAAGAATTGTGACTGTCATGGAGCCTTAAGATATTGTAGCATAAATAAGATTAGAAGAAAAATTTCAGTGGAGTAACACACATTTCCCCTTGGAATAGTGTCTATACATTTCCCAAAGAAAAGAAAGGCATTTATTTAATCTTTAACTGAAGATTTGTTATTCAGTTTGGAATGTGAATATTTTTGTCATGTTATGGAAACCTATAAAGATGACCAAATGACCAATATATTCAGGTGACACATTAGTTGGTCCAAATTCTATTCTGACTTTCCAGGCTAAAAGGTGATGACCTTTATCTTACCCATGGAAATTTTTAGGGTAAACCCCATACTTTTCTTACTGCAAAACATACCAAACATTATTTAAAGCTGTTAAGGAGATGTATTGGGACCATATTGCTCTCCTGTCATCTGGCACAATGGTTTTCTTTTTGCCATTTAAGATTAAAACACATATGGAACTTGCTTTAATTTGTCACTTTTATTTTCTGAGTTGCTGAGTTCCAGCTTCAGCTGGGATGTCACATTAATTCTGTTTAAATCTTGGGGAGCAAGCAGGTTGATTGGAGTTAACTGTGTACTGTATAATGATTCTGAGCTTAGGCAGTGTTATCTCCAGCAAATGTCTTTGCTACAATAGTCATCTGTGTGGAGCCCTGGAGCAATTCGTGGCTTTTTCACTCGTATCACTTCACTATCAAAGCTGAAATGATTAATATTCACAGAAAAAAAAATAGATTTTCTCACAGCAAATCTTCCTTTCTATTTCTATTTGGTGAGAACCAAGCCTTCTGCATACATTATATGGATCAGCTAGAACCAGTCTGAGGAGTGAGGATGTATATCTGTGAAAGTGATACAAATACATCACTGTGATTATCAGAAAGGAATTGTAAACATGCCCATATTCTTAGCACACTCACCTTTTATTTGATAAGGCCAAAATCCAGCCTGGCTTTTTGTCCTGATTCTCCTATTAGTTATGATAATATAAAACCAAGAATGGTACACTCAGACAGGCTGGATTTCTCTTGTGTGGAAGTGGGGCAAGTGAAAATCGAATTGTCCCCTCCTGTCACTGTGAGAGCAATGCTGCTCTACAGGGTACTTTCTGATGGACAACAGCCATCTGGAGGTTGGCCATGCATGTGGTGTGACCTTGGCTTAGGCACATGCAGAACCAGTCAAGTCTTAGACCACTTATAAGGACCACGGTTTTCAAAAGCAGATGCTGTCTGAATTGCTCCCAACTGCTCCCTAGCCCTGAAAGTGCTCAGGATGTCTAAAATAAGACCAGTCTAAAACAGGTTCCCAGATATCCATCTAGGAGTCTAAGATGCCTGTTACTTAAAAACAGAAGCAAAGCAGCCAGAACTTGGCTGAGGTGCATGAGCTGGTTTCCAAAAGCCGGTTTTGAAGGAGAGGCTTAGGCTGGTTTCAGATCCTGTTGAAGTCAGTAGTAATCTTTGCACTGGTGAGGTGGACCTTAGATGACATCCCAGAATTCAGTGCTTCACAGGAGCAGAGCGTTCATTTGAGTCTTCTGTTGTGAAAATGCTGAGTGCTCATATATTTAATCAGGACATACTACACCCTGCAAAAGCAAATAGCCTCTTTGCTTTTGAGAGCCCTTTGTTGTCCAGCCATGTCAGCCTAAAGTCTATATATATGTGCAAAGTATCATATGTATGTATAAATACAGATAAATACAGATAAATCGATTTATCTCTAGATCTCTCTATATGTATGTATATTTTTGCTGGATTTTATCTGATACCAGTTAATTTTTAACACTGTTGGATGGGTGAACTTAGTTCTAATGCTTCTTTGAAGTACTTTGAGATGTCTCAGCAAGATAGAGTGTAGAAGTTTCAGATGCTGTAATTCTTCTAAATGTAAGAAGTCTACCATGAGGGGTGTCCAAAGCATAGTGCCTAATGGGAATAGTAGTGCCAGCCTGCTACATGAAGAAATGCTGCAAAAAAGGAGCGTTGTTCTGCATGAGAAAGACACTTGGATGATTTAACTCTAAATCTGGCCTGGGCATAAAGCAGAAGTGAGACTCCCCTGTTGATGAACCAAATACAGCCCGTATCTGAAGAGGAAGAAGGGGTGGGTCAGACTCAGTCACGTAACCTGAGGCTGGTGACACAAATAGGCAGCCAGGGTACTGCTGCCTGTGCAAGACTGCTGGAGGAACTGAGAGCACTGTTCCTCATGCAGGGTGTTCCAAGCCTTTGTGCTGTAGGATCCTGCTGAGCTGGTGCCCAACATGGGGAGTTTGTGCATGCTGAGTTCCTCTTACCTGGAACAGCCCTTTGTCAAAATTTCTCTACGCCCTGCAAAGAGAGTCTGTGCAGGAAGGAGGCACCTACAGAGGGACTGGAGCATCCAGGTTTCCCAGGGAGCTTATTGTGCATCTACATGAACTATCTGTGTGAGGAGCTGGTACTATCAGCCTTCATCCCAAAGAAAGAAAAACTCTCAGCCTTCGCAGATATGACTGTAAAATGGCAACTGAGAAGTTGTTAGTTAGATTTGCAAGCTGGATTTCTTTCCTCTTCGGGAGGTGAAACCCCTTTGTCTCCATATGGGAACATCAGAGGAGGCCTCCTGCTATAGCTTCCCATCAAACAAGGGTTTTGTTTTAGGTGAGGATAGCCGCCAAGGCCAAAGCACTTTTGATTCAAACACTGCTGTACTCTATGCCTCTTCAGTCACACCTTCAGCTTGGGATATGATCCTGACCAATTTAATTGAGACCAGTAGAAAGAAAGAACTTCTTCCGCCTGATGCTAGTAATTTTTTGTAGCAGCAGTATAAAGAGAACCCAGTGTGAATTTGACCCTCCCTGTTGGTGAGCCAGCAAATAACCAGAGCAGATAATGCAGGCAAATATAAACCAATAAAAGCTGTGATCAATAAAGAGAGCATTCTGTGTGGGGTGGAACACAGTTGCCAGAGATCTAGAAAGACAACGGCCAAGGATGACTTCCAAGTTCTCACCATGTCAAGTGGAAAAGGCAGGCTGAGTGTCAGGATGTATCACTTCAAGGGATAAAATACGAAATGAGAAGCACTGCTTTGTACCTTATCAAGAATTTTTTGTTGTGTTCAGATCCTTCTCTTTGGGGCTGTGGAGAAGCAATGTGAGTGCCTCTGGAGGAGGAGCAGCATGTGAGAATCAAATTCAGGAGCATTTCTTTTAAGAAGCAGCTAACATGGTTGTGCAGAAAGCAGTATCAGGCAATCTGGGTTATGTCCTGCTGAACCCATTAAGCCTGTATGTGGAGCAAGAAGGCTGCAGTTTGGCAGTTTATGCTGTAAAGCATGAAAACACTCTCCACTGATAGTGGTGGGGCTGTAAACATGAGCCCAAAGCTAGCCGGCACATTGTAAAGGTCACCAGACCACCCAGCATTACACAGAAAGAGCATTTCCAGGATGTTTGGAGAGGTGAGGATGGGACCTAGAGTTGTGTTGAAATTACTGCAAATGGGTGTGTGGCCTTTTCCTGTGTTGTGTGCCTCTGGCATGCCTGAGAGTCAGCTAGGAGATGAGAATGCTAAGGAACCAATTCCCATCTTCACTGAGGAGCTCTCCTTTGGCTTTGGCAGCATAATTGCTATTTATTTGCTCCCTGAGGACATTTTTTACTTTTAAAAGGTGGAGGAAAAATGAACTTTTACGTCAGAAACTGTTTGGGTCTATAACCTTTCTTTTGGTGTTTGTTTTGTGGCATAAAAGCATAGGAATTCTAATGGACTTTCCAAGGAAGTAATTACCTGGTGTACATCCGTAAAACTTTTATTGATATTTAAACATGTAGCTAAAGAAAATACAGTGACAAAGTATTAATCTGTTATATTTTTTGCATCAATACCAAACAGCATTTAATGCTGCTCTTAGACAAAGTTCATAACTATAATTTCTTAAACCCACAATGATGAAGGGGGAGAAAAATTGGAGGGAGAAGTTGTCCTGATGTAGCTAGGGCTGTTGTTTAACCATTCATCTCTCTTGATAATGGTGCTTAATCAAGAACATTTTATTTTCGTTCATTATAATGATATTTTACTCCCCCTCATTTTAACTTAACAATTCAATTTTTTAAGTCCAGGGAGTAGCAGTTGTGCTCCCAATGTAATTCCTGCACAGAAATAAAATCTAGCAGGCTGGTGTGATTACAAACTGTGACCTGTAGCAGTGCTTCCCCATTTTGTCAGTGGGGCTGGCTGCTACTCTTCTTTCTTCCTTCTCATATTCCTTTCCCCCTCACAGAGGCCTCCATGCTCTCCCACCTCTCTGAGGCTGCCTCTTCCCGTAATACAAATTGTCCACCCTTAATGCATTTGCTCTTGTTGAAGTATATCCAGGAATAGCTTCCAGATGCTGTCATAGATGTCCATTTCATTATTTCTGGTGAAGGGATTTCACTTAAACATAGCTACACCAAGAACAGCAGGAGTCTATGCCTGGTCTACATCTGCTCATCTAGTTCATCCCTACAATCTCCTTGGCCAGCAGCATAGTTTAAAAAATCCAGCTTTTTTCTGCATTCATGACAAATTTTTGAAAGTGTGCGAATATGTTCCTGGACACCCAAACTTCACATTCTAAGAGTTGTACAACCATTCCAATAAAGTATCTCAAATGAGTTGCTAAACCTGTTCTTCATATCAGAGTTCTTGAGGTTCCCAAGAGGTCGATGTTTACTCAGCCAGGAGGCTTCGATGGGGGAGTGAGTAGTGTAGGAGAGAGTCTTCAGGTCATAAAGAACAAGCTTTAGTAGATGTCCAGTCCAAAAATGTACTTAGGCATATAACTTTATTTCTCTGTTTGCCTAACCCTCACTTCATTAGCTGTGCCAAACTCTTACTCCTTGTCATCATTGTAGCCTAAAGATCAGGGCACAAAAGGGAGTGGGGCCCAAGGGAGGGAAGATGGAGAAATATGCCAGCTTCATCTTGTAGATCAAGAACCAGAGAAAATGGAAGAAAGTCTGTCAGCTGAGAGAAAGACAGATGCCTTAGGTCATAGGAAGCTGAAGAGAATGGTTTGTGAGCTGAGGGTGGAGAGCTGTGTCAGCTATGGTGACATGACCAGGAGATCCTCTTTGCATTGAAATATGGGCCTGGTCACAAATCACAAAAAGGAAGATACTCAGCTGCAGTGAAAGCTGGGACTGGACAAGATATGGGGAAGATCTGAGTCTGGAAGAGCAGATGCAGGGTCAACCCAGCATGTGAGGACAGAGTGCTGGGGAGGAGGTGCAAGGTGAAGGGGCCCTTTGCCGTGGGGGCATGGGGTGGTGGAAGAGGAAATGCCTGGTGAACAGTCCCACCCAAAGAGTTGGTGAGGATGGATTGGTCCCACATGGCCAAAGAGCCTGAATAAACTCTGAGCTCAGGCTGTGGCTGTCAGCCCAGAGAGGATGTAGTCTCTCTGAGTGGATCATGCTGCCCACAAGAAAAGGTAGTCTGCCACAGCTAGAGCATGGCTTTTGGGCTTGACTTTAATGAGTGGGAGGGGGACATTTCAGCAATGGCTTCTGTAAGTAGGAAGCAGTCCTCCTTGGCTTATGCAGTTGGACTCAGCTTGGAGAGGAGATAATCCCTCGAGTGCTCTGTGTGCAGTTGCATGTTGGGTGCTTGCTGCAATCCTCTTACAGCACGGGGGACCGGACTGCCTTACCATAAAAGTGCCATTGTTCTATAGCACAGCAGCGGTGTTACCCAGCCTGAGTGCATGTTTGGCTGTCTCTTGGTGGTGGCTCTCTTCCCTATGCAGGGGTGACGGGGAGTTTCCGAGGGATTTTGTTCACCAGCCTCCTGCAGATCCAGCTGCACTCTCCCCTGCAGAGGGGTGGTTTATGGTTTTACTTATCAGTGAGAAATCACTGAAGAGTCTGTTATGGGTATGGGAGGGCCCTAAACTGCAGCAATAGTCCTAATATCACCCGTTTCCTTTTTTTCTTCTCAATATGCTGTTCCATGCTACCTTGGTTTGGCATCTCTGTCTCCAAAGGCTGATACAGGCTCAGTCCCATAAAGACCTGGTCTTTCTTATGGTAAATACATGTCAACACCTGTTGATGTAGATGCCCCAACCTCTACTTGAAGATTCCTCATTTCACTGACGATTTGTCATTCTCTCTGATGAATGGATGTTTTCCTATCATCCTGCACTCCAAGGGGTTTTGCACTTCCCTGGGGCTTGTTTATTTTTAATAGATAATTGTACTTCTAGATATTCAAGGATCTCTGGTTCTGGTTTTAAGCATGGTAGAACATGTAGTCTCAGTGGGATTGTGCGGTCTGGAGTACCTTATGGCTATGTTGTGTGATAGCTTTGTAGTGGTTTTGATTGTTCCACTTCAGTTTACACTCATTCTCTTCTTATACCATGAGAAAAGGTGACTGGAAGTTCCTATTTTATTTCTTCTACACCATTAATTATTATATACGTACACACACACATATATATAAATATAAACACAGCTTTATTGCGTCTGCCCTTAGTTGAGTCATTTCTGTGGCACTCTCATATTCTTTCCAGTATCCTCTCATAAGCAGCTTGTTCACTGTGCTTATTGCCAGTGTCTTTTTGGTTCAGGCATCTTGAGAAGGGTGTCTAGGATGGGATGCAGGTTTGGCACTGGATACATGGTTTATTTCCCTCCAGTACTGGCTAGAGCCCCTGTTTGTATCTGGAGGATTTACAGTCTCTGGCACAGAATGAATGTGTCTGTTACATCTTCCCTGAAGTAACATTTACAGGTAGGCTGATGTTTTTGGCAGGTAGGAAAGGGCCCAGGAGACCCACCAGATCAGTAGTGCCTGCCGCATGCTCCTGGTGAGGGTTTGGCTGCTGGCAGTGAAGCCGGGGCAGCAGCACTGAGCAAACAGTACCCCATGAATAGCGGGGGACTTCTCTCTCCCCGTTAGCTGGAAGCTGTGCCTGCCTGTGGAAAGCAAAACACGGTAAGATGTCAGCGAGTCTTTTGGTGCCACATGTTCCTCACAGGCTAGGGACTGCTGGAGGCAGTTCAGTGTAGCTGGGGTTGAACTGTCCTTTTAAAAGCAGCCTTTGGTGCACCTCGCTCTCCTGAAAGGCTGTGGCATCCTCTGCTGAAAGGCCCCGAGGCTCTGCTGAGCTTGATGGACAATCCCTTTTCTTTCTTCCCCTTTGTGCTCTCTCACAAAGAGAAACGGCTTCTCTTCCAGCGGGAGGGAGGGAGGGAGGGAGGGAAGAAGGAGGGAAGGACAGAGAGGAGGATTTTTTTGCTTGGCCTGGGATGTCTGCACCTCCACACTTCCAGCCCTGTCCTACCGCCAGGCTGGATTGCTGTTGGTATGGCAACGCATCCCTGTACTAACCAAACCGTGAAAGGTGAGGGAAAATAATTATTCATCTCCATTTAACTAATGGAAAACAGAGTCCTAGAGGTTAAGATTTCTTAAAGGAATTCAGATATGGATGTGTCCTGATAATGTTTTGTTTAAGGTTTGTTTAAAGATCCCCCAGCAACCAAGGTACAACCAACACTGATCTGAGTCTTCAGGTGGCTTTGACAAATGTGTCTCACAAAAAATTAAACCTGGGGTTTCAAGAAACGTTTGACATTGTTCTTGCTCTGCAGTCATTAAAGGGACCATCCCAGATGAGCTGATCAAGGTCACAGAGGTTGCTAGTGCAGAGGTGGGACTGAGCCACATCTCTGGAATTTGAGTTGACTATCTTCTGATGCTTTCTTCTCTGATACTTGTTTTACAAATAATATATAATCCAGTTTCTCAGCCTGAGCTTCTCTTTGTGCTTGAGTGGACAGTTTGGAACCTTTGAAAGATCAGCAGCAATTAGGAAAAAACCTGCAAGTGAATGAAAATTGCCTAAATTTGCAATGCCATCTATGGAAATGTAGAAGCCAATGGAGGACATCATGCCTGTCCTGAATGTTGTCGGTCTCCATGCCCAGTGGTTTAGCTATGTTTGTGTGCTTTGAAAAAGAATTTCATATGCAGGAGCCTGTTGCCTTGACCTGAGCTTAACAGAGGGGCATCTTGAGGCATTGTCACATCTTGGGAATGTGGCCTAGCTTTGCATCATTTATAGAGTATGCATTATTCTGGGCTAATGTGAAAGTAGGCCTTTGATCTCATTCCATTGCACCAAGCGAAATAGATGTAACTGTTGAATTCCTTCCTCTTTTATCATTCTTCAGTCAATAATACTACAGCTTACCATTCCTCCATCCCCCTCCTCCTTTGTGCAGCTTCTGGGGCAGTGTTGCTTTCCTCTTGGTTTTCAATCCTGCTGCATTTCCCACACTTTCAAGACAAGTTTTGTACAGGAAAAAGGAAAATACATTTCATAATGCAAACATGCCCTGCTCAGCACTTTCAGTTATCTTATTTATACGCTGTAGTACAGCTTTCTATGACCCAGTGATTATCATTTCCCAGAGCTATCATCATTTTAAAGCTACCTCTGAATTGTGCTCCAGCAGATGGTACAACCCCTATGAGTACTGCGTGAGAGCCTGAAAGGGAGGAGACGGGGCAAGCTGCACATACACAGAAACCTGGCTGTTGCCCCAACAGCCAAGAAACCTTTAAGTTGCATTGTTTCTCATAGTGTTCAATTTCAGCATGTGTTGTTGAGTCCTGTCAGGCTTTTAACGACCAGGAAAATCAAGGTGGTTTTTTTTCTTGTTTTTGGGCCTGTCTACCCAACCGATTTTTTTAATTTTTTTTTTATGCATAACAACTGAGCTGATTAATTCCAAGATAGAATACCAAATAAGTAAGAGTCATTCATTATATGCAGTATTCTAATAGATTTCAGTGTGATCTAAACTTGGATTGAATACTAACCCATTGATTGCTATTCAGTTGTTTAAGCAGCTGTGCTACTAAGCTGAGCAATCGCACTGTGTCATCCTTCCCTTTCTTCCTTCGATTTTTACCTCCCTTTCACCACTCTTGAAATGGCTAACCCCTTCTCTATACATTTTCCTTCAGTGGATTGTGTCCTTTGTGACCGACTACCAAGTATACAATGGAAATGGTAGACAGCCAGCTAAAGTCATGAAAGATACGTTATCCTCATGTAATCGGGTGAAATTCCCATGGGTGTTTCACCAAGCAGAGGAGGTTGTTATCATTCTTGTTGAGATGATAATAAAGAGGTGTGATTTACTGCTTCAGTTGTTTCAAAGGTGTCATTTGAACCTAGGGGAGTGTGGTGCTGTTAAACAGACCTGGACAAAGCCTAACAAAATAGTCAGTGCACATCTGTATCTGTAGTCAGGAGCACTAAAAAAAATGGCTTGATGATTTTCAAAATATTGCACTTTTCTTTGACTGAAAGTGAAGATGTGGGTGCTTACCCACTGTACAAATTAGGCTCTTCTGAGTCTTAATTTAGTGGTGTACATAAGCATGTATACATATATGCGTATCTATATATACTTACAAATTGAATGTGTATATGCATTTTTATACATGTTAATATAGACATTTAAACACTTTTACAGGTATCTATGTGCTTTTTCTTCAGTAGTGAATGAGCTACATTTGCTTTCAAAGCTAAATATGTACTCAAACTATCTTTTGGAAAATGTGGTTACTTTAGATGTCTAAGCCTGAGTTAGATACCTATCTTTAGGGTGCTAGGTTTACACCTAGGGACTTCTACCACTAGTGATAATCCATCCTGAATCTGATTTTGTGCAAAACATTGGGTAAAACCCTGCATCATTCACTTGGTGCTGCTTATGCCTGCAGCCTTTTAATAATTCTGCAGGTCCACCTCCTTCCATATACCATGTAGGAAAGGTTATTACAGGTGGCTGCCTGAAGTTGGGAACTAGATCTGATGTAATAATATGAGAGGAATCCTCATTAAAAAAAAAAAAAAAAAAAGACTTAGTAGCAGACCTTTTATTACACATTGCGACTCAGATTGTATTGAGTTTGTTATGAATTCTGCTGGCACTTCTGCAAAGAGTCGAAGCAGGGCTGTATTGTGGTGGTGGGAAAAAAAATTCAGATCTCTTTCATATCCACTACTTGGATGCCAAAAATGGTTAGTGCCAGTGGCCATTCTTGCTTTAACATGTTACGGAGAGGAAATAGCTGCAGGGAGAATTAGAGGAGAGGGGAAAAATAGGCAGCTGGCTTATGGGTTAACTGTGAGATTCCTGCTAGCAGAGAATTTCTTTCTTCTTTCTGTATTGAAGCCCATGGATGATAAAGCTGAAGTTCTACATCATAAATTCCCATTTGGACATTCAGTTTTGAGAACCTACATCCAGCATCCTTATCATTTTGAAGTTAAAGTCACAATCAGTAATGAAATCTGCTTGCTTTTCACACACTGAAATTAGCTTTGATTCTTTGCCTGAAACATATGTTTAAAAGGCAACATGCACATACTGTGCACTGACCCTATCAAAGCATTAAATACCATTGAAGTCATTTTCTGAGGCTGCCTACAGCATTAGTTTATTTTTAATATGGTCCCTGTGAAGGAGTGGTGTGGAAAATACCTATGGGAGCTATTTCAATTGTCTGTCTGGGGTGAAGTCCCTACCTTGCCCTGCTGAAGAAGAAAGTAAGAGGGGATACTAATTTCCTTTTGTTGTTATGAAAGGTAATGTTTAATTCATTGGATTTAGTTCCTTTCTAAGGAAAATGGTATTCTGTTTGGGTGAGAAAAATGCTTCTTTGATACTTCGCATGATTTGAAGCGAGGGATGAGGGAGAGGAATATTGCTGGAACTGAGAATGGGGTATGGTCTATGACAGTTTTCCTGATTCTTTATGATAGCTGTTTTAGTCTTTTTGCTTTGCGTTATTTGTCCTGCAGTGTTACCTGGGGAATCCTCCTGGCTCCGGAGGTTCCCTTTGCAGAACAAGAAGAATATGGGCATGCACCAAATGATCATTTCCAAACTGAAACCACTCACCCAGGCGAAGACTGTGCTCCCAAATGCAGGCGAGGACCCACAGTGTTTAGAGATCAGGGAATTATGCCAGGGTCAGAGAGGAGTTTGGTGGCAGAGCCAGTGAGTGGGTAAGACCATGGATTGGTTTCACAGTCTGGTACCACCCTTCTTCTCATTTTAGGACCTTAAAATTACTTGCCCTTCCCTACATTTTTCTGTGCCGGAGCCACTGCATGCTCAAACAAAGCATGCACCTAAGTGCATGAATTTTCTCTCCCTTGAATTTCAAGTGACATGAGCACAATTTAGATTTTACAAATCTGAAAGATTGGTCCGCTGGCAAAGGGAACACATTTTTTGTCACTGATGGTCACAATTAGAATGACAACAAGGCCAGACTCCTCCATCACTGCTCTTTAACACTGTCAGCACCAGCTTTACCAGAATTATCCTGTCTGAAGCATGAATGGACCTATTCATTTCTCACTTTGTTTGACCTAGGACTCTAGGAACTGTTTAATAGCATATAGGCTGCTATCTCCTGTAAAGAAATCATTAAGTTAAAGACTGGGCTAAAAAAATGTGCTCTCTTACCCATGAAAGGTTAATTTTATCTTTGTCTGGACACATTTGTAGAGTAGCTGTGTTATGCACTGTGCTCCTAAATATCGTTTCATGCTATATAATGAGTTTGAAATATGTCAACTTCCAGGGTTTGTATTTGTGTGGGAAAGAGAAAGAAGCATGCAGGAAAAGTATATAGTTTTAGAACTACACTTTGATTCAATTTCTTGCATTTTATTATGGCCAAGACAGAAAATACTCAGATCTCATGCTGAAGACACGTTTTCAGAACGCAGTGGTTTTATTTTAAATGGGTCCCCAGAGAAGATGATCTCAGGCAGGGAAATGCATGCAGTCTTTCCAAAGAGATAAGAATAATCATTGCATTTCTACTGTGCATTTCTGTAATGCTGTAAATATTACATAAATTGCAAGACAGAGATCATATTCAGTTGCTGACATTGGAAGTCTGGCCACCGGTGTGGTGAAACAGCAGTCTGACACAAGAATTTGGTTGCAAGTTAACCAAAAGCCATCTCATTTTCTTACCTATAAATGAAGCAGATGCTCGTGGGTATCAGGAGTCTTGTAAGCTGGAGTGAATCTTGCCTTGTAAGTGGTTTTCAGGAAACCATAAAAGGCAGATAAAATCCACCTGAAATATAAATCTGAGACTGGGCTGTGAGCTCCCTGTTCATGTAGCAGAACCTTGCCCAGCTGAAACAAATGTGACCATTGTGAGACCAGTGAAATTGCAGGAATCGCTGGCAAAGTCATTCAGATGCTTCACAGTAGCAGGGACCAGCTCATCAGTTTGATTCAGTACATAATTGCAGTTAGATGTTGAGCCCCTTGCTTATGAGCAGCTTTCCTAGCAAAGCTGATGGCATCAGCCCTGCAGAATGACCCTGCTAGCCTGTGAAGGAAAGTCATCATTAGTTTGTCATCTGTAAAAATGGCCATAGAGACTCCTTTCTTTCATTAATTCCTCTGTAGAGCCGCTATGTTGTTCCACTGCAAGGCAGGCTTATCTAGCAAAGGTAGGTTTTGATCTCCCATTGCCTATTTGCCTAAGCAGTGCTGGTCCTGAGGTTCACATGAATATTTGTGGAAGTTTTAGAAAGTGCGAGAACTACCTTAGTCATCAATCATTCATGTAGAGCTGGAAGAAGTTCTGGGCATCACTAGGTAACCATCAGTCACAACATAACAGAGCTGAGCACAGTTTCACATTTCTTTGGAAGAGTTTGTTGAGTCATCATGTGGAAATTGCACAATGACGGACCAGCTCCTCACACCCAGCTGCTGGTCCTGTGGTGGTGCAGTGCTCATACTGTCTGATGCACCAACAGACTTACAAACAACCTGAAAACAGACTATGCAGCACTGGAAGTATCTGCTTTTACTAGGGACAGGAGGACTACTTTTGTGCAACATGTAAAGAAAACAGAAATTAGAAAATGGTTTATATTATGGGATTATTGGATATTTCCTCTGAAAAGTTAGTTTTTGTCAATAGATCACCATTTTAAAAAATGTGTTTTGAAAACTGATGTGGGAAGTGTCCATTCTTCAGGAAATTTTCTGTATTTTTTCAATGAAAACCAATGCAAAATTAGGTTAATTTTCTATCTTGAAAAGCAAGCCTATGGTAACATAAGAGATTTTTTTAAATGAGATTAGAAAATTCAATGCTTAATATAAATTCAATATAAAATATAAAAAAAAAAATTAGGGAAAATTTAGAAGAAAAGGTGGCTAATTGCAAAGCCATAAAAATAAAAATATCTTCTTTTTTGTTAAAGGCAGACTCCTTCTGCTAACTAATTCTCAGGTCCCACATGGATTGGGTAGATGATATGAGTCTTTGTTTTGTTTGTTTGTTTTGTTGCAGCTGGATTTATAGACAGCTCTTTCAGAGGTAGAATTTCTTGTTTTTATGATGGGCTAGAGGGCTTAATACTCTGTTGCAAATTATCTTGATTGCACAACTTATGATGTTATTTGATTTATTGTTAAGAAGAGTAGTAGTTACCAGGTTTAATGTTGGTGTTTTCTTTCTTACTGCAGTTTACTCTTTATAGCATCCTTTATCAGAAAGCTGCTGCTTACTCTAGGACAGGTCCCTTACTGAATGAGTGTAGCATATCATAGCCAACTCCCACTGAAACTGCAAAAGCCCAGGAAACTATCCGGTCATTCCCAAACTTGACCAATTGCTCATTACCTTCGCATTCCTTCCACCATCCCACAGCAGTACACAAAAGCTTTTGGAAATCCTCTGTGCTCTTGTTTATGTACGTATAGTTTGTAGAAACTCTGTCAGCAGCCACCATTTGAGGATGGTTCCTACTGAAGCCAAAGAACCAAAACTGATTCAATTTTGAATTTGAAATTCAATTGAAAATTGAAATTGATTCAAACCAAACCAAGCCAACAAAGACCCATGGGTTCTTTCCTGGCTTCTCAAACAGAGCTGCAGTTCTAAATCCTGCCTCACCTGGTTGCTTCTGGAATGTAATCACTTGTTAGAGGAAAACCTATGGCCTAAGCAGAAGAGGAGAGGAACCATATCCCAACAGAAAAATGAAGTATATAATAGAAAAAGGAAAGGGAGAAAATCCAAAGAAATCATGCCTAGACTGTCTGGTTTCTCCTTTGTCAGGATTAAAAGAGTTCTGCCTTTAGGAAGACACTTGTTGGGATAATGAAGATTGGACATTTAGCAGCCTAAATAAAATCAGGTTCCTATTGCTACAGATGCATTTTTGTCTAGCGTCTGAGACTTAGAAAAGGAGTGTTGCAGATTTTCCTCACGCATTCATAGTAAGCATATAAATGCTGATATTTTAAAAAAATGAAAAGAAGAAGAAACACAAAAATGAATCTCTTGTCAATTTGACCCACCACAGGTTTTTTTGCATTATTGATATATCTGTAATTTTCATCTGCCCTTTCTTCACATGTATATTTATATATGTGTATTTTTTTCCACAAACCTGCAGTGCAGTGCAAAGCTAGATTTAAATATTTTCAGACTGACTGTACCCATCATTTGCATTCCACTGACTCATTCAGAGCAAAGACATCTGAGCAGAAATACAGCAGATAAAAGAGAAACCATTAATCCAGGGAAGATTACTGGCACAGAATCTTTATCCTGTATCCTCCCTGAAATGAGACAAAGATCTTACTATGTACATCCCGCTGGCTTAGCTTCAGAAAGTAAGCAATACAGTAGTGTAGACATGGCACTTTTTAAAGGCACATTACATTGGACTGAAACTTCAGCATTCTGACAGAGCTTATTACTGCTGAGGTGTTTTTTGGTGGTTGCTTTCTCAGAAGACTCTTCAGCACCCCAAAACTGCTTTTTGGCTCATGTAATGGGTAAGACAACACATCCCTTATCTACTCCTAAAAAGATAGCGTATGTCTCCTGGAGAATGGAGACTGTTCTGTAACACATTGGTTATACGCATATTTTACAGGGTTCTCGCTCCTGCTGACACCTCATCTTGACGTGAGCTGTAAATGCCAGTTAGCTTTTAATGAGTCTAATAAGGCTAAAGCTTTCCAGATACTGGTGCTTCAGTTCTGGAAGGGGGGTGGGCTGAGGATGTTGAGCAGGCTTGCCCTTTTCAGGAGACACTCATTCCAGGTGACTTGGCATATTAGATTTCAGAGTGCGGCAGGCTTTTATCTCCCTTTGCTGCAAATGTGGCAGGCTGCAGTTGCTTTTGCGTTCACTGGTTGGTTGTTTCTCTGTCTCTGTCTCTGTGATATTGATCCTCAGTTAAAGAGCTGAGATAGATAGCATTTGGGAAGCATCCCTTTCTTCTCTGGCAATAGGTGGAAAACCCAGTTGCCATGCGATTACCGCACTGTCTCAGCTGCTACTGGTCGTTGACCATCTCCTGCAGGAGTATTTCTGTGCCATAATAATAACAAAACCTCCTGTAGTCAGTTAAGGGTTCCACTTGAAGGAGCCCAGAGGGTTAGATGGCTTTCTGGAGGTAGTTCCATGTGTTTGTGACCTTATCTTGCTATAGTTTGCGTTCAGCTATGAAATTAAATTGCAGGAAATGATTCTGTTTCGAATCATTCTATTTAGACTGGCAGAAGACAAAAACCCTCCTGTGAGCTACAACAATGTGGACTGTTATTCAGATGGGAAATGTAAATACTTAAACATTCCTGATGAATTGGACCAGAAGTGCAAACTGTTCTGAAGCTTGGATTCTCAGCTTTTATTCCAGACAGTTTTGTTCCTCCAGAGCCTCTTGTTCAGGTGAAAAATGTTTTCCTTTTGTTGTTTCTGTGTAGGGTGAATATATATTAAGTCCTCTGGAAAATAGCTAAGCACAACAGGAACGAAGACCTGGAGGAAGCTTGTTTCTAAACAATCCAGCATCCTCTTCCAGTTAAGAGCAGAAGAACATTTAAGTACATGGAAAAAAAACTTGCTGTTATGGAAAGTTAAGCTTACCAAGAGTAAGCCGTGATCTCTTTGTTGTTTTCAACTGAAACAAAGTGAGGTCAGAAGTAAATCTTCTTTCTTCCATAATCCAGAGCCTAAGATCTACAATGGCTTTTTTTTTCCCTAATAATGTTCACATTATCCATTAAGGGTGATTTGATTTCAGGTGTCAATCTAGAGGTCTGGGTAATAATCTTTCTCAGTATGAATCTTGTATTTATGGAGTAGTCTTTGCCTGGTTTTAACTGCACTTTCTTCTCTTGCACATATCAATTATCTCTCCTGCTCCTTTTTAGACTCTGTCACCTTGCCAAATATTGAAATAGGAAGGTTTATTTATTGCAAAGGATATGCAAAAAAAAAAAAAAAAAAAAAAAGGATATGTCTTTCAGTGTGCTCTCTTGCTCTTTATTGTTCCTTAGATTTGAAAGGCAAAGTGCAGTTCTTGTAATCATGTGAGTTCTTCACGCTTCCTGCTGGAAGTGGCCCTTTTCTGCCTCTCCTCTGGGCATTGCCATGAGGGTCTGTGCCTTGCATGCTCCCTTTGAACCACAGCTGTTTGTTTTGCATTGTGCCACATTTGTTTAGAATTTGACCAAATGACATTATGGATGAGCGATGGGAGGAACAGCTTGCAAGGAAACTTCAAGTAATCTTAGATCAGCTAGTTGTCAGCTGCATTGTGTTACTATGCAGCATGCTCATTCCTCTTTTGATGTCTTTGCAGATGTTTTAAGCTTCACATAAAAAAAAGAAAGTATTTATACAGACACATTACCTCACCTGAGATGGAGTCATTGTGCTGTATGCTCTACATAAAGTAAAAAATGCTTCTCTGTTCCTCCTACAAACTTAGCATCTAAATGATCAAGACAGATAAAGCTTTGGAAGTGAAAGAGAGGTCCAAGGTCACCTCTGCATGAAAGCAACAGAACACATCTCCCATTCTGCAGTCAGGTGACAGTCTGTCCTGTCTCTTTTATAGCAGCTTCGATAAGATGACATTTTACAAATCTGAGAAACAGACACTGCCCATTTCCATACTTGTGGAAGGGTGTCTTCAAGTGATGAAGCTTGATTACAAAGTCTGCTGAGTATGTGAGGGAAAGAATGAAATATTGCACTTGCCACAGTCCTGATTTTTTTCTTCTCTTCTGTTATCTAAAGGAGATATAGTATGATCTTTGTTGCAGTCATTGCAAACAGTTTCCAAACTGGTGCAAAAGAAGTTGTGTGGAATGGAACCAGGACTTTTTCTTTCATGTGTTTGTGTGTGTGTGTGTGTAAATGCCTGTGAAATGTCTGATTTCTAGAAATCATCACATGCATAAAGTTAAACTGAAGGGCAACTCTTTGGACATTGTGGGACAGAGGATGTTTATCACCTGCAACAGAAAAGAAAGTTTTCCAGGCTCTGCAGAAACCATCCTCTGGAATCCCTATTACCTCATAAGGCATCCAAAACAGTTCTGCAAAGCCTTGTAACCCTCTCAGCCCCACTCATGGAGACAGATAAGGCTGAGGAAAGAGCTGCAACTTGGCAGCTTGCACAGCAAGAGGAGCAAAGATCCCTCCTGCCTCATGGTACAGAGATCACATCGGTGCCAGGAGCTACACTTGAGAATAAATGGAAGAATAACAGATCCCTGCATGTTGCCATGGAACTCTTCTGTCTGGGCTTCAGGCATGCTGTAAAATATGGTCCTACTCTTTGTCCCTGTTTTAGGCAGTCCTAGTTAGTCTTGACAGTATTACTGTGCTCACCGATCAGTATTATTCCCATAAAACAACTAGATTAGTGGCAGCAGAGCTATCTCTAGGGCTTACATCCCCTGACTCTGCTTGCACACTGGTTTCCAGACCAGAATGCTCAGCTTTTTCCCCACTCCTGATCTTCCCAAGCACTATTCCACCACCACAGAGCTTAACACACAGAGAAAAGCTCTTTTTAAAAAAATATTTTTTTGTGTTAGAGATGGCTGACTTTTTTTTTTTTTATAATTTGTTGATCTGCCAATTATACTTTCCCAGGTTTCCCTCTCATGATGTCTGTAACTTGACATTATGAACCTTCTTATTAAATCAACTGCTTCCTGAACATTAGATGGTAGAGTGGAGGAAGAACCAAACATGTTTTCAAGGAAAGCTAATACTGATAAGATGTTGGCCGCTGGCTCTCCTGTTATTGTTAGAATGCACATTCTCTCCCTCGAGTATAGAGCACCTTCTGATGGAGTGCTTCTTATATTGAAAAATGACAAGCATTAAGAACCCCATGCCACTTCATTGCTAAAATATTTACTAGAGCATGCTTGCTTCCTCCCTCTGAAAGTGCAGTGTATTTATAGGAGCATCCTGTAATGTAGCGTCATGCTCCGTGCAGCATTTTTGAAGAATAAGGCAATACTATGTGTGAAGGGGTGGGGCAGGGCTCCTCTGTTGTCCCCTCCTGTTAGCAGGTGTTGGAAGCCTGCAGGGAGCTGCAGCAGTTGATTGACTGGAGCAGATTCGCTGTGGTATGCAAAGTCTGGTAAGTCCCTGCAGGGGATGGGAAAGGCTCACTAGGCTGAGGAATTTGGGGTCTGGGGTCTCTGTGGGAAATTGCCAGGAAGGACCAACTTTGGGTGAAAGGGGACGTTTAGGTATTTTTTTGTTGTCATTAAAATGCCAAATCCCAGGAACCCATCGGCATGTAAGTACTATAGGTCAGATCCTCAACTGATGTGCAGTGGCAGGTTCATAATATGCTCTCTGTAGCAGCTGGGAATCCGAGGCTGTTGGGTAAAGGAAGATTCCTTCCCCACTTTGTGGCTGTGTTAGAAATAGGGTTGCTTAGCTCCTGTCCAAAAAGAAAGAATAATGGAAGATGGAGGTCACAGAAATGACAAGAGTGACTCTTGTAATCCAGTGTTGTCAGCACAAAGCAGCAATTGATTGAAAAGTGTCTGCTAACCATCCAGCAAAGAGCCCAATTAGAACTGAAATTGCAAGAGGGTCTATTTCTGGGTTTTTTGATACCAGCTTGCACCACCCAACTAATTCTAAGTCCTGATGATTTTTCTGACTGGGTCAGAGTCAGCTAGGGACCAAGAGCAATCTTGGACTGAAAGAACCCGTGTACCCAATGCAGGGCTTCTCAGAGCTTCAGCTTTTAAGAGGTACCATCATAAACACACCCTAAAATTCAAAAGACAGTCCTCTGATCTATCTTGGGCATAAACAAGGATCAGCATGGAGTGTGACTGAGGACTGCTTGAGTTTACTGGAGACCATGAGGTCTGTTGGAGTTGCTAGGTCTCCTGCATCAGAAGTACAAGATGGAATTGGCCCAAATGAAAGGGCGTATCAGGGCTTAAGCTGGACAATGTTTAAGGAAGGCAAGATTAAGACTGGATACAAGAGAGCCTGTTAAGGCCTCCCAGATGTGTGGGGACTCTGGGACAGCTTGCTAATATTGAAGGTGAAATGCTTGAGCTCTGAGTGGGGAAATGAAAGGCTTTTAGACAGTCAGGGTTGTTTTCTTGCTGTCCTGATCTCTAAGGAAGTTCATGCGGGAGAATCATGACAGAAGTGAGTAGACTTGGTGATCTGCTGGAGTAATAACACTTAGGGACTTGGACGGCAAAGCAGGGTGAGCAAGCACAGGGCATTGCTAAGTGAGCCAAATAAGTGCACCATCTGGGAAGAGTGGGCAGGTGATGTTGTCAGACAGGGGCAAAGGTGACTTTGTCAACACACTGGTTCTGAATAGGACGGAATGGTGTCTAGAGAAGAGAGGTCTTTGCAGATAGTCTTATATTCTGTGTGTGTGCTAAGATTATCTGTTTGAGGAACAGCTAATAGACCCCGGGAATGGGTAAATTCAGTGTGTGAAGTTCCATGGCTTGGAGCACCATTGATCACACTGCACAGCAGTTGTTTCATTTTTCAAATGGATCTAGTGTGTGTCAAAACTTGCAACAAACTGTTCAGTAAGGGACACTCTGATCTCTTAATATATATTAGCAGTGCAGTAATAGCAGTGCAGTGCAATGTTGAACAGCCAGTTACTTGAAGGGTTGTTCTATCAATAAAAATGTATAAAAGAGGTTCTTGATTTCTTGTGTCATTGCTGAGGCTGGGATCTACAAGAATCACACTAATAAACCTGGATATATTCCAAGCTGAGTAAACAATAATTTTTGACCAACCATGTTGGGGTTTGTCTTTGCAGAATGCTTGCCTGCATAGTGATGAGCGCAACATGAAAAAATGGTATGTGTGCTCATGGCACTGACGATCTCAGTTGGCTTTATGGGGAAATACAGGCACATAGTGCCCCAGATAATGGGGTGATTAACAGAACTACCTCTTCATGTTCTTCTATTATCCCCTCACTCCCACCCAGAGCTGCTTTTTCTCTGTTAAAAGGTAAAACTATGCACCACTTTTCCTGATGTGAATGGCTGCTGTATTTTAAGAAAGGATCTGAAATCTTCTACTGATTCAGTTGAATGTGACATTCTTTTGAAAATCAGTCCAAGTTCACTCCAGAGGTGGCTGCCTCTCATAGTCAGGTGAAGGAGTAAGTGTGCTATTTAGTTTGCACAAGAGTGGCAGAAAGTAGACATGGATTTGAGCACTGCTTACACATGCTAAGTAGCCCTGCACCTTGCAACTTGAGCAGCCCTATTGAACTTCGAGGAACTGCTTGTGAATCAAGTCATTGCTTACTGTAAGCAGAGGTGACTGACTGTGTTCCTCATATTGTTGAGTGTTTTGGTGCTGAAGGCTCAATATAAATACAAACAATTATCACTATTATGCTGTTGTTGTTGCAGACATCTTTGCTTGGCAACAGCAGTTATTTCTAGCTAGTTAACATGTTTGGAGGTCCCTGAAGGTGTAATGCAGTACTGTTGTAAGTGAACTCTATATATCTATTTGAAACTAACCAACCCAACTTAAGAATTACATTTCTCATCCAGAAATCATTACTACCGTGGGATAGCGTTGTGGTAAAAGCAGTTCAGTCTTCAGAAAAGGTCACATAAAATGTTCTTCAATGCTGCATGATAGGTAGACAATACCATCTCACAATACCCCGTTCTTGAGTGGGTACTTTAGGAGCTTACATTGCCTGGCTTATTCTACATCATGAAAAAAGGAGATCCAGTCATTTTACTCTGGAAAGCATTTTTCCCATATCTTTGGCTGTCATATGTATTTAACTGTAGTGCCCTCAAGGACAATGTGGTGGATCAGAATGCTAAGGGCTACGGTCTACAGCCTGTAGTTTTTCATTTCACGTTGCTTAAGAATGGTCCTCTTTGTTTCCGTTTTGAGCCACGGCTGAATTCTTACATGTTGTCTGATCTTCAGGCTCAAATACCCGAGAGAATAGGCAGCTGTGAATCAACCCTCTGTGTGCTTTCTAGCAGGTAGACTAGCAAAGAAGGCAGTATGCTGCTTCTTATTTCTTTAAATTGATAGGGATTTGAAGGAAAAGACTTTAATAAAAGTCTCATGAATGATTATTTTCTTCCTGCTGATGATTCTGAATTGCATGCAGAAATATAAGAACCTTTTAACAGAGCCCTATGGGTTTAAACCCAGTCCTTTAGATTTATAATTAAAGCTTGTTGTCTTCATGCTATCCTACACCTTATGAGAAGGATCACCTTTCTAATTACATGGAACCAGGAGGTCTGTCACATGCTTTTACTTAGTATTAAGGTACACAGTTGCTCTATTTTTTCTTCTCCTTCTCCTTCTTCCATAGATTCTATATTATGTTTTGGAAATTTGACATAAAGATTTTTTTTTTCAGGCCAGATGTTTCATCCTGCTATGTTAAGTCATCTTGACATACTGCCATGAAATGGAAACAACTGCTAGTTTTAACATTGCTCCATATCTTTATTAAAAGGTACATCTCATGCATCTTAATTCCCCATATACATGCTCTCTTCATCTCTCCCCCCTCTCCCCCATTACACTTCTTTCTTTTCCTCCCTAAAGAAGAAGGCATATTAAAATTTCCTTGCTGTTCTGCCTGAGTGGTTAATGAGGTTCTAGATAGCATAATGAATATGCAGTGCTATTGATTCTGCATGTGTGTGTGCGCACGTGTGCATTTGTGTGTGCATGTCTTTAATCACAGCTGGAATGCAAAATCAGGCTCCACCTTTCAACTCTATCTCCATCATGCTGAGAGAGTGAGAGAGAGCGAGACTGAGACTGCTAGACAGCTCGAAAGAGATTGCAGCTCAGATGTCCTGGAAAACAGCAAATCCCTCAGACCTGGCAGATTCCGTTACCATGAGAACTGCAGATATTTCCATTGTGATGGCTTGCTCTAGCAGCCATCTGTTACACCCATTTGATTAGGAAGTACAGTTCAGCTTGTATGGGATTTTTGCTGCACCTTATCCCATGGCAGTGTACAGAAACTCTCTCTCTTTTTATATGCTAAACTCAATGTTTTTAAAGCGCTGTAATTTAGTGAGGCTGAAGGCATTTAATGAAATGCTAGGTGGAGGTCACTGAGAGTCGGTATCTCTGAGAAGAAAGAAGCACATGAGATATATGAAGGGGATTACTGTCCAGTATATAAATAAGATCAACCCAGAAATTAACTGTACTTAGCAATTCCTCATCCTTGCCAGGGAGAGGACCTTGATACACAGACCTCATGAAGCCATCATAAAATTAATAGTTGCCTCCTGTTAGTTAATACCACTCCATATATATTTATTATATGCATGCAATAAATGCATGGAGCAAATATATTTCGGGTCCTCTGGAAAAAGGGGGAGGTGATGACTCTCCCCAGATGCCTGAAGTAGTGCAGTGACTGCACTGTGTAACAATTAGATTAGCTCTAAAAATTTAATGGTGCTATTTGACTTTTCCTAGACACAGAACAACCTTAAACTTTCCTGAAGGTTTTCTGTAATTTACTGATTAAAACAATTGTTTGGACTAGTTGTGTCCCTTGGTGTAAATTTGCGGTGAAGGAAATGGTAATGGCACATCAAATGGATATAAAAACAAAGGAGTCCCCTTCAATTAAAAACTCTCCAGACATTCTTCCTAAGTGGCTGGCATTCCAGATTCAGGGTAATCTTATGCGTGGGGTAGTTGCCTGGAGTACCTTAAAATGACTGAAGGTCTTGTAAACTCGGTGAAGCTAATTAAATGCTCACACACTGAAATGAATTTCTGATTGCTGCTAAGGAGGCATTGAGGTCAGCTCCTCTTTTCATTGCCCCCACTTTATGGCCAATGCCAGATACTAAATAAATCAGATCCTCAGAATCAGGGGCTCTGTGTTTTTGTTCCTCTTAGATATTCTCCCACCCGGCTGAACATAATTCCTTATCCGTCTTCATCTCGGCATGAAAAGTTTTCTCCTCTATTGTTTTTCCTCACATAGCACCAGATTACCATGGAGAAGACTATGATATCATAAGAAATGAATGAGCATGTTTCTCACCATGGGTGCAATATACATTCCAGACCTAATAAAGTCAGAAATCATGTAATGGGCTTGGTAAAATGAGCTGCTCAGTTACTGTAAATATAAATGGTTCTTCTTTAGGGCTCTACTTCAGCTAAGCAAGTTCTTAGGCACTTTGCTGAGTATGGAGAGGCATAAGAACACTTTTAAGAGCTTTTCTGAATAGGAATATTTCTTAAAGTGCTTTGCTGAATCAGGGCCCCAAATATAAAAAAGAAAGCCAAATTTCCCTTCCCTCTTAAAATAAAAGATTTTCTTGTTTATCATCTTTACAGCAAATAAGAACTTTCACTTCCTGCAGCTTCCATATCATATAATCCTGGAGGTTGAGCCACAGAGAAGAGAGTCTTTTTTTTTTCTCTCTCTTTTTTTCAGAAAGGGCACTTGTTTTATGAATGTGGTATCTGCCTTTGACAGGCAGCAGATGTATGGAAGCCCTGAAATCTGAAACAATAAATACCATTCAGAGTCTCACCACTGAACCTTCTTATAGTACTGCCTTTGTTAAATGAAACATTTACAGGAATACCATCCCCCCCTTCCCACCCACCTTCAAGGCTAGGATCTGAACCATGTTTTTAAAGTAAAGGTTAAGTACCTGAGGCATGAACAGTTGACATACAAAAGAAACTAAAGTAAATTTATCATTCGTTTGCCAGCTACGAGGTGTGTCGAGGGCTTTTTCTTTCTCTTTGTAATGCATGAGAAAACAAACCTGGGAAGTGTATGCAAGGAATATTTCTTTTCTACACTGGAATGTTAACATTTGCACCTTCTGACTTAATACTGTATATTTCTTTAGAGTCATCAATCTCATGAGAGTCATCTTGCCATCTGTACCAGCATTGCTCCAGGCTTCCATATGAAAGTCCAATCTGGCGGTATAAATACTGGATAATGATGAGTAGGTGTTAAAGTTTCTGACTGGTTAGGAGATGAGTCTGTGTATATGAAGGATCTGAATTTGTGTGTTAAACAAACAGAATCTATGTTAACATGGAAGTTCAACCAGAAAGAGCCTGCATGTTTGTCCTCATGCCCTCTCTCTGTGTCGGTTTCCCAATTTTTTCTTTATCTTTCTCTATTTAATAGAGTTCACCCAAGATCTGGGAGAAAAATGTTCTCTGACCATCATGTTACACTTTGGGGATTACAAATAGGGGCAAGATGTTGACTGTCTGTAATGTAGGGTTCTTTTTTCCTCCCTCTCCTTTTGCTCCATGAAAGCTGTAACTACATAGATTAGCAAAACTTTTGCAAGAATGGATGTAAAACAGATTTATCTCAGTGTCAACTTTATCTGATCCATTCAGTCTTGCAGAGTTTGGATGGTTTCCTTTGTTACAATAACCAGCTTTCAAACATCTATATCCTTAGGGTATTAAATGTCAGCCTCTAGTGTACCGTTCAAGGATAAAAGATTGACAATACTGAAGTACTTTTTTCTTCTTTTTTTTTTCTTCTCCAGCACTGGCAGAGTCTTTACTCTCACCACTGCTGACCCCAGAAATGACCTACAGGAACTACTGGCAAAAGGAGCGAAAAGGTATTTCAGCTTAAAGGCGTTAGAAACTCTCTTCATTAATAGCCTTTTCGCAGACTTTTCAGATAGATTTCCTGTCATTGTGATGAGGATATATTTGTAACTAGGTCCCTTAAGTAAATGGCCAGTGGATAATTAATTGAACTAACTAGGACTTTCCGTACTGTATTTCCTTTTTTTTTTTTTTTCCGGCGGGGCAGGGTGGGGAAGTCTTCCTGGTGGCCTTGTGTCCTCTGTGCTGGATGTACAGCCTTTGCCACCTGTTGGCCAAGCCTTTCAGCCCTCATTCAAACAAAACTCTTAGGTGCACTGTTGAGACCAGTAGATTTTTTGTTTTCGTTGGCATCAGAACTGAAGAAAATGCACCCAGAGATCAAGGACCAGCTGATACAGCTGAAAATGCAGGATGCCTGAAGTGTGCCGCTTGCTTTTCCTTCTCTTGCTGATGTAGCAGCTAGGACTGCAGTGCTCCCCTTCTCTGTGCAAGCGGGTAGCTACCCTGAACTTCTTTCTCTACAGCTCAGGAAGATGTGATGTCCTCTTCTATTCGAAGCTGCTGACTCCACCAAGTTCACCACAATACTAATATGTGTTGCTGAGCCTGGTCTTTCTGGAAGAAGCGGCTCAGAAGACAACATTTGTGCCGCATTAGGGTTGCACTGTTGGCAATGAGTAAGGTAGTTAGAGAAAAATTTGCCATATTTATATCCTGATGTATATTGTACTGTGTCCAATATTGATATGCAGACCATTGATAATATGTCTGTAATTCTGGTTATAATACAGTTCTCCTTGGGACTCCCATTGTGCATACTCTAGTGTCGCAAACAAGTCACACCAGTGGAAATCTACAGTGAGGCTGAATTAGGCTTATTATTATTTTTCAGTCTTAGATTACCCTCTTATCACACCCCTGTAATTAAAAGCTTGCAAACATATATTCCATAAATAATTCCTGACCTCCACAGCTGGTTTTGAGGCAGCTATAGTTGATGTTTTTGAGCAAAGTCTTTTTCCCTCTCTCAGTGGTCTTCACTTTTTCAGTTTTGGAAATACAATCATGACTTATTCACTTTGCAGTCATTGGGACATTACTCAAAATGTAAAGTAAGTTTCTCAATGAACGTGCACAAATTTTCTTTGCACACCAAAGAGTTTAAATTTTTACTCCAGTTGTCAGTCAAAGAATATTGGTAATTACTTTTATTAATCAACTCGCAAATAACTTAACAAAAGTGTGAAGAAAAAAAAGTTTTATTTGAACATTATGAATTCCTATGTGAAAAAAAAAATGCTTTTAAGAGTAACTATGACTGTTGGCTAAGCAGTAATAATTTTCTCAGCAAAATAGCATTCGTGAAAAAGGTAAGGGAAGGATATTGAGGTGCTGGCTGAATGCTCCTGAGATTTTGTTCTGACAATTCTTTGCATGTATATTTAAATTTATTTGTTTCTGTATGGAGTTATGTGTGTCCACACATCAGCTGCTTTGAGGAATAAGTGTGCTTGACTGCATCTTTGATTATTTTCTGTCAGATAGTGTATGCCAAAACAAAGATCTAATTTCAGGCAGCTTGGTCAGATATATGTTTTTGTTTGTCCTCACAGTGATGGACATAAAGCATGAACAACATGATCCTTGCCACACTTATGCCATTGTAAATCAGATGAGCTTTGCTGAAATCAGTAGAGTTAGCCCACTGATTAAAGCAGGCTTAGGAGAATGAGGTATTTGAGTGCTATGTCAGTCCTTCCTTCTGTATGGCACTTACTGTCTGCTATGGACCAAGCCAACAAAAGGAAAAAATGTCATGTAGGTGTCTAAATAGTTGCCTCTGAATTTCAGCTGTGGAAAGTTGTGATCCTCTGTAGTTACTGCTCTAGTCAGGATCTTCATACACCAAGTGTCCTTACTTGCACAGCAGCAGAACAATGTACAGCATGCCTCCTTGCCTCCCATCCATCCCTGCTGAAGATGCGGTTGCCCTGGTATTTTGCAGTCTGTTAGATCTGTAGGTGCAGCTGGTGCAGCCCAAGAGTCCTGAGTCCTGTACCTGTATACAAATTCCTGATTAGCCAGTGGCTATTATTTTAAGCATTTCTTCCAAGGCAAATGCAAAACGGACTTTAGTATGTAATGTGTGTTTAAGCCTGTCTCTCCCTTTAAGTCTTGAAATCAGTTATTTATGGGAAGCAGACACCTAGGCAATCTTACCCTTTTCTTCCGTGCATTGAAGGCAGTGAAGGTTGCAATATTAATTGCTGCATCAGCCACTTTAAGATTTAATGTTTTTCCCCATTCTATAGGCAATGTATCTCCTGCATGATTTCCCACATAGTCTTCACTTTCATAGTCATCTGAATGATAAGCAAAAATAATGTCTCTGGAAGTGATCCATAAATCATATTCAAATCCACGCATCCAAATGATCCTATTTTTAATCTCTAAACTACTGTAGTGTGTGCTTGCTAGTGCGGTTCAGTTGGAAGCATTATGTTCCCCACCTACATATTTCCTTCAGATCTGTGCTAGTGCACCCAAAAAATAAATAAATAAACTCAACCTGGAGCTTGAATAATAACACACAGAAAAACTATGGGCAATGAAGATCTCCACAAATAAAATAAGGTACTTATATGCAATAGAAATAATACCATGTTTTAACAGGTTCTATAGAGGGAAGATGGATGGTCTTGGGTTTAGAGTGCATTAGACTGCATTAGAGTGGAGAGAACTTGAATTGTCTTTGTTTCTTTGCCACAAAATCTCTGAATGACCTTTGACATTAGGTCATAGCTAAAATATGCCTATGATTATATACTTGAGATATAAAGTTGTAATAATTAAGGAACCCAAATTATCAGTGTGAACATGTCACCTCCACCTCTCCAATTCACTCCCTATTTAAAGCTGAGAATGGTAGACAAATCAAAAAATTCTATATGAAATTAACTGTAGACCGTGTTTAGATACAACCCAGGGTTTAGCAGCATGTAGGAACAAATCAGGATTAGGCCAGCAAGAGCTGGTCTATCTAGTCTGACATCTTGCCACTATTTTCTTGTGCTGCAAGAAGTTCCAAGATTTAGGAAGTTCTGAAGTAGGTAGGTAAGGGATGACCTGTTTCTAAGGAAAGGGGTTTTTAGCATCCTCAGACTAGTTTTCAGATGGGGGGCTGTGATTTTGCGTTGCATAATTTTTTTAGGCTATTGTGATCCTCCTTTTGCCACTGAGGTAAATGACAGTGGCTGGTGACTTCAGAAAAAGGTGTGGTGGGCCTTTTCTCATCAAGGAATTGGAACCTTGCTGATGAAGAAATTTGCATCATAATTTATCAAGGAAGCCTGACTGGGCTGATGGTCAAGTAATATTTTTCTTCCACAGGGTTACCATTTGGGGTCTCCTTAGTCAAACCACAGGTCTGCTTTGCTTCTTTCACAGAAAAAAGCCCTCTTCAACAAAGGTGTGAGTTCATGTCTGATGTCTGAGTGATGTCTGGAAACTCTTGCAGACAAGAAGTTGCAGCTTTGGCTGTCATTCAGAGTATCCATCAAGTAGTTTCCATCTTACCAGCTTGGAAATGAGTTGGTGTGATCTACAATGTAGACTAGATTATACGTCCATTAACTAATGAATTTTTTGGGAAGTAAATAGCCCCCAGTCCTTGTAAGCAGGAGGAAAGAAGATGGTGTGTTTGTGTAAACTGTGCAAAATTGCTCCCTCTCAGACTGCGGACATCAAAGAAGTGAGTTTTGGATGTATGGCATGTAGCCATAAAAAAGGAAAGGCTTTTAACCGGGGAGAACTGAGACTTCTGCAAAAGCTGTGTCCTCTTTGGGCAGCCCTACCATCACAGGATTTGAAGGGCAAAGGGGAGCAGTGTTAACACTGTGCTTCCCCACAGCACAGCTCCTTGAATAGCACAGTCAGTGTCTCTTGCTGAGTCACCACTTTGTTACTGTTTCTCTGCATGAATTTCTGTCTGGGGCTACATGGTAGGGGAGAAAGGACAGTGTTCCTTATCGACATCCATTTGCTGGCTGCTCATACAGGATATGTTAGTAGGCAGATTTGACCTGATATTGTTTTGTATCAAAGGGTATAAATAGTACCAGGACACTGTGCGCTTTTTTCCTGGTACATCATTTGTTGTTGTGGTCTTTATGGAGGTAATCCTGGGACAAATGCTTTTGCTTCATTGTGGCTACAGCTGAAACTTCCTTCCCTTCCTTAGCTCCCCTCAGCCAGTCCATTGGGATCTTCTGAAGATGAAATCAGGAGTGGTGTCAAGCTTCACCCAGCTGATGGCTGGCATCCCCATACAGGAATAGTTCTGTCCCTTGTGGAAGTTTTTAGGGATCCTTTGCCCCCATCCCCTGATCCTCCTCTGTGCATCTCTCAATCTGCAACTTCTGACTTGTGCCTGGTCATTTCCTTGCAGTTGGATACCAAAGGAGAAGGGAGAAAAGATATGTCTTGTCTTTAACCCATACGTGGGCAAGGTTAATTAGAGTGTCCACCCCTTGCCAATGTTTTGGGTGTTGCCTGCAACTCTAGGGGAGGATGGGAGATAGGTAGCACTGATTCTGCCGCTTCTACATATGCCCATCATGTGGCCAGAAGTAGCAGGTGCACATCCCCTCCACTGCAAGGGCACCTCATTATGCAGATATCCCCCGAGGCACGCAGCCTCCATAGTCCTACGCAGGCTGGAGCGCTGCCTAATAACCTTGATCCTGACCTGAATGCTAATGGGCCTGTGACTTCAAAATGTTCTGTGCCCATTGCATATGTTTTTCTCAAAGTGATTACTGTGGTTACTGGAGAGAGGCTTTTTCCTCCCAGTGGCTGGAAGGAGCTGTGAGAGTATTTTTAGGTATAAACAGGATTCTTAGAACATCTGACTTGGGTGTTTTCAACTAAGTCGTAGTTCTGGATGGCAAGAAAGTGTATAATAACTGAAAGGATGTTGGTATTAGGCTTTATGCCAGGCTTCTACACACAATCTCAGCACCAGTGCTGGACTTCCAGGCAAGCATGTGATGACAGTTCTAAGCCTCCCCGTTCATTATGTGCCTGAACTAAATATGCAAACTGAACTGAGAAATTTAGTAAAATCTGTGTAAGAGTTTAAACTTTGCATCCACACTAATGGGGGCATGTGGGCTATTTTCTTCAAGAAAGTTCTGCCTTTAGACCTAGTGTTGACAGTATCTATTGTTTAATTGTTCTGTTGAAAGCAAATCAATATGAAAGTTTTTTAAGGTGAGAAGTTCTCTTAGTAATGTAAGTAGTTGGTTACCATTAGGGGTTAAAAAGGAGAAATTCTCCTTGATCAGGTAGTGCCTACATTGCTTGACAATATCTAAATTATTTATTGCAGTTTTGATATGGGTTGCATCCAACATTAGCTGAGGTGGAGATTCTCAGTTAAATTCACATCAGACTTCCACCCTTCTCTAGCTTTCTTTTTTAACCAAATTCAGCCTTTATGGAATTGCAGTGGGTTAGTGATCAAATTTTAATGTAAATAAAACTTCATTTAGTAGCAAGCATAAGCAAGTGTGGACCCAAACCAGATGCAATTTGGTGGATGTCTACACATCAGGAATAGGTGCCTGAGTGAGAATAAAAAGTTTTGGCTGAGTATACTGTAGAGAAAATGACAATTGGGTTCAAATGGAGACTCAGATCTCTCTAGGATAAAGCTTTTTACAGTCCTAGAACATGTCAACATTGGTGAGAGTGCTGATGTGAATTTTCTGTGCATGTGCAAAGGGAAGCATTGCAGCATTTCTCATCCTGTGTGAGACAAAATCTCTCTTTTGTCTGTTTGTTCTTGACTCAGCATTAGCAGCTCCCCTTTTCATCAGATGACACTGTAAAGATATGTGAGAATCCCCATGGAAATGACAGCTATCATACACAGAGCTTCTGTCCTGCAAGGGAATCTGCTGTAGTTTCCTTCCACAATGTTTATGGGTGGCAATATTTTCTTTCAGCCTTGCTCCTTTAGGGTAAATAAAAGCAACACTAACTATTGTAGAAAAACACATTCACCTCTAAATTATATATTTTTTTCAGGTTAAAAGTATGTAATTTCACAAGGAACACTCTGGTACTCATCCTGCTGTGAAACCATTGCTCAATTTCTCTCAGCAGTGGTAAGGTGCCTACAATTCTTAAACTGCTGAATAGCCCCTGTGAAAGTCAGGGCACCGGTATTGCGAATGACAGCTGATGCTGGGATATTGGCACATGGCTGAGAATGCTGTAACAGCATGAGATTTTGCTCCAGGGTACCCAGTGCTTGCGTAGTTCATATATGTCAAGCTTCTGGTTAATCATAGCTCACTGTACAGTGAATGCATCCTATTGACTTGACCAGTATCAAGCAGTTAATTTGAGGGATGACAGTGTGTCTTTTGCCATCTTCCCCACCCTAAAATAACAAACTAAATGCCAATGGTTGGACCCAACTTCTGCTGTAAGTGTTAGGCAAGAAAGCAGTAAAGAAGGTGAATGAGAAGCCTATTTGTTTTAGAGATGAAGACCTGTTTAACAACAACAACAAAAATGTTTTCATGAGCAAAAAAGAGTGAAGAAAAACTGGAAAGATGGCCAGGATAACTTATAAGAATATACAGTGAAAATAAATGCAGTCTAATAAATTCAAAGGCTGACTCATATTTGGAGTTGAAGGTTTGAAAAGCAAACACTGATTTTTGTGGAAGATTTATAGGCAGGACATGCTGCTGGTCAAATGCAGAATAGTTGGAAGGAGAAAGATATTGTTGAGTCAAAGTGAGAGGCTCCAGCTCTGTTAGTTGTCCTAGAAAAAGTAAAGGAGGGAGAAAGAAAGGAAGAAATCAGTTAAACAGTTCGTTTGGTTCTAGTGGCTTTTTTTTTTTTTTTTTTTTTTTTTCAGGAAAGTTATTAGAAAGCTGAAGGAAAGTCACAAATTGCCAGGAAACAGATAGGCTGGTGGAAGGATTATGCAAACAACATCATAAAACAGACTGTCTCCAGAAGACAGTTTCATGTATTAATTACAGGTGTGCAGCTGAGCTAATGCAAAGCTATGAGTGGGAATGAACAATGCAAAAGAGTATTTTTATTGCCCCCCCAGCCCCTTCCCCCAGCTCCAGCCCAGCTTTGTCTGAACTATACAGTGCTGACTTTGACAGTCTTCCTCTACTCTGGCTCCAGTTGCTACCTCCACCCCCAGCCTGGCTCAGCCACCTTGTTATTAATCACGTTTGCCTGAGTGCTTGGAGATACCCAAGCAAGTCTAGGCTTCAGCAGTTTGAAATCTAAGAGCTCTTCTTATTTCGGAGCAATGCCAGCTGCTCTTCTCTGATGACCAATCCAGATGGAGATCATCCAACTCATCCAGAAGGAAGTCTTTGCAAGTACAATGCCTGCCCTTTTATGATGATGGACATCTTTCTGCTGAGGGGAGAGTGATTACATGAACAGTGGGCCAGAATATGAAGAAGTTACCCAGGAAAATCTAATTTTTTAAGAATAGACTGAAGTTTGAACATCAGCCTTTGATTAGAGCTGGCTAGTAATGCTCCATTAATTTTTTTCTTGTGGAGAAAATGTCTATGTATGCAAGAACATGTATATGTGTGTGTGTTGTGTGTGTATGTGTGTGTAGTTTGGTTTGTCTTTTTTCTTTGAGAGAAATTCTATTTTCTTTCCAAAGTGTTCCTTTTTTTTTCTCAGTGAATCACTTTTCTCCCTCCCACAACCAAAGATGGGGAGGAGCAAGGGAATTCCTAACATTTATTTTGAAGTTTTCCATGAAAAATGGCATTTTTTGTTCACTATCTCTGAAATATAACTACAGATACAGTCACGTTTCCCACCCACCTAGGAATACTGTGGCATTGTCATGTCCTTCCTCCCCTTGCCCTTTCCTTTCCTCCATCTTTCAGCTATGTTTAGTAAGTTAGGTTCCCTTACCTTTTACTCATACATCATACCTTCCAACCCGCTTATCTTTATCGCTGTTCATTGTATTCACTCTATTTTATTGCCATCCTCTTTATATTGAGTTGCCCAAAACTGATCACAGTTTTCCAAGAGGGGCCTCACCAGGGTTGTGTACAGAGGAATTATTACCTCTGTAGTCTTGCAAGTAATTCTGCTCCACATCCCAGTATGGTATTTGCCTCTTTGTGCTACAGTCTCTCACTGTGAGCTCATATTTAATCTGTCATCCACTATCACTCCCTAAATAAGTCCCGCAGCACTTCCCCTTTAGTAATAAAAACACAGAAAAATGTTTGAAGAAAAAGTAAGTTATCCCCTTGGGTGGCTCTTTGGGAAAACCAGGGTTTTCATACAGCTGCAAAGACACTGAAACAGCGTCTTGCTCTGCTTCCACATATCTGGATTTTGCAGCTCTAATGCCAAGTGTAAAAACAGATATGGCATTTCTTATTTGTACATGTTTTCTTAACATTTGCTGGTTGCAGTCCTGGGCTACCCAGAGCATTGATACAGTGGATGAATGCCGTATCTACTTTCAGAGTTCATATCTACAAGATTTAGAGCCCAGAAATCCTCCTGTGCTTTAGTTGGAGGTATGTGCTGTGGAGGTTGCTTCACCTGCTTGGTATTTTATGGAAGTTGAGTGAATGCTACTCTATGTGGACAAAACTGGGGCATGACTTCAGTCATTTACCATTTCTAGGTTTGGAGAGTTCTCCACTCTCCAGACTGGATTCCTTTCAAACACTTTTAGAGTGAGCGTTTTCTCAGAACTCCCTGTCTTTCTTCTCTGCTGCTGAATTTATTTAGAAGAACTTTGTTGATATTCAAAGTTGAAAAGCCTGCACAGTGTTTAATCTTCTCCTTCTTTTTGGCCAATGAGTTGTCCTTCCAGAATAAAAATCCTCTCCTTTTTAGTCTATCTGATTATTCAGCCTAATTAATCACTGTGAAAAACACCACTGAGGATTTGTAAACATTATGTGGGGAAGTATGATGAGCACATATTTACCTTCTGAGGGCTACAAGAATTACAATACATCAAATCATAGTGCATTGCATATGTGGGCAGTCTGTTATCTTAGTACTCAGCCATTAACTTTTTCTGTATTTATTGTGAATCAACCTAAGATTGTTAAAGCCCAGCAATACAGATTTCTCCTTCTTCCTATGTTTCTAAGAGCTCCCTACCAGTTTCTCTCTTGCTCTCCCTGAAGGAAATCAAGCATCACGAACTGCAGATGAGCAGTTCATAGAACTGCCCGAACAACCAAGTGCAAGAACTGAATCATGAAGGAAAAAAGACTCTATAAATATTGCAGAGCACTGGCATTTTTAAAGTGCTCCCTCATTCCTGACTGCAGCATAAGAGCGTACATTCATAAGGCACGCCACCCTGAAATTGATGGGAACCTTTCTGTGGACTGCACAGTTTGTGTACTAAGCCTCCAGATTCTTGAAGTGAACCCTCACTGCTACAAAGAGCTCTTAAAATTACATTTAAATTGGAAATAGAAATCTCCTCAGTCCTGACATTGGAGCAGAATTATTATTTCCCATGCCTGTCTTCTCTCACTCAGGAAGCCGCTGCAACATGAAACCTTCTTCTGATTGTTCCTCCTCCAAATGCCTCTCTCAACTGCCTGAACTCCACTATTTCCTTGTGAAAGGAGGAAAAATATGGGAATTTAGGCAAGCAGAACCATCCTTATGCTCAGACTGAAAAAACAAGGTCAAGAGGGGTCTGATTTTCCCAGCCACTGAAATGTGTTTACCTCTCCCTTCATCTTGGCACAGGAACCTGTAAAGTGCAATTCCCAGTTCAGTAAACTGCTGCAGCATAACCAAGGACTAAAGAGAGCCCTCAGGTGTACTTTAGGGCTCATGAGAAGATATATTTCCAGCAGTTTAGTGTTGCAGAACCAGGTAGCAGTCGACCACATCTATATACACTTGTGTACAGCTCTGGACACGCAGTTTGTTTTAAGACCAGAAACCCAAGAAGCTAAGTCTGCTCAACTTAACAGGATGATAAATGAAAGGGAACATGACTGTTGGATTATAAGTATAGTAGGATAAGGAGGAAGAGTTGAGGGAGAAAATTTTTAGTAAAGAACAGAGCTGCAATAGGAAGAAATTAATACAAGCTCTCTGTAGAGACATTTTTTTCTGGAAATTAGGTGAAGATCCTTAGTCGCTTGAAGGAGGTTCTGGAGCAGCCCCCCAACTGGCAGAAGTGTGCAGGGGAAAGCTAAGATAGAGTTGTGTCCATTTGCAAGAGGTGATTTGTATTAGGTGATGTGATTGCATGCAGTCATTCCAAGGGCTCCAGATGTGTCCCTTTGGGGATGCTCAGTGGTTTACCTGCTCATCCTGGAAACTGATTTTTTTTGGTCCACACTGAGAAGTGAACTGAAGAAACGTGAATCAGAACATATGGGTCAGTTGTGAACATTGTGCATCTGTGTTAATTCACTGGCTGTGAATGTAAGACTGTTTAAAAGAATGGGCAATTTATCTCCCAAGTATTTAATAAAGTGTCCACAAAAAGGCAGTGTGATCAGAGTTGCTGACTGACTCATGGTCATATTACTTCAACAAGAACCTTGTTTGGGTTCTGCTTGGAAGGGGAAGGAGTGCTGGCATTTCTGTCTGACTTTAAATGGGAAATACCAAATCATGAGAAGTCCACTACAAAGTCTGGACAAGATGGTTGCTTGGCTTCACTTCATGCCCTCAAGTTCAAGTTAACAGTTCTCCTACATGGATCAAAACATCAGAATGGTCCCTAACTTTAAGCCTTAAAAGGAGAGTGGTGAGGTGGAGAACTTACACTGTTGTCAAGCATGTAGCAGGAGTAAGTTTTGTGAGCTCTTTCTTGATTGAGCTGGTAGTCATCTAAAAACCAAATACAACAAGTGAAGCTTTAGTGATGGAAAAGCATAAGCAAGGAAAAGATGACTGGCTGTGTTGAGTTTAGCTGAGTCAAAGCCGTTCAGAGTTCTGTCCTTCTTCCAAATTTCAGGTCTTTCCAATCTTTGCCTGAATTTGGTTGTGTGGAGTTTCTTACTGAAAATGACCGTCCTCTGGGAAACTCATCACAAGTGTCTGGAATAACCTTTTCTTGGTCAGAGCAGTGCAGGTGATTTGGAGCCATATGGGGTTGCTTTGATTTTCCCTTTATCAGGTGGCATACCAGGACTCAAAAATAGAGCAGCTCTATTGTCTGGTGGTATACTGCAGTCATCCAGCGATGTCTGCCAAAGGCTTCATTTCTTTGCAGAGGTCTGTGTCTCACCAGGACTAACCAGGGGATGAGGGGATGTGTGCCTGTGCAGTGATCTTCCTTGCACTTCAGACACAGCTACTGTCAGGAATTGGACAATGTGAAAAGCTGGGTTCAGTCTCTGGTCACTTCTCCCACCACCATTCCTTTCCTAGTTTTAGAGACAGATTGGAGCATTTCCTTCTTTTGTTTATTTCAGATAGGAACAAATGGTTAATTTCCCTCTGTCGCAGCTGCTCTGAAAGGCTTTCTAGTTTCTCCAGAATATATTATGCAATGCTGCAGAGCATGTCCTTTTTTCTTTTCGACTCTGTGCCTTTACCATGTATTGTAATCTGTCTGCCCTGATTAGGTTCATCCTATAGAATCACTGCCAAATTCTGTTTTACCCAGCAATGTTTAGTCTTCAGCCTGGGAGCTATGTACAGTCCTTTTAAGATGTTCATACATCAATATCAGTCCTGACTAATCCCAAGAAGCTTGGATGGCAGGAAGAAGAAAAGCTTGAGGTTAGCTATGCAAACACTTCACTCTTTACTCTGGCCAAACCTTCACTGCCATCAAAAGTTGGGTTTGAGACTAGGGCTGCAAATTTGGTTTCTGACATAGTTGTATGGGCCACTGTCTCACCAAGGACTGGGTTCTACTTCTGTTAAAGAGCTTCACTGCTTTTTTCAGAAGGGACCTTGTGGGACCCCATGTTTGCACTGAGTATGCTACTGAGGCAAAAGTAGATTTAACCCATCTAATGCTTCTATATCAGAAAACCAAAACATTCCAATGTTTTCTCACATTTTTCTTAAATATAGGTGTTTTCCAGATCAACATGATTTCTAACCTGAGTGACAATAGTAACTCATTATTCTTCAGTTAATGCTTGTATTGCAGGTGTGTGTGGAATCCAGGTAGGCTGGGGCAGTCCCATACACACACGCAGGGACAGAGATGCCCAAGCAGCCCTGGAAAAATTAAGAACAGTAGGACCTTTACAAAATTGTGTTGTATATCACTATCAAGGCTTGGTTAAAACTTCATGGCAGTGGAGGAATGGCAAACATTTTAATGTTAGAAGTGGTCCTGATTTTGTGGCTGGGTACACCTGTGGGGGCTCAGCTGGTGGTGATGCCTTGTGATGAGAAAGGATGGGTAATCCTGCTGCCCAGGATGCTTCTTAATTGAAGCCACCATTAACATGGGAGCTGTGTTGGCTGAGGAGGCCACTTAGCAAATTCCTTACTTGAGCATTCAAGGGCACTCTCTCGCAACTCGATCCTCACTTTTCCAAGCGCAGGGAGGAGAAGAATGTTTCACTGTCCAGAAAGCACCCGGGCCTTGAGATAAATGAGGATTGAAACAAACGTTTCTATTCATATCAGGGGCCCCTCCTCACTAGCGTCCTCACTGATCTGTAAAAACCTTCTTTGTAAGTGGTTTCTAAAGCATAATCTGTGCTTTTAATACCGTTTGATTGAATAATTCCAATGTAAGAGTTGTTTTTTAAAGGTTTTGAGAAGTGTTGCAAGTAGCAAAAGTTTTTAATAGAAACCTGAAGCCACTGACTGAGGAAATTTCCTCACGACTGTTCCTGTTGTGGAGAAAACTGGAGAAAAATCAAGTCCAAAGCGCTGAGGGTCATGTGAATAGCTACAGAGTGGAATTCAGGGGCTTCGTTTCAGTAATTGCAGTGAAATTGCTCCCAGCAGAGGCAAGGAGCAGAAGACAAATTTTAAAGGTCCAAGCAGGCAATAACGGAGCTCTGCCTGCCTTCCTAAAGCACTGAAGGAGTCCTGGGCACAGAATTAGCTTACAGAGCAGGGCTTTTCTTTTCAGAACAAATTTCTCTTTTTCTTTAACCACCCACAAGTCCACACCAGATACGGAGTGAGCTTTACGGGGAACTGTGTTTGTTTTGTCCAAAACCCAGGAAAAAAACAACAGTCCTGAATGCTAAAAGTGGAATAAAATTAAAGTGTGTGTGTAAGGATAGTTTGTTCTTTTTCTTTCTTTTTTTCTTTTCAAGAGAGCTGAAATCAGAGAGTGAAAAGTCACATTCACTCTTTGGTGAAGTTGCAGACCAAGGTTATGTTACAGTTACAAAGAATTTGGAAAACAACATGTAGGCTTGAAAAATGAACCATTCCTTCACATATATAACTTAGCATATCATCCTCGATCATAATTATAGACAGATTTGGATTGAAGCGATTATTGAATGCATTGTCCTTAAAGATAATCAGGGACATGACCACTAGTGACACTGTGATGGAAAGGACTAAACAGTGCAGTTCATCATCTCAGCCCTTGAAATGGCTGAGATATACAAAAGTGCAAGTTTTATCCAAGAGGTATAAATAGTACAAAGGGAGGAAGAAAAAAAAAAAAAACAAAACAAGAAGAGGAATCAGGTGGCTTTGCAGACTGCTGTGTTTTTGAGGAACAATTTGACAGAGACAGAGCAAGATGATGATAACTTGGGAAAAGTATAATTTGTCATGATTACCTCTTTTTTTTCCATCCTCCTAAAGCAGTACAGTTTGCAGTTTGCACCCATTGCAATTTATACCTGGGTAAAAAGGTGTCTTGGGTAAAAGACAGTTTACTTGGGAACATACTTGGGTAAAAGATAGCTTAGCAAAATAAAGTATAATTTAATCCCTTCTCTTACCTGGGCCTGCACTAAGTATTTTAGATGTCTTGAAACCTCAGTTAATGAAGCCCCTTGCAAAACTCCATTAAATGCCTTGTGGGTGGGATTCATTTTGTGAAGGACACCAAATAGCAAAAAGGGAAGATTTCCAAGTGCAGCATAGTTCAGATAATGCTATACTTCCTCATCCTAAGGCAAATGCCCCATATACGTGTTTCTTCTGCACTTTCATTAGTCAGTTCTGTCCACCTTTATAATTTTTCTACAGACAAAACCCATATATTCTATAGGTAACGTGAACAGCTGATCATGTTGCTCTTGGCTACCAATGCTTTCACTTTGCAGGCTGTTCCATCCAAATGTAATGCCACTGATGTGGTTGTCACTGTATATAAAGATGCATCTGTGAAAGAAGTCAGAGAAAATAGGGAGTTTAGGATCCTGGGATCCTGGGCAGTCTGACTATCAGCTGGGTGATATGGCAATTGCCTGTTACTCTGTATTACTATACAAAGGGGACAGAAAAACTCCTCAAAGGATATGGGTGATGAAAATGAGCATTTTTTTTCCTCTTTGAATTTAATTTGTTACTTACATGACACAGTTACTAACAGTACCTGTGTTTATTTTGAACAGATAAGAAATCATTTATTATCTGCAGTAATGTGCCTAATAAGTGGCACATACTTAAGGGCCCATAGGTTATCAACAAAGCATAGCTATACATTTAACCACCTAGTTAGCAAAAAACCTACATCTCGTCCAAGGTATCCTTTGGCATCCAGAATTTTTATGGGAGAGATCTCCATAAAGAAACTCTCATAAGAACTCCTATAAGAAAACTTATGGGAGTTTTGCTTGTAGGTCTGTTCAGGAGAATAATTTCCTCTAATTTAAATTACATTTAAATATGGAGGCATGATTTTTAAAATATTTTTTTTCTTCTTTCTCCAGTTTTATTTCTGTTTCTTTTTCATCCCACTTTGGGAGAACAGCATGCAATATCTGGCTCCAGCAGAGTAATACACTGGAGATGCCATGCCATGCTCTTAAACCTTTGAGCCATGTTATGCTGCTTAAAAGGTTTTGGGAACCATATTGCACTGTTTAAAAGGTTGCAGCATGTACAACACACTGAAAACCCTCTGATCTGTAGAGCTACCTTTTTTGCTTGTCATTCCAAGCTCCTTCCCTCTTACTTGCTCTCCTTATTTTGCCTGTTCTGCTTCCATACCTCTTCCACTAGCATGATTAGTTTTGGCACTAGCAGCCATCCAAATGCATGATAGACTTTTAAAATAAATACCTGAAGTGTCCTGTTTCCTCCTTCCTCCATGCCTACACAAAACAGTGAGCCTCCCATGCCTAGAAGGCCCCTTTGTAATGGCTCTGTGAACAGCCCAGGCAGAAAAAATGTGGGAAAATTTCAGTTCCTGTCTCCTGACATTGCAGCAATGTGTGTTTTTCTTGAACACTGAGTCTTTCCTTGGGAGCTCTTTGAGGATGTCCTCAGTGAGGCTCCACAGCACAGATGTGTGCTGCTGAAGCATCTCCAAAGGGTTGGCTCAGAGTTGGACCAGTGCCCTCATCTAATTTAGAGCTGCCTGGAGGCCACAAAACAGCTCTCTCTGTGCCTTTTTCCTTCCCACATATTTGTCTTGCACTCCAAGGCTCAGCTCCACAGAGGTATTTGAGCTCCTCAGTCCTTGATATCAGTGGGAGCTATGTGCCTACACAGGAAATAGATAGCAAACATCTGTTACAGATCCAGGCCTGAGATTTTGAATCTCTCATTTACCATGTGTTGGTGATGACAGGATTGAAAAGGGACTTGCAGGCACTACTGTAAAGCAAATGTTTTGGTGGCCTTAAATTGCTGAGATTTTGCTCTGCTCTGGAGGCTTAGAAATGGTACAGAGGAGGATCCTGTTATACTGAGTCAATTGGAATGGTCCCAGTCCTCCCTGATGAAGTCTGGCTGCTGCCTGGCTGGACTGCAGTGGAGACATTGACTTTGCAAGCCTTGCAGTTCCACGCTGAGCTTCCCCAGTGCTGGGTTTCTAAATCTTTCTCCTTTGGACACCAAGGAGACTCCCACTATTAGCAGCATGTGCTAAGGGGAGGGGAGAATCACTCCTTATGGTGAGCCACTGATTTTAGGGAAAGTGCTTTCTATTGTGTGCATGTTCACATCATTTATTTCTCTTTTGCTTGTTGCCCATCTGTTTCTTTTCTTCTCCTTTGGTATCTGTTCAGTCTCCTTCTTTTCCTTTGTTCCTTCCTTGTTCAGAAAAAAGAAAGCAATGGACCTTTTCCCTCACTGGCTTATGAACTCATTCTCATATCATCCAGTTAAACATCCCATTAAACAAGGCACTCTCAGGAAGGGGTTATTGACAGTAACCTCTCCATGTTAGGCCTCTGGTTCATGTTTGAAATTAGTTCCAGAACAACAGAGGGAAGCTTTTGGCCTTGAACTGTGATGTCCTCTGTGCTGAAAGCGAGTTTTTATTTGCACAGTCCTTTTAACCTTCTGCTAGCTCATGGCCTGATTCCCCAGTCCTCCATGGCTGATTCAATCACTCATGCTTAAGCAGTGCTAGAAAGATATTGGAGTAATGTCCCACCAGGCAGTACCTCTTACAGTGGTGAAAAGGCAAAGGTCTAAGCCAGATCTTTTGCTGGTGATCCCACCTATAGTCCTATTTTTGCTTGTGAGCCCCACTTCTGTAACAGACTTTGCCTTGAGCTCATGGCTTCCCTTGTAAATACAATGACCTCCTTGTCTTTATGATCCCTCATTTGGGAACTGCAGTAGGCAACAGAAAAACAGGCTTTTTGCTTCAGTCAGAGTGTCTCATTTATGTCCTCTGAGGGCTTTGAGCACAAGCCTCAGGAGCCTTCCAAACAGGTGGATATTTGCAGAGGAACATTGGCAAGCAAAAATGGGACTCTGCCCTAATGAAAGTCTGGTGCTTTGCTGCCTTCTCTGCTTTAGAAAATCCTCACCAATTCAAAAAGTTTTTGGTTTTGATATTTCCAGGAAGGGATGAGGTGGGAAGGTGTAGCCATGAAATTCCCTTTAACTTAACTGCAGGAATTTACTGCTCTTAAGGAGTTGCCCCTCTGAGTTTTCTCCATGGTTCAATCTTCTGAGTAACAGCTGTAACCAGAACCTGATCATTACTCTTTCTCTGGAGAGAGATGTCATTAGTTGTTAAGACTGATGAATTTTATACAGGGCCACTGGAGTAAAATCCCAATACCTTTTTGGCTTAGTGAAGGTGAAATAGCTGAACACAAGTTCTGTAGCCAAACAAGAAAAGTTCGTTCTTTTGTTTGAAGAAAAATAGTTTAAATTTCAAGTAGCCTTACTGCTAGATATGGCAATGGTTGCTTAGCTGGGATGGAGCAAGGTGTGCAGTGTAAACCCACACCTCTGCCTGCAGTCATAGCTTAGGATTCATGCTTAGCAGAATATGTTGCACATTTCAAGTGAGATGCAAAACTATATGGCTTCTCTACCCAGTGCTGCCCCAAATACCATATGGAGAGGGCTGAACCTGGAACACCTGTGTCAGCCATCCAACTCTGGGGTTAACCTGACATCTTTATTAATTATATGTATGAAAGCTGGTCTAAATGCTAATGGACGTCAGTGTCCCATTCTACTAATCCCATTGCAGTAGGTGCTGTAAAAACAGTAGTAAAGGCTCTATCTTGAAGAACTTGTGGTTTAAAAGCACAAGGAAGGTGGGTGGGAAAGGAAAAAGAAGCAAAATGGCTTGGAAGCTGTCATTGGAAGGAGCTGCAGAGTTAAATGTTGTCAAAGAAGTTTATTGCAGTGAGAGGGAAACTCTGCTGTGTCTGGTTATGTACGATTTATCCAGACGAGGGAGGTTCTTCCCACCCATCTTCTGTAGCCCAGCCATGGACGGTATCTCTTCACCCTTTCAGCAGGTACTGGAGGAATGCAACTCATGCTAAATGTGCAAATAAAGGGAGGAAGGAGGAATTATCATCTGCTGTGGAATGCTGTCTAGCATGCTGACTCCTGTGCATGCATACACACACTCACATGTCCGTTTATGTACACACAAAGAGACCCAGAAGGAGGTGAGGACGGAAAGTTTTTCAGCCTCACGCTAAGCCTCACAAAGGGAGTGAGTAAATTCTCTGAGTGAGCAGTAAAGATTTGGAGGAGAATCCAACTGCAGCTTGTGTTTCATATTTGCGTTGGATGCTCAGGTTTCCAAATTAAATCTGCAAGTTAGACAGGAGTCCATGTTGTCTGCTGATCATCTCTTTAGGGGGAGAAGGAGAACATAAATGACAGAAGAAAAATACTTGCAAACAACAGTAGCAATTAAAATCAAGGATTTAAGCATTACCACCCCTCTCCCCACCAGATTTGTCTGAGGAGAAGATAAATAACTTCAACTGTAGGCTGCATGCTTCCTCAAGATCTGAAATATTTAAACCAGGTCCCAAAAGCCCATACATATTTTTAATCAAAACCTGCTCTTTTTGTTTCCTTTTTCTGCATATGCCCTGACTTGATAGAACACCAAAACCTCATTAAACTGACATAGGTACAATACAAAAGATGGAAAATGAGCAATGCTATTTAAACTGTTGCGACTGTACACATACTGTGTTAGACAATTCATTCTCAGGTTCAAGGTTACACATGGCATCATAAGGAGTTCACCTCCTTCCCCCCTTCCAGTGCTAAACAGGGTTGGATTCTTGCCAGCACAAAAGAATCTGCAGTCAGCTCCTTCAAGAATGAAAAATAATTTTTTTTCCCCTGCAGGGAAAAAAAAAAAAACCCTGAAGAAAAGCAGACAGCTGCTAACTAGTTGTCTAGCTGTCTATTTGTGGACATTTTCTTTCATCTTGTCATACCTTTTGTGCCGTTTGAAATGTTTGGAGCTTAGACTTGAAGAACACTCAGTGGATTCCAGACTTGTATTAAAAAAGAAAAAGAAAAGCAGAAAAGTTCTGACAACAGTTGTGTGTGTTTGTGTGTTGGGGCCACATCATTCCAAGCATCAGCTAGAGCATTGATTTTGTTTTCATCTGAGTGAAGGACATTTTTCACACAAGAAAATATACAGTAATAATGCAATTTGTAAGAAAAGCACATATATCTAGAATACAAGTAACAGGGATATGTTTTGAGACCTCTGCAGAGCAAGCAGAGGCTATTTGGTCAATCGCATCTGCTGCTTTTGCTGTTCTGCTGTTCTGTTTTCACAGAATGGATAAAGTCAATCTCTTTCTAGATGGTTTTCCTTTGCTTTGCTGTCTGTTGGAAGGAAGCAAGGCAAAAGTCTAACTAATGTCAGTGATCTTCAATGAGCTTTAGATTGGACTGTGGTGTGCAGAATGTGCTAACTTTACCTCTGCTGATTTTGTTGCCTTCTGCTGTGCAGACACTGAGCACAGGAGGGGACTGGCTCTCACTCTGGCTTCTGGGTATGTCTCTGGGGCTTCTTATTTCCCCAAGTTTACCTCTTCCTCCAGCATAATGGAAGAAGCAAAAACAGCTGACAAGTGAGCAAAAAACAGGTAGAAGCCACTGAAATGGTTCTCCTGTGGTGAGGAACGCTTCTCGTCCCATTTCAGCTGCCCTTCCTGGCACCCTGAAGGCAAAGAGCTGTCTTCAGACCTCCTCTTTTCTCAGGAGGAGCAAGGCTTTGTGGCTATCAGCGAGTCCAAGGTGGCAGTCTCCTAGATGGGGAGCTTACTTAGAGGGACCAGAGAATCCCTAACCCATTCCCACCAGTGACTGTAGGCTTAGCATTTGACAGCATCTCTGCCCTTCCTCTCCATGCTGAGGCTGCTGCAGCAGAAAGGCTCCAGGTGCTGTGTCGATGCCTCTGCATCCTCCAACTCATCTGGCCATATTTGTTCACCAGTGGGGCAGGCTGAAGAGGCAGCATGATCACCACCATCTGTGATCCTGTTGCTTCTCTGGCGATGGCCCTGGCTCTTGGAGGAAGGGTGAGCCTGTTGGTTCATCAGTTCTTGGATCAGGATGGTCCAAGAGGAAGTGCTCATATGGTCAGTGTTTTGCCCTCCTCCACCAGCAGTCTTTCCTGCCTCTTCTTGCATTCTCCAAAATACCAAAGCTGTGAGGACAGCAAACTGAATTATGCTGTTCTCCAGCACCGCAAAAGTCTGTCAGCTTGGTATCTCAGGTAGTTCTTCTTGGTCCTGCAACAGAGATGGCTAGCTGCCAAAGCAAAGATATAAGGCCTTCATTTAAAATAGCTTCTGCCACAGTGATTTCTCTCTCTTTAGGCAGAAGAAAGTGCTCAGAAGTAACTAAGTTCTTGATGCTATCTCATGAGTTCTTGTGTTCCTCAGTTTTGCCTCTCTTGCCATTGTGCCTGCATGGCCCATGGATTGAGAGGCAGAGATCCTCTTGTCTGCACTGAGATGCCATCACCTGCACCAGAGGATGTCCCTGTCAGCAGCATGAGCTTTTGAGGCTAAAGTGTCATGAGGAGAGTCACAGCTTCAAACCTTGGGTGAGAGAGAAGAGCTTTAAACCAGGGGATGGGGTTTCCTACTGATAGCAGATGTCTTTTTGGAATCTCCTTGATTAGACCCTGAATGATCAAGAGGTTGAAGAGAGACGGGAGATTTACATATTAAAAGGGACTCTACTTTTGGGATCAATTAGACTATTCAGGGTTCACACTATACCCCCTTTTTTCCCAGCCTTTATAGAGCCCTTGCTAGGATTAAGCCCCCATCGAGTAGATTATCTTTACACAGAGGCTGGATCTAGTGTTACAGATTCTTTATTATCTCTTCTTTGAGAATGTACAGGCTATCCCCTTGAAGTTCTTAACCCTTAAAGCACTTTATCTAGTATTTATTGTTTCTTCTCCACAGGCATCTGTGATGGCAGCACTGGTATATAGACCCCACCTGTCCTTGTTCTCCATAAAAGCACCATCTCTCCCCCCTCCTTCTTCTGTGCACAAGGG